>CM077082.1:128967822-129601538 GCA_039513925.1 Platanthera zijinensis
GAGGGTGGAATTTTTAAAATGGGAGAGGAGCTTTGATTTTTTAAAGCGAGGATGGAGCTTGCCTCGGGCTCTTCACTTACCATACCGGTAACTTTTTTCCCACTTCGAAGAGTTATAGCTTTCGCTTGCTCTCTTGGGTTGGGCTCGGTATTGGAAGGAAGAGACCCTGCTGGTCGCTCAGAAATAATTTTAGCTAGCTGTCCTACTTGATTTTCCAGACTTTTAACGCTTCTAGTAAAGGTTCTAATCATAGCGTCATTTGTGGAGATATATTTGGAAAGTACCTCCTCCAAGCTTGGAGGTTTTGGATAATTTTGAAGAGGTGGTGGTGGTGGTGCAGGAAAATCATTTTGTGGTGGCGGGCGCATAACATTCGATTGATTACTCCACAAAAAATTCGGATGATTTCTTAAGGCAGGATTATAACTATTCGAAAAAAACAAGGAGGATGAAAATTTGCAGCAGAAAAAATATTAAAAGCATTTCTAGGCATATTGTTAACAAAATCTAATTGTTCTGGGGCAGGAGTTGCAGATTCCCATACTTGTGGGGCGGAGGCAGCAGTCATCTTCGTTATCTTTTTGCTTAATATTTCAACTTGTAGCGCGAGCTGGGAGACGTTGTCCACTTCAAAGATACCTGCAGGCTTGCTCGGGCGGGACCAAGGCACATTCCACTAATAAGAGTTCATGGACATGTCCTCAAAAAGCTCAGGAGCTGCTTACGGGGTCTTATGGTTTAAAGTACTGCCAGAAGCTGCGTCTATCATTTGCTTTGTATTTTGATTTAGCCCGTTATAAAATGTCTGCACTTGTAACCATACAGGCAGCGCGTGATGTGGGCATCGTCTAAATAGTTCTTTAAATCTTTCCCAAGTTTCATATAAGGTTTCGGAGTCTATTTGTTTGTAAGCAGAAATGTCGTTCCTAAGTTTAGCAATTTAGCTGGCGGAAAATACTTTGCCAAAAAAATTTCAGTTAATTCATTCCATGTGGTTATGCTATTCTTAGGTAGATTGTTCATCCACTGTTTAGATTTAGTTCTTAAAGAGAAGGGGAAGAGTCTTAGCCTGATTGCATTATTTGTGACACCATTTATCTTAAAGGTGTCACAAATTTCAAGAAAGCTTGCTATATGTGCGTTCGGATCTTCATCTTGAAGTCCGTCAAATTGCACATACTACTGCACCATTAGAATTATGATAGGCTTTAATTCAAAGTTATTATTTGCTATAGCAGGACGAACTATGCTAGATTCTATTCCCTCGAGATTCGTTCGTGCATAATAAGACATAGGTCTTTGCACGGCTTCCTCCACATTGGGTTCTTCCATTCTTAGAGTAGAGAATGACTCAGAGTCCTCAACCAGTATTTGGGAAGTACGGCCTTGAAATCGCGATCTTCTCCGAAGAGTACGCTCAATTTCGTGGTCCAAGTCCAAAATAACTGACGGACTCTCGCGGGTCATGCACTAAAAAGAAGAGAAGAGAAGAAAGAGAAATAAAATAAACTAGAAAGAAAAGGTAGATTTTTTTTTTGAAATAGATTTTTTATAATTTAACTCCCGAACTTCCCAAGGGCTACCCGGTGAAGGGTTCGCAAGGTACTAGACAAGATAGCGATACTTAAAGCCGCTTTGCCCTTTTCGAGAGAATTAGGTGGAGTAGAAAAATTGTGAAGTTGGTTACTATTAAGAGCGGTAATAAAAAATTTTGATTTTATTTTTATTTTTTTTTAGAAGGAGGGCGAGAAAGAGAAATGATAAAATTAATAGATTCGTGTTTTCAATTTATCAACGGAAGTTGATTCCCCGGCAACGGCACCAAAAACTTGTTGGTCGCTAAGCTTCGAAGAAAATAAAAGCAACCGAACGAGCAATCCAATGAGGCAAGTATACATATCGAATTGTAGCTAGAGGACACAAGTGTCGTATTGTAATCCGGGAACTATCGAATAAACTTACTCACACGAAGGCTATTATTTTATCGACGGAAAAACTAGGGTTTGAGAAACTAAGTGCAATTAAAGAAATAAAGTTATGATAGAAAGAGAACAACTGCAATTAATTAAAGAGCATAAAGTAAGCGATTATAACGAAGGGTTGAAACTATGAAATGGAAGAGCACTCGATCAAGAATCACCTCGGCAAGAGCTAACTAAGAAATGCGATAAAAATAAACCTAAACTTAATAGGGTAAAGGTCCTTGACCGTGGAGGTTCCTAAAGCTTAAACACGCTTCTCTCGAAGTCATGCCCAACTGAGTTTAGGAAGGTCCGACCGACTCTCGTCTAAATCGGAGGCCTAAAGCTCACTTTACGCGATGAACCCCACTATTGGATTCCAATCCGGGAGATTTTGAACGTCTGCCTCTCTCGAGGGGTGTGTACAACTCTCTTTACTCTTGAATGCTCACTTCATTCTATCGGCCTCTCGGCTAGCCCAGAATGAAAGCAAAGGGTGAGAGTATATATCGATAATATAACCTCCAACCCATGAAAAATCAAGAGTAATTCAAGGCCTAAACCCTAAAAAGAAAAGGTAAATTCAAAGCATCATAACTTAATCGCTCGAACCTCGGATCATCAAGATCGATAGTTATTCATGGTGAAGTGGAGGGGGAGAGATGAGTAGAAGAGCTTGATAACACAAAGTAAACAAGGAGAAAAAAACAACACTTTTATTAATAATCAAGAGAGCTACACTTAGGAAATGAAAATTATATTTGCATGAAATGAAAATCCTATTCTAGCCCTACCATTAGCACTAAGCAAGAGCAAAGATTACAACAAAAGCTATTACAAAATCTAAAACTAAATTAGGATTAAGAAAAACTAAAATGAGAAAGAGAGAGAGAGGGAAAAAAAAGCATAAAAAACAAGAAAATGAAGCAAGAAACCAGGGGCAGCACCTCCCCTCCAACCCAAGCTCTCTGAAATGAAGGGGGGGTCTGAATTTATAGAAAATTTTCCACGGGTTGGTCACGCCCGGCGACACGCCCAGGGAGGGCTTTTCATGGGGCATGACAGGTACGGTATTGACCTCGGGCTCTGGATTCTGGCGGGAAGGATGATTGCTTTTGTACGTTGGTGGTCACATCCTGGGTCACGCCCGTGTAGGGGGCATGACACGTACGTCGCATCAAAATCATTGGTCGGAATTCCGTCAGTCATCGAAAAAGGCGGGGTCACGCCCTGTATCACGCCCGTGATGGGGGAGTGACAGTACTGTTGGTGTGCTGAGACGAAATAGCATTTAATGCGGCGGCAGGCTTAGGGCAGAGGGCAACACGCCCCGTGTCACGCCCGGGGACACGCCCAGGGAGGGCATGTCAGGGGGCGTGACAACCGTTTTTCCTGTTTTCCTGTCTCTTTCAGCATTCATCATCGGGATCAGGTGACACGCCCTATGTCACGCCTGGGGAGGGCGTGACAGGGGGCGTGACAAGTCATTTTTGGCCAATTTTTTGGAAACCTGCAAAAAGACAAGAAAATGTTAGTGGCAATAATATTTACATAGAAATGATAAAAAATAAGGTAATAGACATAATTTGTACATTATAAAACAGAAAATACGATAATAGTTTAGGCTACAAAACGTATTATCACTCACTCGCCCACCTAGCTTTGGCGAGAGCGAGCTGGCCGCTCTGAGTTCGCCCGCACACTATTCTGGCGCGGGCAAGTTGCCCTGGTCCGCTCGTCTGGCCTGGTGGACCCACTTGGCGAACACGGGGTTATACATCTAACTCATCCCCACTCTCATATACAGAAGTTTTAGAACAACTAAAATTGTCATAGATTACCTGAGTATCCTGACAGTCAAGAATTTCTATTTTTGGATCATCAGATAGTACTATCAAATTGACCTCCATATATTCTTCAGAATCACCATAGTGTGATGAAGTTGTGGGGCTTTTGCCCTTGTATATGGTCTCTCTGATGAATTCTTCTTAATATGTGAACAATACAGCAAGTTCTTCTTCTGATTCAGTTGAATCTGTATAACTATCAGATAAGGTCTTTGATTTCTTTGATATTAGACCCTTTTCTGATTTCTTGTCTTTATAGAACTTCTTTTCTTTTGACTTTTTGTTCTCATTTCTTTTTACTAGACAGTCAACAATGACATGCCCAGACCTGTTATAGCAAAAGCAAATAATGTCAGTCTTAAATTATTTATTTTGATGAGAATCATACCTGACCATAGATTTGTCTCTGTGTTTGTCTTTGCTTTTGTTAGAGCTTGGTTTAAAAGGTTTCTTTTTATTCCATTGCTTCCTTCTTCTCAGCATTTTCTTGAATTGCCTGGTGAATAGTATCAATCATTCATCATCTGATAATTCTTCTGATGAAGAACAAGTTCCAGTGCTATTTGTATCTTCATCCCATCTTGGTGATGATGAGATTTCTCTTCTAGCTTTCTTAGATGTATCTGCTTTGAAGGCCACAGATTTAGTCTGAGATGAACTTCTGGCAGATTCTGCTTCAGCTTTTCTAGAATTTAGCTGAAGCTCATGTGACAATAGCTTCCCATACAAGTCTTGGGGTAACATATTTCTTAGATTCCCCATTTCCCTTACAACACAAATTTTGATGTCTCATTCTTTATTTAGGGATCTCATAAATTTGTCATTCAACTCATAATTTGAGAAATCTCTGTCATAATTTCTTAAGTCATGTACTATTCTCAAGAACTTTTCATAACATTGTTATATAGAATCAGTCTTTCCTTGTCTGAATGCCTCATCCTTCTGGTTGACGAGAGATTTTTTGTCATCTCTTATTTCTTCTGTGCCTTCCATATAGACTATGAGAGTGTCCCACATCTCCTTAGATGTTTTATAGTGCATAAGATTCTGAAAGGTTGAATTGTCTATTGCACTAACTATTATATTTTGTGCTATTTTGTCCATGGTGGCAAGAATCACCTAATCCTTTGTCATTTCTGACAGTTTTCTTGGGATTTGAACATTTTCATCTAAGATTGATAAAATAAGCTTACAACTCAGAGATTAGATCTCCTACCCACTCAAATCTTAAGGAGATCTTACAAAATTAAGAGGTAAAATAGAAAAAGTAATCTTCAGAAAACAGGAATTCTGTAATCTGACTTATCTGATAACACAGATTTTTCAATTCAGCAGCAATGGATTTCTTCTTGATAAACTGACTGGCTGAAAAGATACTTCTCTGGATCTGCAATCTTCTTGATATTGATCGGCTTGATTTCCTTGAAGAAATTGTAGATCAGATCCACCTTAATCTTCAGATCAACTTTTTAAAAGAATCTGAAGATTTTCTTGAAGACCTTCGTCTTCTTCCTCCTTCTCGGGATTGTCGCCCTGCCCTGACTTAAAAGAAATTAGAATAAGAATTTCTGATTTCTTGATGGATTTTTTCTCTATGAAGACAACCCTTCTATTTATAGCCTTTGTTGGTTTATGATTGATGACATCAGCATGTGACATCAGACTTCAAATTCTTCTTTAAGAGGTTTCTATTGAGATACCACGTTATTGTAGTCGATGTGACATTTCTGACATGTCCTGACACTTCTGTGTTGACTCTGCACATCTTCAGAAATATAAGTATCGAGTTATCCAAAGTGTCTCGACACAGGTGTCGAGACGTCTTAGCAGTTTCGACACAATTTTACTTAGAAGAATTTTCAGGCTGAACTTGAAAGTGTCGAGAAAGTTGACTTGTCTCGACACAACTGTCATCTATGTCAACATATTTAATTCTGTTTTATGTCAAGACCGTTGAATTGTCTCGACACAACTGTCTGTCTGGTGTCGACACTTCTATGCTTTAATCATTCATTGTGTCAAGACAGTTGATTTGTCTCGACAATATTTTACTTAGTATGATTTTCAGTCTTCTTTGTGTCGAGACAATTGTATTGTCTCGACACTACTGTCTTAAGCTTTAAAGTTTCGAGTTAGCTAACTTGTCTCGACACAAAATTCTTGACGCTTTTATGCATCGAGTTAGCTGACTTGACTCACTTAGTCTCGACACAGCTTCTGCAAAGGTGTCGATACAGTTGAAGTGTGTCGACACTTTTGTACTTAGCAATTTTTCTGCACTGCAAGTTGTTAAATGTAGACTATGCTGACTTCACTCATCACTTTGCTGACTTCACTCAACGCTTTTGTACTTAGACAATTTTCTTCACTTTCTAGTCAGCTTCTTGAGTCCACTTGTCCAATCAATATGAAATAGACAACCTGCATACATAAACTAAAATATACATCAAATACATACTTGTGTATATCATTGAGTTAAAATGACTTCTTCAAATCAAGTACATTGTGTCTAATGTACCCAACAAACAAGTTGCTCCTTCCTACAAGCAATCATCAAAGACTATAAGGCATCCAAAGTGTGAAGCTCCCTATTTTAGTAGGAAAAAATATTGGCTCTATGAGAGGTGGTCTATCACCCTCCGAGTCCAATACTCCTCTCTCTTTCTCAAACTATAACGAGAGATGTCATGTCACCCTTGAGTTCTTCAAAGAAGCCATATACAACAACTAACTAGTAGTGGAGGTTTGTCCGGTACAGATCCGATCATGTGGTTTTTTACCCAGTTGAAGGGTTTTTCATGTTAAAAATTTCATTTCCACTTTTCTACCTTTTATGACTTTTTGTGCGTTTGACCGCTCCCGAGATAAGACAATTCAATTTAGTACGGTCTACCAGGAGCTTCGAGCATACCGCAACAAGCTGAAAATGAGCTGACATATGAAAAATCAAGACAGAAAAATGTAGATGTAAATAACAAATAAGAAACATTTGGAAACAGAACAAAATTATTTTTGCGATTTTATGCTATTTTAGCGTGTTTACGGCTATGTTCCTCACAAGAGGTACAACTCTATTGTAAGACCCCCTTTTTTTTTCTTTTTCAACCACCGGGGTCTTATGCCCAGAACCGCCGCTTTGCGGTGACACCTTCGCACCCGGGAAGGTTGCCACTACAACGCGCCGATTCTGCCGGCCTTTTCGATCGCAATAAGTAACAAGCAAGAGAGTAGCAAGTCCACCAAAAGAGAATATCATAAAAAAATAAAACTCCACGAAGGGAGTGTCCACAGAAAATCATCAGAGTATAAATAGTCTGGAAATAAAAGGGCTCATGCCCGGTACATCATAGTCCTCGCTACAAGTCGCTCATCGCGGAAGCTAAGAAAATGCTAATCACTCACGGAGCTGGTCGCAGGTGCACCGGTGCTAGACTGTCCCACCTCCATGCGCACCGTACTCCGCTGGTGCTGGTCCCTGTCTCCCATCCGGAGCTCCTGTAATGTTTGGTTCGAAAACCATTAGTCATAAAGACTAAGCCCTATCATCCCCTACCCCTCCCACCACGGCTCCTAAGCACCGGGCGGAGAGGAGGAAAGGGAAGCTACAAAAGTGGAGAGTAGTCAAGCAAGTGACGGTGGACCTAACTAGCAAGGTATATCAGGTGAACAATATAAATGTTGTAATAGGTAGAACAATTAATAAGTAGCAAATTGTATTAAAGACTGCTAGAGAATAGTAAGAAGGCAACAAGTAAGTAAGTATGTAAGTAACCTTAACTTATATGAATGCCCATACAAACTTATAAGTTAAGGGATCTTCTGCAAGGCTCCCATCGTATAAAAAGTCTCATACCGATTTATACGTTGGGGTGTCGGTTGTATGCAAATATGAGTGTAGTGATATGCTATGCCATGATTCATGCAAGTGCAACCCACGCACACGACTCTATGCGCACAGACCTTTAGTTCCCCCTGTTTGGGAGGCTAGCTTCACCCCCAGGAACCTCCGTAGTGGCAAACGGAGACAGTGGGTCGGGCCCCCCACTCCTAGGCGAGTAACCACACTACCAGGCCTAGCCCTTCCGTACGCCCCTAGAAGAACACAACCTAGAGTATCCGCGTACTGCTGCTGGATGTACCCTCCAGACTTTTCGCCGAGTCATCGTACCGCTGTCGGTGTGATCGATCGCCTAGTACCGATGACCCACCACTTTTCTCCGTACTCCAACCCTCGAGCCCGCGGCCCCCCCGGACAGTACTGTCCGTGCATCTACCTTCAGAGCTACTGTCTGATGGCAAGTAATCCTATAGTTCTACTTTCCTAGCTACCGGGGAGTGAGTGTGTGCAATCTTAGTTATACTAATTGCTCTTTTAACTTATTACTCCTATGGTTTACGTTAGCCCAGGACTGCCCCCGGTATTCCCCGTGAAGGGCTCTCAAGGGGCACTAGGAACCAAGACGGTGCATTACGGCCCGAAGTTCCCTTTCGCAAGGCACTTATTATTATTGGTTGTCTACCCTTTACCCAATCCCCTTTTAGTTGCTTTAGTTCTAACCCTAGAGTATTAAGACTCTTCCTCTTCTTCCCGGACGGACGATCTTTCGTCGTCCCCGTACTCCCTTACCCTAACCAGTCCCACATTCTACTTATCCTGACTTCTAATAATGAACTCAACCTTAACTTGCCCTACCAACCATCGATTATCAGAATTCCGTGGTTTTACTAAATGCAGACCATCCTAAACTATATGAGGTACACAAGGGGAGGTACTCCAAATTATCTTCCAAATCTCCTATAAAATTTACTGGAGATCTATCATGACTTAATTAGCTTAAATCCAGAAATTTATAATTTTCCTAATTAATCTGATATTTATTTTATTTTTCTCAAAGATTGGCCATGGGTAATTTTTAACATGAACTACATGATATTCTTAAGTTATGGCCACCCAAAAATTGTGATCACTAAATAACAGTAAGGTATCATCAAATACTAATTTGCAGGATTTTACATAAGATATTTAGCCTCTAATTAATTTATCAATTATAATCTCATTATTCCCATGTAAAGAAGGAAGTACTGGAATTACTCATCATAAAATTACAGAAAAATTACTGATTAATAGTATGGTACAGAAAAGATCATTGTGCAAAGAATCATAATTTTTCCAGCTTGCTAAGCACCAAAATAGATTTAATACAATATCCATGATAAATAATACTTAATGAAGCAAGCCTTAGAATTAAGCTTCTAAAAATCCCATAAAAATTCACAGAGTTTTAAAATCATAATAAAGGTTCTCTGCCTAAATTTCATCAATTTCCAGGAAGTTTGTACTCCATAATAAATTTTCTAAGCAAATCATACAACTACTAAATCATTAAGGAAGTACCCAAAATAGTGATCATAAAATTCATAGAAAAATATCCAGAGCTTGTACTACCCCTATAATCAACTTTACCCATTTCTCCTCACTTTTTAATGTGATTTGGTGTCATTTCCTATCTCTACAAGTTTTGCGCCCTAAACTAGGGTTAGATTTTTAGATATTCCAACGATCTCCAAATCTACTAAGATTTCATCCAGAGAACAATATTAGCCCTATGGTTCTCATCACCCAATCTCGGTTCAATCCAAGGTCATTTGACCACATGACCTTCACAAGCCCCCAAGATCCATCCTTAGGGTTGGGCCTTGGGCTTTAGGGCAAACTTACCCCGATCCACCTCAAACTCCATGAGGAGGTGCTAGAGAATATTACTAGCCAGTGGTAAAAATCTCAGCCTCTGTTGAGGTGATCTCACCACTCAAACTTCAAAAGTGCACTTTTAACCTAAGGCCTCTTATTAGGGCAAAACTTTGGGTTGATCATTTCTGATCCAAACCATCTCCAAATGAGATGAAAATTATACAGAACCTTATGGTGAACCCAGGGACCACTCACCAAAATTTGGGAGGGTTTGAAAATTATTTAACAATCTAATTAAAATCGGCTAGGATTATTGAATTTTTCTAAAAACTATAGAAAAATATTCTCCAAAAATTCTCATTTTTGGATAGCACCTAGATAAATGTAAGATTAGACCACACCCCAAATTTCAAGTCATTTGGATGACTGGATTGGAGTGGGGAATTTTTCTAAGGTCAAGGCAGCCCTCTGGATAGACCTCACCAAAAAGGGTGCTGTGGTCTAACCAGGATCCCAAATCGAGTGAAATTAATTTTGAATTAAAGTAGACTTCAAGGGCTACATTTCCTATGTTGATCATTTTTCCCGTAGGAGCCTCTAGGTACTTTTCCCAAATTATTTAACATGACAGATATCTCACTCAGAAATTGAATTAAAACTAGCATTTATTTCTCATGCCACTGTTCATCTTCTTCAACAGCCCGAAACAGAGGCCTAAAACCTAATATCCTGTAGCTTTTCCAAGCTATTTCCCGGCCACCCAGCCATCTCCCTGGCCGTCCACCACCACCACCACCACTGTTTGAGGTGAGGGCTACCGTCGGGCGGCGGCACGGCCGCCGGAGAGGCGGTTTCCGGCGAACCCGCCACCATGAAATTTTCGGAAAACCACCAATACGCTCACCCGATCTGGCTCTTTTGAGCCCGATATCTCTCCTAACGATTCCTAAGATCTATCCGCAGAAGAAGAGGGAGGGGAGGACCTTGTTCGCGGGTTGAAGGCGTGCAGAGCGTCGGGAAGCCATTTGCGCGGTGGTGGCATCGCCGGAAATTCTTCAACAGCAAGGAGGAAGTCTGAAACAGTTGAGGGAGTGTAACCTTTTCCTCTTGCTCTCAGGAATCTTTTATAGATGAGCAAATGGGGAGGGGAAAGGGTGAAACGTTGGAGATGAAACGTTGGCGGCCATTAATAACCCTCTTATGACGTTTCGGTTATGACGAACGTCAGTTGAAAAGTTGGAGGTGAAGAGGTGCTTGCCAGGTGGCAATTTCCTATTGGACCCACTTTCCTTAATTATTAACATAATTAAAGTAGGGAACGACCCATAAATACTCTTGATTTTTCGTCCCCACAGCCAAAATTTATTAAGGCGTCGGTTACCAAAACTTCCAGTCTGGCTGACGTTTCGGCCTTGGTCACGGGCGTGACACATAGGTCACGGGCGTGACAGGCCCGGTTAGCGTTTCTGGGTTCGACGATCGTCGAACTGAGATCGACGATCGTCGAAGGGTGGTCACGGGCGTGTCACTTGGGTCACGGGCGTGACAGGTCTGGAGACCAATTCGGATTCGACGATCGTCGAATTGGGATCGACGATCGTCGAGCGTGTCACGCCCTATGTCACGGGCGTGACATGGCGGGTCACGGGCGTGACAGGCCCGTGTGGCCGAATTTAGTTCGACGATCGTCGAATTGGGATCGACGATCGTCGAGCGTGTCACGCCCTTTGTCACGGGCGTGACATGGCGGGTCACGGGCGTGACAGGCCCGTGTGGCCGAATTTAGTTCGACGATCGTCGAATTGGGATCGACGATCGTCGAGCGTGTCACGCCCTTTGTCACGGGCGTGACATGGCGGGTCACGGGCGTGACAGGCCCGTGTGGCCGAATTTAGTTCGACGATCGTCGAGCGTGTCACGCCCTTTGTCACGGGCGTGACATGGCGGGTAACGGGCGTGACCAACCCGTGACCCGATTTCTTAGTCGATTTATTTCAAGTTTTGGGCTCTCTAGGGTTCTACCACAACCAACCGACTCCTAGGGGTCTAGCCGGAAATGGGATGTGACAAATCCCAATAAACAAAACAAAGATTTCGTCCCCGAAATCAAGGTTAAGCCTACGGGACTCAAATCGGGAAAATAAGCTTGTAACATCCCATGAGAACCGAATGATTACCTCCCTACGTTACGTTTGTTTGTGCGGTTTCGAATCTAAGGTTAATTCGCCCACTTAACTAGGTATATACACCCCAATAAACAAAAGATTAGCCCCTATTCTTGAAATTTCAATTCCATTGGTTTAAAACAGGAAGGCAAATTGATTGTCCAGAGGGGTTTTGAGGTATACCTGACGAAAAAGTTCCGGATATTTTTGCCGCATCAAGTCCTATGGCTCCCAGGTATGCTCCTCCTGCCCATGATTGTTCCACAGAACCCTGACTAACGGAACCTTCTTCCGTCGCAAGACCCGCATTGTCGTGTCATCGATCTTGATAGGCTCCAAGTTGACTGACCGATTCAACACAATCGTCTTGGGCACCCCGTGCTAACGAACAGCTACTCACCATTCTTATGAAACACCCACAAGAGTTTTCTTTCGGGTCGAGGTGACGCCAACTACCTCGTCCAGTCTATCCTCGACGCTCCCTTTACCATTGTGCCTGGGGTGGGGACGACGAATCCTGTGCATGAACTCTCCAATCATACCTTCGTACTTCCATTATATCTCGGGCAGTGGCTGTAATAGTTTCCCAAAAATTCTTTCACTTAGCCTTCAACAACTGAAGGACCTCACCGTGCATCACCAAATCCATGACACTGTTATTCACTCCAGGGGGTAGATGTTCTGAGATACACCACACTTCCGGTAATTTAATTTCTCATTTGTGTGTGTAGACAACAGATCTATAAAATCTCCACACGATGATTGTCTTATTCCTTCGAGTACGCCCGAAATCAATCAATTCAACCTTACGGGTTATATTTAAGGTATCCGTCTTTCAATATATTGTTTGCTCACATCGTGTAGTTTCCTAGAGTCATTGTACTTCCGATGATATAACATAGCGATCCAGTATTATCTTGCCCGAACAACGTCGAATTATGTCGAATTCAATCTCACTATTCCTAAACTCGGGCTAAGAAAACCTAAGTCAATCATATTTGCCCAATAAACAAAAGTTTAGCCCCCAATAAACAAAAGATAAGCCCCTACCTACCTTGGGCTAAGCATCTTTATATTACCATGTTATCTCCGTCCCAGTTGGGTGCACAATCCCTAGGGCATCAATATTCGACTTGGGGTTCCACCCTGAAATTCGTCGATATACCCCGTACTTCAAGCACTTTGAGTCACATTTTCGACAACCTTGTCCGAGTCAAGATGTTCCCAATCCCAAATGGGTATCTTCTGAACTTGTATTCCTATCCGACCCTCAGTGTTTGTCTCGGTGGTTGCCTCCAAATGATTCTTGTCACAGGCATGCGGGATAAAACTGCTTTTCTTCTACCATTCTGTTAATAGATCATTGGCCTCAATTCTCCTTAAGGTCGTCCTACCGGTTTGAGTAATCGTTGATTGGGATAGGAGGGACACCTGAGTTTTCGTCTTAGGTAGTCATTCTCGTGCTAAACTCCTCCTTCATTCTCTTTGGGTACCTCCTTAACTTAACCAAATTCATACCCAAGGTCTATTTTGAACTAGGGCATACTATAGATTGTCCCGGTAAGTCACGAGTCCTAGTTGGTTGAGTCTAAATCGTAGATTAGAGTATTATGTGAAATGTTCTCTGCCGCCGGAGGTGTTCCCTGCTGGGGGCAGGGTAGGCCATAGGCTACAAAGAAAGATTCCAATTAACGATGAAGTTGACTTTCACATGTGATTTCCCTTATGGGCACACCACTGCTTCCGCTGCTTAGTTTGTCCCCAAACTAAACTCGAGCGGGGGTGACCCAGGGTTAGTGGACTGCTACTTTTCCGATCGAGGTTTCCCTCTGATACCACTTGTAAGACCCCCTTTTTTTTTCAACCACCGGGTCTTATGCCCAGAACCGCCGCTTTGCGGTGACACCTTCGCACCCGGAAGGTTGCCACTACAACGCGCCGATTCTGCCGGCCTTTTCGATCGCAATAAGTAACAAGCAAGAGAGTAGCAAGTCCACCAAAAGAGAATATCACATAAAATAAAACTCCACGAAGGGAGTGTCCACAGAAAATCATCAGAGTATAAATAGTCTGGAAATAAAAGGGCTCATGCCCGGTACATCATAGTCCTCGCTACAAGTCGCTCATCGCGGAAGCTAAGAAAATGCTAATCACTCACGGAGCTGGTCGCAGGTGCACCGTGCTAGACTGTCCCACCTCCATGCGCACCGTACTCCGCTGGTGCTGGTCCCTGCCTCCCATCCGGAGCTCCTGTAATGTTTGGTTCGAAAACCATTAGTCATAAAGACTAAGCCCTATCATCCCCTACCCCTCCCACCACGGCTCCTAAGCACCGGGCGGAGAGGAGGAAAGGGAAGCTACAAAAGTGGAGAGTAGTCAAGCAAGTGACGGTGGACCTAACTAGCAAGGTATATCAGGTGAACAATATAAATGTTGTAATAGGTAGAACAATTAATAAGTAGCAAATTGTATTAAAAGACTGCTAGAGAATAGTAAGAAGGCAACAAGTAAGTAAGTATGTAAGTAACCTTAACTTATATGAATGCCCATACAAACTTATAAGTTAAGGGATCTTCTGCAAGGCTCCCATCGTATAAAAAGTCCCATACCGATTTATACGTTGGGGTGTCGGTTGTATGCAAATATGAGTGTAGTGATATGATATGCCATGATTCATGCAAGTGCAACCCACGCACACGACTCTATGCGCACAGACCTTTAGTTCCCCTGTTTGGGAGGCTAGCTTCACCCCCAGGAACCTCCGTAGTGGCAAACGGAGACAGTGGGTCGGGCCCCCCACTCTCTAGGCGGGTAACCACACTACCAGGCCTAGCCCTTCCGTACGCCCCTAGAAGAACACAACCTAGAGTATCCGCGTACTGCTGCTGGATGTACCCTCCAGACTTTTCGCCGAGTCATCGTACCGCTGTCGGTGTGATCGATCGCCTAGTACCGATGACCCACCACTTTTCTCCGTACTCCAACCCTCGAGCCCGCGGCCCCCCGGACAGTACTGTCCGTGCATCTACCTTCAGAGCTACTGTCTGATGGCAAGTAATCCTATAGTTCTACTTTCCTAGCTACCGGGGAGTGAGTGTGTGCAATCCTAGTTATACTAATTGCTCTTTTAACTTATTACTCCTATGGTTTACGTTAGCCCAGGACTGCCCCCGGTATTCCCCGTGAAGGGCTCTCAAGGGGCACTAGGAACCAAGACGGTGCATTACGGCCCGAAGTTCCCTTTCGCAAGGCACTTATTATTATTGGTTGTCTACCCTTTACCCAATCCCCTTTAGTTGCTTTAGTTCTAACCCTAGAGTATTAAGACTCTTCCTCTTCTTCCCGGGACGGACGATCTTTCGTCGTCCCCGTACTCCCTTACCCTAACCAGTCCCACATTCTACTTATCCTGACTTCTAATAATGAACTCAACCTTAACTTGCCCTACCAACCATCGATTATCAGAATTCCGTGGTTTTACTAAATGCAGACCATCCTAAAACTATATGAGGTACACAAGGGGAGGTACTCCAAATTATCTTCCAAATCTCCTATAAAATTTACTGGAGATCTATCATGACTTAATTAGCTTAAATCCAGAAATTTATAATTTTCCTAATTAATCTGATATTTATTTTATTTTTCTCAAAGATTGGCCATGGGTAATTTTTAACATGAACTATATGATATTCTTAAGTTATGGCCACCCAAAAATTGTGATCACTAAATAACAGTAAGGTATCATCAAATACTAATTGCAGGATTTTACATAAGATATTTAGCCTCTAATTAATTTATCCATTATAATCTCATTATTCCCATGTAAAGAAGGAAGTACTGGAATTACTAATCATAAATTACAGAAAAATTACTGATTAATAGTATGGTACAGAAAAGATCATTGTGCAAAGAATCATAATTTTTCCAGCTTGCTAAGCACCAAAATAGATTTAATCCAATATCCATGATAAATAATACTTAATGAAGCAAGCCTTAGAATTAAGCTTCTAAAAATCCCATAAAAATTCACAGAGTTTTAAAATCATAATAAAGGTTCTCTGCCTAAATTTCATCAATTTCCAGGAAGTTTGTACTCCATAATAAATTTTCTAAGCAAATCATACAACTACTAAATCATTAAGGAAGTACCCAAAATAGTGATCATAAAATTCATAGAAAAATATCCAGAGCTTGTACTACCCCTATAATCAACTCTACCCATTTCTCCTCACTTTTTAATGTGATTTGGTGTCATTTCCTATCTCTACAAGTTTTGCGCCCTAAACTAGGGTTAGATTTTTAGATATTCCAACGATCTCCAAACTACTAAGATTTCATCCAGAGAACAATATTAGCCCTATGGTTCTCATCACCCAATCTCGGTTCAATCCAAGGTCATTTGACCACATGACCTTCACAAGCCCCCAAGATCCATCCTTAGGGTTGGGCCTTAGGGCAAACTTACCCCGATCCACCTCAAACTCCATGAGGGGGTGCTAGAGAATATTACTAGCCAGTGGTAAAAATCTCAGCCTCTGTTGAGGTGATCTCACCACTCAAACTTCAAAAGTGCACTTTTAACCTAAGGCCTCTTATTAGGGCAAAACTTTGGGTTGATCATTTCTGATCCAAACCATCTCCAAATGAGATGAAAAATTATACAGAACCTTATGGTGAACCCAGGGACCACTCACCAAAATTTGGGAGGGTTTGAAAATTATTTAACAATCTAATTAAAATCGGCTAGGATTATTGAATTTTTCTAAAAACTATAGAAAAATATTCTCCAAAAATTCTCATTTTTGGATAGCACCTAGATAAATGTAAGATTAGACCACACCCCAAATTTCAAGTCATTTGGATGACTGGATTGGAGTGGGGAATTTTTCTAAGGTCAAGGCAGCCCTCTGGATAGACCTCACCAAAAAGGGTGCTGTGGTCTAACCAGGATCCCAAATCGAGTGAAATTAATTTTGAATTAAAGTAGACTTCAAGGGCTACATTTCCTATGTTGATCATTTTTCCCGTAAGAGCCTCTAGGTATTTTTCCCAAATTATTTAACATGACAGATATCTCACTCAGAAATTGAATTAAAACTAGCATTTATTTCTCATGCCACTGTTCATCTTCTTCAACAGCCCGAAACAGAGGCCTAAAACCTAATATCCTGTAGCTTTTCCAAGCTATTTCCCGGCCACCCAGCCATCTCCCTGGCCGGCCACCACCACCACCACCTCTGTTGAGGTGAGGGCTACCGTCGGGCGGCGGCACGGCCGCCGGAGAGGCGGTTTCCGGCGAACCCGCCACCATGAAATTTTCGGAAAACCACCAATACGCTCACCCGATCTGGCTCTTTTGAGCCCGATATCTCTCCTAACGATTCCTAAGATCTATCCGCAGAAGAAGAGGGAGGGGAGGACCTTGTTCGCGGGTTGAAGGCGTGCAGAGCGTCGGGAAGCCATTTGCGCGGTGGTGGCGTCGCCGGAAATTCTTCAACAGCAAGGAGGAAGTCTGAAACAGTTGAGGGAGTGTAACCTTTTCCTCTTGCTCTCAGGAATCTTTTATAGATGAGCAAATGGGGAGGGGAAAGGGTGAAACGTTGGAGATGAAACGTTGGCGGCCATTAATAACCCTCTTATGACGTTTCGGTTATGACGAACGTCAGTTGAAAAGTTGGAGGTGAAGAGGTGCTTGCCAGGTGGCAATTTCCTATTGGACCCACTTTCCTTAATTATTAACGTAATTAAAGTAGGGAACGACCCATAAATACTCTTAATTTTTCGTCCCCACAGCCAAAATTTATTAAGGCGTCGGTTACCAAAACTTCCAGTCTGGCTGACGTTTCGGCCTTGGTCATGGGCGTGACACATAGGTCACGGGCGTGACAGGCCCGGTTAGCGTTTCTGGGTTCGACGATCGTCGAACTGAGATCGACGATCGTCGAAGGGTGGTCACGGGCGTGTCACTTGGGTCACGGGCGTGACAGGTCTGGAGACCAATTCGGATTCGACGATCGTCGAATTGGGATCGACGATCGTCGAGCGTATCACGCCCTATGTCACGGGCGTGACATGGCGGGTCACGGGCGTGACAGGCCCGTGTGGCCGAATTTAGTTCGACGATCGTCGAATTGGGATCGACGATCGTCGAGCGTGTCACGCCCTTTGTCACGGGCGTGACATGGCGGGTCACGGGCGTGACAGGCCCGTGTGGCCGAATTTAGTTCGACGATCGTCGAATTGGGATCGACGATCGTCGAGCATGTCACGCCCTTTGTCACGGGCGTGACATGGCGGGTCACGGGCGTGACAGGCCCGTGTGGCCGAATTTAGTTCGACGATCGTCGAGCGTGTCACTCCCTTTGTCACGGGCGTGACATGGCGGGTCACGGGCGTGACCAACCCGTGACCCGATTTCTTAGTCGATGTATGTTCAATGTTTTTGGGGCTCTCTAAGGTTTTTTGCAAATTATTGCGATTTTAGCGGTTTCGGCTATGTTCCTCAAAGGAGGTACAACTCTATAAAGAACAATGCACTTGAGATTTATATACTCTTGCATTCTAATAGCCAATCATTATAGTTGAAATTACCGCAAAAAAGGAAGAACCATAAATCATCAGAACTAAATAAAGAGTAAGAACGCCAGATAAACTAATATCATAAATCACAAAATCACAAAATTGTTGAATTTTTGAAGTGAAAGTGACAACTTGGGCGGACTGTCCATGCAGTTTGGGCGGACAGTTGTGACGGTCTGGGCGGTTTATAACCATGCAGTTTTGTGCGGATAGGACTAACGAATAGCCAGGTCGAATAGTTGTTCTGCATCGGCTTGTTCCTTGGAGGTAACCAGGCGGATAGGATGTTTATCCACGGAGTTCGCTGAGTTCGGGTTTTGGACTGGATTGGAGCTCAGGAGATCGGCATGGCGTGTGCCTTGGTCTTGCTCTGGTGGTGCGGTTTGTGTAACCGCGCGCTTCGCTGGTTAGAGCGAACTGGTGTGGAGTCTGCCGATTTGTGCGGACTGGCATTTGTATCCGCTGGTGGTGTGTTTCGCACTAGAGATGGCTGGTGGTGTGGACTTGGTATGGATTTGTTCCAAGTCTAGTGTGCTCAGTCCGGGAGGTCGCGCAGACGTTTTCCCTGTCCCCGCCGAGTTTGGCAGCTGTCAGCACTTATGGGCTCTAGTTGTGGGCTCAGAGTGTGCGGGCTGGAGCAGTATCTGCAAGGCCTGTGGATAGGAGTTGTGCTCACAGAATGCGGACTGGTGGTGTATCCACAGTTTCTGCAAGTGTGGCGGACTATGTCCGGCTTAGTCGCAACAGTCTGGTTTGTGTCGGCGGTTGTGCGGATACTCTCAGTGCTCTTTCGCGAGATAGGGTGGTAATCCTATCAGCTAGGGAGGTGATCACACTTCTCCTCGTGCCTATAAATAGGATCCCCTATCACATCAACATTACAACCGAATGAACAGTAAGTGAGCTCGGGTGGTTGCAACAAACAGGATTTTGTGTTCGCACGGTTTGAGGAGTTGACCGATTTTTGTTGTGCAGGTTGTGCGATAGCACTGAGAAGCTAGGGACTTAGTTCTGACTTTGGCCAGGGATCATGTGGATTCTATGGTTAGCAATCATCGGGTAGCAGCAGGTCGCGGCTTGCGGCCAGGAGGTCTTCTTTCTTCGACAACCTTCTCCCAGTTCAATAAGTTGTCCGCTTCTGGTGGCTTGTTCAGTTCGGCAGTAGATGTTTGCGGCGATCTGGCGGCTAGGCGACCTCGTGGTTAGGCGGCTTGCAGATCAATGGACATAGTTCAACATTAGAATAATGGGTTTTCGGTGTGGCTAGGTTGCGGTCGGTCAGGTGACTTGGCGGTTTCAGCGGGCACCATAGTGCAACTCGGCAGAGTCAGCGGTTACTCATTTAGTCCACGCGGCTAGCTTTGTATCTTCTTATTTTTCTTCCTTCAAGTACATCGACGAATCATGTCTCGTCATGTATGCCTCGTATTGTAAGGAGGTTGCCAATGAGGTACTCTGGAGGAGGATAAGAAGCTCTTGCCAGTGAGGCATTCTCGATGGAGGAGAAGCTCTTGCGGTGAGGCGATGTGGCGGAGATTTGAGGCGGAGCTTTGCGAAAAGGAAGTAGGGTTATACACAAGATGTGATAGTAGCGTGCGGAAGGGAGAAAGAAGGATGTCCTCATGCTGTGCTGGAGGAGAGGAGAGAATGAAATTCGCCGGCCTGCTGGCGGGATTTGCTTTAGGTGCCAGAGCAGAGAGGATCTGATGCAGGATTTGAGGCGTGATTTGAGGCGGGGTTGATCCCTGCGGTAAGCCAGGACTATGCGGAGAGAATAATGCATTGATTATTATATGACCAATGACCCAAATACCATAGGAATAATAAGCAGAGTTGGAAAAAATGGGGGGTAATTTGGTCAAGAAATGTTACACCACATGAGCTCATTTGATCTTTGCTTATATAATAAAGACTCTTGCATTCTCATAAGCCAAGCATTATAGTTGAAATTTACCTCCAAAAAAAGAAGAACCATAAATGAACCATAATCATCAGAACCAAACAAAGAGTAAGAACACAGGATAAAACTGATACCATAAATCACAAAACACAACATAGATGAGTAAATTGAAAAAATGATTGTACCAGCAACACAACAGATAGGGAAGAACAATGTTGGTATCTTATTGTTCACCGGTCGGGGGAGCTCGCGGGAAGGAGGTTGCCAATGAGGTAATGTGGAGGAGAAGAAGCTCTTGCCGTGAGGCATTGTCGATGGAAGAGAAGCTCTTGCAGTGAGGCGATGTGGAGGAGATTTGAGGCAAGGCTCTGCAAAAGGAGGTATGGTTATGCACAGGATGCTGCAGTAGCGTGCGGAAGGGAGTAAGAATGATGTCCTCATGCCGTGCTGGAGGAGAGGAGACACAGAAATTCGCCAGCCTACTGGCGGGATTTGTTTTCGGCGCCAAAGCATAGAGGATCTGAGGCAGGATTTGAGGCGTGATTTGAGGCAGGGTTGAGCTCTGCGGTAAGGCAGAGAGGATCTGAGGCAGAATTTGAGGCGTGATTTGAGGCGGGGTTGAGCTCTGCGGTAAGCCAGGACTGTGCAGAGAGAATAATGTATTGATTATTATATGACCAAATGACCCAAATACTATAGGAAAAATAAGCAGAGTTGGAAAAAATGAGGGGTAATTTTGGCAAGAAATGTTACACCATAAGCTCATTTGATCTTTGCTTATATAATACAAGCAGTCGTGCACGGGGACCCCCGTGCGGGGCAGCAACATTTGTCGGGGAAGCGACATTGGTCGGCGACGACGACATTGGCTGAGGGCGGCGGCATTGGTCGAGGGCGGCGACATTGGTAAGGGGCAGTGACATTGGTCAAAGAAGGCGACATTGGTTCGGGGCAGCGACATTGGTCGGGGGGTGACGACATTGGTCGGGGCGACGACATTGGTCGGGGCGACGACATTGGTCGGGGAGGCGACATTGTTCGGGGCAGTGGCATTGTTCGGGACGATGACATTATTCAGGGGCAGTGACATTGGTTCCGGGCGGCTACAGTGGTCGTGGACGACGACATTGGTCGGGGCGGCGACATTGGTCGGGGGCAGTGACACTGGTCGGGGGCGACGACCTTAGTCGGGGGCGGCGACATTGGTCGGGGGCGACGACATTGGTCGGGGGCGGCGACATTGGTCTTGGGAGGCGACATTGGTCTTGGGAGGCGACATTTGTCGTAGGCGGCGACATTGGACGTGAGTGGCGACATTGGACTTGGGCGGCGACATTGGACATGGGCGGCTACATCGGATGTGGGGGCGAGCATGGACGTGGGGAGCGACATTGGTCGTGGAAGTGGAATTAGTCCTGGGTGACATCATTGGTCATGGGGGGCGACATCCGTCGTGGGCGGCGACATCAATCGTGGACGTGGGTGACAAAGACCTTCAGCGAGAAGATTGGAACTGTTGCTTGAATAGGGGATGTGTCAAAGAAGAGGGAAGCGAGGAATTTTGGTTTTGAAGAAAAGGGGGTGCCTGATGTGAAATATCGGGAGGAGAAGATGGGAAAGTGGATGAGGTGTGAGAGCTGGGCGGCGGGCAGCAGGAGCAGCCAGGCTAGCAATATAGGGCATCGAGAAATGAAAAATTGCGCGGGAATTATCAAAAGACCAGAAAAATCCTCGATTTTGAAAGAAAGGGTCGTTTATTGAGGGAAATTTGGGGAGCGGAATATTACACCATCCTTATATTTGAGTTTGCTGACGGATGGACACCATCATCAAAAATCCTTATATTTGAGTTTGCTAACGAACGGACACCATACATCAAAAATCCTTTGCAGTGCAATTAGTATCTTCGAAAGTAACTCGGGCTAAAGTGAAGGAGTTCTCAATACATATAGCAATAGGAGTATATGCAATAACTGAATACATAGTTAAAATTGAACTCATAACTAAAATTATAGCTAAGTCTCATCATAACAGCATTTTAAGTTGCTAAAAGTGAACTCATAACTTAAAATGCAATAATATCCCGTAATTAGCTCAACATGATAGAATCTTGATTACATAAATGCATATAATTAAAACAATGACAAATTTCTACGAGCCTATTAGCTGAAGCCTGAACAAAGAACAATAAACTTTAAGAACAATAAACCCAAAGTTTACGAACAAAGCCGACCTTTATAACAACAACAACAGAATAACTTCAATAAATCATAACAAAACTCAAACATTTGAGTCCGCTAAATGAAAAAAAACAAAACATAGCTTTTTCTCACATTTATAATAATGTTTCTCGCAATAACGTCGAAAGAGGGTGAGAAAGTTGATCAATACAAAAGGGGTGAAAAAGTCAATTCAAGGACAAATGTACTGATTTCATGTAAAATGGTAACTAAATCTGAAAAATAAAGGATTTAGAGTATGTGCCAAACTTAATACCTTATTGAAGGGTATAACAAAGAAATGTAAAACTAAATGGTGTGTAAGCGTTATAGTAGCAAGGTTTATGCAAGGCACTCCAGAAACGACAAAATTCCTCTAGGCTAACCAAACAATAAATAAAATAAAAAAAATAACTCCAAAGCTGTGCAGGACAAAATTCAAGCTTTAGGTATGCGAGCCATTCCCAATGGATGCAAGTGGGCAATTTTATTTTCTCTGTGCAGAAAAATGACTGTTCGTTTGGACATTCACGCCACCACTGCCAAGGGGAACACAACCACTCTGCCACTATTATTATGAAAATTTGTAAGCCGTGCAAGGCATTACTTCGAACTGACATGGCGTTACTTCACTTTCTTCTTTACATTCATGAAAATCTGGACATTTACATTCATGAAAATCTGGACATTCATCATTTTTTAAAGATGATCATAGAAACTTACATGACACCAAGATTAAATTTCGTATAAACCTACACCAAGAAAGCATAAATTTCTGATGATGAGAACAAAAAGAAGTAGAATAACATGCTCACAAAAACCACTCCGACAAATCAAAAAAGCATAAATTTTGTATAAACCTGCACCCAGAAAAAAACAGAACTACTCACTAACAAAAACCTGCACCAAGAACAAAGAAAAACCTGCACCGAAAAATCATTAAAAAAAAACCTGCACCAGAAATTTTTTTTCTCAACAACAGTGAACAAAAAGAAGTAGAAAAAAACCAGTGAGCTTGCCTGAAGGAAGTAGGAGTGAGAAGCTATGGAATCGTGATGGAGGAGGAGTTGTTGAGGCGCAGTCAGGACTCTATCGAGGGGACGGTAGGGTTATGTAGGGTTATTTGTTATATGTCCGCGCGTGTAAGGACCGACGGAACGACCCAATGGGTCGTGTCACTAGGGTGTAACGGCTCTACGCTGGAGATACTATATAAGGCCATACATTTGATGAGGTGGACTATCTTGAGCGGAGCAACTACAGGTTATACACGGTAGACGGGACTGTCGAGGGTTATACACGGTAGGGTTATGAAGGCTGCTTTTGGCGAGGCGGGTGAAAGTCGAGGAAGAGAGGAGGTGATGGTAGCGTGCAGGGGAGGAGAAATCGGGAATAGCAACATGCAAGGGAGGAGAAAGCGGGGAGGAGGCGATGGTAGCGTGCAGGGGTGGCAAAAAAGGATTTCCTTTTGCTTGATTTTAGGAATAAAGATACGTTGATGTGGGGCAGAGAATACAGTGAAAAGAAAAAAAAAACGAAAAAAGTCTCTTAGAAATGCTGATGCTATGGGGCCAATTTCGTATTAAATGTTACACCAAGTTGGTTTGAAAAGTCGGGTGAAAGGGGAATCATTTTTTTGGAGGGAGAAACACCCGGGAAATGGTAAGACAAAAAAACCAATGATTTTGAAATAAAGAAGTAGTTTTTGAGGGTATTTTGGTCCGCAGAAAATTACACTATGGCCATTTTGCTCTTTGCAGGCGGGAAATGACAAAAAAACCTGGAATGTGGATTGTAAGCAGAGCTGTCACGGTTCCGGTTCTACTAAAATCATGAACCGAACCACTAAATAACGGTTCTTCAAATCAGAACCAAAATTTTTTTTGATTTGACAAGTTCCGGTTCTGGTTCTAGCTTAATTTTTAGAACCATTGTGTCAACGGTTCCGGTTATGGTTCAATAAGAACTAAAACCAAACCGACCACTATCGGTTCAGTCCGGTTCCATGCGGTTCGGTCCGGTTCCAATCGGTTCCAACTAAAACTAAAATCAAATTTGACGGAATGAAATAAAGCGGGCTGCAAATAGTAAAACTCAAAACAACATCGAAATAGAAATAATTATGTTGTGCACTTCTCGACGGTTTTTTTCACGATCGGTGGGATAATATCAATTGCCTTCCTACGCGTGTAAATTTGTCACGAATTCTAGTTGGCTTGCGCACGTCTCGTCAGCATGCTCAACCGTAACAACTGCCTACAATTAGTTGTTTTTTATGATTACTAATAAATAGTAGTTGTATATCTTCTATATTTTTTTAAATAAAATATTTCAAAAAAATATATAAGTAAAATTGAAAATATATTATATAACTGTATAAAAATAAAAAATGCATTGCAAAAATTGACTCCAAATCGCAACAATATCAAACCATACTATACGGTTTTTATGCTTTGAAGTTTTGTTCGGTCCAAAATCGACCCCCTTTAGTGCGATTGCGATTTGAATTCAAATTACATCAACTTCACTCGTTATAGTAAGTATAATATTATAGATAAATTATAAAATAATAACAATATAATAATAATAATAAACGGGTTGCGGTTCGGTTCTACTTCGGATCGGTTCGGATCGGGTCTAAAAATCTTGAAACCGCTTGTGACTTGTATATTGCGGTTGCGGTTCCGATTCCGATCCGGATAATAAAATGTAAGAACCACACCCGAACCAATATTGTTCACGGTTCCAAAATTCAAATCGGAACCCGAATAATTTGCAAACGGTTCGGTCCGGTTCTTTGCGGTTCCGGTTCGGTTTGCGGTTTTCGGTTTTAAGTGACAGCTCTAATTGTAAGAGGGGATTTTGAGGGTATATTTGTCCGCTGAATGTTACACTAAGACTTCATTTGGTTTGGCGGTGGCGGATCGATCCGGCGGGTGGAAACGGAGTGTTCGAATCGGAGGGGGGAGGTGGCTGCTCCAAACAGAGCTTTTTGAGGCGTTTCTCAAGCCTGTCGGGTGGAAACGGAGCAAACGCCGCCGAAGGTTCATTTGTTTACCCTCCTTCCGGCGGCGTTTGCCCAAAACGGAGTATCAAAATGCCCAAATAAATAGAGCCTAAGGCTGGTTTCCTCCTTTCTTAAAGATACTGAATTCGCTATTAACAGCCATTTTATCCTGTTATTTTGATTTTTTTGAGATACTATTAGTTAATAGAGGGATGTTATTAACATTGCTACATGCCTAGGCTCCATTTGGTTCGGCGGTGATGGGTCGATCCGGCGGGTGGAAACGGAGTGTTCGAACCGGAGGGGGAGGTGGCTACTCCAAACGGAGCTTTTTGGGGTCGTTTCTCAAGACGGGCGGGTGAAAACGGAGCAAACGTCGCCGAAGGTTCATTTATTTACCCTCCTTCCGGCGGCGTTTGCCCAAAACAGAGCAGCAAAACACCCAAACAAATAGAGCCACAGATGATTTGCGTACAAAAAAGGAAAAACATTTATTTTTTCCACCGAACAAAGCTACACCGTCTCTTCAGTGCCAGATCGACAGCTGTCATTAGCACCGTTCAACGAAGGCGGGTTAGCTTAGGGTCCGTAGCACCGTATAAATGTTCCAGTCGGAGATTCTCCGCAAAACCCTGTCGTTTGGCTCTCTTACTTTCCGGCGTGGTGTGCGACTCTCGGGTGCCGGTGGCGGCAAATCCAAAAGAAGGCTGGTACGCCCCCTGAAAACGCATTTTCTTCCGCTATTTTCTTCGATTTCAGCCCCCTATCGTCCTCAAAAATAGGGTTTCTTCTCATGGCTCGTCGGTTTCTTCTTCTTCTTCTCTTCCGTGCTTTATCGCTTCGAACAGATTACGGATGCCGGATTCCTGTGTTTGCAGACTTCATATATTCCTTTTTTCTCTAGGAAATCCGCTTTCACCCGATGTCCTTGGAGCCGCCGTCCTCCGACGATTCCGCCCGGAGCCTTGAGCTCAACTCCGCCGATATGGCGCACCAGGTTGAACCCGAGAGTTCCAGGGAGGCCAGAAGATCCTGGAATTTCACTTCTAGAGACAATACGAATGTTAGAGAGGGCGAAGAAAATGAAGGAAGCGGAGATGGACTTCATCTGGTTGCGGAATCAGTTGTTATCCCCAAGGAGAATTTGAAGAAAGGAGTGGAAACTCCAAAGTCCACCACTTCCGATGATGTTTTAGAAGTTAAAGAAGCCATGCTTGAGGTAGAAGAAGGTGATTTGGGCCATTCAAAGCATCCGCCAGAGAATAAAAGTCTGGTAAGCGAAGCCCATGATATAGACTTGAATCTTATCAGGACGGATGGTTCCTCGGTAGAAGTAGAGGAGGCTTCAAAGTCTGAGCCAGTAGGTGAAACTCTAGCATCCATTGAATTGGAACAATATCTTGATGAGAAGCAGTTTCAAAGTAGTGAGGGCCAGGAATGCAGATCTGGTTTTTCTTCTGGGGATATGGTGTGGGGCAAAGTGAGGAGTCACCCATGGTGGCCTGGACAGATCTACCATCCTTCATTTTCGTCAGAGATGGCTTTGAGGCATAAGAAGAAAAACAGCTTCCTAGTAGCATATTTTGGGGATAACAGTTTCGCTTGGAATGATGAGTCGCGATTAAAACATTTCGAATCTTGCTTCTCTCAGATGGAGAATCAGAGCAGCATGGATGCATTTGTAAATGCTGTCGATGATTCGTTGCGGGAAGTGTCGAGAAGCATAGAGATTGGGATGACCTGTGCTTGTATTGCAGATGGGTTGATTGATGATTTGAAGCACCAAGTGTTTGAGAATGCTGGGATTAAGGAAGGTACATGCTTCCCTACATTGGATCGATGTCTGACTGCATGTTCATTCGAGCCTGGTAGGCTGCTCGATTTTATTCATGATCTTGCTCAGTTACCTATTGGAAAATATGAGAAATTAGATCTTGTCAAAGTGAAGGCCCAGCTGAAGTCTTTCTTTAGGTTAAAGGGTTATCCTGAACTTCCAGAATTTTTTTGTTTTGGTGGGGGGATTTCACCAAATGAAGAGGAGGTTTCAGTTCATGAAAGGGAAGAAGCAGGGGAAGATGATTCTGAATATAAGAAAGAAGGAATTATTTCCGATGATACATCACAGAAGGAAAAACGAAGAGGCAGGGGCAGGCCGACCAGTAAAAAGAAACAAATTGAAGAGCATGGCGGGAAACATAGAAGTTTACCAGAGCTGATGAAACAAACGGTTGATTATGCTTCTTTGGATGGAAAGGAAGTAAAAGGTGAAAAACTTAATGGTGAAAATAAGCAAATTGAAGATGGAGGAAAACATAGGAGTTTACCCGAGCTGATGGAAAAAACTGCTGATTATTCTACTTTGGATAATGAGAAACAGAAAAATGGGATGTTAGCTCCTTTAGAGAGTTCCAGCACAAAACGCATGATCAAGAAGCGTGTGATCAGTGATTATGATTCACTTGATAGTCACAAAAGCATGAGGAAGATAGTCAACACTTCAGGTGATCTTCAGAGCATGTCAGCTTCTTCTTCTCGTACAAAGGCTCTGAAAGTTGGACAGCGCATCAGTCAAGTTGCGAATAAAATGAAATTCTCACCCCCTGTCCCTGGGTGCGACGACAAAAATCTCCATAAAGGTGACACAAAGGCAAATGGAAGAATAAGTTCTGTTCCTGTTCGCAGGAAGACTCCAAGAAGAGATGCAGCAGCTTTGGTGCAGGATTATCCGGCCTCGGATGAGATGCTCTTACAGCTCTACTCAGCTGCAAAAGATCCCACTAAAACATACAGATTCCAACCTGTGGTTGCTGGTTTCTTTATTAGTTGGAGAGATTCACAGGTGAGTGAATCACAAGTGAGTGAATCTCTTGGCGATGAGAAGCTGCTACGAAACCAAACGGGAAATGGAAGGGGGCGGAAAAGGTTGGCTGAGTTTGACCTAGTCCCTGCGGAATCAAAGTCTGATTACATACAAGATTCTTATTGGGCTGATGTCATGTTTGAAGAGAGCCAAACGAAAAGTCCATCTGGTGGTAGGAAGAGGAAGGCAAAATCTAAGCTGAATAAATCGAAAAAAGATAAAGCTTTAGGGAAATCATTACTTTCTAGTTCCTTGGAATCGACTCTGAATATGCCGGAGCACTTGTCTGATTGTTCTGCCATTCTTAATGATAAGTTACCACAAAATGAAAGTCCAGTGAACTTGTCTGACGACAAAATTGTGGAAGAGTGCAGTCCTGCTTCCTTAATTCTGAACTTTAGTGATCCAAAAGCTCTCCCTTCTGAGTCAAATCTCATAACAATCTTCAGTCAGTATGGCACACTTAAAGAAGCAGCCACCGAAGTTTCAAAAAAGAGCAGACGGGCTTCTGTCGTGTTTAAAAGAGGCGCTGATGCCGAAGTGGCTTTTAGTAGTGCAGGAAAATTCAGTGCTTTTGGGCCGGCACTTGTCAGCTATAGGCTTGAGTACTCTTCTCCAGTTACCCCACCAAAGGACACTACACCGACTGAAGGTACTTCCATGTATCTATTTTTCATAATTATTGAAGAAGATGGAGCTCTCTTATATATATTTCTTATAATATTTGTTCAGTGCAAGAAGACCCTGTGGTAATGACAACTGTTGGGGTTGCATGACTGATTCATTGGGGATATTGGTGGTAGAAATAGTAAGATGCTTCATCAACTGAGTTTCAGTTGAATTTTCATATTTTTTAGGTATCTCTTACACCTTGCTCGTATGAAATTCATGAAAGAAAGCAATGATCTTGTTATTTGAATTCATGTGTTTTTTTTTTTGTTTCAGTTAAAGGAGATGGTCAGGCTAGCTCAACAGGTTGTAGCATCAGTTAACTAATCATTCAGCAGATCAGCACTGCTTCGTATGTTTGACTTAGATATCTTACAGACGCCGAGTTTTTCATTACCCCATTGATGTTTATCTTTCTTTAAAGCAGTTTACATGATGAAAAGAGAGTTGAACTTTTACTGATCGGACACATTATTATAGAATCTGTTGGACTTGTTCTATTTTGTCAATAGCTCATGCTTTTGGTGGTTATATCAGCAATTTGGACCATGCTATATAATATTCAAGCCACTTCTTTTCACTAGTGTTTTTGAAGCAACTGATTTGAGATTCATAATTTTAGAGAGTGGAGGTTGTTATGCTGTTAGGGGCTAGTGTTGAAGAACAGGAGAGGAAGGGGAAGAGAAGGAGGATGAAGAAGATGAGAGAAGAATTCATCCCCTTGGGCTCCTTCAAAAAAGTGATCTTACTTGATCACTATATAGAGGCTACTTCCGAAATATGCAAGGGCAAATGGCAAATAACTCACAACCCGAAATACATGTACAATAATAAAATATTAAGCTGATTGGTGTGCTATGCTCGTGCACACTATTGACCAAGACCCTTCATTGTGTTGGGATCCGTGCCCACATCGCCTTGAACCCGCCTCATCCCTCGCCTTCTTCCGTCTTGGTAACAGTGACGCCATCTCAAAAATTCGCTTTGTCCTCGAGGCAGAAGAAACTTCCTGGAGACACTGCAGTTGGGATGGTGGAGGGGCGTCTGGGTGGGTCGGCCTGACGTCGAGTCACCAGGAGGAGACAAATTCCACTGTCATTAGCAGCTGAGGAGGATGGAGGCCCACCGCCGAATGGGAAGGGGAAGACTCTGCCAAAAGGGAAGTGACTCTTGCTTGAAGAAAGCGCATCGTCATGCGATCGTAGTTGACACACGTCACTGAGGGTACGAAGACATGCGATGCCGAGTATTACGTTAAAGACAACGAGCTCGAAAGAGTAAAAATCTGCGCGGAGCGGGCATGGGTTCACAATCATGTGCAAGTTCGTACAGAGGGCCCCCAGTGGTAGTGTAACGACCATCACACATGCAAACATTGCATGGAGTAGGAGATATGTGAATGTCGAGCCGTGCCACCAGGCGGCGGGAGATGAAATTGTGGCTAACCCTACTGTCAATTCACATAGTCTGTGGAGTGTCATACGTGTAACTAGAGAGCGTCATAGTGAGAGGGCTAGAGGTTCTACCAGCCACAAAACACAAGTTCTAGACGATGCAGTCACGCTTGAGGTCCAGTGGCGGCAGTTGAGTCATCGCCCTCCAAGTCTTCTAAATCCCCAAGAGTGATCTTGGGGTCCTCCTCGCCAATGGTGATGCAGAGCTCCTTCAGGGGATAGTCACCAGTAAGGGATTGGGCTGTTTACAACCAAAATAAAGGCCCTTTGTGCGAAGATCGTGGAACTCTTACTGTCAATTCACATAGTCAGTGGAGTGTCATACGTGGAACCAGAGAGCGTCATAGTGAGAGGGCTTGAGGTTCTACCAGCCGCAGAACACAAAAGTTCTAGACGATGCAGTCACGCTTGAGGTCCAGTGGCGGAGGTTGAGTCATTGCCCTCCAAGTCTTCGAAACCCCCAAGAGTGATCTTGGAGTCCTCCTCGCCAGGTGATGCAAAGCTCCTTCAGGGGATAGTCATGAGTAAGGGATTAGGTTGTTTACAACCAAAATAAAGGCCCTTAGTGCGTAGATTGCGGAACTCCTGTTTGGTCATCTGGTGGCCGTTCAATAGTCGGGTGGTCGGGGATGTTGTCCATGAAGCTGCGATATGCACTTGGGGTGACGGCCTGAAGGGTGGAGTGGGGTAGGAAATTGGTGGGTGTGGAGAACTCCCCGGTGGACTGTCTGTGTCAACGGAATGGACTTCGAAGTTCGCTTCCACCAAGAGGGAGAGATCCATGATATCATTAATCGTCCTGGGATAGTGGGTGCGATAGTGGGACCGGATGTTGGAAGGAGCCCTTGCATGTAGAGGTCCAGTAGTGATCCGGAAGGAGTCTAGGAACGTGCATCGCCAGAGCAATAAACTCATCGATGTAGTCGTCAAGGAGGCCCGAATGATGAACACTACATAAAAGTTCGATTTCCGTCCCGGAATAGCGAACATTGTAGCGGAGGATGGATCTTGTTGGTGTTCTAACCAAGAGAACAAAGAGTTATTCTATCGCAGCCTGTGGGCCCAATGGAGGGTCGACCCTTCCATGCCGATGAGAGTCGTAGCAACCTTTTGCGGCCCAGAGTTAGATGAATGTCGAAAAATTGTTCCATGCGGGCAATCCATCCCACATGGTTGGTAATGTTGAAGGAGAGAACGTCGAACCAATGGTGAGCTGGAGGGTAACCCGCCAGTGGTGGAATGGGATCTTTTGGAAGGTTTGGATGCGCGTCGAGAAATGATGGAGACTCCATGTTGGAGGTCGAGGTGGCACTCACTCAGCCAGCGAGGAGGGCATCAAAATTAGCTTCAATCCACAACTTGAGGGCTTGGAGCGAGGTGATTGATGCCTCATAATCATTGAGGTGGCTGGAAATGGCCGGATCTATTGGAGGGGCGTTAGTGCGTCAGAGGGCGCCATGGAATAGAGCTGAGGGGGCATGCACGCAAGATCAAGGTTGATGCGGTGTAGGAATCCAGAGTGTCACTGTTGAGACCCACAAAAACCGCAGTTGGGTGCAAGGGTGCGGTTCTAGCAGGAGGTGAGGCGAGATGGAGGATCGAGCCCTGGAAGGTTCTTCTAAGGCATGCGATTGTCGTGGGATGGAAGGGGCACAACGACAAGGGCAACAAACATTGTTGGTGAGAACAAAGGCGCCGTGGAAAGGATTCCTTGTTGGAAGGAACAACGCGTAGCGGATGCGGGATCGCAGCTGGATCGTGAGCGGAAATGCCGCTGTCTGCGAGAAGCAAAAGCTTCACTAGGAGGATTGAGGGCTGAAAGTTTCTTCTTCAGTGACGAAATCTGCAGCCAGAAGAGCGGTAGGTCGAACCAAATGGTAGGTGCTAGGGTTGAAGAAGGGGAGGAGAGGGGAAGAGATGGAGGAAGACAAAAATAGAAAAATTCAGCCCCTAGTGTTCCTCCAAAAGTGATCTTACTCCAGATAATTCAAATGAGATACACGCCTAGGTTTATATAGAGCCTTGTTTTGAAATACGCAAAGTCAAACGGTTAATAACCCAAGTCCTGAAATACATGTACAATAGTAAAATATAAAGCTGACGTGTGCGCTATGCCCATGCGCACTACTGACGAATGTTCGTCGTCATGTTGGGATCTGCGTCCACGTCTCCTTGGACCCGACATCGACATGTGCGCCATTTCCTCGTCTCCTTCCATCTCCGTTACATATGCCAATCCCAAGCTCAAATGAAAAGTTTGATATTTGATGTTGATTTTGCCGTACAAAATAAAATTGATGGATAAAGTTATGGAATGAAAAAAAGTTTCTGTAAGGAATTAAAGGGATGTTAGTTTTATTTTTGTAAATAGGAGATGAATTCTTGAATAATCAAGAGTTTAGAGTTAGAAGTGGAATTGGCGTGCAGCGAGAATTAGAGAAGGGAAAGGAGAGAAGAAGAAAGATGAGGCAGGAGAGAGAATTATGAGCATATCATCAATTCCTTGTTTCAACCTTGTTAATATGTTCTGCTACAATTTATTACTTTGGAGATTGGCCCATGAGAGATTACATTTGAAATTCATTTAAATGTTTTTGCCTTTTGACACATATTTAAGCCCGCAGTGTTTTTAAATTCGCCTTCTTCTTTATTGGGGCTTTACCTTACTTTTGATCGATATTTTTGATTGCCCTGGGTTCTAATCCCACCCGCTACCTCCACATTTTGATTCTGGCTTGGGTGCTTGAGCCGGCTGAAGTTACTAATGGACCGTTTTCTTATGTTTGTATTATTGGATTAATCATTATGTTCCCATCACTTTAAAATGTTTCTCCCTCGATGCCATTTACCCCTCGTTTCCACCTAACTGGTCAGTTCCTCTTCTGATGTAACCTTTTCTAGGGCTTCCTTCTTGAACTCTTCACTTGCTTTGAAATTTCATTCTAAGGCCTTTCTTCACATGACTCCTAGGGTCTTCTGCATAGATTGCGTAGCCTAAATAATGGTTCTCCCATCCTGAGGTTATTTTTCTTTGGTGCTGTTTTTGAGTTTATTGTTTGTGTTGTGTTTGCTTTTTATTTGTGTAATTATTTGTTCTCTTGGTTGATTTTTTTTTCTGCTACTAGTTTTTTGATAGAGCAAGAATAGGATAAGGTAGTTTGGTAGAAGAAGACCTTTTAGGCACACGTCTTATCTGCACATGTAGCCTAAGGACATTATTGTAATTTTATGCCCATTTCTCTATATAAGGAAGCTAAGTTATTAAAAGGCGCAAGGCGCACCGAAGCGCAAAGGGTCCTAGAGAGTTTGTGCAAGGCATAGGTGCGCGCCTGAAGCACGTGAGGCGCAAAAATGAAAAAAAGATAAAATATAGCTTATTCAACACCAAAAACACAAAATAAATCTACCACCTTATCAACACACTAGAATTGCATATAACACACTCCCAAAATTAACTAGCATTAAAATAGATTTTGAAAATAACTAGGCCCTCAATTCAGTGAACTAGATAGCTTAAGAAAGAGATAAATCATTGTTGTTTTATAATAAAGCATCTTAAGAAAGAAAAAAAATTGCACAATTCCTCTTATTTAAATTTGATAATATATTAGGAAAATCCGAGGATAAATAAAAGGTTATTTAGCATACCATGGTTCTAGAAATCAATGCCAAGAACTAGACCCTCAACCTATACAGTCTCTTCATCTTTTGATTTTGAAATTTCATACGCGTGTTTACAAACTAAGAGCTCTAAGTAATTTAAAGCAACCTAAGAAATGTAAAAACTATTAAATGTCAGTAGAAATAGCTATGTGCCTTCCACCTTTCTATCATCAAATGTTTCACTGCACATGCTGACGCAGGAGGGATCTATAGGCGGCGGAAAATCGGCGACCTAACTTTACATGCTATGCAAAAGTCCGATGGTGAGATTACAATTGGATAATAAATAAAATCATCCACGCAAATAATTCAAAAGCAAGACAAAATAATTTATTTGGGCAAAAGCAAACTTAGACTTTTCTCCGCGTGGAGGGCCAAAGTTAGAGCGCACGGCGAATAAAGTGCTCCAAATCACAATATTTATCTAACAAACTACTACCATACGAGATATTCAAGCCAATATGATGTCCAATCCGATAAATAAATGCTGAATAATAATAATTCAATACAAAAATACTCACTAAATAGTGAGCTGACCAAGACAATGAAGATTTCGGAGCCGGATGCGTGGATTGACGATCGAGAGTGGAATCGGCGGCGTGGAAATAATGGAGATGGCTGTCCTCGACGGCGGAAGATGAAAATGGACCGGAAGTGGATAAATCCGACCACGTAGGTGGCGATCCGGGCGGGGTGGGTAGATCTGATGATGTAGTAACGGATCGGGGTTAGGGAGTATTGGACAGGTGGTAGAATAGAGGATTAGGGGCTGAAGTTTCTCAGATCTGGACTAACCTTGAGAAATTAGACGACGGGGAGGTGGATTCACGTGAAGGGAGGGTTGGCGGCTTGGGAGAAGGCTGTAGAGGGAGAGGCGGGTGTAGATCTGGAGGGGAGGGCAAAATCTGGTGGCTTGCGGGAGGGATTTGGGGGCTGGCGGTGGGGTGGTTTGGAAGAGGGTGCGATTGAGGGAGTGCCAGGGTGGCCGACTCCAGTTCTGACGGAGGAGTGTCAGGAGGTTGAGGGGAGGGCAGCAGCATGCCGTGATTCAAGCTTTAATAAAACTATATAAATGAACAGTAAATCATATTTTTGAATAGTGCTAGAGACACAGTAGTTGGCTGTTTTAGGGCTTGCTGGAGCCGCAGATTCAACGGGAGGTGGGGGAGTTTCTGGGCAGTGGAAGAGGGTTTTGTGGTGGGGAAAAGGACGGTATGAGTAGGTGGTATCTTGGGGAGGAGTTTGAGCACCTAAGAGTCGTCACCCAGGGTTCCACAACGTTGACACCGAGGGGTGATCGCGGAGTTCCGTGATTTTCTCTCCAAAACCTGCAATGCCTCTTTTCAGCCCATACACGATCTATTTATAATAAAGAAGAGGCTAGAGCATCCTACCATCAACGACTATGATTGGCTGGAGGTGGGGCCACTCAAATACATCAAAGTAAATGCAAATATAATAAACTAATATATGAAATTGATTCGCAACGCGAATCCGGACGCATCCGCGGAGTCCAATCGTTGATCCGGGCATGCCATATATGGAAAGTTGCCAATGGACCCCGAACGGGCCCAAAACTTGTCATCCACCACAAGTGCTCGTCTATGCTCCACATCAATTTCCCCGGCTTTAAAGAATTCATTTCCCGATGAATAGGGATCAAAATTCTCTCGTTGCATGCCAGGTAAAACCCGAAGAAGTCCACCAGAGGTCACCCAAGTGTCGTCGCTGGAAAAGTGTCCTCGTCAATCAACTCCTCCTGACTGAAAATCTGTCATCTACTCATCTCCGGTGAATGGAGGCGGCTGTACTGAAGTCGAAGTCCAGGGGCGAATCGATCAAGCTCTGTTGCTAGTATCCAAGTGTCATCAACGCTTGTAGTAGGAATGTATTGACGACGTCTGGCCTATGTGATGCTCTCAACACTCAACTCACGTGTGGTGGGTCCCGGTGCGATCGGCGATGCCGAAGGTAGAACTAAAGAAGACGAGTCTGCAGGTGGGTAGGTGTCAGGAGTGGGTGAGTAGTGGTGACCATCAGACGTGGGTGGGCTATGAAGGTGGTAAGACAACAAAAGTGGAGGTGTGGGCGGATGGAAGTCCCCATTGCTTGAGTCCACATACTCGTGAGGCTCTTAGTGTGGCGTTAGATTTTCAATATTAAATATCGGGTGGATACCCATACTTGCAGGGATATCAAGATTGTAGTTGTTTGCTTTGATTTGTCTCATGATTATATAGGTATCCATTCGCCTAACGCTCATGCCTTTAGCAAGCCTTGCATGGAGCCTCACAACGCAGAGTCTCACCATCACCTACTCGCCTTCATGAAGTACCTGCTCTTGCTAGTGAACATCCGTATGCGATTTACAAAATTTATTATCATTAGGGATTTTCCGTCGGACTGACTCATGCCACATATGCAAACGACTCGACAGGCACATGCAAATGATGAAGAAATGACTCGACGGTCTCATGCAAATGATGCAAATTAAACATGAACGACACAACATACCTGCTACGGGAAAGTCTAAAAATGACCGGGATGTCTCTAAAATATGGTGGTCTATCAGGAGGCTCTCTCGGTGAAGTGTATAAAAACTCAACCCGTGTGTGATGTGTGCTCAGATGACCGTGAGAGACAACTGTACTCAAATACAGGTTCGTTAAGAGCCAAATGTCTCTCGGGTAACATAGCACGTCAGGGGGCTCACTGGGAGGTGTATAAGAAAAGTCATCGCGGATGAGACGACCACCTAGGTGAAAATCGTGTACATAGACTATAAGGCGTGATTTTATAGTGTGGGGAGTATCCCTGAAAATGAAAAACTCGTCTGGTGGGTCAGCAGGTGGTGCGTCCCAAAACTCATCTACAGTGCGGTGCGTCAACCGGTGGTGTCCTAGACACTCAATGCTCAACACAATATCCATCCTCTGGGGCAAGACCAGAGACGGTAATGGAAGAAACACTGCTAACTTGAAACTCGTAAACAAGAGGCTCACTTGACTCACACCCTCATCAGGATGTGGTGGCTCATCAGGAGGCTCAACAGGGGGGTTGTTAAAGAATTCGTCACTAGGGTCAAGGTCCTCCAGATGAGTACCATCGCAAGGGGTAGTGTCCACATGAATATGTGACATAGTCACTTTGAGATTAACACCAGGCTCTGGGCTCTCGGTCGTGATGTGACTCCGGACAATGACAACGGGAGAGCGACATAGACTTACACTCAAGTATGAGTCTGTGAGTGTGGTGCCAAAAATTGGGTCTGTGGTGGAGGTGCTAACTAACTCGGTGCATGGCCGGAGAAGAGGTGTGGGTGAGGAACACAATACTGCAGACTCAATAGGTCGCTCAGGTTCACTCTCAATCGGGGTCACAAGAGACGGTTAGATACAAAAGATAGGTCACTTTCTGGGCTAAGCACCTCACTGGGGTGAGAGCATTCCGAATCAGGTATCACTTCAGTTATGTCCGACTGAATAATGATAGGCAAAGTGGTGTCCTCGGTGTGAGAGGAGCTTGTACTGTTGAGGTCAAGGTGAGAATCCCATCGACCAGATCTTGTTGATCTCAATGACTGTTCATAATGAAGGACGAGCTGATATGTCTGCTCAAGGGACTTCAAGTTATGATAAATCACTTTGGTACGTATGCCAGACCGAAGTCCAGACCGAAATCAGGGAGTGGTCATGAATGGATCCTCTCGGATGTCACTCCTCACAACTAACGCATTAAAGCGATCCTTGTACTAAGGAACAAACATGGATCCTTGCTGAAGGAAATATATTTGGTCGAGCAAGCGACTCCGATACGACGAACGCAGATACCTTTGACACAATGTGAGCTTCATGTCCACCCAACTAGTGATGCGACGAAGATGGTCTCGTTCGCAGGTCCTCTCACCGCTAGCCCAATATGCCCTCACCTGATCTAGAAGTCTAAGTTTTGCAAACTTGACGCGACGCTCACCGAATAACTTAAAATGATCGAGATAATATTCCATATCCACGAGCCAATAACTGAAAGACTCGGGACTCGATGAGCCATCAAAGGAAGGGGCAGCAGTACGAAACTGACTCTCAAGATCTCTCTCGGAACAACTATCCTCATAATAATCATTCCTAAGGTAACCGAGTCGTGTCGAAGGATCAACACGATCCGCTCGCGTGTACGGATAAGAACGATGACAATCATCATACTGATCGTATCTAACATAGTGAGGTCGTGTCAGTGGGTCAACACAATCTCTAAAAGTGGCGTGCTGCGATAGAGGATAACTGTCGTAGTAATGTGAGGGTCTCCCTGATGGGGTTCTGTGAGAGCGGGTGCAAGTGGACTCGGGACCTCTAAAGTGAGGAGAAAAATAATTATGACACTTAGACATAACGAAATACCTATAGACTCTACGACTGCGTATCAAAAAGTATGCGCAACTTGGCTCTGATACCAAATGACGTAGAGAGATCTAAAGCGAAAAATCGGCGACCTAACCTTATATGCTATGCAAAAGTCCGACAGTGAGATCACAATTGGATAATAAATAAAATCATCCCACATAAATAATTCAAAGTAAGACAATAATTTATTTGGGCAAAAGCAAGCTTAAGCTTTCCTCCGCGTGGAGGGCCAAAGTTAGAGCGCGCGACGAATAAAGTCCTTCAAATCAAAATATTTATCTAACAAACTGCTATCATAAGAGATATCCAAGCCAATATGATGTCCAATCCGATAAAAAAATGTTGAAAAATAATAAATCCAATACAACAATACTCACTAAATAGTGGGTTGACCAAGACAATGAAGATTCCGGAGCCGAATGCCTGGATCGACTTTCGAGAGTGAAACCGGCGGCGTGGAAATAATGGAGGTGGCTGTCCTCGGCGGCAGAAGATGAAAATGGATCAGAAATGGTAGATCTGACCACGTAGGTGGCGATCCGGGCGGGGATGGGTAGATCCCATAATGTAGTAACAGATCAGGGTTAGAGAGTGTTGGACGGGTGGTAGAAATAGCGGATCGGGGGACTGAAGTTTCTCTGATCTGGAATGATCTTGAGAAACGAGACGACGGAGAGGTGGATCCACATGAAGGGAGGGTTGGCGGCTTGGGAGAAGGCTATAGAGGGAGAGGCGGGTGTAGATTTGGAGGGGAGGGGAAAATCTGGTGGCTTTCAGGAGGGATTTAGGGGCTGGCGGTGGGGTGGTTTGCAAGAGGGTGCGGTTGAGGGAGTGCCAAGGGTGGCCGGCTCCAGTTCTGACGGAGGAGGGCTGGGAGGTTGAGGGGGAGGGGCAGCAGAGGCTGTGGTTCAAGCTTTAATAAAACTATATAAATGAACAATAAATCATATTTTTGAATAGTGTTAGAGACACAGTAGTCGACTGTTTTAGGGCTTGCTGGAGCCACAGATTCAACAGGAGGTGGGGGAGTTTCTGAGTGGTGGAAGAGGGTTTTGTGGTGGGGAAAAGAAGTGTATGAGTTGGTGGTACCTTGGGGAGGAGTTTGAGCACCCAAGAGTCGTCACCTAGGGTTCCATGGCGTCGGCACCGAGGGGTGATCACGGAGTTCTGGGATTTTCTTTCTCCAAAACCTGCAATGCCTCTTTTCAGCCCATACACGATCTATTTATAATAAAGAGGAGGCTAAGGCATCCCACCATTAATGACTATGATTGGCTGGAGGTGGGGCCACCCAAATACATCAAAATAAATGCAAATATAATAAACTAATATATGAAATTGATTTGCAACGCGATTCCGGACGCATACGCGGAGTCCGATCGTTGATCCGGGCATGTCATATATGAAAAGTCACCAATTGACCCTGAACGGGCCCAAAACTCGTCATCCCACCACTCGCTATGCTCGCATCACATGCTTTCTCAGAGGTGCCAAAATCACAATTATGGCTGTTGTATTAAATTCTGCATTTATGTGTATATAAGATTTTACAGGAGTAGTCTCATAGTGATATCAATCCTTTTGTTACATTTTTCCAACACTAGACCTCTGATATAAAGCCATGATTCAAGTGTCTCAGACAATTAAGTTAATTTTGAGACAATAAATGTTGTTGATGAAGTAAGGCGCGCATAGACGCACTTGTGGTACACTGGAGGCGCAAGCTGAGGCGCGCTTGGGGCACCTCACCCGCCTATGCCATGAAGAGGCGAGGCCCGTGCGGCCGACGCCTCAAGCTTGCCTTTCATAACATAGTAAGGGAGTGGTATTGAGACTTATTTCATTATCTTTGGATTTTGTTTAGGTTTAGGCTCTCATAGGAGAGATAAGCTCTCAGAGGAAACTAGCTCTTAAGAGTTTGGATCGAGAATGTCTCAATAGTTGCATCTTTTTTTGCGATCATTCTTACATTTCCATGTTCGACGAAAGTGATGATCTATCAATTGGTCTGACCCGCCCTAACATTTAAGGATTTGATCCCTAATCTCCTTTCTTCCAAAGGCCGATTGTGTCACATTGATCTCAGCTCGTCTCACCCGTCAATCGACACTAACAACACCTCTCATGACTCTTGTTGCGCGCTTAGTCTCAGTTGGATTGCTTGCGCTCTCTTCTTCTTCTCTCCCTCACATCTTCCACACACGCTGCCCAGCCGCACTGGTCATTAGCGGTACTCGCGCATCATCTCCCTTTCTCTCGCGGTGCCCCCCAGTGAATTTCGAACTCCCCTCATCTCGTTCGCTCCAGTCGTCGCCCGCAATAGTTCATTTTCCTGAATCGACTTCTAGAGATTCGTCCTCCCCAAGTGTGCTTCCTCGCATCAACTCTGCATCCCGTTCCTCCTTCAGCCCTCCGCCTCCCTGCAGACACTTACACACCTCCTCTACCACCTTCCCCGACGCTGTTCCGCACCACAGACGTCTGTCGCTCTGTCACCTCTAGGACTGTCATAGTCCGCCACCTCCAGCATTTCCGTCGTTCCAATTTTTTCTCTGGTTCATTAGTTACATACCCCAGACCCGCTCCATGACTATCCGTGCTGACGAGCATACCTCCGCCTTGCCTCCATCAATTCCACTCGCTTGGATCGACTCGAAGCTCTCCTTGAAGATCCCACTCTCCTCCTTCGCGAGCTCACAGCCACGACGGTCAATTGCCATGGGCCCTCCAACACCACTGCTGCAACCCTCTCTGTTTGTCTTGATTACATATGGTCGCTGCGAACATCCAAACGGCCCTTCTCCATCAAATTTCATGTCTTCAATGACACCGACCCTCTCGGTTGCATTGCCAACACCGAATAGTTCTTCGACCTCTAATCCAACTACAACAACCAAATGGTTCCCCTGACAACTATCTATATGGAGGGCTCGATGTTTCATTGGGTGCGTCAGACGCGCTATTAGATCCTTGTTCTCCGGTGGTCGACACTGAAGGAGCAATTTCTCCACTACTATGACACCCGCCAAGCGGGTAATGTTAATGAGTGTTTAAGCTCCGTTCTCCAGTCCACCATCGTGGCCACCTATATTACCTAGTTCATCAAGGTAGTCACGCACGTCACCGACCTATCCCTCGATCATTACCTGAGGTACTTTCTTGAAGATCTGCAACCCCACCTTTGGGCGCGCCTTTGAGTCCTCAACTAGACTACTCTCTTCTTCTCCATGGAGCAAGTTCATTGCCTCGACGAATAATTCTACGCCGCCCAACCATCCTCCTTATCTCGACTACCCTACCAACCCCTGCCACAGATGAAATCTCCACCGCCTCCTTCTCGTGGATCACCTGACTCTACCTTAGCCCCTGTTGCTCAGCAGACTCTATGTCAGATGAACGTCAAGTAAAAAAAAGGCACAAAAGGATCCTTGCATGTCTTTTCTTTTGGAAAGAAAGGCGAGATAGAGAAGATGTTTGCTTTGATGTGGTTTGTCTCATAAAAATAGGAGTTTTTTCTTTTGCCAACCCACTTTCGCCGCCATTTCTGCTTCCACTGGCACCCGACAACCCTAGCGCTTATCTCGCCAGCGACATCTCGAGCTTCTCCGCAAGGGCATCTTCTTTTGCTTCCAGCAATCGTACTTGCCCACCCACTTCTGCCCTCTCATAGAAATGTGCGTGCTGCTCGAAATTGAAGATGACGGTCTCGACTTCGGTGTTTTGGATTCTCTAACGCTCACGGATGACCCCGACGGATCTTGACCTTGAGGACCAGGTCAATTTTTGGCCCAGGATTGATACGATGACGACCTCTTGGACACACGTCCTCTTTTGCATATGTAGCCTAAGGACATTATCATAATTTTTATGTCCGACTCCCCTGTATAAGGTAGTGGTAGTAGTCTTATTTCATTATCTTTAGATCTTGTTTAGGTTTAGAGTCTCACAGGAGAGATACTCTTAGAGGGAACCATCCCTCGAGAGTTTGGATCGATCATGTCTTGATAGTTGTATATTTATTTGCGATTAATCATTACATTTTTGTGTTTGACGAAAGTGACTATCTATCATAACTTGGGAGATGAATTTGCCGCCCATACAAATAGTCTCAGATTGAATCCTTATGCCAAAATCTTGATGCTTTTCATACAACTATTAATATGCCTAAACGGGGAAAACATTAATGGAAAACTTATAAATCTTGAAAGTTGGTGATGGCGATCAACGACATGCACATGTTTATTCCCGCAGGAGGCGGTGATCGACGACCCGGTCGGGCGATCTGAGTCCGTGGATGCGCCCGGAGGGTCGTTCCGAGCCAATTTGATATATTGGTTTTTTATATTTTGATGTATTTAGCCCCCGATCGGGCCGAACATTTATAGCCATCCGATCGGGAGCCCTAGTGTTGCTTTAGCATTTCTCTTATATATAGGCTTGTTTGTGGCCGGCCCGAGGGATCGAGTTGCCTGTGCCGCAACTTTCGGTCTTCCTCTCTTGGTGGATTCCGAAGAGCCTGCTCCGCCTGTTCCGCTTCTGCCCCGCCAGCCGCCTCCCGTCCGCCCCGTCTCCGTCCAGGTTTGGCCCACCTCTTCCTCCTCTGTATCGCCCTCGCCGCCTCCCCGACCAGATCCGGCCGACCAGATCCGGCCGACCAGATCCGCCCTTCCGCACGACCCCTCCTCCCTCCTGCCCCGTCCCCCTGTCGCAGCCCCACCGCTCTTCCCTTCCCCTCTTCCCGGCCTCCCGCCGCACCACCCTGCCCCCTTCTTGGCCCCGATTCCTCGCTCCCCTCCTCCTCTTCCTGTACACTCCCCACCTCCCCGGCCAACCCCAACCCCATTCCCGGTCACCAACCCGCTGGGTTCAGCTTCCCCCCAAACCTCCAACCCACATCCTGCCCAAACCTAGACCCACCTCCATGGATCCCACCCTCCACTCCCCCAACAGCCCATTTCCGACCTTGTCCTAACTACCCGCAGCCCGTCATTGACCCACCAGCACATCAGAAGCATCCCCGCCAACCTTCATCCCGAAGCCTAGTCGCCTCGTGCATGAGCAAAATAAGGTATATGGTGTTTTTATTTCTCTTATTTGGATGCTAGGTTTTGAACTATTGTTGTGGTTGTGAAAATTATTATATGCTATTGTGCTTGATTTTGTCGTGTGATTTGCGGAACGCATCCGACGCACTTCAAACGACAACGCGCCTCTATTTGTTGGTTAATAATAGTTGTTTCTTAACGACTTAATTCGTGTTTGAATGTGCTAGTCGTGCCCAAAGTGTTGCCAAAAGTAAATTGTTACTAGTTAATAGATCTCTTTTTGGACTGTTCTCATGCCTTCACGCGCACAACATTTAGATCATAACTCCATTTAGATCGCATTTTCATCTGTTGAGTACTAGCTTTTGTGTGTCGTCCGCCATATGTAGACTCGTGCTTTATCAAATTGGTATCAGAGGGAGGTTCGATTTGCACCACACTTTTACATGCAGTAGTGAAGTCTATAGGCAGTATCTCATGACATATCATTTTGACGATCATTCTTATTCGCATTCCGCTCCCCCTAGATATCGTGCCGACCCATTACCACGATTTGCTAGAGACTATTGCTATGATTATAGAACTTCACATTACCGTTACTACGTCATGCCACGACTTGACGTTAGTAGAGTTGAGTATCTTCGTAGAGCCCCTCTTGTGAGATCTCCATACTATTTTGATGATTACCCTCGCTCATCACCGCCCGCTCGTAGGGATCAAAGTCACCCTCTGACACACCGTGAGTCTATTCAGGATAGCATTTTGATGATTATCCGGATCTCGATAGGGGTCACCACTATGTGGATAACCTCACGCATTTGGATCCCCCGATTGATTCACCAATAGAGATACCTGAAGCCGAATTTCAGCGATTATTTCTTGAACAATTTGATAGCGTACATGCTCGAATGGATAGCTTGAAATTTGCACTCGAGGAAGCCTATAGCGTGGCACTTCAGGATTTAAGTCAAACCATCGATGCGTGTAGTGCTCCCATAGTTATGAGTGAGTCGCTACCTGATTTTGGTACTCCCATTGATGAATCTCCGTTTCCATGTGATTTGGAGACAGAGCCTGACCCTGGCCTGGTTTTACAGGCGGAGAGTGTCATTAGCATGTCTAGTGAGTTTAGTCCCGAGAATGAGGCTGAGCGACCCAGTGACGCTGTGATGGGTTATCCATCTGTTACACCTTATTTTGGCCTCGTTACCTCCTTGGTTACAGACCCGTTTATTGACACCTCGCCGGCTAAACCCCACTTGAGTATGAGTTTTTCTCACTCTCCCCTTAGCCTTATCTCGAGTCATGTCATGACTGATAGCCTCGAGCCTAATGTCAATATCTTGGCGGATTTCTCACCCGCTTTTGGAGACACCGCCCTTATTAGTAGTACTCACTTGGAGGATCATGAAGTTGCTGACGGATTCTTTAATGATCCCCCCATCAAGCCTCCTGATGACTCCCCACTTCTCCGGGAGGTCGACGTCCCGTTGAGCGCGTCAACTGTGAGCGCTGATGTATTGACACCTCTCCAATGCATCTCCCTTATTGTGCTTTGGAGAGCAGCTCTTGAGGGCGACATTGAGAATGCCTGGATTTTCTTAGGTACACATGAGTCTCCTCCCGATGTGCTTAGAATTAAGCGTATGACCCACCCGAGCCACCCCACTCGTGATGAGTTCTTTGACATACCGCCTGATGACCCTCCAGATAAGTTCTTTCTCGTCGGCAACACTCGCCTCACTCGAGTGTTACTTCCTCTTATTAATGTCTCTGCTGCTCACTCAAGTGATCGTCGCCTTCGTGACGAATTTTCATACGTACCTCCTAGTGAGCCGCCTGACGCGTCACGTTCATTAAGAGATATTATGGTCCAGGCGAGTTCGTATTTGAGTGTTGGCGTTTCACACGGTCATTCTGACACTCATCACACACTCACTGAGTTTTACTACACTTCTCCCGGTGAACCCCTTGATAAACCACCTATTTCAAGGAACCTTTGCCACATAAAGCGGATTGAATGTCAGCATATCATGCCTGTCATGTGCTTCATGCATCATTCATGCGAGCATGTCATCTTTTGGGTTCATCATCTGCATAAGTCTGACGAGTCGTTCATTCACCTCATACATGCACTCCATGTCATCATTTGGGTTCATCTTTCACATCATTGGTCGGTTGAGTCGTCTGTTTATCATATACATGCACTACATGAGACAGTCCGGAGAAAGATCGCGGCTAGTAATGAAATCTACAAAGCTCAAGCCGATCAACACAAGAGAGAACAAGTATTTGACGTTGGGGAGCAGGTTATGAAACGCCTTCGTCCTGAGAGGCCCCCCCAGGGGGCTGCGAAGAAGTTAAGTGCTCGTCGGATGGGCCCCTACACAGTCACTCGACGGATTAGTACGAACACGGATGAAGTTGACATACCACCAACAATGGGGATTTACCAAGTGTTCAATGTAGCAGATCTGACCCCATACTTTGAGGAGCGAGTGTACGCGGATCCCTTGTCTCCACCTACCCCTGAGCCCCTACTTGACCCTCTCCCCTCCAGTGCACCTACGTCCACTTCGCCCAGGCAGTCGCGGATGGTTGAGCACCGCTCGGAGGACCCCACTTTACAGCCGGCAGTTCCAGTGACACCACGGTCAGACGAAGATACATTGCTACGACCGACGCCTACGCCTACCGGAGATACCCTACAGATTGTTGGTCATGACTTCACGACTATGGGCGGTTCGGTGGTCCTGCGTTACTTGGCCCATTGGTCTTCCTGCCCGACTTCAGACGACACTTGGTTTGTTGTTGAGGAGCTCGAAAAACTCGCCCCAGACTTGCGCCGAAAGTACGATCATCTTCACTCACCGGAGATGAGTGCTTTCAAGTCGGGGGGAGTTGATGGCGATCGACGACACACATGTGTCTATTCCCGCAGGAGGCGGTGATCGACGACCCGGTCGGGCGATCCGAGTCCGTGGATGCGCTCGGAAGGTCGTTCCGAGCCAATTTGATATATTAGTTTTTTATATTTTGATGTATTTAGCCCCCGATCGGGCCGACCATTTATAGCCATCCGATCGGGAGCCCTAGTGTTGCTTTAGCCTTTCTCTTATATATAGGCTTGTTTGTGGCCGGCCCGAGGGATCGAGTTGCCTGTGCCGCAACTTTCGGTCTTCCTCTCTCGGTGGATTCCGAAGAGCCTGCTCCGCCTGTTCCGCTTCTGCCCCGCCAGCCACCCCCGTCCGCCCCATCTCCGTCCAGGTTTGGCCCACCTCCTCCTCCACTTGCAGCCCTTCGCCTCCCCGTCCAGATCCGACCGACTAGATCCGACCGACCAGATCCGCCCTTCCGCACGACCCCTCCTCCCTCCTGCCCCGTCCCCCTGTCGCAGCCCCACCGCTCCTCCCCTCCCCTCTTCCCGGCCTCCCGCCGCACCACCCTGCCTCCTTCTTGGCCCCGATTCCCTGCTCCCCTCCACTTTCCTGTAACTTCCCCACCTCCCCGGCCAACCCCAAACCCAACCCCATTCCCGGCCACAAACCCGCTGGGTTCAGCTTCCCCCCCAAACCTCCAGCCCACATCCGGCCCAAACCTAGACCCGCCTCCATGGATCCCACCCTCTACTCCCCCAACAGCCCATTTCCGACCTTGTCCTAACTACCCGCAGCCCGTCATTGACCCACCAGCACATCGGAAGCATCCCCGCCAACCTTACTTCATCTCGAAGCCTAGTCGCCGCATGCATGAGCAAGTCAAGGTATATGGTGTTTTTATTTCTCTTATTTGGATGCTAGGTTTTGAACTATTGTTGTGGTTATGGAAATTATTATATGATATTGTGCTTGATTTTGTCGTGTGATTTGCGGAACGCATCCGGGGCACTTCAAACGAAAACGCGCCTCTATTTGTTGGTTAATCATAGTTGTTTCTTAACGGCTTAATTCTTGTTTGATTGTGCTAGTCGTGCCCAAAGCGTTGCCAAAAAAAATTTGTTACTAGTTAATAGATCTCTTTTTGGACTGTTCTCATGCTTTCACGCGCACAACATTTAGATCATAACTCTATTTAGATTGCATTTCATCTGTTGAGTACTAACTTTTATGTGTTGTCTGTGGGGCGGCATATGTAGACTCGTGCTGCATCAGTTGGTACCATTCCAAACATGCTTCTTTCATTCGTCAAGATTTATTTCTCATTTATTCCTGCTCTTGATTTCTGCCCCTCCTATCTTTTGGTCGTCTCCCCTTGTATTAACCGTGTACCCATCCTGGTGTATGTAGGCATGGTAAGTAGTCTTTCTTGGTCAAGCTGTCTCTCTTGTAGGCCCCGGGTCCTTATGTTTATCAAGAGTCTCTCTTGAAGACGATCTTTGCCTCAAGATCAAACGCTAGAAATAGTTCTTTGAGGTCCTTTTCCGTATAGTACGCAGCTTCCTCCTTAGGCAGTCCTTTCAATTTGATGAGGAATTTCTTTTGGCTCAAAACCATTAGGTTAATTTATTTGCTAATTTATTGGCTTATGATAGGGTTCCAAGAGAGTCTTATAGAGAGTCTCGGAAAAGAAAAATGTAAATATACCATACATTGACGTAATAAAAAACATGTATACAAATTCAGTGATGAGGGTGAGGACATCTGGAAGATTAATACAAGAATTCTCTATCACGGTTGGCTTACATCAAGGGTCAATTTCAAGCCCTTATCTCTTTACCCTTGTCTTAGATGAGCTCACCAGACATATTCAACAAGTAATACCTTGGTGTTTATTGTTTGCAGTTGATATTGTTTTGGTCGATGAGACGCGCGAGGGTGTAAACACGAAACTTGAATCTTGGCAAAGAAACTTCATAAAAGGGTTTTAGGTTGAACAGCCCAAATACAAAGTATAGAGCTTGAATTTAGTAGTGTAAGAAAAACGGATGACTTCGTTATTTTGTTGGGTGACCAAGATATTTCTCGCAGTGAGTGCTTTAAATATCTGGGATTGATAGTTCAAAATAATGGTGTAGATAAAGATGTGATGCATTGAATTCTAGCAGGTTGGTTGAAGTGGAGAGACACATCTGAGTTCTTATGTTATCGTAAAGTGCCATTAAAACTTAGGCTCTGTTTGGTTCCACGTTTTTAGTGCTGCCAACTGAAGATTTTGGGAAAGCCGCACCAAACAATGTTTCTGATTGAGTGGTGACAAAATAGAGGAGACCATTAGAGGCATCTGATAGGCGTTGTAAGAGTTTAGAGGGGTAGACCAAAAAAGTCTTGGAATGAAACTATAAGGAAAGACATGATGTACTTAGGCATTAGTGAGATTATGAATAAATATAGGGCGCAACGGCGACAAATGATTCATATAGCCCCACTATGGTGGGATAAGGGCTCGAGGGTTGTTGTATTTTCAACGACAAGGTGAGTTCCAATTACCGATTTAAGTTGGGTATACAAAACAGTGGGAGTGCTGCTTAATGATGGAAATGGAAGTTGGAGTTGGTATGCTACAGCGATGCACTTATGCTAAAAAATGGTTCATAATATCATGCAGAGAGTTCTTGGTGTGCCCGAGAAGTGACCGAGCCTTGTTTGTAGGCTTGAATTATCACAAACACTTTGTTGTTTGCCCTGAAATTGAAATCCTGCCAGTGTTTGTTAGGTTGTTCTATCATGCGGTTCTGAGCTCATTGAAGGTTAAAACTTCAGATGGCATAGAACCTCATCTTAGCTGCGGAGGTCAAATGCCTTGACCTCACGCTCACTAACCCTATATGGTTGGATCTTTGAGGGACGGCGCTCATAGATTATTTGAAATAGGATGTTTTGACCTGGTTGTATGGTGAGTTGTACCATAATTTTTCCCCAGAGATTTGGTTGGCCCATTGACATGGTTGGTCCAATTGGAGGTAAAACATTGTAGGTAAGTTTTGTGGTAGCAATTTAGATGGAATTTTGTTTGTTCGTTTATTTGTGGATGGTGGTTAACGATGGTCGGCAAAGGGCCGTAGGCGTTAATTCAAAGTTTAGTTCTGGCCCATGTGATTGTGGAAAAGATGGGTGACTTTTTTGCAATTTTATTATATCTTCAGGGCCCTTTATGCAATTATGCATTTTGTTCACATCCCTTATTGGTTGTACCCTAATTACATGTGGAGGAGAGAACGTATGCTCAGAAAATTGAGGTATTTGTTATGAACCTTCGTTCATAACTTTTCGAAAGTGAAGTAGGTGATAACCGAAGCCTTGTTGCAACATCTATGGAAGGATTCTAAGGAGAGTGTCAAACCCTAACTACACTAAGGAGAAATTAAGAGGGAGGAGACTAATAGTAGTTCTTCTTGCTTGTCATTCTTAAAATTCAAAGATATTGCTGAATAAAATATGTAAAAAGGCCCAACTTGAGCCCATTTCCTCTCTAGAATTTAGTCCCAAATCTTTGAATGATATTATATCTCCTTCCTCTCTTCCTATATAAGTGTACAAGCCAAAACTCTTGTTGAGACATGGATTCAACATCAGCCTCCAACGACGGATCTCGCCACACAACATGCACAAATAGAGTAGTTGAGATTGTAATGATGATGACCCATGTTCCATCAATCTCCACAGCGTCCGGGCACAATTCTTTTCTTCCTCCATAACTCCCTCTTTTTCGGATGTTTACTCCATGCTATTAAAGGTTACACCCTCTCCTGATGCTCCTGGGACTCCCTCTCTGGCCCTCCTCTAGCAAACTTTTACCTCTCCTCCTGCTCCTACGGTTCGTGGTGGACACCACTTGTAGGGTTGGGGACCGCAATGGCAGACCTCATCCCAAGTGTTCTTATTGTGGTCGGGATGGTTATCTTGAGGTCACATGCTATCGTAAGCATGGAATGCCCACACAGACTCCATGCATCCATTTCGGTCGATATTACCTCCACCACCTGCAACGACATTGATGCCTTGCGCACCCAGCTCCAACATCTTCTGGGGATGATCAGTCGTTCACTTCTGTTGCGTCAATCTCCAGTGAAGGTATCTCCTGTCTATCCCATACCTCCACTTGGATTGTGGACTTGGATGCCACACACCATATCACTTCCCAAAAACCACCTCAATACTTACAATTTGCGTATCCCAAGTTCATCACAGTAGCTAATGACGACACCACCCCGGTTTCTAGCTCTGCTGATTTGCCTCACTCAACTCTCCCTCTTCACTCGGTCCTTCATGTTCTGGGATCCCTTTTCAACCTTCTTTCTGTTTGCCGTCTTACTCAAGACCTTGATTGTTGCGTAACATTCTCTTCCGTTTTTGTTATTGTGCAAGATCGACAGACACCAATTATCATTGGTAAAGGGAGGCTGTCAATTGAGCTATATACCTTGGATGTTCCACCCACGACTCTCCTTTGTCATTTCTGTTGAATGACACTGACGTCTTGGGCATACTTCTCGCCTGATCCTCAAGAAAGCTCTTCTCGATATCTCCTTCACTGACTTCACCTGCGAGTCTTGTATTTTCAGAAAACAACATCGTTCATCTTTTCTTTCTCATTGTACTCTAACAATGCTCCTTTTTCTTTAGTGCACTCTGATATCTGAAGACCATATAAAACATTTAAGTATTTGTGGTTATCGTTACTTTCTTACTTTTATTGATGATTACTCACACATGATATGATTGTATTTACTTCACGATCGTTCTGAATTAACTTCTGTATTTCGTGCTTTTATTAATGAGACTCATACTTAATTTTCCAGCCTTATTAAGACGCTTCGTTCCGATAATGCTCGTGAATATACGCCATGCTTTTACTAATCTTTGTATTTAGTTTGGGATCATCCATTAAACTTCTCGTGCTTATACACCCCATCAAAATGGTGTGGCGGAGCAAAAAGATCGTCACCTTTTTGAGGTCGCACACTTATGTTTCAAATGTAGGTTCCCAAACTTTACTCGAATTTTGCGGTTTCTACAGCCTGCTACCTCATCAATCACATGCTCTCCTTCATTCTCAACTATGCGACCATTTTTAGTCTTCTATTTCCTTCCACGTCTCCCTTTCCTATACCACCTCGCGTTTTTGGTTTTATCAGTTATGTACATTCTCTTTGTCCTACCACTGATATGCTTGCTTCTCGTGCTACAAAATATATATTCGTTGGTTACTCTTGCACTCAGAAGGGTTATGTCTGCTACTCTCCCGACAATCACAAGGTTATCATTTCTATGGATGTAACCTTCCTCGAAGACCAACCTTTTCACTCTCTCCATCTAGCTCCTCACACACCTACTATATTACCATACTTTGCCGTCTTACGTCTTTTCTTTCACCACTTTTACCATCCTCGGTACCCGTACCCTCTAAACCACCTCTTCTTCATGGGTAGACTCGTCATCCTCCCCATTCTGATGCCCAATGACAGTCACTCCCAACTAGTGATACCTCGCATCCTGAATATTCGGCCGCAATATCTACTACTCATCCCATGAATAATTATGTGTCCTTGCATCGCCATGTCCTGGTTCTTCTAAAATTTGTAACTTATTTATCCTCTATTTTCATTCCTAACTCTCTATAAGAGGCTCTTCAACATCCGGGGTGGCGTGCGATCATGAATGAAGAAATGTCTGCTCTTTGGGCCAATCAGACTTGGGATCTTATCCCTCTTCCTCAATGACAGTCTTGTGTGGAGTGTAAGTGAGTCTTTGCGCTTAAACATGGTCCATGCAGGATGGTTGAATGCCTTAAAGCTTGTCTTGTGGCCTGAGGGTTCACTCAACAACACAGACTCGATTATGATGGTACATTCTCACCGATCATAAAGTTGATTACAGTTCGTGTCCTGATCTCCTTAGCTGTTTATAGACAGTTGCCATCACATCAACTGGATGTCAAGAATGTCTTTCTCAATGATGACCTTCTTGAGATTGTCTACATGCACCAACTTCCCGGGTTTGAGACCACGAGGGAGTCTCGTCTTTTATCTCAAAAATCTATTTATGGTCTCCAACAATCTCCACGTGCATGGTTTGACAAGTTTAGTAAGGTTTTTCGTGATGTTGGATTCACTCGAAACTCGGCTGACTCCGCTCTCTTTACTCGTCATAGTTTAACCGGGGTGTATGTCAATGATATTATGATTACAGATGATTCCAAAGGAGTACACATGATCAATGAGCATTTGAACTCTGTTTTTCAAACCAAAGATTTGAGAAATCTTCGGTACTTTCTTGGTCTCGAGATTGCTAGACGTCTTGATGGTCTTGTTCTATCTCAACGAAAGTATTGTCTTGACCTCTTTTATGATGCCGACTATTCTGGATGCAAGCCTGCTGATATACCTATGAACGTCAATCATAAGCTCCGTGCTCACGCCTCCGACTCCAATTCTTTTCTTCTAAATCCAGAGTATTATCATCGTATTGTAGGGAAATTGATTTATCTTACAGTTACAAGACCAGATATTTCATTTGCTATTGTAGTTGTCAGCCGATTCATGCATACTCCTCGTACCTCTCACCTTCAGACCGTCGAGCGAATCTTCCGATATTTAAAGACTGCTCCTGCATAAGAGCTTGTATACAAGCCTTCATCTTCCCTTTCTCTTATTGCTCACTCTGATGTTGATTTTGCTGGCTCTCTGGGTGATCGACGTTCCACAAGTGAATTCTGTACTTACTTCGGTGGACACCTTATCATTTGGCGCTGCAAGAAGCAGTCTGTGGTTACTCGCTCACCTGCTGAAGCTGCCGAGTATCCACAATTGTATATGTGCTTACATGGTTGGAAAGTCTCCTAAGTGATCTAGGCGACAGACTTCCCTCACCGGCTACTCCATCTTGTGACAATCAAGTTGCTATACATATTGCCAAGAATCCTGTATTTCATGAACGAATTAAACATATCGAAGTCGATTGTCACTTAATTTGCGAGAAAGTTCAACTAAAGCTGAAATTAAAGCATGTACCTGCCGCGCGACAAGTTACTGACATTCTCATTATAGCCTTACCACATACGCTATATTATTAGTTCTTGTCCAAATTTGGTGCTTACGATTTGTATGCTCAAGCTTACAGGGGAGTGTTGAATAAAATATATAAAAGAGTGCTGTTGTTAGCAAACCCATTTTTCGCTGTTAGCAAACCATTACTACTAGCAAACCATAAATTTGAAAATGGCTATTTGAAAATCAATTGGTTACTAGCAAACCACTAAAAAAAAAACTCCCCAAAATAAATATTTGTACTATACTATATCATTTGGCTTAGAAATTGAGTTGCAGGTGCCTCAAAATATATTTGATTTTTAATTCCTATAAAGGTGTGATGTATATACGAGTTAAGTGTATATAAGAATATACACGTCTTTTTGAACTGCGTCTTATATGTATGCATTTTCATGAGAAGTGTTCAACGAGATCTACAACTTTCATGTTGAACACTTTGATTTGAAGCAGTTTAGACCACCGATTTGGCCCCCCAAAAAAGTCACCACGAACATATGTACGGACGCCCGGGTTCGGCGTGATTTTTTCGGGGGCCAAATCGGGGGCCTAAACGGCTTCAAATTTAAAAGTGTTCAACATGAAAGTTGTAGATCTCGACAAGATCTTCAACTTTCTCGACGAGATCTTTAACCTACAACTTTCGTGTTGAACACTTCTCATAAAAATGCACGTAGAAGGCGCAGTTCGAAAAAGCGTGAAGGGAAATAGGGTTTGCTAGAAGTCATTTCAAATAACATAAATATTAATATTTTGAATATTTTTTGGTTTGCTAGAAGCGAAATATGATTTGCTTATAACAATACCCATACAAAATGACCCATAACAAGGCCCATCTTGAGTCAATTTCTTCTCTAGAATTTAGTATCACATCTTAGAATGAGATTATTTCCCCTTCCTTTCATCCTATATAAGTGTACAAATACATGTATATATATGTATATATATAGTTCTCTCCCTAAGCATAGAGAACCGTGTCATGACCACACATCTTGACTGTACCGTCATTCTTTAATACATGTGCAATGTGATGTGCGGTCATGATGACAGTTCTCTCCCTAAAATTTCCTATATATATACAACCACAACAACACTCAAGTCTTTATCAATTATATGGATCCTTTGTCGTCCATTGCACACTATCTTTAGTCATAATCTCACTAATGTCTAAGTACATCATGTCTTTTGTTGGGTCCATTGCTCATAATGTCCCAAATTTGTAGAAGTTAAACAAGTCAATGGTATACACATAGTTGTATTTGATGTATGTTCAAGTTCATGCATGCAGATTGGTCCTTGTCACATTGATTGGACAAGTATTCCAAGTGGTAGTGACAGGTGGTCACAAGGTAGAGAAGTGGAGAGACAAAAATCTGTCTAAGTCCACAAACGTTGAGTGAATCCAGTTCACTCAACGCCAGATGTCAAAGAAGAATGTTGAAAATGCTGAAAATCGCCCGAGTACACAGGCGTTGAGTGAAGCCAGTTCACTCAACGCCAGATGCCAAAAATCGCTGAGTAAGGTGTGGACAGTCAAAACCCAGCAGTCTGCAAAACAATTTTGCGGTTAAGTCCACAGACGTTGAGTGAAGGCAGTTCACTCAATGTCATATATCAAAAGGCGTCGAGTATAGCTGAGTCTGTCAAAGCTTCAGCATTGGCAAGGAAGAAAATGCGGCTAAGTTCACAGGCGTTGAGTGAAGCCAGTTCACTCAACGCCATATACCAAGAAGCGTTGAGATAAGCTCAAGCAGTCAAAGCAGTTGAAGATCTATCAAGAATTCTGGCTATGTCCAGAAGCATCGAGTGAATACAACTCACTCAACGCCAGAGAAGAAAGCGTCAGAGAGAAAAAGTGTGATGTTAAAGCTCAATGAAAGATGGACAGAAAAATCTGTCTAAGTCCAGATGCGTTGAGTGAAGCCAGTTCACTCAATGCTCTCAACGCCTAGTAGATAAAGATAGTTGCAGCTAAGTCCAGAGACGTTGAGTGAAGCCGGTTCACTCAACGCTCTTAACTCCTAGCAGATAAAGAAAGTTGCAGCCAAGTCCAGGGGCGTTGCGTGATGAAGATTCACTCAACGCACTCAACACACTCAACGCCTGACAGTGCAGAAGAATTGACTAAGTCCAGATGCGTTGAGTGAAGTCAGTTCACTCAACGCACTCAACGCCTAAGCAAGACAGAAGAATTGACTAAGTCCAGAGGCGTTGAGTGAAGGCCATTCACTCAATGCACTCAACGCCTGAATTGAATCTGAGAATTTGGCTGTCCACAAATGATGACATCAGCAAAAGTCAACATAATTCAAATTAGTTGCGGGAAAACTACAGAACAGGACAAATAGCGCCGCAGGCCTACAAGAAGACTTTTTCTGTAAAAGCCAAGTTGCAGCCAACAACTTCAGTGGGGCCCACGGGTCATATAGCCGTTGGATGGCTGAAGATAAAAGGGACAAGATGGGGAGTTGAGAACTTTAACTTTTAGGGTTTTATTCATTTTGAAAAGTTGCGGCTGAACTTCATCTTCATCGCCATTGTTGTCGTGCTTGAAGCAAGAAGTTGAATCAACCGATCTAAAAGTTCCTCAAGTTAGTTGTAGCTATTTTCATCAGTTATAGCAAGTTCATAAAAGTTTTTCTGAGAAAGAAGAAGCAGAGACTTCAACTTTCTGCAGTCAAGGTTAGCTGTTTGAAGAAGAAAAAAAACTGTCTACTCCTTTATCTTCAACAACATGTTCAGAGACTTTGGTTTCTGAGATACTTCCAGCACAAGCAGCAGTCTACTGAATAATTTATTTTCTTGTTGCGGAGAAGAAGGTAGGGTTGAGGTAAACTCAGTCCAGGAAGGCAGGCACAGAGAAATTTCTCTGGTGTCAAATCAACAACAACAAACTCTTTTCTTTCTATAGGATTCATTCTTGGATCTGAGCTGTAGGATCCTTTTGGATCTGAGTTGTAGGCCTGATTTATAAAGGCTGAGGTAAGATCATTTGTTGGTCTGAGTGTAGGGCCTGTGCGCCTGAGATAGGGCCTTTTACCTGAGGTAGGATCTTAACAGATCTGAGCTGTAGGAGAGTTTCACTCTCTGAGTTGTAGGGCTAATCTCCATAGCCTGAGCTGTAGGACTTGTGTTCAAGTCTGAGGTAGGTGGTCTTTTGATCACTGAGTTGTAGGAGCAAGCTTGCTCTGAGGTAGGGCCTTGTGCCTGAGTTGTAGGTATTGGAGGAGACTGAGAGATCCTGCGGGATCTGGGTTATAAGCTCTTAGGAGCCGAGTTTTTGAGAAGGGCCTTGTCTAACAAGCTGTTAGAAAGGTGAGGGACAGTGAACGTTCTCATAATCTGGGGAACCACTATAAATATTGTGTGTGCTTTTGTGGATTGTCTTGAAAGCAAGCTAACCTAGCTAACTCACAACACATCAAGTTAAAGAAAATCTTAAAAGACTAGAAAACCTATTCACCCCCCCTCTAGGTGTTTAGCTACCTTGGAATTAAAGACTTTCATCTTTCCTTATAGTTTAATTCCAATTCTTTATTAGTCTACCCCTCCCCCATTTCATATGCCTAGTGACTAGACTCTCCGGTTCTTCTAATGGTCTTCTTTGTACGTGTCCAAACCATCTTAGTCGAGCTTCTCACATCTTCTCTGCAATTGATGTTACCTCCTGTCTTACCCCTGATACATTCATTCCTAATTTTATCCAATCTTGTCTGTCCACACATCCACCTATGCATTCTCATCTTCGTTCCATTTTTTGCTCATGTACACAATTCACTTCCCAACACTCAAAACCATAGAGCATCGCTGGTCTAATTTCAGTACGGTAAAACTTGCCTTTAAGTTTTAATGGTACTTTACGATCACAAAAGATCTCTGATGCGCCTCTCTACTTCAACCAAACCTGCTTGGATTCTGTGTCACATCTTTATCAACACCTCCATCTTTTTAAATTTTCGTTCCAAGATATTTAAAGCACTCACTGCAAGAAATATCTTGAACATCTAACTTAATAACAAAGTCATCCGTGCTTCTTGCACTGTTAAATTTAAGCACCATATACTCTGTCTTTTCCCTGCTAAGCCTAAAACCCTTCTTTTCTGAAGTGTTTTGCCAAGATTCAAGTTTCGCGTTTACACTCTTGCACGTGTCTTTACAACCCATATTCGTCAAGGGTAGGCCAAGTTGTGCCACGTAAGCCTGGATCAAAGTCAAAGATCAGGTCATGGCCAGCAAGTTAGAGCAGTTGCAACCCACCAGAGCTTTTAAAGCCAGATGCGTGTATCAGGGTTACTCGCCCGAGAAGGCGACTATCAACAGTATTTGCGAGCATAGGAGTTACTCGCCTAGTTGAAGACCATCCACGACATCTCACCAGGTGTGGATGGGATTTTTCTGCAGTCGCAAGATTGCCAGTCGCAAGATCTTCAGGTCCGGCGAGACAACCTCGCAGGGGTTGGGTATTCTCGCCTATATACCCTTCATGATTTGTCTATAAATAGGACCCCAGGGGTATCAGGAATGACACAAAAAATGTACAGACCCCTCATTTTTTTGTAAGCTCAGAAACTCTATGTGGTGCCTTACTCGTACCTTGCTCAGCCATTTTGGTTGTGGAGGGGAACTTTTCTCCAAAACTTTCGAATACGTAATGAGACGTCCCTGCTGTACCGCATGTGGTCCTTTAGTAGTTCTTCTGCCTTATTCGGTCGAGCCTTTAGAACCGGTCGGTCAGATCGCGGGACTAGTAACCTCAAGCTGCACTTATATTCAAACTTTTTGAGTAGGGCTTTTCCCGGCTTCAACAGTATCATCAACCAAAACAATATCATCCGCAAACAATAAATACAAAGACATTACTTGTTGGGTATGTCCGGTGAGCTCATCCAGGATAAGGGTAAAGAGATATGGGCTTAGAGTTGAACCTTGATGTAAGCCAATAGTGATAGATAATTCTGTGTTAATCCGTCAGATTTTCTCACCATGTCACTGAATGTATATACATATATTTGATTATGTCAACGCATGATGCATTTACACCTTTCTTTTCTAAGACTCTCCGTAAGATCTCTCTTTGAACCCTATCATAAGTTTTCTCAAGATCGATAAACAACATATGCAAATCTTGTTTTCTTTCTCGATAGTTGAAAATGAGTCTCCTCAAAAAATATATAACTTACATAGATTGCCCTGACATGAATCCAAATTGATTCTCCGAGATGATAGTATCTTGTTTTACTCTTCTTTCTATTACTCATTCCTATAATTTCATAGTATAACTCATTAATTTAATTTCCTTGTAATTAACATAATTTTGTTGATCTTTTTTGTTTTTATACAAAGATACCAAGATACATTCTCTCCATTGGCCTGACATCTTCTTTGACTTTAGTATCTTATTGAAAGAACAGGTAAGCCACAAATTTTTTTCTTTCCCTACACATTTTCATACTTCGATGAGTATATCGTCTAACCCGATAGTCTTTCCATTTTTTCGTCTTCTTTATAATATTATTTACCTCCGATACTTGAATTTTACGATAAAACGTTATGTTCCTATACTCTCCTGATTTGCTTAACTCTTTCAAGTTTAATTCATTGTCATTTGTTTCATTATAAAGTTGATAGAAGTATCTTTTATATCGCTCTTTAATATCCACATCATCCGTCAAAAATATATCTGTTTCATTCTTTATGCATTTAACTTGACTTAAATATCTTGTCTTTCTTTCTCTAGTTTGAGCAATTTTATATATGTCGCTCTCTATTTTTAGTATCTAGTCGCTTATAAAATTTTTCATAAGTTTGATTTCCTTTTTACTACTTTATACCTTGTTAGGTTTTCATTATTCTTACAAGCATAAAATGATTTATAACTGACCCTCTTTGCCCTCAATTTGTCTTGCACTTTCTCTTTCCACCACCAAGATTCTTTATTTGGGAGCACATGATCTTTTGATTCCCTAAATACATTTTTTTCACTTATTCTTTAATGTGAAGACACAACTTCCTACGAGACATGATGATCAACATAATGGTCATCAATTAGTTGTTCCATAACAGGTGTCTTGAAAACAAACTATTTTCCCATCTTCAAGTTCGTCCAACGTTTTTTTGGCAACATTTTTGTCATTGTTTGAAATTTATTATATTAATTTGTATGTCTAATACCACTAACTTATGTTGTGTTGTCAAACTTTCTCCTTGTATGGCTTTATAATCCTTATAAATCATTTTTATACATTTTGCGACTCATAAAATAATTAATTTGTGACTTATTTGGTTCACTTTTAAACATGATTAAATATTCTTCACTTTTTATGAAAAACGTGTTTGTCACAAGTAAGGCTATATTTGGTTTGGCGGTGGAGGGCGCAATTGGCGGGTCGAAACGGGGCTTTGGAACCGGAGGGGGAGAGGCGGGGTTCGAAACGGAGCGGATCGGGGTCGTTTCCTCCTTGCTGCGGGTGCAAACGGAGCAAACGCCGTCGGTGCCCGTTTGTTTACCCGCTATCCGGCGGCGTTTGCTCGAAACGGAGGCGGCGAAATGCTGAACCAAACGAAGCCTAGCTCATGTGATATGACAAAATCTAAAATGGGTCATCCTTCATTTAGTTCTCTATACCCAAATCCTTCATGAATGATGTATAATTTATATTTTCTTTTCCTATATGTCTATTTAAGTCTTTCTTATAAAAATATTCTCTTTTTGTGAGATTTCTCTTAGTAAATCATTTAAATCTTTCCAAAAAATGCATTTTAAAAGCTTCACTTAATCCTACTTCTGGCACGTGAACACTGTTCACATTAATAGTTTTCTTTCCTATGACCAATTTAAGAGTTAAGATTTTATCACATTTTTTACTTACCCCTACAACTTCATTCCTCCAAGTCGTATCCACAATAATACCTACTCCATTGTTTATTTCTTCCTATGTATCATAATTTAAAACCTGGATTGTCTAAAAATTTAGCTCTCTTACCCATCCATCCTGTCTCTTGCAGGCATAAGATATTTATCCTTTTCTTAATGATCACATCCACTACTTCCATCGCTTTTCCCGTTGCTGTGTTTATATTCCAAATTCAAAACCCAAGTCGGTCACAAATCCTACGACATACTTTCCTAGGACGTTAAATATTTAAGGACTTTTGATTATTTAACACTGCACCTAAGTCCTCCAGGAGATGCAACGGTCCTTGTCAAGACTCCGCATTCAGACCATACGACGAGTATTCTTGCATATTTAACACTACACCAAATCCATAGAGATGTAGCGGTCTTTACCAAGACGCCGCATTCGGTCCATGTGACGCGTTCCTTAGAGGGAACAACCTAAGTTTTGCACCATGTATGGATATATATGAGAAATAAAAATTAAGAATTTTTTCTCTTTCATATTTCTCTACACATAAATACAACACACTTTTCCACACAGGGAACAACCTAAGTTTTGCACCATGTATGGATATATATGAGAAATAAAAATTAAGAATTTTTTCTCTTTCATATTTCTCTACACATAAATACAACACACTTTTCCACACAAGTGCACACAACCGGACTAATAATAGCAAACATACTAGACAACCGGACTAATAATAGCAAACATACTAGACAACCGGACTAATAATAGCAAACATACTAGACAATCGGACTAATAATAGCAAACATACTAGACAATCGGACTAATAATAGCAAACATACTAGACAACCGGACTAATAATAGCAAACATACTAGACAACCGGACTAATAATAGCAAACATACTAGACAACCGGACTAATAATAGCAAACATACTAGACAACCGGACTAATAATAGCAAACATACTAGACAACCGGACTAAGATGCATAATACTACACACATGACTAAGATGCATAATACTACACACATGACTAAGATGCATAATACTACACACATGACGAAGATGCATAATACTACACACATGACGAAGATGCATAATACTACACACATGACGAAGATGCATAATACTACACACATGACGAAGATGCATAATACTAAACACATGACGAAGATGCATAATACTAAACACATGACGAAGATGCATAATACTAAACACATGACGAAGATGCATAATACTAAACACATGACGAAGATGCATAATACTAAACACATGACGAAGATGCATAATACTAAACACATGACGAAGATGCATAATACTAAACACATGACGAAGATGCATAATACTAAACACATGACGAAGATGCATAATACTAAACACATGACGAAGATGCATAATACTAAACACATGACGAAGATGCATAATACTAAACACATGACGAAGATGCATAATACTAAACACATGACGAAGATGCATAATACTAAACACATGACGAAGATGCATAATACTAAACACATGACGAAGATGCATAATACTAAACACATGACGAAGATGCATAATACTAAACACATGACGAAGATGCATAATACTAAACACATGACGAAGATGCATAATACTAAACACATGACGAAGATGCATAATACTAAACACATGACGAAGATGCATAATACTAAACACATGACGAAGATGCATAATACTAAACACATGACTAAAGATGCATAATGTTACATCCTTCCATCCAAAGGAGCCTCCCCTCAAACTTGAAGGGTGATGGGGATCACAACACATATCGACTTGCATGATGATCGTAGTCGTCCATTTTATGCGAATCGATGATCAGAGAATTTTAGTTTTTTTTTTGTATTTTTGTAACTTTTATTTTCATGTACTTTAAGGGCTGTCATGATTGGAAAATCATGATTGCCCATGATGGCCCCTAGTGTATATATTGAGGGTGAGACTCCCATTTGGAGGCATTGAAGGATTGAGTATTGAAGCCCTTCCTTTGATCAATTTGGTGCTGAAGCCAACCCTCGGGTGTGAAACTCGGGTTTCCTCCTTCCCTTTGCCGTGAACCACATCTCCCAACCCCCACCACATATCTTTCATCCCGTCTCTATACAACCACCTCACCCCATTCGGTTTCATTATTTTCCCCTTCGATGATCACTAGAAAAGAAAATCGCCTCCCGTGATCCCCACACATTCCCCTCTCAATTACCTCCTTTTTATAGTTTTCCGACGATCTTCGGTAAACATCTCCGGCGTCGACCACCTCCGGCGGCCACCACCACTCCGACAGACACCTATGAACACCACTAGCCACCACTAGCCACCACCTGCCAACCATATCTCCCACCACCCCATAACTACCTCCCAACTCCTCCCAGTATCCCATTACCCCCACCTCTCTTACATTTTAGGCCACATTCCTGAAATTCATCCCAACACACCAATTTCCACATACCCCTACATTCCACTCCCCACTCTCAGCATAGCAGCCGGCCCCTTATTTCCCTCCCCCCATCTTCACGTGGCACCACAAAGAGATTTCCCCTCTCTCTGCCAACCGCGAGATGAATGGGAGGAAAATAATAATGGCTTTTTACCTAGAGGTCTATTTATACTATTACAATGAACTTGTAGACATAAACACACGGTGTAGGACTAAAACCCACTTACGCACCTAAGCACTCTTAATAGAAATAAAAACAAATATTTGACTTGAATAATATCTCTCAACTCTCCCTCTCATGTCGAATGGAAGATGTCAGTCGTTCCAAGTCTTTTGATGCTATCACTGTATGTCTCACTTCCCAAGCTTTTAGTGAATACATTTGCCAGTTGGTCTTTAGAGTGGACGAATGTTGTGCCCACATTCTTTTTATCCACATGATCTTTGATAAAATGTCGATCCACCTCAACGTGCTTTGTCCTGTCATATTGAACTGGATTGTGAGCTATGTTGATCGTTACCTTGTCGCAAAACAAGAATAAATGAGACGTCAAGGGAAACCCCAAGTCATGCATAACTGTACGCAACCATAGGCCTTCACACATGCCTTGTGACATTGCACGGTATTCTGCCTCAATGCTCGATTTGGCCACTACATTTTGATTCTTACCGCGTCATGTCTCCAGGTTTTCTCCAACAAAGGAACAATAACCTGTTGTAGATTTCCGATCATCACGACATCCTACCCAATCAACATCAGTGAAATCTTCAATCTTCAAGCGGTCGTTCTTTGCAAACAGAAGATCACGACCAGGGGCTTTCTTCAAATACCGTAACACACGATATGCTTCCTCTTGATGCCTGATTCTGAGAGCATGCGTGTATCTACTCAGAACACCAACTGCATAAATAATATCAGGACGAGTGTGAGATAAATATACTAGTTTTCCAACTAATCTCTGCTAGCATGTGACATCGTCCTGGTCACTGTCACCATCTTCACAGATTTCATGATTTTCTTCCATCAGAGTGTTCGCGGGAGCACAACCAAGCATCTCGGTCTCCTGCAATAGATCTATAACATACTTACTCTGAGATATAAAGATACCCTAATCCAATCTAGTCACCTCAATACCCAGAAAGTATCGTAACCTTTCCAAGTCTTTCACCTCAAACTCGACAGAACCTCTTCCAAATCGTTACCAGTGATCATGATGTCATCCACATAGACAATAAGAACCACAAAACATTGATCACGTCTCCGAATAAACATAGTGTGATCAGACCTCGCCTGTTTGTACCCAAATTTGAGCATCGCCATGAGGAATCTGCCAAACCATGCTCTAGGAGACTTTCAATCCATATAAGGACCTCCTTGGCCGAGAAACAAGACCTTCAGTTCCTTTTTTCACAAACCCAGTGGAAATTTCATATATACCTCTTCATCAAGCTCAACATGGAGGAACGTATTCTTAACATTCAGTTGGTGAAGATCCCAGTTCATGCAAGCCGCGCATGACAACAATACCCGAATAGAGTCCATCTTAGCCACAAGGGCTAAAAGACTTTCCCTTCTTGATTCTGTTTGACCGAAAACACCCATCTCAAGCCAATAGATCTCTTTCCAGGAGGAAGGGAAGAGACGTCCCAAGTATGGTTCTTGTCCAAGGCTGACATCCTCTCTTTCATAGCTTGAGTCCATGCCAGAGTACCCAAAGCTCCCTGCCATGTCTTAGGAATAACAACCGAAGAGAGAGAAACAACAAAAGCCTGATAGGCCGGGGTAAGATGGTGGTAAGCTATATGATTAAAAATAGGGTGTTTAGTACATGCAACCTTACTTTTCAACTGAGCAAGTGGAATATGCAAATCCGCATCATCAGAATCTGAGGCAGAAGCGGGCACTGGTAGAGGCAAAACCTTAGTATCCTGTAGGCCGGAGGAGCGTCAGTGGCACACGTGATGAAAAGGGGAGATCAGGGTATCGGGCAGAGGAACACGGATAGGAGGTCCCAGTTCTTGCGCAGGAGAAAGCTGAGGTGGCAGAAGAGGAAGAGCAGGAAGAACATGAAGAACAGGAGGGACAGGAAGGACATGAAGGGGAATATTCATATCACCACTACTCTTCCCCTTACGAAAAGAGTGAGTCGAAGGTGAAAAATAGGATTCTCCTTCCCTGAAAGTAATATTCATAGTGCAAAACATACGCCCAGTGAGAGGGTGGTAACATCGATGCCCTTTCGTCGTACGAGAGTATCCAAGGAACACACACACCGATGAGCCCGAGGGTCCAATTTGTCTCGGTGAGGCAAATGAATATGGACAAAACATACACGCCCAAAAACACGTGGAGGTAGATGAGAAGTATAAACCACCGACATGGTAGATAACCGAGCTAGGGGAGTAACATAGTCAAGAATACGTGAGGGAAGCCGATTGATAAGGTGAGAAGCGGTAAGAACGACGTCACCCCAATAAGATTTGGGAATGTGCATAGTAGCCAAAATGCAACGAGCGACATCCAATATGTGTCGATTTTTTCGTTCGACAACTCCATTTTGGGTAGAGGTGTGGACACACGTGGTCTGGTAGATAATGCCCTTAAACTGGATCTGAACCATTGTCACGACCCGTCTCGACGGAAGTCAGAGTGCGCTTCGGGCGGGCCGTGATGCCACAGGCATGGGCGGAAAGGAACCATGCCTGCTAAGGCGGATGCGGTGATATAGAAAATAGTTTCTTAGAAATAGTAATTTTGTTTGAACAATTGATTGAGTATAAATGTGCGGAAACACTTAAAGTTTTAAAACGTGGGTAATTCATGCACATGTATTTTCTTGAAACATTTAATGCTACACACAGTGCTGAAACAGAAGTAAATGCAATAATAACAGTAGTAATAATGTTATAGATAAGATGATCTAATACATCAGAAATATCCTATGAGCTGTCCATGATACCAAAGAAAATGTCATACTATAACTATTACATGATAGACAGACAGTAAAGGGATCATAGAACCTGATGCAGACAACTATAAATGAAAAACCTCTGAGCAAGACTGGAGCTGAACGAGAAGTAGCTCAGAGAGCAGGCGGCGCAGTCACGAACCCTAAGGCAATTTCAAGACAGAAAGAAAATGCCTTAGAACTTAGGATTTATATATAAGCAAATTAATTAATTTAAAGTGAGAGCAAAAACAAGAGACATAACCGAGTACTGAAATATCATGTATAAGGCTACCAAACATGCCAAAAACCAGGTCAAACAAACATATCTGAAATATTAGCCTACTCCGGAGTATAGCCTAAAATTAATAGTTGTAAGTCGCGATCGATGAAGTGTATACGTACTATAGCGGGCGCACATGGCTCACGATCAGATCTGAGTGCAAGTCTTATCGGAAAAGTAATCCTGCTTGCCGTGACCATGCCAGCAGACAGATGCCCAGTTGGACGCTACAATTCAAGAATTTTGCCTAACAACTATGGATTCGTCTTATAGTGCGTCCTTATGGATTGTCTATCAAATTTCGTTATATCAATACTTTTTAGAGTTCAAAATTTTGTAAAAAGGAATTATTTGTAACGGACAGATAAGCAGAGTAAATCTAAAGTTTTGCAAGTGAGAGGGGGTTCTCTACTTGCCTTAAAGTGACGTCGACAGTGCTCGCGTCAACTAAGTGGCGTAAGCGGTGTTAAAAGCTCTAGCTACACCTGTTCGAGATCAAAAATACATTCCAAATTGAATTAACAGTTTTCTATGCTAGCACATATGTCAGATAATCGCACCACATAACAGGAGAGGGGAATAACATTTTTACCTCCCTCGAAAGTGAGGGGAGAAGAGCCTACCGCGAGGGATCGGGAGTTTTGGCGGCGTCTGGAGGCAAAAATCTCAAGCTTGGCGTGATTCCACCACCTAAGCCCAACGAGCGACACGGGAAATGCAAACAGAATTGAAATTAGATGACTTTATGACAAATCCAAGAGGGATTGACGAAATCACGCCAATCGGAGGGCGGAAATCCTCCCAAAAAAAATTAGGGCAAGCTAAAAATGAGGGATTGATGAAATTCCTTACCCAAGGAGACCCGATCTGGGCTCAGTAATCCACGAGGAGGGGTTTCGAGCGAAACCCTAGGAGTCCCTCACGAAATCCACCGGTTGGAACGAGTAGGAGTTAGCATTGCCGGAGAAGGAACGGTGTCCTTGCCCTCATTGGACGGAGAAGGAGGAGAGGAAGGGATTTCTTCCGGCCCTTCTTGGAAGCGGCCGGCCAAAAGGGCCGTGCGGGTGATTCCGGCCAAGAGGAGCACTGGAAACGTCGGGGAAGGAGCAGGAGGCGACGGGGTAGCCAGAGGAGGGGCGCCCGAGGCCTGCCGGAGGAGGAGGAGGTGTCGGAGGCCGGGATCGGGGGCTGCCGAGGGACGCACAGGCGGAATCGAGGCGGAAGCTGCTCCTGCGGGTTCTGTGCGGAATGCGGGATTTGGGTTGGACCGGGGGGCTCGGGATTTTTATTAAGGAGGGGGGGGGTAGGTTTAGTCCGGGATTGGTCTTTGTTTATTATTATTTTTTTTTTATTATTATTATTAATAATAGTTATTATTAATAATAGGGGGGGTTGTTACATTCTCCCCTACTTAGGAAGTTTCGTCCCGAAACTTTTCTGAAAATTCTTTGAATGGAACTAAGACAACGAAGACTCAAACGACATACACTTCAGACAGAAGTTTGTAGATTAAGGCATAAAAGCTATCTATGAAAGATACTGAAATAACAAGAGAGTCAGACTTAGAGACGTACCAAGATCAAGAGAAGAGTTGCGGGTACTTGCTGCGCATGTCAGACTCGAGTTCCCAAGTGTACTCTTCAGACTTGCCATGCACCCAAAGTACTTTCACCATCGGAATGGTTCTTTTGCGAAGCTTGCGTTCTTGATATTCAACGATCTTCGAAGGCTCGATCAGATAAGACAGATTGGCTTCATGAATAACTGGAACTTCTTCAAGAACACGATTAGGATCGTGGATGTACTTCCGAAGCTGGCTGACATGAAAGACGTCATGAACACTGGCCAAAGAAGCAGGTAGCTCCAGACGATAGGCAGATCCTCCAACACGCTCTGAGATGACATACGGTCCCACGAACCTCGGGCTGAGCTTATGGCGGCGACCGAACCGTTTCACCCCAGGAGTAGGAGAAACCTTCAGAAACACCTGATCACCAACAGCAAACTCTAACGGACGGCGGCGCTGATTTGCATACTTTCTCTGTCTCTCAATGGCACGACTGAGCTGAACACGAGTCTTCTTGGTAGCTTCTTCCATTTCCTGAAGTAACTCAGGACCCAAAATCACCTTTTCACCGACTTCTGACCAGTAGAGCGGGGTCCTACAGCGACGCCCGTACAGTGCTTCGAACGGGGCCATCTTGAGGCTCTCTTGGTAGCTGTTGTAGGCGAATTCAACCAAGGGTAGATGTTCATCCCAAGCTCCCTTGTAGTCCAAAATATAGCACCGAAGCATGTCTTCAAGAATCTGATTGACCCTCTCGGTCTGGCCATCAGTCGTCGGGTGATAAGCGGTGCTCAGGTTAAGATCAGTGCCCAAAGCTTGCTGAAATCCCTTCCAGAAGTGCGATACAAATCTCGAGTCACGATCAGAAACAATCCGCAGAGGGATCCCATGGAGTCTCACAATCTCAGAAACATAAATCCGGGCCATTTTCTCGGTGGAATGACCCTCCTTGTACGGGATGAAGTGAGCCACTTTAGTAAGGCGATCTACTATGACCCAAATCGCATCATGCCCTCTCGGAGTGCGGGGAAAACCCGTGATGAAGTCCATAGAAATATCTTCCCACTTCCATTCAGGAATAGGCAGGGGTTGCAAAAGTCCACCAGGACGCTGACGCTGAGCTTTCACCTTCTGGCACGTCAGACATCGAGAGATGAAGCGTGCAATATAGTTCTTCATGCCAGGCCACCACACAATCTGCTTAAGGTCATGATACATCTTATTGTTGCCAGGATGACCAGATGTGCGGGACTCGTGAGCTTCTCGGCAAATACTATCCAGCAACTCAGGGACATCGGGAACACATAGGCGACTTCGGAAAAGAAGAACATTGTCAGAGATAGAGAAATCGGGAAGAGTACCAAGTTCGACCTGTCGGCGAATGCGCTGGAGTGCGGGTCAGATGGTTGCAGGTCCTTCACCTGTTCTACCCATAACGGATCTGAGACTCCTCCTTGACCTCCAGGTGAGAAGGATATGTCCATCTGCTCGAGGTCATCAATCAGGGCCGCGAGAGAAGCTGACATGGGTGCACAGGCGGCAACTGAGGCATGACGACTCAAAGCATCCGCTACTGAATTGGCTTTCCCGGGCACATAAGTGAGCTGCAGGTCATAATCTGCTATGAATTTCAGCCATCGCCTCTGACGAAGATTAAGATCTTTCTGAACGAAAATGTACTTCAAACTCTGATGGTCAGTGAAGAAGTGACACTTCACGCCATAGAGGTAGTGACGCCAAAGCTTCAAAGCAAACACGACTGCAGCGAACTCCAGATCATGAGTGGGTAGTTCCGTTCATGGATCTTCAACTGCCTCGACCCATAAGCAATAACACGATCCTCTTGCATCAGGACACAGCCCAAGCCCACTCCGGAAGCATCGGTATAAACCGAAAAGTCCAACCCTTCTGAAGGAAGAGCTAAAACTGGCGCTGAACACAAACGTTGCTTCAATTCAGAAAAGGCCTGCTCACACTGTTCTGTCCACTCAAATCTGGCATGTTTTTGAGTTAGACGAGTTAGGGGAGCAGCAAGAGAGGAGAAATCCTTGACGAAACGCCGGTAATAGCCCGCCAAACCAAGGAAGCTGCGAATCTCAGTAGGGGTAGAAGGCTGCTTCCAGTCCATAACAGCGGAGACCTTGGCAGGATCAACGGAAAGTCCATCGCCGGAAATGACATGCCCCAGAAAGGCAACACGATCCAGCCAAAACTCACATTTCGCCAATTTGGCATAGAGCTGGTGCTGACGAAGAGTGGAGAGTGTGAGTCTAAGATGGGTTGCATGCTCCTCACGAGTCTTGGAGTAAACCAAGATATCATCAATGAAAACAATGATGAACTTATCTAGGTAGTCGCGGAAGATACGGTTCATCATATCCATGAAAGCAGAAGGGGCGTTAGTCAACCCAAAAGACATCACCAAAAATTCAAAGTGTCCATACCGAGTCCGGAAAGCTGTCCTGGGGATGTCGGATTCTTTGATCTTTAACTGATGGTAACCCGACCTGAGATCTATCTTGGAGAAGACGGTACTGCCTTTGAGCTGGTCAAAAAGGTCATCCACGCGCGGGAGGGGGTACTTATTCTTGATGGTTACCTTGTTCAGGTCCCGGTAGTCGATGCACAATCTCATGGATCCGTCTTTCTTTTTAACGAAAAGAACGGGGGTTCCCCAAGGAGAAGAGCTGGGACGAATGTACCCACGCTCAAGCAACTCATCCAATTGCGACCTAAGCTCCTCCAGTTCTCGCGGCGCCATACGGTATGGAGCTTTAGATAATGGGCGCGTTCCAGGCTCTACATCGATGGAGAATTCTACTTCACGATCAGGAGGTATTCCAGACAACTCGGCGGGAAACACGTCAGGGAATTCGGAAGCAATCCGGATATACTCAAGTTGGGGTTCGACAGCATCTGAATGTGAAGCATAAACAAAGCAAGCAAAGCATCCCTGGCTAAGAAGTCGAGAGGCGCGCATAGCAGGAATTACCTGCAGGTGAATGCGGGTAGTCTGAACATGAACGCTGTAGTCTTTACCATCGATACTGAGATTGACCCTTTTTGCCACACAGTCCAATTTTGCTTGATACGCGACCAGCCAATTCATACCCAAGATTACGTCGAATTCTGTCATGTCCAGGACTATGAGATCGGCGACGACTTGCAGTTCACCGAGCAGTATCGGACAATTTAGAATGTCTCTAGTAGACAAGTGCAAATGACCGGGCACAGAGATTTCGAAAGGAACATCGAGTGGCAAAGTAGGCCAATTATGAAGATCCACGATATGACGTGCTATAAAAGAGTGAGATGCTCCAGAATCGAATAGGATTTGCATCCATTTGTTTTTGACCCTAAAACTCCCTAGAAATGAACATAGCAATGACATTCAAGATCTTTCTGACATTAAGGCAAGAAATGAAAAGACGCAGGAAATTTAAAAATTCACATAAAGCATACCAGAGATGACGGAGGTAGATGCGAGCGCCTCGCCCTGAGTGGTGACGTTCAGCACAGCCTTGCCCTTATCTTGGGCACCAGAAATAGCCTGCAGGGGCTGAGCGGGGATCGGGCTTTCCTTCACGGGGCAATCTTTAATCTGATGTCCAAACTGCCCACATCTGAAGCAGGTATTCTGCTTGCGGCGACAATCATTCACCAAGTGGCCCGATTTCTTGCAATAGGTACAGACGGAGGAGGCAGAGGCAAGCGTAACCTGGGGCTGTTGGGCGGGCACAACCATCTTTTGCTTCTTCAGAAGATATCGACAGACTAAGACGGTATGGCCAACTTTGTGGCAGTAGGCACACACCTCTTGAGACTTGGGACCTTGCTCCTGAGGTGGAGCATTCTTGCGCTTGTGGTCACGTACAGCGGCATTGCTCGTACCATGCTGAACTTTCTTGGCAGTGCGATCCATCTCAATAGCTTCAACCTTCAAGGCAGCTCCAACAGTCTCGGCGTAGGTGGTGGCGCCGTGGGCTACCACATGCTGGCGGAAATCGTGTCGGAGGCCCTTCACGAAGCGGCTGATCTTCTTGGATTCATCGGGCACGAACTCTGCGGCAAGGAGAGATAGACGAGAGAACTCTATCTCATATTCAGTTACGGTTCTGCCAGGCTGCTGAAGGGACAGGAACCTCTCAGCTAGCTTGTCTCGCTCCACGGACGAAAGAAACTTTTCCATGAGCGCATTCTTGAACTGCTCCCAGGTCATAGCGGAAGAATTGGGGAGACTGCGGCGCTGAAGCCACCAAGTGTATGCATCCTCGGTCAGCTGGTAGGCCGCAAGATGAACCTTGTGTGCCTCAGGAACACCGGCATACTCGAAGTGCTTTTCCATCTGGGAGAGCCACTCTGAGATGACGAAGAAATCACGACTGCCATTGAAGGATGGCGGATTCAGCCTCTTGAACATCAGCGTATCCGCCATTGCTACAGGAGGAGCAACCAGACCTGGCACGGGCGGGACCGCAAGGGTGTCAGTAAGCAAGCCAGTCCCTAAACCAGGTGCAAGAGGGGGGGGGGGTTCCAAGAGCGGCGGTAACAGTGACTCCTGCTGTCCCTGCGCTGCCAGAATCAGGAGCTGTGTCAGGAGTTTGACGATCTCCCTCTAAGCGAGTGAGACGCTCGAGGATCTGCCTCAACAGCTGGGCAGTGGCGTCTACAGGAGCTGCCCCGACTGGAGGGGTAGCTTTCTTGCACTGAGATCGTTTAGGGGCCATCTAAGCAGGGACACAAAAGAAACGAGTAAGAAAGACAATTACGTCAATCATAGGATATTAAGGAATAACAGGTTCTAGCATTTTGATTCTGTCGAATACATAAATCATATATTAGTTACAGCATTTTCATTGGACAACTCTAGGTGATGATTAATGACAAGAAATCACATGCAATGTCAAGCAATTTACAAAACCATGTGTGTACGATCATCATCTGCTGTTCTTGGCTTAACATTTGTGTAATGAGTTATGTTATGCATGTAATGCAATCATGTCTAAAATGCATTCCTACGAATGTTCATGAATGGATATACATGCCATGTTAAGCGCCCATATCACTTAACATGTTATGCATATTATGATTCTAATGCCAACGCACTTGAAAATATTAAACCGCCCATACAATTTAATATTCGCAAGCGGTATAGCCTAATGGAAATTCATATGCACAAAAATGTTAAGTTTGCCCATAACCCCTTAACATTCATGTGCATACTACTCATGATTATGAGTGAGTGTGTGCGATGTCTCAGCCGCGAACAACAAATAATGACAGGCTGAGTGAGATATGATGCATGTACATGTATTTACATAATAGAAGTTAAAATATTTGAAAATTTCAAAATACTGCATTTTTAAGAGCTAACCTCCCTCTGATACCAACTGTCACGACCCGTCTCGACGGAAGTCAGAGTGCGCTTCGGGCGGGCCGTGATGCCACAGGCATGGGCGGAAAGGAACCATGCCTGCTAAGGCGGATGCGGTGATATAGAAAATAGTTTCTTAGAAATAGTAATTTTGTTTGAACAATTGATTGAGTATAAATGTGCGGAAGCACTTAAAGTTTTAAAACGTGGGTAATTCATGCACATGTATTTTCTTGAAAAATTTAATGCTACACACAGTGCTGAAACAGAAGTAAATGCAATAATAACAGTAGTAATAATGTTATAGATAAGATGATCTAATACATCAGAAATATCCTATGAGCTGTCCATGATACCAAAGAAAATGTCATACTATAACTATTACATGATAGACAGACAGTAAAGGGATCATAGAACCTGATGCAGACAACTATAAATGAAAAACCTCTGAGCAAGACTGGAGCTGAACGAGAAGTAGCTCAGAGAGCAGGCGGCGCAGTCACGAACCCTAAGGCAATTTCAAGACAGAAAGAAAATGCCTTAGAACTTAGGATTTATATATAAGCAAATTAATTAATTTAAAGTGAGAGCAAAAACAAGAGACATAACCGAGTACTGAAATATCATGTATAAGGCTACCAAACATGCCAAAAACCAGGTCAAACAAACATATCTGAAATATTAGCCTACTCCGGAGTATAGCCTAAAATTAATAGTTGTAAGTCGCGATCGATGAAGTGTATACGTACTATAGCGGGCGCACATGGCTCACGATCAGATCTGAGTGCAAGTCTTATCGGAAAAGTAATCCTGCTTGCCGTGACCATGCCAGCAGACAGATGCCCAGTTGGACGCTACAATTCAAGAATTTTGCTTACAACTATGGATTCGTCTTATAGTGCGTCCTTATGGATTGTCTATCAAATTTCGTTATATCAATACTTTTTAGAGTTCAAAATTTTGTAAAAAGGAATTATTTGTAACGGACAGATAAGCAGAGTAAATCTAAAGTTTTGCAAGTGAGAGGGGGTTCTCTACTTGCCTTAAGTGACGTCGACAGTGCTCGCGTCAACTAAGTGGCGTAAGCGGTGTTAAAAGCTCTAGCTACACCTGTTCGAGATCAAAAATACATTCCAAATTGAATTAACAGTTTTCTATGCTAGCACATATGTCAGATAATCGCACCACATAACAGGAGAGGGGAATAACATTTTTACCTCCCTCGAAAGTGAGGGGAGAAGAGCCTACCGCGAGGGATCGGGAGTTTTGGCGGCGTCTGGAGGCAAAAATCTCAAGCTTGGCGCGATTCCACCACCTAAGCCCAACGAGCGACACGGGAAATGCAAACAGAATTGAAATTAGATGACTTTATGACAAATCCAAGAGGGATTGACGAAATCACGCCAATCGGAGGGCGGAAATCCTCCCAAAAAAAATTAGGGCAAGCTAAAAATGAGGGATTGATGAAATTCCTTACCCAAGGAGACCCGATCTGGGCTCAGTAATCCACGAGGAGGGGTTTCGAGCGAAACCCTAGGAGTCCCTCACGAAATCCACCGGTTGGAACGAGTAGGAGTTAGCATTGCCGGAGAAGGAACGGTGTCCTTGCCCTCATTGGACGGAGAAGGAGGAGAGGAAGGGATTTCTTCCGGCCCTTCTTGGAAGCGGCCGGCCAAAAGGGCCGTGCGGGTGATTCCGGCCAAGAGGAGCACTGGAAACGTCGGGGAAGGAGCAGGAGGCGACGGGGTAGCCAGAGGAGGGGCGCCCGAGGCCTGCCGGAGGAGGAGGAGGTGTCGGAGGCCGGGATCGGGGGCTGCCGAGGGACGCACAGGCGGAATCGAGGCGGAAGCTGCTCCTGCGGGTTCTGTGCGGAATGCGGGATTTTGGTTGGACCGGGGGGGGGGGGCTCGGGATTTTTATTAAGGAGGGGGGGGGGGTAGGTTTAGTCCGGGCTTGGTCTTTGTTTATTTATTTATTTATTTATTTATTATTATTATTAATAATAGTTATTATTAATAATAGGGGGGGTTGTTACAACCATTTTGTAAAAAGTCTGAAAACAAGAGAAGACATCAATCTTCTTTTTTAACAAATACACCCAAGTAGTGCGAGAAAAACAATCAATAAAGTTGACAAACCAACGAAAATCAGAAATAGATAAAACGGGGGACGAACCCCAGACATCAGAATGAATTACATCAAATGGAGTGGTACTGGGAGAAGATAAATGTGAGGAACTATGCTTCACATGTTTAAACCTATCACAGACATCACAGACAATAGTTTGTAAAAAAGGTTAAAAATAGGAAACAACTTTTGAAGATAGGTAGAAGGATGTCCAAGCCGTAGGTGCCATCAACCGACATCATCAGCTGTAACAGTAGTGCTGGAGAGAGCCTGAGGAGACGAAGGCTGGAGATCCAAGTAATACAGGCCACCACGGTTCCTACCACTACCAATTTTCAGCTTCGTACCTAGTTCCTGAAAAACATAGGAGTCAGGAAAAAAAAGTCACCGAGCAACTAAAGGATCGAGTAATATCATTGATGGAAAGTAAATTGCGAGAAAAGGAGGGGACATGAAGTACAGATGACATAGAAATAGACGGGGAACATGAAATATAGCCTTTGCCAGCAATGAGAGACAATAAGCCATTAGCAAAAATAACTTTGTCCTTACCAGACAAAGGAGTGAAAGAAAGAAAACCTGAGTAGGAGCTAGTCATGTGGTGCGTGACACCAAAATCAATCACCCACTCAGAGGAGGAGACAATGACAACATGGGCACGGGGCAGAGCAATAGAGGCAATGGAAGCAGAGGCACCCAAAGGCTGATCAGTCTGAGAGTGCAACATACACCCGTCCACGGCCACGACCACGAGGGGCAAGATGTGGGTGGAGCTTATAACACACCTCCCGAGTGTGGCCTTTGCGATCACAATAGTCACAAATAGGACTAGACAAGCTAGGGCTGAGAGCGTGACCACAACCAGCGCTAGTCAGAGCAGAGCGCCCAGGAGGATTACCAACACCAAGGAACTTCTGACAGTCTTCATCACCAAGGGCCATGCTGAAGGCTTCCCGAAGAGACGGGAGAGGAGAGCGGTGAAGGATATGAGTCCGTACCATGTCGAACTCCATGTTCAGCCCCATCAAGAAGACATGAAGATGAAAGCTGTCCTCTCATTGTTTTAACTGAACAGTGTCTGCAGTGCATGCTGGAGTGAAATGTGAGAAATAATCCAGCTCCTGATATAGACACTCGAACTCTGAAAAAAGGACGACAATGTCATAGAGCCTTGCCGCAGTTCCAAAATGCGGCGAGTAAGTTCATAAACCGTTGTAGAACTGCCAATTTGAGAATACGTCTCACGGGCACAGGTCCAAATTTCAGAGGCGGAGTCCATCAACATGTAACTCCGGTAAACCTTCGGAGACATAGAGTGAAGAAGTCATGAAACAATTAGGGAATTTTCTGAGTCCCATCGCTTTTAGGAGGGATCAGTTGTTGGGGCTCCTTAACAGTTCCATCAATGTAGCCAAACAACTGGTGGCTGCGAATGACATGTTGCGCCGCCCGGGACCATTCAAGATTGTTCGTGTCATCTAACGGGACGGTGGTAATCTTCAGGGAGCTGGTGTGTCCATGGGACCACTGAGGGTCACTCATCTGAGGCTGAATCACACCTGACGACGACGCTGAAGAGTCACTCATGTCAGAGGATTGAGCAGCCATGAGAAAGGAACACATATAAGAGGAACCAAACGACATGAGAGGCGTCGAGGCAGCAGGTCAGGTGAGGGCACAACAAGAGTTGACACCGGCGGCAACGCAAAAGTGCCCTGGAGGCAGCAGTCGGGCCTACGGCTGGAGAAAATCTCCGCAGGAGGAGACGCCGGGAACTGTGCTGCAGATCTGACGCGGGAGAAGATCCCGGAGGAGGTGCCAGAGCATATTTCTTAGGAGTAGACTAGGGCGGACTAGATCACGCCGGGAGAGGGGAAAAACTGACTAGATCCGGGACGGTGGTCTGTCTGCTTCATGGGGGGGGGGTAACATCACCCCTCTCAGTAGCCGGCGGTGGCGTGCAGGCTGCCCGTCATCCCTGAATGGCGAACAACAGGAGATCGGGGGCCGGTCGATCCGGAGCGGAGGCGGACAAGCGCGGAAACGGGCCGAGGGACGGAGATGCGTGGAAACGAGAGATTAGGGATTCGCCTATGATGCCAAGTTGAATGGGAGGAAAATAATAATGGTTTTTTACCTTTATTCATCCATACAGGTCTTGATGTAGGGGTATGCTAGTGGTGCACAAAACCTACAACGCTAGGTGATAGTGCAAGGGTGATACGCTAATCCAACTCTACATGCAATGCGATGTCGGTATTTTAACGAATAAATTTAAGCAATGAAAAATTTCAGCAACCACACAGATATTAAAATAGAAACAAATATTTATTTTTGGCAATTTTATAATGATTTTCCTCCGCTCGGAAGGCCAAAACAAAGCGCGCGGCGAATAGATCCTCCTGTAAATTATTAGGGCACCAAAACAGATCCCCACAAACAAAATATCGCAGCAATATATGATAAATTACCAAATGCAAATGTGAATCAAATAATACAATACCACAAATGCTTACAACGTAGAGGGCTGAACCGAGATACTGAAGAATTTGATGGGCCGGATGTGTAGACGAGCGATCAGAGGTGAAACTGGTGGTACGACGATGGCGAGGTGGCTGCCCACAGTGCAAAAGTGGGAAAACGTGCCGGAAACGGAAAGATCCGGCCACTAGGGGATGGATACAAGTGTAGGTGGATAGATCCTATGTTTTGACGGCGGATCCGAGCTACGAGATGATGAATATTGGGGAAAATGATGGATCGGAGGGTGGTAGCACTAGATCAAGATAGATCTAGGGTTTTCAGAGCGGTGGGAAGTGGATCCACGGAGGGGAAGGAGGAGTGGTCGGCTAGGGCAAATAGGGCCTTGGAGGTGGTCGGTTTTGAGGTGGAGTTGGGCGGTGGGGTGCTGGGTGGCTGGCAGCAAGGCCGGCGACCTATTCTGGGCAAGCTGGCGACGGCGGACAAGGGGGAAACAAGGGAGTCGGTCGGCTTGCTGGACTGCAGGCCGACTGCTGTTGGGAGGGGGATTTTGGGGAATCCGGTGGCTGGATATGGAGGAGGAGATGTGGAAAACGATGGTGGGGGTAGGGTGTACCTTGGGGAGGAGTTTGACGGCACTAAGAGTCGTCACCTAGGGTTCCACGACGTCGGCACCGGGGAGGGATCGCTGGAATCCGGGAATAAGTCTTCTCCAAATTCTGCAATGAATCATTTCAGCTCTCATAACTCCTATTTATAAGAAAAGACAAGCTAGGGCTTCCCCATCAACGACTATGATTGGCCGGTGCGTTCGACCCTTAAAATACACCGATGATAGACTGAAAAATATAAACTAATATAGTGTTTTGACTCGCGGCGACGCTCCGGACGCAATCGCGAGCCCGATCGTCGATCCGGGAACGCCATATATGGAAAGTTGCCAAATCAGCCCCGAACGGGCCCAAAACGCGTCCTCGTCTCTGCTCCGCATCAATCTCCCCGGCTTGAAAGAATTCATCTCCCGATGAATTGGGATCGGAATTCTCTCGCTGATCGCCAGGTACAACTCGAAGAGATCCACCGGAAGTCGTCCAAGTGTCATCGGCGGAAGGGTGTCCTCGCCAATCAATTTCCCCTGACTGAAAAACTGTCATTTTCAGAAAAGGAGACGGTCGTGCTGAAGTCGAAGTCCACGGGCGAATCGATCAAGCTCTGCTGCAAGTATCCAAACGTCAACATCCTCGGGGCGGTCCCGCTAATGTACCAAGTAGCGACAGCGCGACCCATCTGAAGTAGGAACAAACTGGTGGAATCTGAACTTTGTGATGCTCTCATCGCTCATCTCTTGAAGGGTGGAACCCGGTGCGATCGGCGGTGCCGGTGGTGAAACCAAAGAAGACGAATCCCCAGGTGGGTGGGTGGTAGCACGGGGTGGACTGTGGTGGCCATCAGACTTAGGTGGGGTAAGAGAGTTGTAAGGCAACGACAGTGGGGGTGGGGGTGGCTGGGTATCTCCACTGCTCGGGTCCACATACTCATGAGGCTCATAGTATGGAGTCAGATCCTCAACATTAAATACCGGGTGAATTCTCATACTAGTCGAGATATCGAGCCGGCAGGCATTTGTCCCAATACGGCTAATAACAGAGTACAGACTCATTCGCCCGTCGCTTAGTTTCTTGGCAGGCCCCGAAGGGAGTCTCTCTGGGCGGATTCATACCATTACCTTTTCGCCTTCAGTAAATATTTGTTCTCGCCTTCACTTATCTCATGGGCTTTATAATTTTCATTGCTTGTTATTATTCGTCGGCGAACCGACTCATGCAACTCATGCAAATGTCGTGTAAAAGACTCAACAGACTCATGCGGGTAATGCAAATGTTGCTAAGACAACAAGACAAATACGATACATTCCTTATAGGAAAATCTAATAATGCTTGAGATGTCTCTAAAATGTGGTGGCCTATATGGAGGTTCTTTCGGTGGAGTGTAGACAAACTCATCCCGTGTGTGACGAGTGCTCAGATGATCGTGAGAGACAACTATACTCAAAGATGAGCTCGTAAAGAGCCAAATGTCTCTCGGGGAACATATCACATCAGGGGGGTCCCCAGAAGGTGTGTAAGAAAAGTCATCACGAAGTAGACGACTACCTGAGTGAAAATCGTGTATACCGACTAGAAGTCGTGATTCTAAAATATGGTGAGCATCCCAGACAAGAAAGAACTCATCGGGTGGCTCAGCGGGTGGCGTGTCCCAAAACTCATCCAGAGTGTGAGGCGTCATAAGGTAGGTCCTCACACTATGAGTATACTCAAGTGGACTCAAGGTAGGCCCTACATATGTCATGCTCCACTCAAGGTCCCTTCTCTGGGGCAACGCCAGAGATGATAATGAAAGAGGCGTCATACCTGAGTGTCTCACCCGAGTCTCAACCTCACCAAGATGTGGCGGATCATCAGGAGGCTCAACATGGGGCTCGTCATAGGGTTCGCCACTAAGGTCAAGGTCCTCCTGATGAGTACCATCGAAAGGGGTAGTGCCCCCGTGCATGAGTGACATAGACACTACGAGATCAACACTATACTCTCGACTCTCAATAGTGAAGTTACCCGAGACAGTACTAAGGGAAGAGTAGGGGGAGCCCAGACTCAAGTGTGGGTCAAGCGATATAGTGTCGAGAACTGTGTCTCTGTTCAAAGGGGGCACTAGGTCTAGTTGTAGGTCTAGGTTTGATGAAAAGGATGGGTATACCATCACAGTGTCACTAGGTCGCTCGACCTCACCCACGTGACCATGCTCACTAGTCATGCCAGTATCACTCTCCATCTGTATCAAAAGGTCATGGTCAGATTCAACCTCAAGATCACATGAGCACTGAATCTTATCAAACTGAGAAGGATCAAAACCAATTGTCGGGGCTCTTATCTTGGTGGGAGCACTACTCGCCGCATTGGTGGCTTGACCCAAATCCCTTGTCTTTCTTCGTAATGTAGATCTCAGGTGATCAAACTGAGTTTCTAAGAGATCAAAACGGTCAAGTACTAATCACATAAATTCAGCCTCAGGTAACTCTATTGGTGGAACCCTAGGAGGGTCTTGACATGTACTATGATCTTGCCGATGGTGACCTCTATAGGGTTCCTGAGGGTCGTCTAGACGGTAGTTCCTAACATAATTAGATTGGGCTCGTGGGTGCGTATGAGCCCTGTGAATGTGGAGTGGAGGTCGCTCATATCCAAACTCAGGTTCCTCTCCTAGAGGAGATGTGTAGCGACGATGACCTGAACGATATTCAATTCTATCATCGTGAAATCGCGGAGGTGTAATGATGAAGACGTGAGGACCTCTCGTCGTGGTGATCGCCTCTAGCATGATGGAATAGTGTCGAGGGGTCGACACGATCTCTAGGAGTGGTGTGCTGAGAACGATGATAATCATAATGATAACACGAAGATCTCTCTAGAGGGGCTCTATGCGGTCGGATATAGGTAGACTCAGGATACTCAGATGGAGGAGACGAATGACGGCGATAACTATACATAAATGAACTCAATGATTATTTAATACCTACCACTACGAAGCATGCAAATGGACTAACCTCCCTCTGATACCAAAATGTAGGGGTAGGCTAGTGGTGCACAAAACCTACAATGCTAGGTGATAGTGCAAGGGTGACACGCTAATCCAACTATACATGCAATGCGATGTCGCTATTTTATCGAATAAATTTAAGCAATGAAAAATTTCAGCAACCACGCAGATATTAAAGTAGAAACAAATATTTATTTTTGGCAATTTTATAATGGCTATCCTCCGCTCGGAGGGGGCCAAAAACAAAGCGCGCGGCGAATAGCTCCTCCTCCAAATTATTAGGGCACCAAAACAAATTCCCACAAACAAAATATTGCAGCAATATATGATAAATTACCAAATGCAAATGTGAATCAAATAATACAATAGCACAAACGCTCACAACGTAGAAGACTGAACCGTGGCACTTAAGAATTTGAAGGGCCTTATGTGTAGACGGGCGATCGAAGGTGAAACCGGTGGTACGACGATGGCGAGGTGGCTGCTCACGGTGGAAAAGAGGGAAAACGTGCCGGAAACGGAAAGATCCGGCCACTAGGGATGGATCCGGGTGTAGGTGGATAGATCCGATGTTTTGACGGCGGATCCGGGCTACGGGATGATGAATATTGGGGAAAATGATGGATCAGAGGGTGACAACACTAGATCAAGATAGATCTAGGGTTTTCGGAGCGGTGGGAAGTGGATCCACGGAGGGGAAGGAGGAGGAGTGGTCGGCTAGGGCAAATAGGGCCTTGGAGGTGGCCGGTTTTGAGGTGGAGTTGGGCGGTGGGGTGCTGGGTGGCTGGCAGCAAGGCCGGCGACCTGTTCTGGGCAAGCGGGCGGCGGTGGCCAAGGGGGAAACAGGGGAGTTTGCCGGCTTGCTGGACTGCAGGCCGACGGCTGTTGGGAGGGGGATTTTGGGGAATCCGGTGGCTGGATATGGAGGAGAGGTGGAAAACGATGGTGGGGGTAGGGTATACCTTGGGGAGGAGTTTGGCGGCATAGGAGTCGTCACCTAGGGTTCCACGACGTCGGCACTGGGGAGGGATTGTTGGAATCCGGGAATAAGTCTTCTCCAAATTCAGCAATGAATCATTTAAGTCCTCAGACAAGCTAGGGCTTCCCCATCAATGACTATGATTGGCTGGTGGGTTCGAACTTTAAAATACACCGATAATAGACTGAAAAATATAAACTAATATAGTGTTTTGACTCGCGGCGACGCTCCGGGCGCAATCGCAGAGCCCGATCGTCGATCCGGGCACGCCATATATGGAAAGCTGCCAAATCAGCCCCGAACGGGCCCAAAGCGTGTCCTCGTCTCTGCTCCACATCAGGTCTATTTATACTATTACAATGGACTTGTAGACGTAAACACACGGTGTGGGACTAAAACCCACTTACGCACCTAAGCACTCGTAATAGAATAATAACAATATTTGACTTGAATAATATCTCTCGACTCCGCCCCCACTTCCCCTCACTCATGTGGAACCACATAATCACTTTCCCACCAAACGGATTCCCCCTCAGCCCAGCAGCCCTCCATTAATCTTTTTCCAACAGACCACTCTCAAGACAAGTCTACAGCACTTCCAAACCCAGCCCAGTTATTTTCCAGCCCTCCGTTCACATTTTCCAGTAAATCACCTTCGTCCTGGAGTTTACCTGAACCTCCCAGCCAGCTACTAGTCTCCAGAATTCTGTCCAGCATCCCTGAAAAATACTTCCAGCAGCAGCCCGTTTCCTCCCAGCCTTGGTGGAGTTCATCAAAACTCTCCTAAGTGCTGACATGCAAGTTGAAATTTTCCTGGAAGCTCCAAATCAGTCTCGAAACCCCACTCAGTTCCTCCACGGACCTCCGAAGTCCTCTCCAGCCCTCCTCTTTCAATATTTGTGAGTCCAAGGCATTTATGTTATCTCTTTACTATTGGTTCTTGTGCTTGATCTCTACTTGAAGAGAGATTAGTTTGTACACTTTAATTTCAATTATTTGAGTCTGTGTATTCTCTCATTTAAATAATCATTTGATTTTCTGGCGCTCTTGCAATTATTCAGCTTCTCGTGTCTCCACTTTGGAAACTTTAACTACTGCGACGTATTTTAATATTGTTTTATAAATATCAATTATTGCAAGTAAATCGTAAGATTCATGTGTGGTTGTATGTAGGAGTTCACCCATTATTTTCCCGGCACATAGGACTGGTCTGCGTTAGTTTGATATCAGAGGGCAGGTTCGGGGTTTTTTAAAAGTACACAGGACTAACTGCTATATCACCCAATGCCATACCATTATGATCATCACTACCTTTATCCTCTATTTGAGGAGCCACAACCGTCTATGCTTGATCCCATAGAGTGCCTTCCGAGAGATTTTCACATTATTATGATTATCTTCATCCCTAACCCTCCATTCATAGAAATTGTGCAAACCTTTTTCTACGCTTTTATTCTTCTAGAGGTAATTATCTTAAGGAATGTCAAAAACCCTATAGAGGTCATTATCATCAAGATAATATCTTGTGTAATGACCTTCCTACTATTTCGAAAACGGATATGTTGGAGGCCGAATTTCGACAATGGGTTCTTGATCAATTTGATCACTTGGGTGCTCATATTGATCACATGATGGATGCCTTACAGAGAATCCATAAAAAATGCTTAAGGATTTAGGTCAAGCTACATTTGTTTAGTAGTTCCCCCACTAACATGAGAGACCCGACATTTGATTTAGATTCCTCTCATCTTGAGGAGACTCAGTGCTCACTTGATTTTGGATTCGACTCCAATCCTGATCGTATGATATCGGTGGAGAGTGACACTAGTATGATTAGTGAGCATGGTCACGAGAGCAAGGACGAATGACCCAGTGATATTGTGATGGTACATCCATCCTCCACATCTCACTTAGACCTAGTATACCCTATGGCTAGAGAGTCAGTCCTCGACATTACACCTATTGACCCACTAATAGATATGAACTTTTCCCTACTCTTCCCATGTCATCGTCCCATGGCACATTACGATTGAGAGCCGAGAGTACTTTTGATCTCGCAGTGACTGTCTCCCCCCTCTTTGGGAATGCTACCCCATACGATGGTTTGCCTCTGGAGAACCATCACACTGTTGATAGGTTCTTTGGAATCCCACCTGTTGAGCTTTCTGTTGAACCATCACGTCCTTGTGAGGATGAGATTCCAATGAGTGATCCCTTTCTGGGCACAAGAGTCTTGATGCCTTTTCTAGTCATATCTCCGAGCTACCCCATTTATGAGGTTCTCAAACCTAGTGTTACGTGCTTAAAGATGACCCTACTTACATTTATGGCCACTCCAGATATTTTTGGGAGCTATATTGGTATACGTCGCATTTGCGACGAATTTCATTATACTCCTTCCGGTGAGTCACCTGTTGAATTGTCACTTGGAGCATCCTACACACCATAGAGTCATAGAGTGGCATCCCAGTGCCAAAGTGATGTGGGGTAGGCTACGAGTGCACAAAACCTACGACACTAGGTGGTAGTGGAAGGGTGACACGATAATCTGAACCTAAATGCAATGTAATCGTCGATAACTCGACAAATAAATTTGAGCAATGAGAATTCTAACTTCACGCAAATATTTGAAATTGAAAACTATTAATTAATTATGGCAATTTATAATGGCTTCCTCCGCTCGGAGGGCCAAAGCAAAACACTCGGCGAATGTCTCATCCTGCAAAGTATTAGCGTACTAAAGACAATTTCTAATAGCAAGAGTCGCAGCAAAATATAATAATTCACTAAATGAAAATGTCAATTCAAATAATCCAATACTATAATAACTCACGAAGTAGAAGGATGAACCGAGACACTGAATAATTTGAATCTCGAAGTATAGATCGGTGATCGGAGATGGAACCGGCGGCGAGACAACGATGACGGTGGCTGTCCTTGGCGGTAAACGGTGAGTTCAGACAAGAAAACGGTGGTTTAGCAACGTATAAGTAGATTCGGGGCGGGAAAGGGTAGATCCGATGTGTAAGAGCGGATCCAGGCTAAAATGGTAATATGAGTGGAGGGAAACGACAGATCGGGGGCTGAAATTCTCAGATCTAGATTGATCCAAGAAATAAGGGCTAAAGGGGAGTGGATCCGCGGGAGTGAAGAAGTGGAGGGCCGACGTGAACAGTGTTGGCGTGAACAGTACCCCGTGAACAATAAATCGTGAATAGTGCTCGGTAAGTAGTGTTCATACTCCTTGGACAACAGTAGGGGGTTGGGATTTGGGGGCTGTAGGGGCTGCAGATGAGGGTTTCAGAGGAGGAGGAAGAAGACTATGGATGGGTAGTACCTTGGGGAGGAAGAAAGGCACCGAGGAATCGTCACCAAGGGTTCCACGACGCTGGCACCGGGGAGGGATCGCTGGAATCCGGGAATGAAGTTCTCCAAATTCAGCAATGTCTGAATTCAGACCCTACAACACCTATTTATAAGAAGAGAACAAATTAGGGCTTCACCATCAACGACTATGATTGGTCGGTGGGGCCGACCACTAAATACATCAAATAAATACATAAAATAATGAAGTAATATATGAATTTGGCTTGCAACACAAACCCGGACTCATCCGCGGAGTCTGATTCGTCGATCCGGGCTCGCCATATATGGTAAGTCGTCAAATCGGCCCCAAACGGGCCCAAAACTCGCGCTCGTCTCTGCTCCGCATCAATCTCCTCTGCTTGAAAGAACTCATCTCCCGATGAATTGAGATCGGAATTCTCTCGATGAATGTCAGGTACAACTCAAAGAGGTCCACCGGAAGTCGTCAAAGTGTCGTCGGCGAAAGAGTGTCCTCGCCAATCAACTCCCCCTGACTGAAAAACTGTTATCTCCAGTGAGTGGAGATGGTCGTGCTGAAGTCGAAGTCCATGGGCGAATCGATCAAGCTATGTTGCATGTATCCAAGCGTCAACTGTGTCGGGGCGGCCCCGCCAATGTACTAAGTAGCGACAGCGCAACCCATCTGAAGTATGAACAAGCTGATGGAATTTGAACTTTGTGATGCTCTCATCGCACATCTCTCGAGTGATGGATCTCAGTGCGATCGGCAGTGCCGTCGATGAAACCAGAGCAGACCAATCCCCAGGTGTGTGGTTGTCAAGAGTGGGTGGGCTGTAGTGGCTATCAAACGTAGGTGGAGTATGAGAGTGGTAAGACGACGAAAGTGGGGTTGGGGGTGGCTGGGCATCTCCACTCTTCGGGTCCACATACTCGTGAGGCTTGTAGTACGGCATCAGATCCTCAACATTAAACACTGAATGAATTCCCATACTTGTCGGGATATCGAGTCAGAAGGCGTTTGTCCCAATACGACTAATAATTGAGTAATGACCCATTCGCCCGACGCTTAGCTTTTTGGCAGGCCCCGAGGGGAGCCTCTCAGGCCGGACTCACACAATTACTTTCTCGCCTTCATTAAACACTTGTTCTCGCCTTCGCTTATCCGCCTGAATTTTATAGTTTTCATTGCTCGTTATTATTCGTCGGCGAACCGACTCATGTAATGCATGCAAATGGTGAACAAGTGACCCAACCGACTCATGCAAATGAAGCGAACGATGCAAATAGAGCACAACATACTTGACACACTTCCTAAGGGAAGACCCGACAATGACTTGGATATTACTAACATGGGGTGACCTATCAGGAGGCTTACCGGGTGGATTCATAAAAAAATCTGGCGTGACTGACGTCATCACCCGTGTGGACGACGTAGATGGTGACAAACTAGTGCAGAGCACTGGTGTGATGGGTACCTCTCAAATGATATAGCTCATCAGGTGGCTCACCCAGGGGTGTATACCAAAAGTCATCCCGTGTGAGATAATCACTAGTGCAGATACACGATTTATCACTAAAGTGTAGGAGGGAGGGCTTGTCAAATGAGCCTCTCAGGGACTTAATCCCGAGGAGGTCGATAATGATAGGATAGTCCACTATGAGGAGGGCACCAATAACAGTAGTGTTCGTGGGAGCAAGCGGGACACCCATAACAAAGTCAACGCTAGCCTCCTGAATCTCCGAAGAGAGTAGTGGCTCATCAGGAGACTTATTTCAGGAGGTTCAACGATGAAGTCATTAATAATGGGAAGATCCCTCAGATGAGTATCACTGATAGAGTTTGTGTCCTCGTTAGTGGGTAAGTAGCCACTATGAAATCAACGTTATATTCTCGACTCTCAGTAGTGAAGTGACTCGAAATTGTACTAAGGTATGAGTGGGGGGGGCCCAAACTCAAGTGTGGTTCATTCGATATAGTGTCGAGAACTGTCTCTATTCAAAGGGGACACTAGGTCTAGGTCTAGGTGAGGTGAAAAGGATGGGTATACCATCACAACGTCACTGGGTCGCTCGTTGTCACTCATGTGACCACGCTCACTAGCCATGCTAGTAACACACTCCATTTGTATCATAAGGTCATGATCAGATTCAACCTCGAGATCACATGAGCACTGAATCTCATCAAACTGAGAAAGTTCAAAACCAAGTGTCGGGTCCCTTATCTCAGCGGGAGCACTACTTACCACATCTATGGCTTGACCCAAATTCCTTGGCTGTCTTCGTAATGCAGATTTTAGGTGATCAAATTGAGCTTCTAAGAGATCAAAGCGGTCAAGAACTAATCGCAGAAATTCAGCCTCAGGTAACTCTATTGGTGGAACACTAGGAGGGTCTTGACATGTATTGTGATCCTGCCGTTGGTGACCTCTATAGGGTTTCTGAGGGTCGTCTAGACGGTAGTTCCTAACATAATCAGATTGTACTCGTGGGTGTGTATGAGCTTTGTGAACGTGCAATGGAGGTCGCACATATCCACACTCAGGTTCCTCTTTCAGAGGAGATGTGTATCGACGATGACCTGAACGATATTCAATTCTATCATCATGAAGTCACGGAGACGTGTAATGACGAAGACATGAGGATCTCTCGTCGTGGTGATTGCCTCTAGCATAATGGGATTGTGTCGAGGGGTCGGCACGATCTCTAGGAGTGGTGTGCGGGGAACGATGATAATCATAATGATAACATGAAGGTTTCTCTAAAGGGGTTCTATGAGATCGGAGATAAGTAAATTCAGGATACCTAGATATGGGAGACTACCGTCGGTGAAAACTAGATATAAATGAACGTAAAGACTATTTAAAACCTACCCCTACGAAGCATGCAAATGACCTAACCTTGCCCTCTGATACCAAAATGATGTAGGGGTAGGCTACGAGTGTACAAAACCTACGACACTAGGTGGCAGTGCAAGGGTGACACGCTAATCTGAACCTAAATGCAATGTAATCGTCGATAACTCGACAAATAAATTTGAGCGATGAGAATTCTAACTTCACGCAAATATTTGAAATTGAAAGCAGTTATTAATTTTGGCAATTTATAATGACTTCCTCCGCTCGGAGGGCCAAAGCAAAACGCGCGGCGAATGTCTCCTCCTGCAAAGTATTAGCGTACTAAAGACAATTTATACTAGCAAGAGTCGTAATAAAATATAGTAATTCACTAAATAGAAATGTTAATTCAAATAATCCAATACCACAATAACTCACAAAGTAGAGGGATGAACCGATGCACTGGAGAATTTGGATCCGGAAGTGTAGATTGGCGATCAGAAATGGAACTAGTAACCCAACCGACTCATGCAAATGAAGCGAACGATGCAAATAGTGCACAACATACTTGAAACACTTTCTAAGGGAAGGTCTGACAATGACTTGGATATTACTAACATGGGGTGGCCTAACAGGAGGCTTACCGGGTGGTAGATAGAAAAATCTGGCATGAATGACGTCATCACCCGTGGGGACGACGTAGATGGTGACAAAATAGTGCGGAGCACTGGTGTGATGGGTACCTCTCAAATGATATAACCCATCAGGTGGCTCACCAGAGGGTGTATACCAAAAGTCATCATGTGTGAGATGATCACTAGTGCGAATACCTGATCTATCACTAAAGTGTAGGAGGGAAGGCTTGTCAAATGAGCCTCTCAGGGACTTAATCTCGAGGAGGTCAATAATGATGGGATAGTCCACTACGAGAAGGACACCAATAACAGTAGTGTTTGTGGGAGCTAGGGCTGTAACGGTTCGGTTTGGTTCGGTTTGTAAGAAAAATCACAAACCGAACCATCCCTATGTGGTTCCAAAAATTTGGAACCGAACCGAACCGCTCAAACATTGAAACCAAACTGAACCTAACCGAATGGTTCGGTTTGGTTTGATTCGGTTTTGGTGGTTTAAATAATGTGATAAGCCTAAATATTTGTAGATAGAGATCAGGGATGGTGCAATGAATGAGGCTTAACTATCCAACAAGAAAGTGCTGTCTGAACACAATTTCTATCACCTAACCATTTCAGGACTCCAAAATCAAATGAATGGAAAATGAAATATTCATCAGTATTGTTTGTTTGAAGAAAAATCTAGATTAGAGAAATATCTAGACTAGAGATCAACGATAACTTATGTATTTAATCAAAACAAAAAAACAGAAAACTTAAAAAATATAAGAGAAATACCTATTATATGATTAACCATATGATTTAATGAAATTTAATTAATAAATTAAATATTTTTATATACAACGGTTCGGTTTGGTTCGACTCAGTTCGGTTTGCCACACAAAACCATAAACCGAACCGAACTATATGGTTTTTCTAAAATCAAAACCGTAACCGAACCGCGGCCTGCTGAAATCGAACCAAACCAAATGGTTTGGTTTGGTTCGGTTCGGTTTTGTGGTTCGGTTGGTTTTGGCTTACAAGCCTACTGGGAGCAAGCGGGACACCCACAACAAAGTCAACACTAGCCTTCTGGACCTCCCAAGGGAGTAGTGGCTCATCAGGAGACTTATCTGGAGGTTCAGCGATGAGGTCATTAGTAATGGGAGGATCCCTCAAATGAGTATCGCTGATAGAGGTCGTGTCCTCGTAAGTGGGTAAAGTAGCCACTATGAAGCCAACACTATATTCTAGACTCTCAGTAGTGAAGTGACTTAAGATTGTACTAAGGGAAGAGTAGGGGGTGCCCAAACTCAAGTGTGGGTCTATCGATATAGTGTCGTGAATTGTGTCTCTGTTCAAAGGGGACACTAGGTTTAGGTGTAGGTCTAGGTGAGGTAAAAAGGATGGGTATACCATCACAACGTCACTCGGTCGCTCGTCGTCACCCACGAGACCACGCTCACTAGCCATGCTAGTAACACTCTCCATCTGTATCATAAGGTCATGATCAGATTCAACCTCGAGATCACATGAGCACTGAATCTCATCAAACTGAGAAGGATCAAAACCAAGTGTCGGGTCTCTTATCTCGGTGGGAGCACTACTCGCCGCATCTATGGCTTGACCCAAATCCCTTGGCTGTTTTCGTAATGTAGATCTTAGATGATCAAATTGAGCTTCTATGAGATCAAAGCGGTCAAGAACTAATCGCAGAAATTCAGCCTCAGGTAACTCTATTGGTGGAACACTAGGAGGGTCTTGACATGTATTGTGATCATGCCGATGGTGACCCTATAGGGTTTCTGAGGGTCGTCTAGACGGTAGTTCCTAACATAATCAGATTGTGCTCGTGGGTGTGTATGAGCTCTGTAAACGTGTAATGGAGGTCGCACATATCCAAATTCAGGTTCCTCGTTTAGAGGAGATGTGTATCGGCGATGACCTGAACGATATTCAATTCTATCATCATGAAGTCGCAGAGATGTGTAATGATGAAGACATGAGGACCTCTCGTCGTGTTGATCGCCTCTAGCATAATGGGATTGTGTCGAGGGGTCGACACGATCTTTAGAAGTGGTGTGCGGGGAACGATGATAATCATAATGATAACATGAAGGTTTCTCCAAAGGGGTTCTATGAGGTTGGATATAAGTAGACTCAGGATACCTAGATAGGGGAGACTGCCGTCGGTGAAAACTAGACATAAATGAACCCAAAGACTATTTAAAACCTACCACTACGAAATATGCAAATGGCCTAACCTTGCTCTCTGATATCAAAATGATGTAGGGGTAGGCTACGGATGCACAAAACCTACACGCTAAGTGGTAGTGTAAGGGTGACACCTACGACCCTCAGAAACCCTATAGGGTCACCATCGGCATGATCACAATACATGTCAAGACCCTCCTAGTGTTCCACCAAAGGGGTTCATGAATTAGGCATCTACATCTTCCATTAATTAATTCGACAAATAAATTTGAGCAATGAGAATTCTAACTCCACACAAATATTTGAAATTGAAAACAATTAATTAATTTTGGCAATTTATAATGGCTTCCTCCACTTGGAGGGCCAAAGCAAAGCGCGTTGCGAATGTCTCCTCCTACAAAGTATTAACATACTAAAGACAATTTCTAATAGCAAGAGTCGCAGCAAAATATAGTAATTCACTAAATGGAAATGTCAATTCAAATAATCCAATACCACAATAACTCACAAAATAGAGGGATGAACCGAGGCACTGAAGAATTTGAATCTGGAAGTGTAGATCGGCGATCAGAAAGGAACCGGCGGCGAGACAACGATGGCGGTGGCTGTCCTTGGTGGTAAACGGTGAGATCGGACAAGAAAACGGTGGATTCGGCCACGTATAAGTAGATCCGGGCCGGGGAAGGGTAGATTCAATGTGTAAGAGCAGATCCGGGCTAAAATGGTAGTATGAGTGGAGGGAAACGATTGATCGGGGGCTGAAATTCTCAGATCTAGAATTATCCAAGAAATTAGGGCTAAAGGGGAGTGGATCCGCGGGAGGGAAGAAGTGGAGGGTCGACATGAACAGTGTCGGCGTGAACATTAACCCATGAACTGTAAATCGTGAACATTGTTCAGGCTTCCTGGACAACAATAGGGGGTTGGGATTTGGGGGCTGTAGGGGCTGCGGATGAAGGTTTCGGAGGGGGAAGAAGAATGCTATGCATGGTTAGTACCTTGGGGAGGAAGAAAGACACCTAGGAATCGTCACATAGGGTTACACGACGTCGGCACCGGGGAGGGATCGCTGGAATCCGGGAATGAAGTTCTCCAAATTCTGCAATGACTGAATTCAGCCCCTACAACACCTATTTATAAGAAGAGAACAAACTAGGGCTTCACCATCAACGACTATGATTGGCCGGTGGGGTCGGAAAATAAATACATCAAATAAAAACATAAAATAATGAAGTAATATATGAATTTGACTCGCAATGCAAATCCGGACGCATCCGCGGAGTCCGATCGTCGATCCTGGCACGCCATATATGGTAAGACGTCAAATCAGCCCTGAACGGGCCCAAAGCTCGTGCTCGTCTTTGCTCCGCATCACAAAGTCTCACACAGTCTTCAGGATGTTTATCTCACACGCAATCAGTGTTTCTACACTCGACCCAGAGAGCCTTCAGATAAACAACCACTCTTTAGGGGGGGTGTCCAAATATGCGTTGATTTGTATATGTGCTGAGAGGTTCCACATAAGGATTTCTCGAAAATTAAATGCTAAGCGAATCAGTCCTTACACTGTACCGGAAAAAATGTTTATGAGCTGAATATCCTGTAGAGTATGAAAATTTCACTTGCATTCAACGTAGAAGATTTAATACCATTCATTGAGCCGCTCGATTACATGCCCCATTTTCCCTCTACTACCACAACTCCTTTGCTCCCTTTTTGTCTACCACTTCACCACAGTTCAAATTGACCTTTATTTCCCCTTCCACCTCAACACCTCAGCTGCAGTCTTTGTCTACCACTTTACTTCTGGCATAGCCCCAATCATCAATACCAATTGATCATACAACTTCTTCCACAACAGTACTGCATTCTTTAACACAAGCATCACCTCGTCTTCTTTTACAACAGTACCATACAGTGTTCGACGTCGACGATATCAACAGTTCTTTCTTCAACATTGATGTCCACCACTCCGACTACGACACCTTCGACAACATCTCCTCTCGCAACAACACTTTATACAGTTCCATCACCAGCTTCAACAGTGTCGTCCTCGGTTCCATCGTCAGCATCAGCATCTGCGACCTTCACACCACCATCAGAGCCACGAGGATTCCTTTCAATTTCAGACGAGAGCACGCCCACTTCATTCACGGAGATGAATGCTTTCAAGACGGAGGGAATTGATGGGATCACGACACACATCGATTTGCACAATGATCAGAGTCTCCCATTTTATGCGGATCAACGATCCGAGAATTTTAGTTATTTTTTTATATTGCGTTTTTTTTTGTTTTCATGTATTTTAAGGGCCGTCATGATTGGAGAATCATGACCGTCCATGATGGCCCCTAATGCCTATATATTGAGGGTGAGGGCTCCCATTTAGAGGCATTTAAGGATTGAGTATTGAAGCCCTTCTGGACATTTTAGTGCCGAAGCCGACCTCTGGGTGTGAAGCCCGGGTTTCCTCCTTCCCTTTGCTGTTAGCCATATTTCCCCACCCTCACCACATAAATTTCATCCCCTTCCCATACATGATACAACCACCTTCCTCCATCTTTCATTTTTCCCCTCCGACGTTCATCAGAAAATCACCTCCGGTTTTCCCACACATTCCCCTTTCCATTACTTCCTTTTTTTAGTTGCACGGCGATCGCCGGAAAATATCTCCGGCGATCACCACCACCACCGGCAGCCACCTCTGGCCACCACTGTCCTGCCATATTCCCACCATCCCATAACTGACTCCCAACTCTTCCTACTATCCCATTACCCCCACCTCTCCTCCATTTTAGGCCACATTTCTAAATTTCCTCACAACCCACCAATTTGCACTAACCCCCCATTCCACTCCCCACTTCCAGCATAGCAGCCGGCCTCTTCCTTATTTTCCTTCCCCCATCTTCACGTGGAACCATAAAGAAATTTCTCCCTCTCTGCCTACCGCCCCCACATCCCCTCACTCACGTGGAACCACATAATTACTCCCCCCCCCCCCCCCCCATTATTCTCTTTCCAACAGATCACCTCTCAACAACAGGAAATCCCTGGGCAGCAAGCATGCCTACAACACTTCCAAACCCAGCCTGATTGCTGTCCAGTCTTTTATTCACATTTTCCAGCAAACCTCCTTTGTCCTGGAGTTTATCTGAACCTCCTACTCCTAGCCGGCTGCCAGTCTCCAGAATTCTGTCGGTGATACCTTTTTTTTTTGAAATCATGCATTTCTAGGCCTAAGAAAAATTGTGGTGTCATTTCGTGGTTTGATTGATGATACCGCTTAAGAGGAAGAGATATGTCACCTGCATTTCTTGGCCTAGAAAATCGTAGAATATGCTGTGAACAACAACACTCAAGCCTTTATCCTGTCATAGTGGGGTTGGCTATGTGTATCTTTTGTTGCCACTTCGCCCTATCTTTAGTCATAATCTCACTAATGCCTAAGCACATGTCTTTCTTTATAGTTTCATTCAAGTCTTTTTTGGTCTACTGCTCCCCTATTTAACATGTCTAGTAGCTAAGGTCTCACAACGCCTACCAGGTGCCTCTAATGGTCTCTTTTGTACATGTCTGAACCATCTTAATTGAGTTTCTCACATCTTTTCTACAATTGGTGCCTGTTCTGTCTGATCCCTGCAAATATGCTTGGAAGATAAAAAAAAGTGTTGCAAGGGGTTGATGCTTCATTTTGGGAGCTTGCGGAGAAATTTAGAGGTAGTCAAATTAATGCAGGTTGATGAGAATCGTCTAGGAAAGAGAATCTATTGCGGTGTTTGACTGAATGAGCTTGGGTTGTGGACGGACGATCGTGAGGGATGGTTACGCGTGAAGTTTTTAGTTAATCTTATAGTGGGCGAATTCGTTGACAAGGAATGCATACACCATTCTCAATGTCATGTAAGGAAAAGCGTGAGTTGACCAGATTTGATGACAGTTGTTGCATTCGTCAATGAGTTTAAGCGAGGAGCAATCAATAAAATAAGGTTGCAGATAAGGAAGCTCATAGATTCACATGCTAGATATTTGGACAAGATTGGAAGATGAATCTCGGGAGCGAAGTTTGGAGATATGGCTTTATCAATTTAGGAAGAGAATAGGACCGAGTATGAACTTTCGTTCTACACTTACCAAAGGGGGGGGGGGGGATAATCAAGAGCCTTATAGAAGCATTCTAAATGGGAGCTCAACTGGAAAAGACCCACAATAGAGGCATGCAACTAAAGATGCATAACATTTAACTCGCACACTGAAGATATATAACAACATTTCCCCTCTCACATCGTTTCATAGAGAGATTTGAGTAAAGCATCATTCTTTATCAGCAAACTCCTGTTTTCATTGACTACCTTAGCATCAGTCCTTGTCTTTGGCTTATGCCAGTGGCGACTTCTTCTTTCATCACATAATCACTTGGCTTCTCCTTTCCCTTTTTCCCTCGACAATGCCGATTCTATCATTGTGACTGCTCTATTACAAATTCTCTTGATCTCCTTGCTTTCGTCATCGATGATGTCGACTTCAATTTTTGTTGCTCCTGTGCTCCATCTTCATCCCCTGCCCACTACGGATATTCACAAGTGGAGACCTTTTAATTCATGCTTACAGAGAAATTTGTAACCTTTTGTTTATTCCACCTATGCTTGATTCTTCGTTTTCCTTCATTGTTATTATTCTTTTATGTTTTTCACAATATCGATGCACACCTATGAGAATCCTTTTGCATTGTGTATCATGCAATTGTAGATTTGCAGCAAAAACAATTCAGATATTGTCCAACTAGGAATTCATTATTTGATGCTTGGGATGCAGAAATTCTATGATTACGTTTCCTTATGGAATTCCATTATATCGTAGGTCAAGGTTGTACAAGTCGTATATCTAGTTCATATTTGACTGAGGCTCTATTTGGGACAGCTGATGCTGATGAAAAGCTGCTGATCAAATAGAGCTGATTGAATGGAGCTGTTATAAAAGCAATGATGATTAAGCTGTAGACTGTTTGGACAGTTTGTGCATAAGTGCTGGTCGAATTATTTTTTATTTTTATTTTTGTTATTTGTACTTAGATGCATATAATGTCAGCGCCGCCATTGCCGAACGATCATCTCCATGACGGGTTTCAATGAGCACCTGGGGTTTTTGTATGAGATAAGCGCTTATAGGAAGCCATAAGCTGGACCCGAACAGCTTATGAAAAAAGCAGCTTATCAGCAATTCTAAAATAAGTGATTTTCTAACAACTGCACAAACAAACAGCCGTAAAACAGCATTTGCGTTTTGAATAGAGATTATCCATCAGCCTAAGATGTCTCAAACAGAGCCTGTGTTTGAAATATTGGATGTCGCGTGCTGGGATATAGTTCATGACTGACTCACACACAAATCAAAGGGTCTATCAATCTATCTTGTATAAACAACTTTGTAATTTTTGATTTGTCTCGTAGTCTTCAAAAGCGGGACTGTAGAGATAGCTTGAATATCCTCTGATAAACTCTCATCTTTGTCATCTATCTCTGTCAAAGTCCGTTTTCTCCCTGAAATCTTAATATTGGATTTGCTCTGAATGCTCTTAAACTCCTTGTCCAACGCTTCATCCTTCTCATTGCCCTCAACCAAACCCGCATGCCACTAAACAACATTTCTTTCATCTAAGACTTTATGCAGCTAATGGGTCTCAGAGGAATTGAAATATTTGTAATTTAGCATAACATTGAACTTGATAAAAACAATATCATTTAGTATTTGCTATGGAGTCTATTCCTCTTTTCTGTTGTATTTAAAAATTGTGACAAAGGAATTAATACAATCTTCTTAATGCATTCTTGTAAGGCATTAAAGAATCTGACCACAAACTTTGTCTCTCTCTCTCCACCTCATCTTTGTTAGAGCAATAGAAAGGCTTTAAAAAATATCCCGCAAGTGCAAGGTTGCTCTACTTACTCTCCAATTCATTATAGATCAACTCTCATATAGGAAGAAATTTGCTCCCTTAAATTCAAGAGTAACAATTTATTTCCTTTCCTCGTTTCTCTACACAATCATCCCATGGAACCTGTATCCCTATTAGATCAATGTTACACCAAATACTAGCACTCACGACAATACATGTAGACTACATTTTACAAAAAATTTAATATTAATAATTTAAAATTTTAATATATAAAAACTAGTATAACAATTTTATATTCAATTTTTATTTACTTGCCCAATCATCACTTGACAATTTTGTTCGCCCATTTCAGAGGTGTGGACATAGTTGAGAGAATAAAACAAAACCAATTACATTATGAGCTCCCTTTACTCATACTATAGAGTAAGGGAGAAAAACATACAAATCCCCAAAATACCCTTATGTGGGTAAAGACCAAAAATTACATAAAAGGACTTGATTTCAACTCTCCCCCTCAAGTCGAATGGTAAATATCTGTCATTTCGAGTCTATGGATATCATCAATAAAGACATCATACCCTAAGCTCTTGGTGAAGACATCGGCCAACTGGTCTATGGAGTGAACGAAAGGAGTGACTAAGTTTCCTTTTTCAAGATGATCTTTGATGAAATGATGATCAACCTCGACATGCTTAGTTCTGTCACGTTGGACCGGATTGTGAGCTATACTGATAGCAGTTTTGTTGTCACATAGCAGAGAAATGGGAGCATCCTCCTGAAGGTTTAGGTCTTGCAATAAAGTGCGCAATCGTAGACCTTCACAGAGGCCTTGAGACATAGACCGGTACTCGGCTTCAGCATTAGATCTGGCCACCACATTTTGCTTCTTGCTACGCCACGTGACCAAATTTCCACCAACTAAGGTGTAATACCCCGTTGTAGATTTCCTATCATCACGGCTTTCGGCCCAATCCGCGTCAGTAAAAAATTAATCTTTAAATGATTGTCCTTTGAGTACATCAGCCCCCGACCTGGAGCCTTCTTTAAGTACCGTAGGACGCGATATGTAGCATCCCGATGTCTGATCCTTGGGGCATGCATATACCTACTCAAGATTCCAACTGCATATGTGATGTCGGGACGAGTGTGTGAGAGGTATAAAAGCTTTCCAACCAATCTCTGATAGCTTGAAGCATCCGTGCGATCACCATCGCTGTCTTCATCAATCCTATGATTCTCCTCTATAGGGGTGTTCGCAGGAACACAACCCAGCATCCCTGTCTCTGTTAACAAATCTAATACATACTTGCGCTGCGAGACGAAGATACCTCGATCAGAACGAGTCACTTCAATACCTAGGAAGTAATGAAGCCTTCCCAAATCTTTAACTTCAAACTCAGCTGACAGAAGAGTCTTCAGCTTTGAGATCTCCTCTAAGTCATCTCCGGTGATCACAATGTCATCAACGTAAACAATAAGAACAACAACGTTTCCCTCATTCTTCCTGACAAACAAAGTATGATCTGAATGACCCTGTTTGTAGACAAACTTGATCATGGCTTTGTGGAATTTGCCAAACCAAGCCCTGGGAGACTGCTTTAGCCTGTACAAAGACTTCCTTAAGCGACAGACTAGTCCTTCTTGTCCCCTCTTCACAAAACCTGGGGGAAAAGTCATGTACACCTCTTCATCGAGATCACAGTGCAGGAACACATTTTTGACATCCAGCTGATGTAGATCCCCACCCAAACACGCAGCACAAGATATGATCACACGAACAGAGTCCATCTTTGCTACAAGTGCAAAGGTCTCTTGGTAGTCGACTCCCTGAGTCTGGGCATAACCACGAGCTGCCAGACGGGCTTTATATTGCTCAACTTTATCATCCTGATTTTGCTTAACGGAGAAGACCCACCTAGAATCGATGGCTTTCTTGTCAGGAGAAAGGGAAGAGACATCCCATGTGTGATTCTTATCCAAGGCGGACATTTCCTCTTGTATTGCTTGAGTCCATGCCGGGATGCACACCGCTTCCTACTACGTCTTTGGAATAGTAATGACGGACAGGGAAGATATAAAATCTTGATTAAGGTGAGAAAGATGATCATAAGCAACATGATTAAAGATAGAGTGTTCAGTACACACAACCTTACCTCATAACACCGCAATAGGAACATGCAGATCAACATCAAAATCTGAGTTCAAAGACGGCACTGGCAGCGACGGAACAACGGAGGACTGTTTACCTGTTTCGCGGCGATGATATATATGAGGAAACGGCGAGATGAGGGACGGATGGTGATATATGGCAGAAGGCGACGTAGGTGTAGGTGAGGTAGGTGTAGGTGACGAAGGGGGTGTTGTAGGAGTAGCTACGGTGGAAGGCATGCTACGTGTAGCTACGGTGGAAGGCATGATAGGTGTAGGAGTGATCAGAGGAAGTGGCACTGACTCGATGACATCATTACTCTCTCCTTGACGAGTGGAGTGAGGCGAATCCAAGTAGGAAGATTCCTCCTTCCGGAAGGTCACGTTCAAGGTACAGACAAAAACGTCTGGAAGTGGGGTGGTAACACCGATACCCTTTTGTAGTGGTAAAATAGCCAAGAAAAACACACCGGAGAGCCCGAGGATCAAGCTTGTCATGATGAGGCAGATGGACGTGAACAAAACATACGCACCCAAAAATGTGTGGTGGAAGATGAGAGGTATAAACCTCAGAAGTAGTGGAAAGACGGGCGAGAGGAGTAGTATAGTTAAGAGCCCGTGAAGGAAGACGATTGATAAGATGAGTAGAGGTTAGGATGGCGTCACCCCAATATGATTTAGGGAGATGCATGGTAGTGAGAAGCCACCGGGCAACATCAAGGAGATGCTGGTTTTTCCGTTCAGCAACACCCTTTTGGGTGGAAGTGTAAACACAAGTGGTTTGATGAATGATTCCATGATTAGCGAGGTAGGAGCCAAATGCTCCACGATCATCGTATTCCCCCCCCCATTATCACTACGGAGAACACAAATATTACCATTGAACTGTGTTTGCACCATTTTATGAAAGGTTTGAAAAACAGGAAACACCTCATTTTTTTTCTTTAAGAGATAAACCCAAGCAGTATGAGAAAAACAATCGATAGAGGTAACAAACCAACAATAATCAGTTAAAGATGCAATAGGGTAAGAACCCCAAACATCATAATATATGAGAGCAAAAGGAGTAGTGCTAGGGGAAGTTAAATGTGACGAAGAATGTCGAACATGTTTAGATTTTTCACAAATATCACATTTTAAAACTTTCACAAAAGGAGATAAAGTAGGAAATAGCTTCTGAAGATAGACTGGATTTGGATGACCAAGACGCAAGTGCCAGCGTCGAGCATCAGCAACAGTAATAACGGTAGAAGAGAGAGCAAGGGTCGATGAGGTAGTATCCAGATAGTACAGGCCACCGCGATTCCTACCACTGCCAATGATCCGCTTCTTACCTAGTTCCTGAAAATACAAGAATCAGGAAAGAAAGTTACCGAATAATTAAGTGACCGAGTGAGATTTCTAATTGAAAGAAGGTTGCGAGGAAATGAAGGGACATGCAAAACAGAAGAAAGAGAAAAAGAAGAGGAGCATGAAATATTGCCCTTGCCCGCAATAGGGGACAAAGTACCATTTGCAGAGATAACCTTATCCTTACCAGACAAGGGAGAGTAGGAAGAGAAACCTGAGGAGGAGCCGGTCATGTGATTGGTAGCTCCCGAGTAAATGATCTACTCAGACGAGAGAGTAATAACAACATTGGCACTGGGTATAGCAGCAGTAGCAAAGGAAGTAGAGGTGCTGCTCTGAGGAGTGGCTGTCTGGGAGTGCAGGAGGCAGCGGAGAGCATCCAATTTCGAGATAAGCAGTATCATAAGGCCCACGACCACGTCCTCGTCCCGGGCCGCAACCACGTTGTTGGGTCCATTGATCCCAGTGTCCTGAATTTGAAGATGGACCAGCAAAACAATGTATACACATGTTGTGATCTAACTTGTGTTTAAGGTGAATGATTGCAGTTTGTCCTGATAAGCTATGATGGGACAGATAGCCTAAGTGGCTAAGACAGGTAAGTTCTTACCTAAGTGGTGAAAGACAGATAACTGTCTAAGTCCACAGGCGTTGAGTGAAGATCAGTCACTCAACGCCAGATGACTTATAGCGCTGAGTGAAGTCTATACAGTCAAAGTCAAGGCAGTGACAAGCTGAGAAAATGGCTAAGTCCACAGGCGTTGAGTGAAGTCAACTCACTCAACGCCATACAGTAAAAAACTGTGAGATAGGCTAAAGCAGTAAAAGCCCAAAGTTGGAATGAGTTGAAATGTGGCCAAGGCCACAGGCGTTGAGTGAAGTCAATTCACTCAACGCCATGCTACTAAAGAGAAAAGTTGGCTAAGTGTTTTGGCGTTGAGTGATGAAGACACACTCAACGCCATTCAGCAAAAAGGCTGTAAGTTGAACTGGTTGAACTAAGTTCAGAATTCGTCGAACTGAGGTAAGAGTTCGTCAAGCTCAGCTCACCTTTCGTCGAGCTAAGTTCAGAGCTTGAGTTTCTGAGTTCGTCGAGCTCAGTTGAGATTTCGTCGAACTGAGTTCAAAGTTCGTCGAGCTCAGTTTATCACTCGTCGAACTCAGTTCAAAGTAAGACAGTCCAAAACCAGTGGTTTTAAACACAAAAAATTGGCTATGGCAAAAAGCGTTGAGTTAGGCGTGTTCACTCAACGCTCTCAACGCCTTTATGCAGAAATGAGTTAAAAACAAATAACGTTGAGTGAGACATGCTCACTCAACCTTCTCAACGCTTCAGTTGCTTAAGAAGCAGGTATTTGGCTAAGACAGATGACGTTGAGTGAGGGTTGTTCACTCAACGCCTAGAAATAGATTTATATTCTAAGTAGTTTGGCGTTGAGTGAAGGTTACTCACTCAACGCCAAGTGACAGTAAATCTGTCCAAGTGTTTTGACATTGAGTGATACTTACTCACTCAACGCCTATGCTAATGTTGCTTGATTTTTGGCTAAGTTCACAGCTGGTGACGTCAGCAAGTCAACAAGTCAACGTATTTCAAATAAGTGGCGGGATGGCTACAGTACGCGACAAAGGTTGCCGCAGACCTACTGTATGATAGTTGGCGTTAAAGCAAAATTGCAACCAACATTAAAAGTGTGAGACCCACTGCTAAAAGAGCTGTTGGGTCTCATTAAATAAAAGGAAGTGACAGTTGTTCTTTCTCCTCCTGCATTGTTGTGGAGCTAAGGAATATGAAGCTCAAGTCAGGAAGAAAAAGAGAGCAAGTTAGTTGTTGAGATCAACATCTTTAACGACAAGTTTGTTGGTGTCATCTTCATCTGCACCAACAAGGAAGCTCAGGATGATTCTCTGAGAAAGAGGTAGCAGCAAGAGTCAACTCTTGCTGCAGGAGCTTCACAGATCCAGCTAATACTTTCTAAAAGAACTCACACTTGAGGAGCTGTGAAGGAGAAGTTGAAGCTGAGCAGTCAACTCAGTTCAGAAAGGAGCAGAGAAACAGATCTGCTAGTTGCTTCCAACATAAGTCAAAGCTTCTACATAATTGTTGCTGTGAAGCAGAGAGAGTTGAATCTTTGGTTCAGTTCAGAAAGAGGCAGAATAATATTCTGCAAGTTTCTTCCAGCTCAAGTGCATAAACTTGTTGCTGTGAAGTAGTTGGGACTGAGGTGCTCTCAATCCAGTAAAGTTGACACAGGAAAACTCTCTTGGTGTCATAATGGGGGGGCTGAGTCTGACTCACCCAAGGCTGATTGTCACAGAGGAAATCCTCTTGTGATCAATCATGAACCACATCAACCCATTTCCATCTTATAGGATCCTTCTGGATCTGAGCTGTAGGAGTGTTGCAACACTCTGAGAGTAGGGCCTAGTGCCTGAAATTGTAGGGCTAAAAAACCTGAGTTGTAAGCCTTAGAGATAAGACTGAGGTAGGTGGTTTGAGGACCACTGAGCTGTAGGAGCACTGCAGGGTTCTGAGGTAGGAACCTTTGTGGTTCTGAGGTAAGGTTCTGAAGAGAACCTGAGTGTAAGGCTGATGGCCTGAGGTGTAAGCTCCTTGGAGCATTTTGGAGAAGTGTCTAGTCCAACAAGACAGTTGGATAAGTGGGAGGGAAAGTTTATGTACCAGTTGGGGAACCACTATAAATATATGCGTGCTTTGCTGTGTTGTTTTCTTTGTGCAGGGTAAATCATCTAGAAAGCAGAAATTAACCTATCACTCAAGCAACAAACTAAAAGAAAAGAAAAGAATAAATAAAGAGACCAATAACCTATTCACCCCCCTCTAGGTGATTTAACTATCCTTGAAATTAAAGACTTTCAAGTGGTATTAGAGGGAGGTTACTCAAAAAGGACCTAACAGTCTGAGTTGACCTTCAAGGATAGCTAAAAGGTTAAACTTATGTGTTCAAGGATGAACCATAAGATGAGGAACTATATGGAGCAGTAAATCTACAGAGAGGACAAGATCAGCAATGGGCTTTTGACTGCTCTTGGTGATGACAAAGTCCTTCCAGATGCAAGAGCAAGAATCATGACCCCTCTATCACATTCAGAGAGTGACACAGAGGTGGATGAAGCTGAAGAAGTGGAATGCAGATGCCATGGACAAATAGCTACCCTAGAAGTAGAATCTTGCCAGGATCAGCCTGGGCAAAATAAGGTACATTCCCCATCTAGCTCATCCTCAGAGTATGGATATGAATCCTGTACAGACTATGATGTCTCCTCATCTAGTGATGATGAGGGTCCTTTGACAGATGATGATATCAATCAATTGATTGACAATCATGCTGCCCTTTTGAAAGCTTTCAAGGAAATCAAGCTGCTTGTTAAGAAACAAGCAGAGGAAATAGCCTCCCTAAAGAAGACTGCTTCCCAGCTGGATGAAGCTTCATCCTTCCTATGTGTAAAAGAGAGGGAAGCAGCTCATCTGAAAACCATGGTAGATATCCATGTTGAGTCCTTAAAATACAAGGACTCTATCATCAAGAATCTTGAGGAGAAATTTGATAGGGAGAGGAGAATTGTGGCTAACTTCTCTAATGGTCCGTTCGGCGCGCAGGTATTGGCTTTGGTCAGAAAACCAATATCTGCAGGAATTGGTTTTGTGCTGAAAACCAATTCTGCTGTTCAGCTGCAAGAAGGTATTCAATGAACAGAATTGACATTAATATGTTAAAGCTGTTCGGCTGCACAATGGAATTGGCTTTCTGAAATTAAAATTTTAATAATTTAAACAAGCAAAACTAACTAGTACTGATAATTAAAGTTCAGAATTATAATGATGTTCTGTCGCATAAACATTGTCCATAATTAAAAATTCAAACATAGATAAATGTCCGTCATCGATTTAAAAAGTCACAAATCTAGCGCTCAAGCTGCATTCGTAGCCATACACCCTTCATGTCTTTAGGTAGCCGCATGAATATGTCACGCTTGACATTATCATGACACAGTATGTTCATCGCCTTGAGAAAATCACCCCGGTCTAAATCCGTCATCTGAGCTAGTGCGACATATATGTCATCAACATTGCTAGCCGACTTGCCCACCGCTGCCTTTTCCACGGAATCAGCCAATTTTTCAATGGCTACAACTACATCATCAGCTCCTACTGGGCGTTTTCTCCTCCTACTGCTCCCTTCCCCACCTGTTCTAGTCTGTTCTTGTGTATTAGTTGTTTTCTCTGCCATAGACTCAGCATCAATCTCCTTTGCCTTCTCAGCTGCGGTCGCGGCGTGACTACCAGTTGCTCTATCAATCCCGCAGAGAACAGACAAATCAGACAAGTTAACGATAACCTTGTCCTTGTAATGCTTTACAGATGGATGAGCCTGTAATAGTTATAATTAGTGTATCATTACAATAAAATCAACGCTGAAAAATTAATTTAATAATAAATATACCTTCACATAGTTAGCCCATACTTCATCACTATCTACTTGCACCATGTTCCGTTGCCAATCCCATCCAAATCCGCTAGTGGCCAGCATTGCACTGACTTTTATGTAGTACTTGTTCCAAGTTTTAAGTCGAGTCATTACTTTCTCTTTGCTAGTTTCGATGCCACAAATATCCTTAAGCGCAGTCATAGCTGCTGTAAAAGCAACACTTTTCCAGCCATTAGGAGTTTTATGTCCCAAACTATGTTTGCTCCAACAAGGCATTTGAGAGGGTAATGTCCATCTCTAATGTCTAGTGCATGTAGGACCGCTCAGTCCTACCACCCACCTTTCTTGAGCTTTGCTCCATGATGTCTGCTAAAATGTATGACAACAGTGATAAAAAAATGTATGAAATATGAGCAGTCTAATAAGTACACGAACATTTGATAACATCTAATAAGTACACGAACAAATAATACTTTCATAGCATCAAACAGAAATAACATAGTTTAATAACACACGAACATCAACAAGATAATCTAATAAGTAGCAGATGTAATACATAACAGAATTAAAGCATATTTTGATATTCGTTGAACATATTTATAGCTAGCGTGTCTCTAAAATTTGTCCAATCTTATGTTGTTTGGATTGGGCTCACGACATCTATGTAATCATAAAACTCTTCTGGTACGTCTTGCGCTAACAGCTCGGAATCAACTTCATCCAACATTTGAGCGTCGCTCTCTAATCGCTTCTCCACAAGAAAATTATGTAATATGCAACACACATTTATGATCTGAACCTGGACAAAAGTTAATTGATTAAATATTGTATAGACCAGTAAATCTTGAACACAAATGTGTAGAATATTTGAGGTCATACCTGCACTTTAATGCCGAAGAATGATGGTTGGCGTAGAATAGCCCATCGTTTCTTCAACAACCCAAATGTTCGTTCAATAACATTTCTCTCTTTAGCATGACGTAAGTTAAATAACTCCTTATATGTTGTCGGTTTATTACCCTGACTTGACTATTCTTTCAGGTGATAACGTGTTGACCGATATGAGGCAAGAAATCCTTGACCGTTCGTGTATCCAGCATCAACAAGATAATACTTTCCTATACAACAAACAAATGTTTATTTACTATATAGTTGTACATATTTCATTTTTGTTTGGGAAAAAATAATTCTACTTTAATTACCTGTTGGCACTTCAAAGCGGTCTTGTCATTCCAACGCGTCTCGTAATACACGAGAGTCGGATGTTGAGCCCTCCCAACCAGGTAATACATATAAAAATTTCATGTTACTATCACATACACCAAGCACATTTGTGGTGATAGTCTGTTTACGGTTTCGATATCTGCCCTGATCTTCAATGGATACAGTTACATCAATATGTGTACCGTCTAAAAAACCAATGCTATCTGTGAACCATTTAGATTTGTGTTGTTCTCTGTTTTCAGGCAGTCGAATGTAATCGTTTGAGAGTCTTAGAACTGCATTCAAGACATTGTTGAAGTGTCTGCTAATAGTATCTGTTGATCGGATAAACGTGCCACCAGCAATTCGAAACTTTGTGTTATGTGACAAAATATGTAGAAATATGACGACTGATTCCTTAGTCGATACAGACTGTGTGTCGCATACGAACCCTTTTGCGCGGAGAATACCACAAAGCTCACTGAAGGGTGCTTTACCCTTGCGTAGGTGGCTAAAGCAGTTAGCCTCTTGTCCATCATACAGTCGTTTTAAAATTATGTTACGGAGAACGTCTTTATCTACAGTGTCAACCGGGTTTCTGGGAATGGATTCCATAACTACAGCTGCTCTATAAGCCGCAGCAACCGCTGACTTGATTATAGTATCTATCTTACGTTTTTTCTCTAACTCAACGAGCTCCATGACAAAATCCTAGATTTACAAATCAAAATGCAAAGAATAAAAAATAAATCAATAAACACTCAACACATACACTCACACTCACACTCAACACTTACACTAAACACATACACACACAACACTTACAACATATATTACACTTACACACAACACACAACACTTAACACATACACTCAACACATACACACACATACACTCAACACTTTTTACACTCAACACATACAAGACACACACACACAACACACATACAACCAAGCAATAAATTTAACAAACTACACTTGTGTTACTTATTTTCTAATCCCAAAGAGGAGATGTGAGCATATTGATGTAAGAAACACAATCTCGACACAATTTTGACTCACTGCAATATACTGAAATTTATTGAAATAGCATGTAAATAGCTGCCTACATAAGAAAAAACATTCCCCTATCATGCACTTTTTAAAAACACATTGGTCATCAATAAAATACAATCTCCACAAAACATTCATTACATGGTGTTAAAGAAAGACCAACAAGTGAATCTCACCTGCTTGATTATACAAAATAAGAAAACTTGGAGGTAATTCAGCTGCAAGCCTATCAAAATGTATGTTATTGTGTCTCCATATTGCATACAAGTCACCAACAATATGGGGGAAATCTATTGCGCCATTTGACATGACAAAGATCGCCATGAACAGAGAGGTTACAAAGCATTACTTAGTTGGAGAAGCAATTTTGCTCCCACAAGTTTGTACAAAAACACTACTGTCATAAAATAATTTATACAATTTACCAATCAATCTATTCTTCCAACTCAAAATCCTAAAATGTAGCCATGAATCTACACATTATCATAATCTACACAAGCATTTCACACCATACACGATGAAGAGATGAGGAAGAAGAAGGGAGAAGGAAGAAGTGGAGGCAAACCCTAGATCGGCCTAGATGCAGAGGAGGAAGAAGAAAGGTGAAGAAGAAGAAGAGCGGCGAAGGCAAACCCTAGATCGGGAAGAAGAAAGGTGCTGAGGAGTTCAGCCGCTTCTATTGAGTGAATCTCGAAGAAGAACGGCGGAGAAGAACTAGGAAAGAAGACGGTGAAGAAGTAGAGAAGAGGAGGAAGAAGAGGAGGAGGTATACCTATGGCGGAAGTTGCGGAGGATGAGTCGCCGGAGGACTGCGTTTCGTCGGGTGCGAATCAGGGCCGAAGGATTTCCGTCGGGGGAGAGAAAAAGCGTGAATGTCGGCCGCAAGAGGTAAGAATTTGGGGCTCGTGATTTTGGGCTAGGGTTAAAACCGGCGGTTTTAACATAAAAACCAATTCCCTCCCATTTCCGTCCGGCGGAACACAAATATTGGTTTTACTGTGGCCCAAAGCCAATTCCAGAAAACCGTTTCCGTCGCGCCGAACAGACCCTAAGATAGATTCTATCAAGAGAAGATCTGAATCTGAGTGAATTTCTAAAGTAATCCAATCTCAGAAAAGATGTCAAGTTCCCGTCAGGCCTCAGCCTACCTTTCACAAGGTAATTCTCCCTTCCAACCGGTATGACCAAGACCCCAGGGATAGTCACCGGAGGAATGCGAATCTTCCTTGTAAGACTACAAATGTCTCTTACAATGGAAGAAGAAAGGACAGGGGTCTGAGTGCTCAAAAGGTTGCCCATGAAGAAGTGCAAATGACCCATTCTGGACCTTTTGTATTTAATGCACCAGCTCCATCTCTCTTGAGCACGACAGTGGCCTTTTCTCAAAATCTCCCTGCTCACACTCTGGCCAAGGGTAAATCTGTCAGGATGCAAAACTTGGAATCTTCCAAGGACACCAACAACATGTCCTCTGCAAGGAGAACTGCTGCTGATAGACCTTGTGAAAATCCAAGCTCTTATCATATCAGACCTACTCTCAGTCAGACTGTGGCTAAGAGAATTTGGAACAAGGAAGCTGCTTCTTCTTCTTCTGTTCAGTCTACTGTCAACCATGTTGTCAGACCTGCTCAGAAAAGAAGATACAATATTAATGAGTGCTGGTGCTGTGGCAAAATGAGACACTTTGCCATAGATTGTTGGCACAACCCTAGTGTGCCAAGGGCAAGAGAAAGTCTTCCTGACAGGGCTCCTGTAGGTAGACATTTGCTTTTTCAAAGTAACAAGAACCTAGGACCCAAGTCAGCTTGGGTTCCTAAGGGAAGGTAATTCTGTCTTGCAGGAGTCCAAGTGGCCATAACATTTATGGTCCTTGGATAGTGTTGTACTAGACCCAAGTCTGGATACAAGAAATGATTCAACTTATCAACATGCACTAAATGTCAATGACAAGTGCAATTATTAAGGGGGAGTTTACAAAGGAAAGTCATATGAACATCAAAGGCTAAAGCTCAGAATCAAGGTTGCTGGTATGCTCAGAAACTGTAAATCCAGCATGGACTTCAAGTCTACAGAGCAGAAATAAGTAGAATTCACCTTTCTTTTATTCTACCACTTAATTTCAAAATTGATTACTCATGTATAAGAAGGGTAATTAAAACAAATGACTAAGAAGATGTAGAAACAACAACTCTTCTTAATACATATGTTAGTGACTTACTTGTTCACCATGCCACAAAATGTAACTTGTCTCAACGTACCCAAAGACATTGCATATGGAATACTATGCTAGGTTAGTATCAAAATTTGGTCGAGTCAATTGAGGTTGGGGGCTAATACTCTCTCAGTTGAAATAAATATAAGGTTATGGAAATTTTGTCTAGTTGCACCCCAAATAGAACAAGTTTTAGAATGTGTACTGCAGGTTTATATTACCCCTGCAAGTTAGGACAACACAGTTAGGGGCTAATCAAAAATTTAATTACTAAAGAAAACTGATGTTAAGCTAATTAAGCCCACTTAACAAATACTGGAGAAAAGACGGACTGTGGATATGTGTCGGGATTTAATCCTGGACATTAATCAAGATTAAACAACAAAGATGGATTAGTGACTTTCTGTCTTTTTTTTAGCAATACCTATAAATAAAAGGACTTGTGCAATACGCCAAGTCACTATTCCTTACCCTCTCCCGCTCGCATTCGCTAAATTGACGGGAAGCCGCTTTTGCTAGCATTCTCAAATTCTCTAGAGAAATGACGCCCAAAGGACCGGATTTCCTCTTCGAAGGAGCAGAGGTGGTTCGAAATGGATTCGTTGATGCTCCAGAAGAAGTTCTGCAGGTGCTTAATCTTCTGCAGAAATCTAACCTAGCTTTCGTCCTGACGGAACCCTATCTTCTGTGGAAGAGGGAAGTACTGGAGTTGTTTGCCAATGCCAAAGCTGATGCTTCGGCTGGTAAAGTTAAGACCATAGTAAGTGGAAATAAGATCAAGATAACGCCCAGAAGGCTAAGTAAGGCTCTGCAGCTGCCAAAGCTTTCTGCAACTGAGGACGAAGAAGAGCTATTGCTGGACAATGTAAAATCGGCAATGAAATGGTGTGGACTTTCTAAGCACACGACCAGATCAATTCAAAGGAAAGAACTCAATCTGAGAGACAAGTTCCTAGCCGATGTCATTGGGGAAGCTCTGATATGCAAAACATGCTCCCATGACAAAATCTCAAAAAGGATATTTGAACTAATGGCTAGGGTCATACTGTCCAAGAGAACTGATTGGGGAAGAGTGGTGTTTCAAAGAATAGTGGAATGCATGGCTGAACCCAATTTGGGGAGAATCCTTTCACTATTTCTGCGAGAAACTGCTCCAGAAATTCTGAATCTGAAACTTGGTGCAAGAATACACCACATGAGAAGGATGGACATCAGGATGCTTGAGAGATGGGACAGGGTCCTTCTGCCCTGTGGTCTAGAAGCCGTGGAGAGAAAAGGGAAGAGAATTGCTGCTACTGAGCCTAGCTCCTCTAGCAGCTCATCTAAGGACGAAGAGTCTCATGATCCTGATCTATCTTCATCATCTGCTGAAGTGTCCAGGAGGGACATGAATATCCAGGTATCCGTCTCGTCTGATCTTACCCCTCTTAGTCGTGTGAGCAGATTAAAGTCAGATTCTGTTCCTGAAGTGGATGAGATCGCTGTCGGGTTAGCTGGATCTGCTGGAGAGGAAGGAGATGATTTGCCTCCAGCCAAGGATGCTGGGCAAATAACAGAGTAACTTGTTAACAAAATATCTGCAGAAATGGGAGATGATGCCTCCAGATTGGAAGATGCAGATATGCATATACTTATGTCTGATGATTAGGAACTACAAGATAAAGTCTTGGAAATTCCTAGTGCTATGTGAAGGATTGCTCAAATTGAGGGGGAGCAACTGATGTAAGAGATAATGCATGGTGCATTATTTGTAGGGTAGTAACTGGAGGTTCCTCCAATAAAGGATGCTGCTGACCTGCATGCAAACAAAAGCATGACAGTGGTTGAGGTGGAGAAACCTTTTGATCTCCCTGGTCATGAGATACACAATCTAGTGTCATCGGAATCTGAGGAAGAGGAAGACTGATGAGAAAACACACTCCTCACCACATCCAGAAACCGAACATCACAAGAGTGGCACAGCTCAAGGAACAGTGAGCAAGCATGTACAAGGAGGCTGAAGCCCTGGATGAGGGCACATTTTCCAGATTTGATCAGCTGCCACCTACCTTCATGGCCCAACTAAAAGGTTTGCTAGATGGGACAAAGAAGGGCATTGGAAAACTATGTGGATGAAGCCCTCAAAGATGTTAGAAATGATCTTGCAACTGAGATCAATTCTATAAGGTTTGAAATGAATCTGTTGAAAGGAGAAATAGTAAAATTCTTTACAAGAGCTGTTCCTGCTGTAGATTATACCATGAAGAAATTGGATGTGTCAAGCCAGAATATTGTTATTATCGTTGAGAATCAAAACATTCAGGCTAAAAACTCTGTGACCATTCATGAGAATGATAAAATTCCGAGAAAAGAACAGAACACTGAAATCTTCACTAAGATGGATGCCTGCACCAAGATGTTTGATGACCACATGTTAGAAGTTAAAAATCAATTAACTACTGGAGTTAACTACCTGGAAGGGGAAATAAGCAAAACTAACACATCCCAGACTACTCAAGTAATTGAAGAAGTCAAAAAGGGGGAGAGAAATGTCATCAGAACAAATACTGAGAATTTGGTCTGGGCCACAAATGCTGTGAGAGGCTCATTGGGAATGGAGCCACTGTAATATAATAACATCCCAATGATGTCTGACCATGTACAAGATGCTTTGAACAAGATGTATAACAGTGAAGCCCAAGTTCAAGACAATCAATAATATGTTCAGTACATTGAAGAAGATGACAGTGCTAATGCTCAGTGGGGAGAGAAGAGTACTTGTGCTCAGAATCCTTCCTTCAGCCCCACAGTAGACCGGTCACTACAAGTCAAAGAAAGAATCACTGATGATGCTGAAGAGGAGGCCAAGCTAAGGAAAAAGAGATATAGAGAAGAAATGAAACAGAGGCCTGATTTCGAGCAATGGAGCCCAGAGTCCAGATCTATTATTCTGCTTACTTGAGACCAGGTCAAGAATAAGAGATCAGACAGAGGTAAATGGTACAGCAAGGCTGAATGAGATAAGATGGAAAAGAGAGACACAAAGAGAAAGATCTTCTGGAGGAACAAAAAAGGCAAATCTTCTTACTCCTGATGCTGTCGAACCATCTAAATACTTCCCCAAACCTTTCAGCTATTTTGAGAGACAAAAGGATAAAGCTGAAGCTGGAACTACTAAGGCTAAAGATATTGATGAAGCCGATAAGAAAGGAAAGAAGATAGCTGGAGTTAAAGACAAGCCGACAAAGAGATCCAGAGGGAGTGAGATTATGATAAGGGAACCTGGAACTTAAAATGTTTCAGGTTCTGCTTACAGGGCTAGTGATGAAACACAGTGTTTATCTTGCTCAAACATTTATTCCCTATATGATTAAATAAAACAACCTTTAGTTATAATCATGATCTGTCTAACTCTTCATTTACTATGTCTTTGACTTATCTACTACATCATTTGATGTCTATGATTTATCTGAATTATGCTGTGATGATATGTTTTAAATATTTATAACATAAGTATGTTAGTGTATACATTGGCTTAGGTTTTGACTTATTCAAATATGGGGAGATTGTTGGGTCCATTGATCATAATATCCTGAATTTGAAGAAAGACCATCAAAACAATGTATACACATGTTGTGATCTAACTTGTGTTTAAGGTGAATGATTGCACTTTGTCCTGATAAGCTATGATGGGACAGTAGCTTAAGTGGCTAAGACAGGTAAGTTCTTACCTAAGTGGTGAAAGATAGATAACTGTCTAAGTCCACAAACGTTGAGTGAAGATCAGTCACTCAACGCCAGATGACTTATAACACTGAGTGAAGCCTATACAGTCAAAGCCAAGGCAGTGGACAAGCTGAGAAAATGGCTAAGTCCATAGGCGTTGAGTGAAGTCAACTCACTCAACGCCATACAGCAAAAAGCTGTGAGATAGGCTAAAACAGTAAAAGCCTAAAGTTAGAATGAGCTGAAATGTGGCCAAGTCCACGAGCATTGAGTGAAGTCAACTCACTCAACGCCATGCTACTTAAGAGAAAAGTTGGCTAAGTGTTTTGGCGTTGAGTGATGAAGACACACTCAACGCCATTCAGCAAAAAGGCTGTAAGTTGAACTGGTTGAATTAAGTTCAGAATTCGTCGAACTGAGGTCAGAGTTCGTCGAGCTCAACTCACCTTTCGTCGAGCTAAGTTCAGAGCTTGAGTTTCTGAGTTCGTCGAGCTCAGTTGAGATTTCGTCGAACTGAGTTCAAAGTTCGTCGAGCTCAGTTCACCACTCGTCGAACTCAGTTCAAAGTAAGACAGTCCAAGCCCAGTGGTTTTAAACACAGAAAATTGGTTAAGGCAAAAAGCGTTGAGTTAGGCGTGCTCACTCAACGCTCTCAACGCCTTTATGCAGAAATGAGTTAAAAGCAAATAGCGTTGAGTGAGGCATGCTCACTCAACGCTCTCAACGCTTCAGTTGCTGAAGAAGCAGGTATTTGGCTAAAGCAGATGGCGTTGAGTGAGGGTTGTTCACTCAACGCTCTTAACGCCTAGAAACAGATTTATATTCTAAGTAGTTTGACGTTGAGTGAAGGTTACTCATTCAACACCAAGTGACAGTAAATCTGTCCAAGTGTTTTGGCATTGAGTGATGCTTACTCACTCAACGCCTATGCTAATGTTGCTTGATTTTTGGCTAAGTCTACAACTGGTGACGTCAGCAAGTCAACAAGTCAACGTATTTCAAATAAGTGGCGGGATGACTACAGTACGCGACAAAGGTTGTCGCAGACCTACTGTACGACAGTTGGCGTTAAAACAAAATTGCAGTCAGCATTAAAAGTGTGGGACCCACTGCTAAAAGAGTCGTTGGGTCTCAATAAATAAAAGGAAGTGATAGTTGTTCTTTCTCCCGCATTGTTGTGGAGCTAAAGAACAGGAAGTTCAAGTCAGAAAGAAAAAGAGAGCAAGTTAGCTGTTGAGATCAACATCTTCAACAACAAGTTTGCTGGTACCATCTTCATCTGCACCAGCAAGGAAGCTCTGGGTGATTCTCTGAGAAAGTGGTAGCAGCAAGAGTCAACCCTTGCTGCAGGAGGTTTACAGATCCAGCTAATACTTTCTAAAAGAACTCACACTTGAGGAACTGTGAAAGAGAAGTTGAAGCTGAGCAGTCAGCTCAGTTCAGAAGCAGATCTGCTAGTTGCTTCCAACATAAGCCAAAGCTTCTACATAATCGTTGCTGTGAAGAAGAGAGAGTTGAATCTTTGGTTCAGTTCAGAAAGAGGCAGAATAGTATTCTGCAAGTTTCTTCCAGCTCAAGGGCATAAACTTGTTGTTGTGAAGTAGATGGGACTAAGGTGCTCTCAGTTCAGGAAAGTTGACACAAGAAAACTCTTCTGATGTCATAGTGGGGGGCTGAGTCTGACTCACCCAAGGCTGATTGTCACAGAGGAATTCCTCTTGTGATCAATCAAGAACCACATCAACCCATTTCCATCTTGTAGGATCCTTCTGGATTTGAGCTGTAGGAGTGTTGCAGCACTCTGAGAGTAGGGCATAGTGCCTAAAATTGTAGGGCTGAAAAACCTGAGTTGTCGGCCTTAGAGATGAGGCTGAGGTAGGTGGTTTGAGGACCACTGAGCTGTAGGAGCACTGCAGGGTTCTGAGGTAGGAAGCTTTGTGGTTCTGAGGTAGGGTTCTGAAGAGAACCTGAGTGTAAGGCTGAGCGCCTGAGGTGTAAGCTCCTTGGAGCATTTTGGAGAAGTGCCTAGTCCAACAAGACAGTTGGATAGGTGAGAGGGAAAGTGGATGTACCCAGTTGGGGAACCACTATAAATATCTGTGTGCTTTGCTGTGCTGTTTTTTTTGTGCAGGGTAAATCATCTTGAAAGCAGAAATTAACCTACCACTCAAGCAGCAAACTAAAAGAAAAGAAAAGAACCAATAAAGAGACCAATAACCTATTCACCCCCCTCTAGGTGATTTAGTTATACTTAATATTAAAGACTTTCACACGTCCACGACCACGACCGGATCCAGGTGGAGCAAGGTGAGGATGGAGCTTGAAGCACACGTCCCTAGTGTGGCCCCTACGACTACAGTAATCACAAGTAGGAATCGTGTTGGTAGGGTTGTAGACACCTCGACCAACACTAGTAAGAGCAGAGCGATCAGAGTGAGGAGTAGCCGTGCTAAGGGACCTTCGACGGTCTTCATCACCAAGGACCATGCTAAAGGCCTCCCGAAGAGATGGAAGAGGAGATCGGTGTAGAATATTTGTTCGAACCAAATCCATTTCCATGTTCAAGCCCATCAGAAACGCATGAAGACGAAATCATTCATCCCTTTTCTGTAACAACACTGCATCAACAACAGACGGGAGTAAATTGTTCAAAATAATCAAATTCCTGAGAGATACGCTCGAACTCAAAGAAGTAAGACGACACTGTCATGGTGCCCTGACGTAACTCCAGCATCCGACGCGCCAGCTCATAAATCTGAGTGAAGTTTCCGATCTGAGAATACGTCTCACGTGCTCGAGTCCAGATCTCATAGGCAGAATCCATCAACATGTAACTTCGGTACACCTTCGGGGACATGGAGTGCAGGAGCCAAGATACTACCAGAGAATTTTTTGAATCCCAATGCCTTGAAGAAGGATCACCCAGAGGAGGCGCCACAATGGTCCCATCAATATATCCAAATAGCTGATGACTGCGGATGACATGTTGTGTTGCTCGAGACCACTCAAGGTAATTCGTCCCATCTAAGGGCACATTGGATCTTCAGGGAACCAGCGTGACCAGAAGACCGCTGAGGGTCACCCATCCGGGGTGCCACCACACTCGGCGATGTAGAATCAACAGCCACCGAAGAATCATCCATGAGAAGCAACAGACAGGATCAAACAAAAAAATAGAACGTCACTGGAACATCACTGGAGGCTGGAGGAAGCGGCAGATCCGACACTGGAACATTACTGGAGGCGCCATCGACTGGAAATGGAGAGAGTCGTCGATCAAGACAGGCGCAACAGTAGATCGACACAGGCGCAGCAGTCGATCGACACATGCGCAGCAGTCGATCGACACAGGCGCAGCAGTCGATCGACACATGCACAACAATAGAACGCAGGGAAGAAGACGACCGGATTAGGCGCAACAGTTGACCGCAGAGAGGAAGACTGAGAACGACGGTAATGCGCCACACATCAAGAGGAGAGATGGCGGTCTCCTTCAGCGCACACCATCGCCGCCACGGACGCCGCGGTTCATCCTGAGAACGGGTACAAAATAGCGGAGAGGAGGGGCGACGGGATGAGAAGCGGGCGGCGGCAACGGGATGAGAGGCGGACGGGGTGAGAACAACGGCTGGAGCGGGATTAGGGTTCAGGTGGTTTTTTTTTCGCTCTGATACCAAGTTGAGAGAATAGAATAAAACCAATTACATTATGAGCTCCCTTTAGTCATACATATAGAGAAAGGGAGAAAAACATACAAAGCCCCAAAATACCCTTATGTGGGTAAAGATCAAAAATTACATAAAAGGACTTGATTTCAACTGACATGTCTCTGAATTGTCTCTTTTTCTCTTGGTGGCTTTGTAAAAATAGAAATGTTATAGCAAATCTTGCTGCACTAGACAAACATGAGACTGAAGTCTCTCTCTAAACATGGTAATAAAAAATATCATGTCCATCGATAAATACAGCAAATTGTTGACATGTAGATTGCTTTCTTGATCTGCTTTATCTTTCCAATATCTTGGAAGTTGGAATAGGAGATTTAACGTGAGCAACACATGAAATCCAATAAATGTTACGTCCTTCCAGTGCTATAAATTGTGATGGGAAAATATTATTGGATTATCTGTAATAATATGCACATTGTTCGCCTGTCCTGGGTCATCAAGACTATCAATAGACTCATCTAGAAAGTAAATATAAACTGACTGTTGTGTATGGATGATGATACATATTCTTAGATAGCCAAAAAACGACCCAACAATTATGCGCACCACTATTTTCGTACATCATGTTGTTCTCCACTTCTTATGTGTCCATGCATTTGTACAAAGACTGCACCCATGCACTCTACAAATTTGAATGAAGATGTCAAACATCTTTTTGGGTTGAACCCCATTTGCAAAAACACTCTCATCTTGTAAACATTCAGTCCTTTCATCCTAAGATCACATTGCCCCACAACATGCAATGTTGCTGGTGGTTTCTAGAAAGGTGAACGGGAAGATTGGTAACTAAAAGGTATATCCAAACTTATGGAATCAAATATTAGGCGATATTTACCCTTACTGTCAAGATGAGAGTAATGTTGTCATTGGCACCTAACAATAGTCGGATTTACAATAGTTTGATTGTAAGAATGTATATGAAGAACTAGAAGACAAAATTTATAGAAATTCTATCTGGACTTTAAAATAAATTTGCCGACAATCAAATATTAAAATTTAATAAAGCAGTTAAACAAGTAACATACATTCTTTTATTTCATTTTTTTTTGAGCGTATTGGTTTTTTTGTTTCCAACTTACTTTGATTAGTTGTTATTATTTGCCACTGTAAATGGATTTGGCGTCAGAGATTTCCATGCAACCTAAATGTTATCCCTCTGTCCTAACAATTAAGATTTGTTATAGCTTAGGTCAACACAAAAATGTATAAAACTAACAAACAATTGATGCTTCAATTTGTATATTTCTCCAGATCTAAGAACTTGATGATATTTGCACTACACTCTTTTAGTCATACTGTTAATCTCAATTCATGCTCCCAACTTGGATAACTTCTTGAACAGAAGGCATTCTTTTGTGACTTTTTTCTAATTGTATTTGTACTTAAACCCGAAGCAAATATTTAAAAATTACATAAATCAACAAGAATGAAAATTGTTCCACACAACATTTGAATTTTGTACGAATTACAATATAATAATTACAATGCAATGTTTTTTTTTCTTTCAATTTTGCACTCATTCCATGAAGAGACTGCAAGATAACTAAATGGGTAGAATACCTGAATGGAAGCACCTCATGCAAGATAACAATTACTAAAAGGAAAATTGAATTAAACATTTAAACCACAAACTTAAGCATCTGCCTGGAACAAAAAGTAGATGAGAAAAATGCTAACATGAACAAAACTAAGAATTACCTCTTGAACCTAATCATGCTAAGAATAAAAGCAAGAACATGTAAACGTAAAAATCATTCTAATATTTACCACATCGAACCTAATCAACATGAACAAAAAATAAAAAATTGATGAGAAAATGCTAACAAGAACAAAACTAATTAAGAATCAGCCTGGATGCCTGAAGCCTGAAGCCTGGAAGCCTGGAAAATGCAAACCTTAGGTCCTTAGGAGGTAAGAACTTCAACCTGGAGGTTGGATAAGAAGAAAGAGCTGGAACGGGAACTTTGGTCGTTGGTCTAAAAGTTTGGAAGGGACACAATCTGCTAGGTCGTCGCCTCGTCGGCCTGGAATTCTGAAAGGGATGGGAGGACGATGGCGCAGTTAGAAGGCGTCAGTTTGGAAGAAGTCGTCGACTGGAAGAAGACGTCGACTTGGTCAGAACTCGGCAGTGGCGTCGGCGATCGCGGTCGGAAGTTGCAGAGATGCATGAAATACAGTTTTTACAGAGGCACAAAGGTGCATACTGGGAGTCGAGACTCGGGAAGCGGTGAAGTGGCAATGAAATAAAATAAGCCAGCGCTTGGTTTTATTAAATTAGATTCAGATCGGGTCGGGATCACGAGTCTAACAATCCTACAATCCGACTCACGATCCCGCATGGAGAATCCTCCCATATAAGATCCGAATCAAATTTTAAAATAGGGATCATGACTAATAACGTTGTTTGGAAGGTCAAACCCTGCCCTACAAGGACATGAAATGAAAAAGCTTCACGCCCTTCCCCATAGGCAAGATGTCTCAATTCCACACTTCCCTTACCCAGCTTGAAATTCAGTTACTTGCTTCGGGGCAATCCGGTAAATAGCTTCTTTTTGGCTGGTGGGAGAAGTTAGCTTCTTGCTCTTTTCTCAGCTCTATGAAAAGTGAGTCTGACTGGTTCCAAACTGGGCGGTGGCAATGGGAATTAGCCCCCAATTCCAATTCCGCCATTCATTGCCCATTCTAATTGCGAGTGGAATTCGAATTTCCACGATTTCAGGAAACCGCTTAAACTCTAATTCCTCTCTCCCAAAATTTCCACCTAAGGAGACCAAACTTCATTTGACCCAATGCCTTCATTCTCACGCAAAGAATTGGTTCCAGTTCGCAGCTCTTCGACACCTTTTGATGGTTGGATTTAACCCCCACGATACTGTGGGGAACACTGCTTGCAGATGCCGTCTTCCACTTCTAGGTAATGTTGCCAATCTTGTTTTGGTTGCTATTTTTTGCGTTTTTTCAGGTTGAATCTGTAGATGAATCAATGGATATAGGTATTGATAGTTTCTTATTGTTTTTTTGCATCGAGTTAATGAATAAATCTAGGTTTCATGAAGTTTGTTTTGATTTTTGTTAGAATCCAGGGTATGTGTATTTTTAGATGTATGTTTGTTTGTGTTAGATTACTTGTGCATGCTCATAACGATATATTTTTGTATGCGTGTTTGTTGATGTGTTTATGTGGGTGTTTATTAACAGGTAGTAGTCCCATGGCTATTTAGATGAACAGGTATTCATATCCACAGCGAGGTAATCAAACAAGTATAAGCAAGGCTATCACAATTAAAGAGATAAGTACTCTGAAATTTTAGAGGTCATAACGCCAAAGGGCATGATTTCAAGTCCTTGCCTGCATGAATAACATCAAACAATTGTTTGAGTAATGCAACACTTCAGTTGTTACGAATCTACTACATAAAATTCACATTAAAATACTTTATATTAAAAGAAATATGCACATAATAATTTTTCCATTTAGTTGGGTGACGAATATAACAAAATCATGCATGTGTTAGAACAAGAGATTTTTAAGTCCAAATAATACAAAATTTGGGTCACTGAGACCTTATATATCATACCAAAGGACTCACAAAAATTCAGACCATTTGGAATAGTGTAAGCACTCTTTATTTCATTTCTTTATTACGTGTCACACATGTATTTTTCAAAAAACTTTTGGAATATTGATTCAGAAAATTCTCAAATTCATACCTGAAATAGGAAATAATATTTAGAGCCACTATACAAAGTTTTAGCTCAAAATAATCATCATTGAGAGAAAAATAATTTTTTAAATTGCAATCCAAAGTTTAAAATACTCTCATTAAGGGCCTGTTTGGGAAAGTTTTCAGAAAGGAATTTTTGAAAAATGTCTATTAAAAAAGAAGAACTGATTGGGTGAACATTTTTTGCATAGCTTTTCAGAAATGAGAAGTACTTTATAAACTATTTGGTAAATCTTCGTTGCAGTGTCTTTTTTAGTAAAATGTAGAAATATTTGATGTAAGACTTTTTTTAAATATTTATAAAATCATAATAGTATTTCATTCATCAGAAATAAAAATTGATATTACATTGAAAGCAGAAATTTAAAGCAGACAAATTACGTATTAGCTTGATACAATTGTTCTGCAATACGGTCATGCAATGCAATTATTTCCTGAACACTCATTCGAGCACCTCTAACATGATTTGCATTTAATGTTATATTACTGGTTGATGTATAATTTTCTCTTATAATATGTGCTTCGGTATATATTAAGTTTTTGACATCATTGCAGACCATGAAATCTGGATCAAAACGAGATGCATGTCTAAGAATATAGTTATGCAAAGTCATGGTTGCTATGACAATATCGCGTTGCTTTGCTAAATTATATTGAGGCATGTCTCTGAGTATAACACCTTTTTTTTAGACACCGAATGCCCGTTCTAATATAGTGGAAATTGTATTCTTTATTTATAAATACTTTTTAATTGAACATAAAAATTTCTCTTAAATAAAGCCAGATTAAAAAAAATTACATTCAAATAAAATAAATTCCTAAAATGATTTCAATTTGAATTATAGTTTTTTCTTTTAATTTTTCAAACAATTTACATTTCAATTTTAAAGGCAGGAAGATAAAGATCAAGCAGAATCTTATATATTAAATAAACAAAAAAGCATAATGAAACTGTAGATGGCTCTGCAATTATTAATGCAGCAGGAAAAACCAATCAAGCTAAAAAAATTCATGCATTTAACGCTAAAAATTAGTTTATTTTCTTAGTTGGTGTCGTAAGACTCATAACCTTTGTCTTGTCAAAGGTACATTCTATGATAACTGTGTTTTTGATCAAACTCATTAAGAGCAAATAACAAGGTTCTAATAGCACTTTGAAAGTTCAATTTTGTTGTTTGGAATGTCTATCAAACTGCAGGCAAGCAAAGATGGAACTTTACCTGGACTAGAGGAAAGTAAAGATGGTGCTGGATCTCCGATCCTGGAGAAAGAATGGGGAAACAGTGTCTAGGAGATGTTTGGTGTTTCTTTGGTCTCCAATATGATGAAAAATGCATGTAACTTCGCTATAAAGTTTTTCGAACCTACAAGAACTGATCTAGCATGAGCAAGAATTCATGGAATGGGAAAAATTCTGGAAAAGGAGAAACAAAACCTCCACGGTCGATATCTGGATCTATAGAAAGAGGAAGAAATTTCTGGAATGGAAAAATAAAAAATAAAAACCTAGATCTCATTAAAATCCAAAAACTGAAAAGAAACGGAAGAGGAAATGACGGATTCATACCTTCGAATTGAAATCTGGAAGGAAATCAACAATCACCGGCGGGGTTGCGAACTAGAGCGACGACCGACAGGGTTGCGAACTCAGAGAGCGGCGTCCGGCGGGGTTGCGAACGAGAGCGGCGATCGACGGGGTTGCGAACTCAGAAAAGCAGCAGCCGACGAAGTTGCAAACTCGGGAGAGCGATGGCCGGCGGAGTTGCAAACTCGGGAAGCACACGATCGGGAAATCGGGGGGGGGGGGGGGAGAGAAAATAGAAATGCAGTTAGACTGGTGCTATCCGATGACTTTTCAAATAGACCGGTAAAAGTGCTTTTTGACTAGTCCGTTTATGACCGGCAGATAAAACAAACAACTTAATTAGTACGGTGGCGTTTTGGAGAAAATGTAAAGAAAGTGAAAAGCCTTCTCAAACAAGCCCTAAAATGGGCACATAGTGGGTTACACTGGTCACCATGAGTGGTGTAACTCCATTTTGGAAAGCTCTCCCCATCCTCTACAACTTTGATGTTAGACTCTCTCATTAATGAATCTTCATTTAATTTAAATGTTGTCACACTTTAATTAAATTAATATACAAGCTGGGGTGAGGATGGCACGTTGCACTTAAATAAAAAAGAATGGATGACTGTGATGTAACTATACCACAATCTTCATAGCGAATGCACAAGATCAGTTAGTTAAGATCCACCGCACCAACCCCAATCATTATCGAGGTTAATGAAGGATTGTGATTTCGTATTCTTCCTAAGATCAACGGCCATTGTAAAATCGTGCCCTGCACCACCCCTTTCTGGTATTCACCATGGCAGAGCACCACCACCAGTTGACTTGACGGAGGACGACAAACTCCTGGGTGGCTATCCGATGGCTGATCGCCAACGATGCTTGCCGAAAAATCTTTATTTTCCTTATCCCGTGGCGTGGCCGCCCAAGTTCATCTTCTCTGGCGATGACAACCAACTCAAGGGACAATAGAAGGAGTAAATATCCCTTCTCTCCACCGTGATCTGGAAAGTAGTGTTTTGGGGGCCGAAACACCCTGGCTACACCTCTTGCAAGAGCTACACGCCATGAGGGTTTAGATGGTTACTCGAGATGGGAGATTTGACGTCGAACGAAGATACAACGACATGATGCAGTTCATGGCAGCAAAAAACTTTCTCTCACTCTCCAATCACCGACCACGATCTCCACAGGCAAATCTCGATTCATTTGAGCCTGGGAGGATGAATTAGAGTTAATGGAGGCCTTGTAAATAGTTTTATAACTTTGCCTAGTCGGCTGCCATGCGACATTCCCTTTCAAGTGGTTATTATCCATGGCTAGGCCCTCATCTCCCTCAGAGACTTCTCCAATGCTACAAATCGAAGGGCCACATCCATTGAGGACTATTTAAGGTCGAGTTAGCCTAGGTTGAACCCAAATGAGTCCATTTGAACCAAACTAAACCTTTAGGGATTGGGTTTGATCATTCTTAGCTAACAATTTACGATATTGATGACTAGGCTCCACCAAGTGGTGACTTTGGTCCAATGCAGGCCTAGTAATGTCTAGGTGTCCCCAAGAGTGCTTGAGCCATCTAAATAAGGTAGTGTTGACTTTTGGTGGACCTTATGATGAGGTGTCACATCATGATTGGTCCTAAGTGACCTAGGTGTACACATCAAGCTCAAAGTGCATCAATGGCACTACTGAGTCACGATATACCTAATTAGAGATGGACAAGACCTAATACACACACACCATGTAGGGTAGTAAGTTCATTGGGGCATTGCACCACCCTGGGTTAGACCATTCTATAGTTACACTAAATAGGACTAAGGAGCTTACCGTATCTCAATGACTTAACTTTGGTGCATTTAGCCACACCACATAGCTTTTAGACCCCATAAACAAAAATGGGATGTTTCATAAGGAAAGTAGAAAGAAAGAAATACTAACTCCTACAAATAACAAAGACTACCAATAACCAAGAAGCATCAACATTAGGCTTACCCAACAACTACTAGGGGAGCCATTGTTGAAACACTCAAGAAGATTAGGAGCTGGTATAAAGCGTATGAGGATCCAGAGCTGTGGGGAATGATTTTGGGCAACTACAATGCTATAAACAATTTCTCTTCGGATCTCCAAGTTATAAAAGATAGAGAAAAGAAAGTAAACTAGAGACTCAGATGAGGCTTTTCTTAATTCTTGGGGTGTAGTCATAACAAGGAAACAAAGAGTTTAAGGTTTGTCAATTTCATGGCCACAAGCGATACGAGCTTGATGATTTACCTTGTAGACTTATTGGTGGAATGATGGTTTTGAATCAAAAAACACGGGAAAGGAAGTGCTTGGCAATTTTGTTTCCCCTTGTCACTATCATGATTCACCGCCTTTGGCCCCTTTGCTTATATTATTACCCCTCTTCGTCTATCAACCATGCTAGTTCACCTATCATCTCACTGACTATGTCCCCTCCAAATCCTCAGCCTTATGAACTAAAATCTTATTTGCCTATCCGCTCACCCTTTGTCACTATCGTGACTTAGCTCCAAGGACCGTTCGCCTTTCGACTCACTCTTTGTCACTATCGTGACTCAAGTCCTTTGGACCCTTGGGCACTTTCCAATATAAAATGTGTTTGATATATTTCACATATTGAATATAAAGGGGAAAAAAGCAGTGATAGCGACAAATAGTACACACGTAGTAGGCGAGTCACGATAGTGATGAAGAGTCGATAGAGGGAGCGAAGCGAGAGGCGATTGCTCGACTGAAGAGAGAAGAAAAAAAAAGTGACACACGCTCCAACATGCATTATGCCAGCTGGTCCCTGATTTAGTCACCTTCTCAAAGAAATTAAATGAAAGAAGAGACAAAGCATAGTTATGCGGCCCAAAGAATGTGATAGATAGATAAAGAGTCATCTAATCTAAAGTAGCGAAGGCGGGCGATAGTGATATCAATAGGTAAATTATATTTTGCTTTGTGCCTCCTGCTGTTCAAGACATCCCTTGCTTCTCGTTGCAAACAACTCCTCGATGGAGGAGTATAAGCGATGATTTTCTTCAGGCAAGCACTTTACTTGTGCCTGTTGTTACCTACCACAAGAACTCAGTCCCTGAAGCAAAGGAAGTGGAATAGGAACAACATGGTGCCGTCTCTTTGCCCAGTAATTCCACAACTACTATTGTTGTTGGTGCCAATGAGGATCCCCCATTCCGAATGGTCATGGGGCTAGCCGTTAGGTCCAAATTGTATGGCACTGCTGTGGTGCCAATAGATCACAACCGAAGAGCTGTTATTGAACATTGCAATCTGAGCATCTATTTGTCATTTACAGCTCCACATCGAGAAGAAGTTTGTGTACCTCCAATAACAAATAAAATTGAACCATAAGCCATATATTGGCATCATTTTGGGTTATTGGCCAAACCACCGTTCTATAGACTCCGCATTCTGGCATGCTCATTTTTCATTTTTTTCTCTCGATGACGAGAATGGGAGATTACCGGTCATCCAAATGCTTCACGAATCACTGATATATTTCATTGCACTTTAATCACCCTCGTGAAGAGGCGCACTTGGATACCATTGATTTTTAGTTGCTTTCATAACAATGGAGGGATCTTGTTGGGTCCATTGATCACAATGTCTTAGATTTGAAGAAGGCTCATAAGTCAATGATATACACATGAATGTATTTGATGCATATCCTAAGTTCAATGTATGTATGTTGTTCTCTATTGAACTGATTTGACAGGTAGTCTGAGTCACAAAGACAGATGGACTCATAACCGGATGCTGACAAAGGAGAAATCTGGCTAAGTCCAGAAGCTTGTAGTGAAGATAGTTCACTTAACGCTAAGAGGCTAAAAATGTCGACTAATGCTTTGTCAGTCAAAGCCTCTATATTGCCAAAGCAGAAATCTGGCTAAGTCCAGAAGTGTTGAGTGAAGCCAGTTCACTCAACGCCTACCCGATAAGGATTCTGTCTAAGGACAGAAGCGTTGAGTGAAGACAGTTCACTCAACGTCTCATTAAGAAGCCAAACAAAGGCAGAAAGTGTTGAGTGAAGAAGATGCACTCAATGCCTACATTCAGAGAAATCAATCTAAGTCTAGAAGCATCGAGTGATGAAGGCTCACTCGACGCCTAAGTTGTTAGACTATAAAAATCTTTGTGTTGAGTGAGGAAGACTCACTCAATGCTCTTAACGCCCCAAGTTGCAGAATTATGCTAAGTACTTTTGCGTTGAGTGATAAGGCTTCACTCAATGCCTGTGCAGTCTGTCTGAAATTTACTAAGTCCAGAAGCGCTGACTAATCCTGATGTCAGCAGAAATTCAAATATCGCATGATTTGCTTGCTAGAAGACAAAAGACGATGTATACCTTTTTGTACAGCTATAAATAAAAAATGAATGGAATAGTTGCCATTTTCAGCCTGCCCTTCTGCGCAAAGAGTCATTGAGCGACGGGATACAAAAGGATAGTTCCGTGAAATTAGAAAATAACTTAATGGGAGAAAAATATTCATCTTCTTCCTCAGGACTGAGTTGAAGCATTCTAAGAGCTTGCTAAAAAGTTAGTCTGTGAATCACAGACAGAGTTTGCTGTTGAAAGAACTTTTCTCTGAAGATCAAATCATCTCTCAACAACAAGGTTAGGAAGATTTATTTCTAAGAAAGAAGAAGCAATCTCTGCAGTTACTTCTCAACACAAGCAGAACCAACATTGAAGATCTTTTCTTGGTGCTGTGAAGAAAATATGACCGAGTCTTCTCAGTTCAAGAGGAGGCTGACTCAGAGATAACTTCTCTAGAGTCATTCATCACCAACAAACTTATTCTCACTGTAGGATCTTAACTGATCTGAGTTGTAAGCCTAAACTATAAAGGCCGAGTGGTAGGATCCTTCTGTGGATCTGAGTGTAGGATCCTTCTGTGGATCTGAGGTAGGGCATGTGTGCCTGAGCTGTAGGAGAGATCATTCTCTGAGGTAGGATCCTTCTATGGATCTGAGTGTAGGGCTATCCTCCTAGCCTGAGTTGTAGGATTTTGATTAAAGTCTGAGGTAGGTGATCTGTAGATCACCGATTTATAGGAGCATCTTTTGCTCTGTGTGGTAGGGCATTGGGCCTGAGGTAGGACTTGTAAGAGTTTGAGAGATCCTGAGGGATCTGTGTTGTAAGCTCTTAGAGCCAACTTTGGAGAAGTTGACCTTGTTTAACACACTTAGAAAGGTGAGAGTGACAATGGATATGCCCATACCTTGGGGAACCACTATAAACACTTATGTGATGTTGTGTATTCTTGAAAGCTAACTTAAAACTAAGTCACAACACATCGGAACTTAAAAGATAGTCATAAAAGACACAAAAAGCTATTCACCCCCTCTAGGTGTTTAGCTACTCTTGAAAACAAAGACTTTCAAGTGGTATCAGAGGGAGATTGTTCAAAAAGGACTTAACAGTCTGAACAGATCTTCAAGGGTAGCTAAGGATTATCCTTATGGGTTTAGGAGAGAACCATAAGGTGTTGGGCTCCATAAAGCTTCCAATATGCAGAAAGGATCTTCATCACTGTTCAGGAAGGACCCTTCATCCCCATGAAGATTTCTACCCTGGATACCAGTGTCCAAACCCCAAAGAACTACACTAAGATGACCAAGGATGAGATCATTCTGACAACCATGGACAAGAGACCACAAACATCATTGTGAGTGCCATAGATGATTCCACAGTCCAGAATCTTGTCCACTACAAGACATCCAAGGAAATGCGGGATACCCTGATTGTCTATATAGAAGGCACTAAAGAAGTTAGGGATGACAGGAAATCCCTACTTAATCAGAAATATGAGTGTTATAGGCAAAGCCGCAAAGACAGCATATCTAACTGTTATGAAAAGTTTTTTAGAGTGGTTAATGAGCTGAGGACCTATGGGAGGGTCTTCAACAATTATGTGCTGAATGATAAGTTCCTAAAATCTCTAACCAGAGACTGGGACACAAAGATTTGTGCAATTAGAGAAGTGGCCAAGCTTGCTGAAACTCCTCATACTTTGTTTGGAAAACTACTTTCATATGAAATGCAACTATTGTTGGGTTTTGCTAGATGGCACAACAATGGTCCATGCAGCGGAAATAAAAAACAAGAAAACCCAAAACAAGTTCGGATCTAGCAATGGACATATATCGAGAAGAAATTGCTGTAAATAAAATTTTACCTATGCGGGATCGAGTCTATACTCAACCTAGATGCTCCAGGAGATCAGCCAATCACTTTGCAGATATAGTCCCTAGTGCAGAATATTGTCCGCACCTCGATCTACAGGAAGTCCACGCGAAAGGGAGAACCCGTAGTATCTTGTCGCACAAGATTTAGGTCCGGATAGAATGCTCTGCGTCTTCACGAACTGCTAGGTCCGTTGTAGAAGAGGCGGTGATGACACTCGACAGAATCAAGCTAAGGGGCAGCAATAGGATTGGCGTTGGGCAGAACGACTTCCATCGGTTTTTAGGTCTCGAATCTTTTGCACAGTACGACTCGTGTGTTTAGATAGAATGAACAGTTATGTCTATGTTGAGAAACCCTAAAACCTTCTATTTATACCCAAGGAATAAATAGAACAACTCTCATCACTATTCGCAGACCCAGGACTTAGAATCCATCATTTGTGACCAGACAACCACTGTCTCGATGAATCGTCGAGTATCAATGACATATACGACGAATCGTCGAGTATACAAACTATACTCGACGAATCATCGAGTATCCATATGATTTTCGACGAATGGCATTGAGTGAACTCAACGCCTCAACGCTCTCAGCACCAAACCCGTCGAATCAACACTTGACTCGACGAAGGTGTTGAGTGGACTCTGAAGGATCAAGCACATACCCAAATGCACCAAATGCCCGGACTTTTGGAGAGGGCGCTACTTAATTTCTTAAATAAGTAGCAAAGTGCCACGGGTCAAGTGAAGGAACGCCGGACCCAACAATCCCCCCCGGCATCCAGCACAACCCGTCGGCTCAGAGGTGGGGTTACCACATGGCCCACATGGCTCAGAGGTGGGGTTACCACATGTCCACGGTTTGCCTGACCCGCCGGACCCACACAGGTAGAAGGGAAAAATCGGGATTTAATAGCGCCCCCCCAGTCTTGAACCCGTGACCTCCTCTGATACCAATTGAAGGATCAAGCACATACCCAACTGCACCAAAAGCCCGGACTTTTGGAGAGGGCGCTACTTAATTTCTTAAATAAGTAGCAAAGTGCCACGGGTCAAGTGAAGGAACGCCGGACCCAACAGACTCAACGCACTCAACGCCAAGGTGCCAGATTCGTCGAGTCAACCTTTAACTGGATGAAGACATTGAGTGGACTCAACGCAATCAACGCCTGAGACTCAGATTCGTCGAATTAACTCTTTGACTCAACTAATCGTCGAGTATACTCAACACACTCAACACTTAAGCGTCATACTCTACGAATCAACTCTTTGACTTGATGAATCATTGAGTAAACTCAACACACTCAACGCCATCATTCGACAAATCAACTCTTAACTCAACGAAAATGTTAAGTGGTCTCAACGCACTCGACGCTTTCAAAGTCTGGTGGAGCTAAGTCTTTTCAACTCATCATATGAGCATAGTCAAACTAAGCCAATCTCCCAATTTTTCCAAACATTCTTATGTACCACCCTGATAGGCTCATACTGCGTTGGTAGTAAGGCTACATACTTGATCACTTCCAGATAATAATGGTAATACCAACAGTCTCCCACTTGATCTCGAAAGCATCAAACAAAAGCTTCACAAACAATGAACGACATCTAGTAATGCATCATTGCTCCCCAAGCAATAAGAGTTTAGAACTCTAAAGCCATCGTGACCAATGTATCAGTGTTGTCATGTCCCTTCGTCCCTTAGATTTGGATAGAACTAGAGGTATAGACCGTGTCACTCTCATAATTTTTCAATCATAGTTTCCTGATCTAGAATGGACTTCTAGAAATTGGTGAGCCCAATATCATATATTGACTAAACCAAGTATGACCATGCATTTCTCAGTCACATTCCATCAAGGGGCCCTTGGATGCAACTCCTGTCATATAGGAGGATAAATCCCATCTCTGCTCACACGAAAACACCCAAATAATTCGTAACGTACCCAATAACCACCCTTATCATCCAACTTTCTCAAGACTGGACTTTTGATAGCATCAAAGCACGCTCTTCCTCACCCGATGAATGTTGTGACTTCAGGTCAAAGGACCACAAATACTATTGCCACTTGAGCCATACTTGTGACATGTTCATATAACAATCCACAAAGTATTCTCATGGTGGGTCAGTCCAGTAAACCTTTTTCACTAACAAGTACCTATATGATGACTTGATATCACAATATCATGACCTGTGAGAACCGGTCATCAGTCAACGCACATGCCAATCTCAATCTGTCATTATCACCCTTAGCTTCTAAGATGACACTCAACCAGGGATTATTTAAGAATGAAGCTTCTAAGAACATAGGATCTCACATTCAAGTCACCACTTGACTCCTATGAAAGCAAACATTCTAAGAGCATTTATCATGTTAAATTACTCTATCACAATAAAAATAAATTTATAAATAAAAGAACTTGACAAAATTATATAAATAGAATTAATATAGTACTATATTCATCAAATGAATTATTACAACCAACAAATATACAATCCACAAGACTCTCACTAGGGCTGATCATTAAGGTATCGTATATACATAGATCTAACATGACCATCATACTTTCTCTGTGCTAGAGGCTTTGTTAGTGGATCCGTAATATTTTCTTCAGTCAGCACTCTACTAATGCTTGCATCTTCTCGATCGGCAATCTCTCGAATAAGATGGAACCGCTGAAGTATGTGCTTGGAGCGCTACTGAGATCTAGGTTCCGAAGCAAGTGCAATTGCACCGTTGTTGTCACAGTAGAGATCTACGGGCCGAACAATGCTAGGAGAACTACATTTAACTCGCCGATTAATTTCCCAATCCATACAGCCTCCTTCGCTGCATTTGCCGTAGCGATATAATCGGCCTCAATTGTAGAAACAGAAAATGTCTCCTACTTGGAACTCTTCCAGCTAACATCACCTCCATTTAGGCAAAATATGAACCCTGACTGAGAATTTGAGTCATCCTTATCAGTTTGGAAGCTAGCATCTGTGTAACCTCTTAAAACGAGCTCTTCCTCTCCACCAAATACCAAGAACGTATCCTTAGTCCTTCGCAAGTACTTCAGGATATTCTTAATGAGAATCCAGTGACTTTCACCGGGATCAGACCGATACCTTCTAGTCAAGCTCAAGGCATAAGAGACATCAGGTCGAGTACATATCATTGCATACATGATTGACCCAATTGCCGAATCATATGGAATCAACTTAATGCGGTCCTTATCTTCACAAGACTTAGGACACCGATCCTTAGAGAGACTCACACCATTAGACATGTGTAAGAATCCTTTCTTGGACTCAAGCTTGTTGAGCCGTTTCAACACCTTATAAATGTATGTACTTTGGGTCAAACTCAACAAGTTCTTCGATTTATCTCTATAGATCTTAATACCAAGTATATAAGTCGCTTCATCCAAGTCTCTTATAGAAAAGCAGCTCCCTAGGTTGTTCTTAACAACTTCTAGGGTCAGTTTGTCATTCCCGATTAGCAGTATGTCATCTACATGCAATATCAGAAAGATAACAATGCTCCTACTAATCCTCTTGTAAACACACGGTTCATGCTCTTTCTTGATAAAATAAAACTCTTTGATCTTTTCATCGAAACGAAGATTCTAACTTCAAGAAGCCTGTTTTAATCCATAAATGGATCTCTACAGCTTGCATACTTTTATGGCTTCACCTGGAGATATAAAACCCTTGGGTTGTGTCATATACACTTCCTCAAGGAGGTTTCAATTTAGGAAAGTCGTTTTGACATCCATCTATCAGATCTCGTAGTCATAATACGCAGTAATAACAAGCAGAATTCTGATGGACTTAACCATATCAGTAGGGGAAAAAGTCTCATCATAGTCAATACCATGAATTTTCTTGAAACCTTTAGCCACCAGTCGCCCTTTGAATGTTTGTACATTCCCCATTCATGTCGGTCTTCTTCTTGAAGACCCACTTGCACCTTATGGGTCGTACCCCTTCAGGTGGTTCCACCAAGGTCCAAACTTGGTTTTCATACATGGAGCCCATTTCAGATTTCATGGCATCAAGCCACTTCTCAGAGTTCGGTCCACTCATAGCCTCTTGGTAGGTTGCAGACTCATCATTATGATCCATAAGCAATATATTACCTATTTGAGACACGAGAAATCCATATCTCTCAGGCTCAAACCTTGGTCTACCCGATCTACGCGGAACTTGTGTTTCCTGAGCAGGTCCTCTAGCTATAACAACTTGTAGTCCCGACTCAGGTTCCAATTCCAGTTCATTCACAGTTTGTGGTTCTTGAACTTCTTCAAGTTCTACCTGATAGTTTTTCTACTTAAGAACTTTTTCTCAAGAAAGACACCGGTCCTCGCGACAAATACTTTTCCCTCAGACGATAGGTAGAAATAATACCCTTTAGTTTCCTTAGGATACCACACAAGATAACATTTATCTGACTTGGGTTCCATCTTGTCAGACGTGACGTCTCACGTATGTCTCACAACCCCAAATCTTAATGAAAGACATACTAGGATGCTTCGTAGTCCATATCTCATATGATGTTTTTAGAACTGCTTTCGTTGGAGCATGATTTAGTGTAAAAGCAGCAGTTTCTAGAGCAAAATCTCAAAAGGAAACAGGCAGATCTGCATGACTCATCATCGACCGTACTAGTCTAACAAAGTATGATTCCTCCGCTCAGACACATCATTATGTTGTGGTGTTCTAGGTGGAGTGAGCTGTGATACAATACCACACTCTTTCAGATGATCACGAAACCTATGACTTAGGTATTCGCCACCTCGATCAGATTAGAGTGCTTTAACCTTCTTACCCAATTGGTTCTCTACTTCATTCTTAAACTCTTTGAACTTTTCAAAGGTTTCAGATTTGAGCTTCATGAGATACACGTATCCATATCTATTGAAATCATCAGTAAATGTAACAAAGTAAAAATACCCACCTCTAGCCATAGAACTCATGGGTCCACATGCATCACTATGTACTATACCCAAGAGATCATCAACCCTCTCATTGAAACTAGTGAAAGGGACCTTAGTCATCTTGCCTAACAAACAAGACTCGCATCTCTCAAATGATTTATAATCAAATGAGTTCAGTAGTCTATCTCTATGGAGCTTGGATATGCGTTTCTCATTTATATGGCCCAAACGACAATGCCAAAGGTATGTAGGGTTCGAGTCATTCGTTTTTAGTCTTTTAGTATTTTCTATATTATAGATCTGATGGTCTAAGTTCAAAACATACAAACCATTAAAATTTGAGCTATATTATAACAAACCTCATTCTTAAATATCGAACAACAATTGTTCTTAATAATAAAATAAAAACCAATCATGTCCAAGCATGAAATGGATATAATATTTCTAGTTATGGAAGGAACATAATAACAATTATCAAGTTCTATTACAAGCCCACTGGGCAAAGAAAGACGATAAATTCCTACGGTGACATCAGCAACTCTTGCTTCATTGCCAACACGTAGATCCACCTCTCCTTTACTCAACAATCTTCTCCTTCCCAGTTCCTGCACATTTATACAAATGTGAGAATCACATCCAGTATCCAATACCCAGGATAAATGAGCAGAAAGGTTTATCTCTATAACATAGATACTTGAAGGGGGAGTCATACCTCCCTTCATCTTATGCAGACCCTCAATGTACGAAGTGTAAGACCCCCTTTTTTTTCTTTTTCAACCACCGGGGTCTTAGCCCAGAATTGCCGCTTTGCGGTGGCACCGACTCACGGGAAGGCAACCACTACAAAACGCCAATTCTGCCGGCCCTTTTCGATCACAAAGAGAGAGAAGTAATTAAACATAAAATGTAAACAAGTCCACATAAACATGTAAATAAAAGTGAAATCACATCCAGTCCATCAATAGATAATAACAGGAAATAGATAAATGGGCTCGAGCCCAGTACATCAGAGTCCTCACTAAAAGTCACTCAACGCGGAAGCTATAAAACTACTAATCACTCACGGAGCTGGTCGCAGGTGCACCGGTGCTAGACTGTCCCACCTCCATGCGCGCCGTACTCCGCTGGTGCTGGTCCCTGGACTGCTGGTCCCTGTCTCCCATCCGGATCTCCTGTAATGTTGTGCTTCAAAAACCATTAGTCATAAAGACTAATCCCTATCATCCCCTACCCCTCCCACCACGGCTCCTAAGCACCGGGCGGAGAGGAGGAAAGGGAAGCTACAAAAGTGGAGAATAATCAAGCAGGTGACAGGGAGCTAATCTAACCATTATTTAGAATAAAGTACAACTAGCAATCCTATGGTAGTAAATGGTAAAGAAGTGAAGTAGTAAGCATCAAATGTATAAAAAGGCAGCTAGAGAACAGTAAGTAAACAAGCAAGTAAATAAGTAAGTAACTTTAACTTATATGAATGCCCATACAAACTTATAAGTTAAGGGATCTTCTACAAGGCTCCTATCGTATAAAAAGTCCCATAACAATTTATACGTTGGGGTGTCGGTTGTATGCAATTATGAGTGTAGTGATATGCTATGCCATGATTCATGTAAGTGCAACTCACGCACACGACTCTATGCGCACAGACCTTTAGTTCCCCCTGTTCGGGCAGCTAGCTTCACTCCCAGGAACCTCCGTAGTGGCAAATGGAGACAGTGGGTCAGGCCCCCCACTCCTAGGCGGGTATCCACACTACCAGGCCTAGCCCTTCCGTACGCCCCTAGAAGAACACAACCTAGAGTATCCGCGTACTACTGCTGGCTGTACCCACCAGACTTTCTTTGGGTAAGTGTCCCACACCGCCGAGTCAACGTACCGATGTCAGTGTGAACGACTATCAGATACCGAAGACCCACCACCTTTATTCTGTACTCCAACCCTCGAGCCCTCGGCCCCCCGGACAGTCCCGTCCGTGCATCTACCTTCAAAGCTACCGTCTGAATGACAACCAAACCAATTATTCTACCTTCCTAGCTACCGAGGTGTGTGTATGTGCAACCCTAGTTATACTAGTTGCTCTTTTAATTTATTATTCCTATGGTTTACATTAGCCCAGGACTGCCCCCGGCATACCCCGTGAAGGGCTCTCAAGGGGCACTAGGAACCAAGACGGCGGCATTACGGCCCGAAGTTCCCTTTCGCAAGGCACTTATTGTTATTGGTTGATCTCCCTTAACCCGATCCCCTTTTAGTTACTTTAGATCTAACCCTAGAGTATTAAGACTCTTCCTCTTCTTCCCGGAATGGACGATCTTCCGTCATTCCCGAACGCCACTTAACCTTAACCAGTCTCACACCCTACTTATCCTGACTTCCAATAATGAACTTAATCGTAGCTTGCACTAACCAACCAGCAACTACCAAAATTCCATTTCCCAAGTTCATTATTACTCTAGTTCAGTTTCCGTGGTTTTACTATATGCAGACCATCCTAAGCTATATGAGGTACACAAGGGGAGGTACTCCAAATTGTCTTCCAAACCTCCTATAATATTTACTGGAGGTCTACCATATCATAATTTGTCTAAATCCAGAAACTTATAACTTTCCTAATTAATCTGTTAATTATTTAATTTTCCCAAAGGATGAGCCATGGGTCATTTTAAACATGAACTACATGATCCTCCTAAGTAATGGCTACCCAAAAATCATGATCATTAAATAACAGCAAGATGACCTCAAATACAAATTTTCAGAATTTTACAGAAAGTATTTAGCCTCTAATTAATTTATCCAGTATAATCACGTTAATCCTACGTAAAGAAGGAAGTACTGAAATTACTCATCAGAAAATTATAGAAAAATTACTAATCAGTAGTATGATATAGAAAAGATCTTTGTGCAAAGAATCATAATTTTTACCAGCTTGCTAAACACCACTATAGATTTAATCAAATATTCAAGGTAAAAAATACTTAATGAAGCAAGCCTTAGAATTAAGCTTCCAAAAATCCCATAAAAATTCACAGAGATTTAAAATCATAATAAACGTTATCCTCTTAAATTTCATCAATTTCCAGGAAGTATGTAATCCATAATAAATTTTCTAAGCAAACCATACAAGCTACTAAATCGTTAATGAAGTATCCAAAATAATGATCTTAAAATTCATAGTAAAATATCCAGAGCTTGTACCATCCCTATAATTCACTCTACCCAAATCTCATCACTTTTCAATGTGATTTAGTGTCATTTCCTATCTCTACAAGTTTTGCACCCTAAACTAGGGTTAGGTTTTTAGGTATCCCAACAGTCTCCAAATCTACTAAAATTTCATCCAGAGAACTATAATGGCCCTATGGTCCTCTTCACCAAATTTCGGGTCAATCCAAGGTCATTTGACCCCATGACCTTCACAAACCACCAAGATCCATCCTTAGGGTTTGGCCTTCGTTCTTAGGGCAAACTTACCCCGATCCACCTCAAACTCTATGAGGGGGTGCTAGAGAATATTACTAGTCAGTGGTAAAAATCTCAGCCTCTGTTGAGGTGATCTGACCACTCAAATCTCAAAAGTGCACATTTAACCTAAGACCCCTTATTAGGGCAAAACTTAGGTTTGATCATTTCTAATCCAAACCATCTCCAAATGAGATGAAAAATTATACAGAACCTTATGGTGAACCCAAGGACCACTCACCAAAATTTGGGAGGGTTTGGAAATTATTTAGCCATCTAATTAAATTAAGCTAGGATTATTGAATTTTCCTAAAAACTATAGAAACATATTTCCCAAAAATCCCAATTTTTGGATGGTACCTAGATATAGGTAAGGTTAGGTCACACCCCAAATTTCAAGTCATTGTGATGACTGGATTGGAGTGGGGAATTTTTCTAAGGTCAGGACAACCCTATGGGTAGACCTCACCAAATTGAGTGCTGAGGTCTATCCAGTGGTCCAAAATGCTTGAAACAAATTTTAAAATTCCCTAGACTCCAAGAGGTACAATATTGGTGTTGACCATTTTTCCTACAGGAGCCTCTAGGTATTTTTCCCAAATTATTTAAAGTGACAGATATTTTCATTCAGAAATTGTTTTAAAAATAGAATCTAATTTAATGGCACTGTTCATCTTCTTCTACAGCCCGAAACCAGAGCCCTGAAAACTTATTTTCCTATAGCTTTTCCAAAGCTATTTCCCGGCCATCCAGCCATCTCCCTAGCCGGCCACCACCACCACCACCTCTGTTGAGGTGAGGGCTATCGTCGGGCGGCGGCACGGCCGCCGGAGAGGTGGTTTCCGGCGAACCCGCCACCATGAAAATTTTGGAAAACCATGGAAACGCTCACCCGATCTGGCTCTTTTGAGCCCGATATCTCTCCTAACAATTTCTAAGATCTATCCGCAGAAGGAGAGGGAGGGGAGGACCTTGTTCGCGGGCTGGAGGCGTGCAGAGCGTCGGGAAGCCATTGGCGCGGTGATGGCGTTGCCGAAAATTCTTCAACAGCAAGGGGGAAATCTGAAACAGTTTGATGGAGCGTGTAACCTTTTCCTCTTGCTCTTAGAAGTCTTTTATAGATCAGCAAATGGGAAGGGGAAAGGATGAAACGTTCATGACCCTTAATATTCCTCTTAATGACGTTTCGGTTATGGCAAAGGCAGTTGAAATGCTGGAAATGAAGAGGTGTTTGCCAGGTGACGATTTCCTATTGGGCCAACATCTCCTTAATTTATTAAATAATCAGAGTAGGAAACGACCCATAAATACTCCTGGTGTAACTTCCCATAATCAGAATTGATTACAACGTCGGTTACCGAAATTTCCAGTCTGGCTGACGTTTTGGCCTTGGTCACGGGCGTGACACATAGGTCACGGGCGTGACAGGCCTGGGTGGCCAATTCTGGGATCGACGATCGTCGAACTGAGATCGACGATCGTCGAAGGGTGGTCACGCCCTTGGTCACGAGCGTGACATGTTGGTCACGGGCGTGACAAGCCCGGGTGACCAATTCTGAGTTCGACGACGTCGAACTGAGGTCGACGATCGGCGAAGGGTGGTCACGCCCTAGGTCACGGGCGTGACACATGGGTCACATGCATGACAGGGCCATGAGGCAAATTCCGCGCTCGACGATCGTCTACCTGAGATCGACGATCGTCGAAGGATTCACGCCCTAGGTCACGGGCGTGACACCTGGGTCACGGGCGTGACATGGCCGGGTTGAAAATTCTGCGCCCGACGATCGTCTCCCTGAGATCGACGATCGTCGAATGAGTTACGCCCTAGGTCACGGGCGTGACACCTGGGTAACGGGCGTGACATGGCCGGGTTGAAAATTCTGCGCCCGACGATCGTCGAATGAGTCACGCCCTAGGTCACGGGCGTGACGGGTCGGTCACGGGCGTGACCAACCCGTGACCCGAAATCTTGGTCGATTTATTTCAATTTTTGGGCTTCCTAGGGTTCTGTCACAACCAACCGACTCCTAGGGGTCTAGTCGGAAATGGGATGTTACACGAAGGACAATTCCTCCTCCAATGACCAGTCTTGCCATAGTGGTGGCATTTCCCTTCTTTCATAGAGCCTTTCTTCTTCAATGCTGAAGACTTGGGCTGCAGAGCAGAATTAGGTCCAACTTTTGTCTTCTTGAAGCCCTTGCCCTTGCCCTTGCCTTTATGCACTATCAGGATGGGGTTAGAAGGCTTGGTCTTCTTAATATTGATTTCGGCAGTTCTTAATATGCCTAGAAGCTCGGGCAGTGTCTTGTCTATTTCATTCATGTTATAGTTCAAGACGAACTGCTCCTAATTGTCCTATAACGATTGCAGGATCAGGTCTGTGGACAACTCTTGGCCCATAGGGAAGCCTAGTCTCTCAAGCTTCTCTATATACCCAATCATCTTGAGTACGTGGTCCATACTAGGTCCCGAGCTCACATATTACATTGGAACAACGCCCTAGTGATGTCAAACCTCTCTTGACGAGCTTGCCATTGAAACATTTTCTTGAGATGCTCGTCAATTTCCTTGCAACCAATGTTCTCATGTTGCTTTTGGAGCTCAGAGTTCATGGTTGTCCGCATGAGATATTCGACGTCTAAGGAGTCGTTAAGATACTTCTTATAAACATCCTTATCAGCATGAGACGCATTCCCGACAGGCTCATTAGGGGATTCCTCTTCCAAAACATAGAGCTTGCGCTTTTGCCTGAGAACAATTCTCAAGCTCCTGTACCAGTCCAAATAATTAGTCCCACTTAGTTTTTCCTTCTCAAGGATGGCTCTGAGGGACAGGGTGGAGTGTGAACCACTTACTATGGAAATTCTACAAGGATCAATGCAAAGTAAAATCAGTACTGCATTTCAAAATACATTTTATTCTTTCGATAAGGACTTTAATCAAAATAACTCCCACTATTTTTATCAACTTATAACCCTCGATATCAATTTGAAGAGCTTATGTGAGTAACACTCTTAGTGTACAAGATCCATATTTCACTAACACTATGAGTCAGCTTTTACTTTTCTCACACAATGCAGTTATTTAGGTAGGCAACGCTTGCTAATTGCATCACAATGTAACTTATGTATGGCTTGTGAATAACTCTTTACTCGCATCCATCATATGGTGCATGCCATCCATATACCTCTGGGCACTCAACCTTTGAGGTCACCCAGTTAAGTTTGACCCGATGTCGATAGTGGGATATCACAATTATCCGCTCGCACCCTTACCAAGATAGATTAATGCACATTGCTTTGGCAAGCTCACACTTTATCGATCGAGGCAGGAAGAGTGTCAGCCATCAGAAGGCATCCAAATACTAAGCTTAAGGGATTTTTAAATGATTGATTAACTCTTTAATCATGGTTAACAATTAACCAATGTGCACATCCACAAAATAAAATTAGATAACAATAATAATCCAAGTGCATTCTAGATGTGCACAAGAAGGATCATCAATACTTGATGAATTAGGCTAAATCTGAACGTCTAGAACCCTTCTAAATATTTAGATTTACATGCACTGGACATGAACAACACTAAACCCACTTAGACAGTAGACAAGCTCGTCTCTCAATGTGAGATTTAAAATCAAACATACTTGGTTTCATAAACCAACAAGAGAGATGGTTACTGTCAAGTGGCAACAAGGATATCACGGTAAAATCACATGCATTCTTGACGGGATCCCAATAATAGATTTGGGCATTTAGAACATTTCTAAATTTCCAGATCTACACGCCATGGATTTAGCACTTCTGATTCCATGATCATTGTTGAACCTCCCTCTAATTCCACTGTTGTGTTTTGCTAGATGGCACAACAGTGGTGCATGCAGCGGAAATAAAGAACAAGAAAATCCAAAAGAAGTTCGGATCTAGCAATAGACATGTATCAAGAAGAAATTGTTGTAAATACAATTTTACCTATGCGGGATTTAGTCTATACTCAACGTAGATGCTCCAGGAGATCAGCCAATCACTTTGTGGCTATAGTCCCTAGTGTAGAATATTGTCCGTACCTCTACAGGAAGTCCACACAAACGGGAGAACCCGTAGAATCTTGTTGTATAAGATCTAAGTCGGGAGAGAAAGCTCTACATCTTCACGGATTGCTAGGTCCGTTGTAGAAGAGTCGGTGGCGACACTCACCAGAATTAAGCTAAGCGGAAACGACGGGATCGATGACAGGCGTAACGACTTCCATCGGCTTTTAGGACTCGGGTCTTTTGCATAGTGCGGCTCGTGTGTTTAGGCAGAATGAACAGTTAAGTATATGTTGAGAAACCCTAAAACCTTCTATTTATACCTAAGGAATAAATAGAACAGCTCCCACCACTATTCGCAGACCCAGGACTTAGAATCCAGCATTTTCGACCAGACAACCATTCTCTCAACGAATCGTCGAGTATCAATGACATATACGATGAATCGTCGAGTATCCATATAATATTCGACGAATGGCATTGAGTAAACTCAACGCCTCAACGCTCTCAACACCAATCTTGTCAAATCAACACTTGACTCGACGAAGATGTTGAGTGGACTCAATGCACTCAACGCCAAGGTGCCAGATTTGTCGAGTCAACCTTTAACTCAACGAAGGCGTTGAGTGGACTCAACACACTCAACGCCTGAGACTCAAATTCATTGAATCAACTCTTTGACTCAACGAATCGTCGAGTATACTCAACACACTCAACGCTCAAGTGCCATACTCGACGAATCAACTCTTTGACTCGATGAATCATTGAGTAAACTCAACACACTCAATGTAATCATTCGACGTATCAACTCTTGACTCGACGAAAGCATTAAGTTGTCTCAACGCACTCGACGCTTCCAAAGCCTGGTGGAGCTAAGTACAACTCATCATATGAGCATAGTCAAACTAAGCTATTCTCTCAATTTCTCCAAACGTTCTTATGTGCGACCCTGATAGGCTCATACTGCATTGGCAGTGAGACTACATACTTGTTCACTTTCAGATCATAATGGTAATACCAACAACTATCTGCTAGGAAGGAGGAGGAGACCACCAACTGGACTCATGCTAAGGAGAGGACAGTGGCCTTCAAGGCTAAGAGCTCTAAGAAGAGCAAGGAGAGGATTGCCTCACCCCAAGGAGACCAGCTGATTTAAAAAGCACTGAGTCCAGCTCATCTAACAGTAACATGTCAGATGAAGAGTTTGCTGCCTTCTCAAGCCAATTCCAGAAGATGATGAAGAGGAGGCAGTGGAAGAACAATCCTTCCTTCTCCTCACATTATAAGAAGGTCACAACAAGTCCAAGAAGAAGTTCTCCAAAGAAGTGGTATGATTCCAAACCCAGCAAACATATTTCCTCTAAAATTGTTTATTATTGTTGTTGCAAGCCTGGACATGTCATTGCTGATTGCCCAGTCAAGAGAAAAGAGACCAGTGAGTAGAAGCACCTCCACCACAAGGGCAAGAAAAAAAGACCTTCATTGATAAGAATGAGAAGAGTAAGAGTCAAACTGACTCAGCATCTTCAGACGTTGAAGAAGATGAAGCCTATATTGGGCTGTTTGAGATGGACATGAGACCAGTGAGAAGAAGCACCTCCATCACAAGGGCAAGAAAAAGACCTTCAGCGCGAGTTTGAGATGGACATGAGCGCCATGCAGGATGCAATGAAACAAATGAAAATGTGGATCACCATTTTGGAGGAGGAACTTGCAGAGCTAAGGGAGACAGTTGGTCGCCTTAGCGACTATCATGAATACGTGCATCCCATGCGCGCCGAGCATTCTTTCTCTTGCAATTATTCACGATTGTTGTGTAATAATTTCTATTTTTTGTGGTTTGTCATGCTGCTTTGTAATGCCCTTTCTTATTCTTTTCGTTCACTATATTCACGTCTAGGAATGCACCATTGCTTGGTCATGAGGGATCCATTCCATGGGCGCTTTTTCGGGCAGGTGTTCACTAGGGGGTGCGTGCACTGACATTGATTTGCTTCCGAGGTAATACTATAAATAGAATGACCCATCAAGATACTTTATACCAAAAATATTAGCTATTTGTCGTGAGAGATGGTGCGAGCTCCTCTGTTACCCCGCTCTAAGTGTGTGATTGTGTTCCTGAGCAACGAGCCGCCTCTTCGCGCGCTTGCTAGTGCTGATCTGACTGGCTTCCTGTCGACGCACCCACTCGACGGAAGCTTCTCTGTGCGCCTGTCCGTAGAAAAGAAAAGAGTGAGCATTGTCTTCAAGGGCGAGCTCGCGGTCCCCTTTAACCACTTTGAGGTTGGGTGGATGCTCCCCATCTTCTCCGAGATGGCGGAGGTACTAAGCTTCTATGGGGTGGTGCCCATGCAATTGATGCCGGATTCGATGGCCATCATCGTGGCTTTACCGACCTATCTGCGGACACAGATGATCAGCTTATCCCTAGAAGTTTTCCGCTTCTTGTTATGAACCCGGGCCCAGAAGCGCGGGCATCTAAGCATTGGTTCAAAAAGGATGCATGTCCTTAATCTTTTGGGCAACGGTGCGAGCTGGTGGAAGCGCTTTGCTATCTTCAAGGGCGACTTTGGCAGGCTCAACTTCGTCCCCGACCTTCGAGTGGAGGAGATTTTTGTAATATCCCATTTCGTGCTAGACCCCTCACACACGTTTTGAGTCAAGAGACTTGACTCAAAACAGGGTGCACCAGTTTTGACAAGCATCGAGTGCGTTGACTGGTGGGCTGGCGTCGAGTGACACTTGACACATAAGAAGAATGGGACTTGGAATAATTTCGGCCAGTAGGGATTCATCGAGATTCATCGAGACCCATCGATATTCGTCGAGATTCATCGAGACCCATCGAGATTCGTCGAGTGATCACGACGTCTCGACGAAGCGTCGTGTGATACTCGACGCATATGACGAATTAGACTTGAATAGTTTTAGTGAGACAAGTACAATTTGTCGGATATCGTTAAGGATATCCGACGAACTCATCGAAAATGACTTGAGTAATTCGGCAGGATTCGTCTAAAATCGTCGGGTAAACTCGATGAATTCGTCGAGTAGAACTTGACGAATTCGTCGGAACTGCTTTGAAGGGTTAACCGATTCGTTGAGATGATACAGGTAATTTCTATGATTCGTCGGATATTTCCAAGGATACTCGACGAATTTGACTTGGAGGAATTTTGGCTAGGCTATGTTCGATGATTCATACGTATGTGTTGAACCGGCTTCGAGTTATGTTGAATGATTCCTTTGCACCGGTCTTTTCAAATAGGCTTATTTAATAAAATGATGGACGGTCCCATGGTAGAGCGACACGTAGCGGAGTAACATAAACCCTAATACTTTCTTATAAAAAGGACTACACGGTAAAACCTAGCCGCCATCGCTTACTTTACTGAACCAACCCTATATCGAGCCCGACGGAAACGAAGAAGTCGCCGGAGTCAGATTTTCTGGAAAGAACTCACATTTGCCCGTGAGAAACAATATCGATGAGGGAAAACTGAGCATGCCATCAAGAAGGATAACGAGGTCCATGGCTGGAAATGAGGTGAGCTTCCTACCCTCTCTCTTGGTGCTAGATCTTTAGTTATGAAATAGGAGAGTTATCGGCTCAAAAGAGTTTGACTTGGGTGAAAAATGTTGATCTCCTAGGAAGAGACCACACCAGAACCTTTGTCCTAGGGTTTTTATTGTCTTCAATCTCTCCTCTCTTCATTATGAAGGCGATGAACCTGGTTTCGTGAAGAATGGTAATCTATTGAGGGTGAATAAGGGAGGAGGGAGAACTGATTGAAATTTTGTAGGAATGGCTAGAGGAAGAAGATGAACCGATGTTGTTCACTTAACTTTAAGATGCGTGCAAAAATCTATTTTCTGTACGCAGCAAACTTCGTGCTCGATTTAAGCTATGATCTAAGCACTTTTAGGTCTTGGGCTGAATACGAGAGTTGTAGCCCTCAGAAAGACCTTTCAACGGATGGTTGCCCGTTGTTGGGGGAGTCCTTTAGCCCCGAGAATATTCAGTCAAAGTGGCTATGTTGTTTGGGTTCCATAAGATGATCGTAGCCAAACGATATTTAGATTAGATGAATTTATTATACATAACGAATAGTTTATATAAACAAACGGTTTAATCATGAAATTAGGATTGTTTGAATTTATCATATGAATTCATTACTACAATAAGCTAATGGTTTTGGATTTTGTATAAACAAATGGTTTATTCATGAAATTCGGTAAAGATGCATCTCAGTGATAATGCGACAAATGGATATAGGTTTGGAAAGGGTTTGTAATACAAGATGCATGAATGTGTGGTCATGTAGAAATATGAATGACATGTTGATTGTTTTATGATTTAGAATCTGTGGAAGATGTGTGACTTGATATGCAGGTGCCTGATGAATTATGGAGGGGCTTGATGAGAGAACACCCATGGCCATGTGACATGTTGAAACTTGATCCTAGGTATTGAAGGGATTAATAGAGCAGCCCGCTGCTTAGAGTTACGTCTCCCTACAGGTAATAGTGTGGGATTAGCAGGATGTATAAAGTGGCTTGCCACGTGTGTTCATGATGATCCCTTAAGTGCTTGGGGAAAGGAAATGTGAAGGAGTTGGTGGTGTGTGTGTACTTGACTGCACGAGATTGGTATGATGATAAAGGACTCATTGTGGAGTCCTTAAGTGCTTTTGAGCATTGGTTTGGGTAATGATGAGAAGAGACTCGGTTGGATGAATGTTTATTGGCTTGGCCAAGTGTACTTACATGCAGTGTGAGTTGACACGTGGTGTCATAATCCTGGGTTAAGGATAGTGTGGAAGGTCTACGGGCTCCCCAGTCGTCACACCGATGGGAGTTGATAGATAGACCTTGGGCGATTGGGCTTGGTCCTCGGTTCTAATTCCCGTGGCTCTTTCTGTTCCAAGTGGACGGTTGGGCTTGGTTCTTTGGTTATACGCTCCCAGAGGCTCCTTCTGTGCCACAACGATAGGCCAGTTTGAGCTGTGTTCTTGGTGCACATCTACCCAAGACCCCTATGATCCATAATATGCATGGGCTCCGCTGTTGTGTTCTTAGCGTTGAGGCGTACAGAGCCCTAGGCCTGGTAGTGTCGATACCCGCCTAGTAGTGGAGACACCTGCTCTATTGTCACCGTTTGTTCACAACGGAAGACGCATGAGAGGTTAGCTACCTGCTCGAAAAGTGAAAACTAAAGGACTATGTCGACATAGAAAAACAGAGTGCGTTAGTTGCATGGGTGCATCATAAACCATCATTGCATTGCACCGTATAAGATCTTAATCATATAAATTTGTATGGGCACTTTTATATGATGAGTCACTTTCGGTTAAGCCGATCCTTAACTTATAAATTTGTATGGACATTTTTATAAGTTAAGTTCTATTTATGTTGTTAAAATACATGTTGTAGATGATTACTATACCTTTATAGAATTGCTAGTGTAGTATGATAGTATCACATGTTACATCTTGTTGTTATTACTACTCCTATATGTAGAAATACACCACTTATTTGTACTTACTGCTTATATATATATATATATATATATATATATATATTACCTTTCCTCGTATTTCCGCCCGATGCCTAAGAGTAGCTGGGGTGAGTGGATGTGATAGCCACTTAGTATTTATGACTAACGGTAGCTACGTCTACCATTTTAGGAAGAAACCCAGCGGATAGTGCAACAACAGTGGCAGGTGATGCAGGAGGGCAGCCAGGCTATGGAGACAGGGCCTGATACGACGTTACCCTCGCTGTCGTCGGTTATTGAGGTGTGAGACTTTTGAGAGACATTTGTTGTAGCCTTTGGGCAATTTTTTTGTATTATGATATTCACGGAAATGATGTAGTTCGTTCTATTCATGTACTGCACTTGAACATTTTACTTACTGTGATGATATGACTTCTGTACTTTATTTATCTTAGGTTGGCATGAATGATATTGTGAGAGCAAGCAGAATAGGCGTCTTATAGTACTGGTTGACCCGTGTGTTGACGCTACCGCAAGGCGGTTGTTCTGGGAATAAGACTCCCCTTGGCCGTGTGTTATGTTCTGGGAGGGGAGTCTTATAATTTTCCTTCCTCCAAAGTTGTTTACTATTGGCTTACAGATAGTGTGCTTCTTAGAGCAGGAGTGTGGACACTCGACACTACGTTTGCCATGTGAAGGATATACAATATTTACCTTTTAGAAAATGTAAGCTCCCCATAATAGATTTTCCTTCTTTTCGGTGGTGGTCATGACATCCTTAAAGGTATGAAGCACCTATTATCGGGAGCTTGACCTCAAAAAGGAACTTATAATGGTAGCTACACCTCAGTCAATGCAGTTGGCTAACACGTCCAGACCTTCCACATATGCAATCCAAGAGTGTTTCCGCAAGGGCATTTATTTCAGTCTTAGGGTGGGGGAAGTAGCTCATACCGGTAGGAGGTTCGAAAACTTGATGACCTCCACTCGAGACGTCTGGATACTTATGCGGGGGGGGGGGGGGGGTGTCAAAGAATGCTCAAGTAACCGAACTAGGGGAGTAAAAAATGAGTGTTGATCCCCGAGACCCCTTAACTTATCTATGAGTTGGGTACCAAGTAGCATTATTTTACAGAATCATCTATTAAAATGAGAATGTTGATTTTCAAACAGACGAGCACATAAGAGAATTACAAGATGTGTTTATAAGAAAAACAAACTGATTGGATGACATAAAAGGAAGTATAGTGTCCCTCACTCTGTTGTGCTTCAAGGGGGCGAGTTGGTTTGGTTTCCATCTCCTTCCCGGGGTGGTATGTATTCCCTGACCGAATTCACGGATTGGATATAACACTCCTGCATAGTTCTTGGATCACAATGCACCCTGAATTGCTTCCCACCCTTTGGGAATTTGAGCACCTGATGGTATGTCGACATGATTGCATTATAGCTGCTGGGCACATCGATTACTAGGAAGGGTTTCTGCCGTACTATCCCACAAAGAACAATTATGAGGTCTACACCTCTTTCCAATTCCTTCTTCTCTCCAACGAATCCATAGAGTGCGCAGTCGTACACCTTCAATGTAATATTTGCCTTCATTGTGTCATCTGCTGGCTTGAACATGATGTTGACCAAGTTACATTTATCGATGAGAATGTTAACCATAATGTAGTCCCCCAGAATTTCTTTGATCACCACTGCATTATGTAATGGATTGGTTGTGTAAGGAAGATCTTCCTCCTTGAAAGTAACTACTACTCGTACAGATAGAGCCAACGATTCCATTGCGAACTCTCTCCTTAAAGGCGCTCCAAACTTCCTTTGTTGAAGGCTCTACTAATGATCCACTGTGTATATAATGTATACATCCCAATGGGCCTATACCTTCTATTTTTATGCATTCCTCTCTTTCTGCTTTCCGAGCAACACAGTCATCCTGCTCGATGCTATTACATCTTGGGGTGCTTGTCCCCACATCTACCTTCTCTTTGCCTTTTGAAGAGGGGGATCCTCCGCCTCTTCCTGCTAGCAAGTATCTCAACTGTCCTTCTCTAAAAAACTTATCCACTAAGTCTCAGAGGACCTGATAGTTCTCAGTGTGGATGACATCGCAATGGAATTTGCAATACAAGTTGGTATTTTTGCCACCGAACCCCCTCTTCATTGTCTTGGGGGCTTGAAGTCTGGTTGTCGCTGGAGGATCTCAACTACTTCCTTTATTAGGACCCCCTATATCTGTATATTCCTGCATTTCACTTCCCCATTGCTCTAGAGAGGCTGCTAATATGAGAGGGGTGTTGCTGCTATTACTTGTGTTGTTGGGGGTGTCTTGGCTTCATCTCTTAGAAGGGTCACAGATCTCGTTGGTGAAAATTTCACCCTCAAGGATTCTTAGGTCGGAATTCTTGTGGACATGATTGTTTCCTTGGGGGAAATGGGAGGGAAGCTGGAAGTGTTATGTGGGTGCTTAGCTACTAAGTCAGCATGGTTCGAGACAAACTCTTCATTATTGAGCTCACCCTCTATGAACTGATTGGTACGCTCTATCTACTCACTATAGGATCTTGACTTCCTCTCACTTTTCAAAACTTGAATAGCCCAGGCCTTAAGCCATTGGTGAGCGCAATTCGGTAGACATGGGGGCCCATGTCTGGGACTTCCATGATCAAACTCGGGAGGCGATCCACATATTTCCTAAAAGTTTTCATCGACCCTTGCTTAATCGAGAACAAAGTGTCGAAATCCATCTTCTGTCGCTTAGATATGGAAAATCTCTGCAAAACTCCTTCCTTAGCTCTATGAAGGAGATGACTGAACCGGGCGAGAGGCTGTAGAACCATTCCCCTGCCTTCCCATCAAAGGTGGTTGTAACGCCCCTGATTTTTTTGATGTTTAGTTAATTCTTTTATTTGGCATATTTATGACGTCAGGGCGTTACGTTAACGCATGGTTGGCGTGTTCCATTGTTAGAGCGTGGGTTTTAGCTCTTGAGTTTTCTGTGTGTGGCTGGGTTTAGCCTGTTTGCAAGATTTCCTAGCGAGTCAGGTCTGTTTCGGTGACTCGGTGGAGCCTTTTGGGAATGCTTGTGTTTTGGCTTCGGGAGGTGTTTACCCAAGTTTGGTTCGTCGAATCTTAATTTCGACTGCGCTGTTGGGTTCGTAGCGCTAGTATTTAGCTACAGTGTGATTTTCGTAGAAATCTGTGTTGGCGTGAATTTTGGATTGTTTGGGCCATTATTTAATAATAAACTATTATTTTAATACTTATAATTCTAAGTATAAATAGCCTTGTGAATAAAAAAACCCTATTTATCGTCTTCCCCTTGAAACCGTTGCCTTTTTGAGAAAGAGAGATAGAGGCTGTCTTTGGAGAGCCTTCGGCCGCCGATTTTAGGAGCTCAGGTGTGCGAAATCATTGCCGGAGAGTAGATCCGGAAAGCTCTCAACTAGATCTACATTTCTACAGTAAGTTTTTCCCGTTTCGTGGATTTTTAGAGGTTTAGGTTGCGGTTTTGACCTTCCTTCCTCTCAAAAAGTTTCAGGTTTTACTGCTTAGGAGTTTCTCCGGCCAGATCCAAGAGGAGGAGTGTTGGTGTTGCCAAAGTTCGACAAGGTTTGAGGCAAGTGGTGGTTTCCCCCTTGCGTGTTCTTTGTTTCTTGATTGTCTTGATTTCCCTTCCTGTACTGATATTGGAATAAGAGTAGGGATTTTCTTTTTTCCTCCTACTCAAACTATCTTTCTGTAGATTTTGGATTTTTTCTATTGCTTTCTTTCTCTTGTTGGATCCTCTCCAGTACAGAAATTCTCTTTAGGGTAGAGAATGGCCATCAGTTGGCCTGTAGAGGCTTTTCTGGCCAGGTTTAACCTAGCCGACCTGTAGCACAAATTAGGTTTAGGTTGGCACTTAGGTTAAGTCAAAAGTGCCTCTTAGGGCTGATTAAGCTAAGTCAGGAATCAAGACAGGCATTTAGGATAAATTAATCGAACAGAGTCTATTTCGTCGAATGGAGTTCGTCGAGTAGGAGAATTTCGTCGAACGCTAATTCATCGAGCTGAGCCTTTGAGTCTATTTCGTCGAACGGAATTCATTGAGCTGAGCCTTTGAGTCTATTTCGTCAAATGAAATTCGTCGAGCTGTGCCTTTGAGTCTATTTCATCGAATGGAATTCGTTGAGCTGAGCCTTTGAGTCTATTTCGTCGAACGAAATTTATCGAGCTAAGCCTTTGAGTTTATTTCGTCAAACGCTGATTCGCCGAGCTGAGCCTTAAAGTTAAATAACTTTGTCGGGCAGATTAGGCGTTGAGTGCAACCCTAGAATAGGTTCAGTTTTTAGCCCAAGTCCAGAAGCGTTGAGTGTGTTGGGTGCACTCAACGCGACATTGAGAGGATAGCTTTTGGCGTTGACTGTGTTAGCTGATTTAGTCTTGGCATTGAGTGGAGCTGAGAGCTTAGCCCTTCCGCATTGAGTGGCGTTTAGTGCTTGTGAGACTAAGTGAAAAAGCGTTGAGTGGGTTGACTTCACTTAACGTGGCGTTGAGTGTGTTAAAGACACTCAACGCATGGCTAATTTTTGCTAAGTAAGAAAGCGTTGAGTGAGTGGTATTCACTCAACGCGGCGTTGAGTGGCTTGAATACACTCGACACCATCGCTTATTTTGCCGTTCAAGTCTGAAAGCGTTGAGTGAGTGGTGTTCACTCAACGCGGCGTTGAGTGAAGCTTAGCCATATTGGATTCTGAGGATGACGTCGAGTGTGCTGACTGCACTCTACACAGGCGTCGAGTGTACTCGACGCTTTTCCCTTAGATTTGTGTCCTTTCACTGATTTGGTGTTTATCTTTAAAGGCTTAGTTTTGCCAAGTTAGAATCGTCGAGTTTCTGTCGAATTGGTCGAGTTTGGGCTTTATGGGTGTTTGGGATATGGGTTTGGTCTGGTGGGCTTAGTTTCGTGAATCATTACACTCGGGCATGTTTGGGTCTTGTTTTTGGGATGTTGAGTTGTGTTGGACCAGATGGCCACCACCGTAGTCCTGTTTTTGAGACTTTTGGGTTTGTTAGTCCGGGTTTGACCGGTTGGTCCCGACTCAGATCCGGTTGCGTTACAGTGTTAATGATTCGCGTATTTATTGAGCCTTTGTCTCGTCTTGAGGATTAAACTTATGCTATTTCTACCTGATCTCGCAGATGTTCTCGGAGTATGACTCCGTTCGCACTTGGTGCAAATTTCATTACTTTTTAACCTTATGAGTTAATTCTTTCGTTCTTAATTTCTTGTTAGTTTGCTGTGTTTTGGCAGCTATTCAGGTTTTAATTAGTAATCGTACTAATCCCTTGTTTACTGACAGTTTTTGTTACCACTTGTATTTTTTTGCTGAGGTATTCTTCTTTTGAATGCCTCAGGTTCAGGACAGTAGACGGTTGAGCGGCTAGGTTGGGTGTTTGCTAGTGGACTGCAGTGTTGCGGAAGTTTTCATCTCCCTGGAGAGGTAGTATTTGGTTATTTTGTTGGTACAGACATATATACTATCAGTGGGTTCGTGTCAGTTTGTTGACGCCCACTGGTGGTTTTCTTTTGAATGCTGAATACTTTTCTAAACTGCTAGTTTTACCTTTTGTGGTTGTTTTTACTTGCCCTCTGTAACACCCCAAAACTTGGAAGGGCAATCGACGGCGTCGCTTAGCTAATTTTGGGTTTTGGGGGTAGGCACACGGCCTGTGACACGGCCGTGTCACAAGCCGTGTTGCGCCTGGGTCGTCGAGGCGTGTTGCCCCTGGGTCGCCGAGCCATGTTGGTCGACGATCGGCGAGAAGGCACACGGCCTTGGACACGGGCGTGTCCCTGGCCGTGTCCTTCTCGGGCTGTTCGCAGAATTTATTCTGCTAGGCGTGACACGGGTCACGACACGGCCGTGTCGGGGCTGACACGGGCGTGTCGAGGGCCGTGTCTTTGGCCGTGTCTTGGGCCGTGTCCTTCTCTGACTGAGAATGTTGGTCGGTGGGGGGAGTGACACGGGCCTCGACACGGGCGTGTCAACGGCGACATGACCATGTCGAAAGCCGTGTCAAAGGCCGTGTCAAGGGCCGTGTGCTGGTTTTCGAATCAGTCGAGACGGCGAGTGGCTAACACGGCCATGCACACGGCCGTGTTGCAACCCGTGTTCGGCCCAGATTTTCTATTTTGGGTTCCGATCGTGGCCGTTCGTTCTTTTCTTTGGAAGATCTAATGGTGGGGAGCCTCCCTGAGTGGTTTAAGGCCGGGAATAGGGTTTCAAACCCTCATTTTCCATTTGGCTTTATCTCTCTTGATTCTAGAAAGAAGGGAGAGCAAGGTGGAGGAAGGAGGCCAAGATCCGGCCGCCGGCGAAGCTTCAGAGGTCCGTTTCGCGAGCGGAGTTCAGATCCGCGAAGGTGGGAGCGTTGCGGTGGTGTTCAACCGAGCAAATCTTCTCCATTGCTAGGAAGAGGGGACGAAAGGTAACGACACTTCTCCTCTCGGTTTTTAGGATTTAGGATGCATGAATAGCATCCCCTTCCTTTCGTATTTTGAGCGCCGAATCTCTCAAATGAGAGGGATTCGTGTAGCCTAGGTTCAAGAGAAACCTCCGGGTTGAGTATGTTCATCCCGGCATGCTTTGCATTAGAGATCCGCTCCGTTAGCGGATTAGGCATTGTGGGTGAAGCCGTGGTCGCGACCGTTAGTCCGACCCGGTGATGTTGCATAGCGAGCTTCGGGGATTCGGTAGAAATCCGTTGCGGCAATACGCCGTTGTATGTATGCGTTTTCCCCCTTATATTTGAGTGAGTACTTGTGGTCAGAACCGGACAAGGTTAGCTCCGTGTTGTGCGGTAGATGGTTTCCTTGGAGCACGGGAAAGACACAGTGCGAATGGTGATTGGGGTGGGGAAACCATTGTTTGTGTTGTGCAAAGGCGCGGCTATGTCTCCGTGGTCGGCTGGCTATCCCGTGACGCGCAAGTCATGTGGGGGAAGTGTCCCGGCGAGACTAGCCCCTTGTGTGGACTGACGAGAATGTCGAGCGGAGGACAAGCCCGGGCAATGTGGCCATGAGCGGGTGGGGTCCAGCAAGGCTTCTTAGAATCGATCAGTGTGAGACGGAACCCTGACGTGCGAAGTCAGAATGTGCGGGCAAGCCCCGGGGTATATGGCCCTTGTGCGGGTGGGGCCTTTGCAAGGTTCCGTGTGACGACGTGTGTGCCGTTAGGGACATGGTGGTTCCCTTGTGTTTGCGGCTTTAAGCCAATGGGGAAACGGAAGTACCCAGTGTTTGATGTTGTGCTAGATGCATACGAGCTAGGGTGCCTTGGGTGAAACCCGGGTTGCATTCATGTTGCATAGTAGGCCCCTTTCACTTTGTACAAAACATAGAGAACATGTATGCTGTATGAGACATCCAAGCCTGTTTTACCGCTTTAATATATATGCTCTTTTGGTATACGAAGTGCTAACTTGCAGGTGGAGTGGTACCCCGGGGTCCGTTAGGGACGGCCGGGAGGAGATGTGTTTGTTACACAGTAGAGGTCAGCCTTTGCTGACCCACGTTACTTCAAATCCTTACAGGGCAAGGATCGCATGCAGGAGCTAGCGCGCCGGGCGAAAAGCCCTAAGCCTCATGAAGTGTTGCTGTGCTTGGTTTCTCCTTTTGTGTTTGCTACTCTTGTTATGTTTATGTCCGACTTGCATGCCGAGGTAGCCTAGGAGTGCTTGGCACATTTATATTTTTGGACTATTATTGTGTAAGGCCTTAAGGCCATTTGATACTCTATCGTTAGTGGATAACTTCTGTCGGTTAATGTTCTGTTTCCGCTGTGTTTGTCTGGAGTTTTGAGATTGGGTACTTTCCATATCATCTTTTAATACTAAAGCCGTGGCGTCCGTATGTTGTGGGGCCCCGGCTGGACCCATATTATATGGTCTTTACAGGGGAGGTGTTACAATTTGGTATCAGAGGGAGGTTTGCATTCCAGTGAGAAGTTTCGCAGTCGAAAGTATAAGTCGAGTCGCATATTAGAAGTTATCCACATAGGAGTATCGCAGGACCATGAGTGTCCTTGTGTTCGAGTCTTGCAATTAGAGACTGATTTGCGTTTTCGTGCTTGTGTTTAGAGTGCAAGCAACGAGGCTGGGACCTCGAGGCCAAGAGAAGAGCTCTGAGCAAGTAGTGCGACTGCGCAAGGTCCGCTAGGGATGGGGGTCACACCGGCCGACTTCTGTCGTATGCTTGCAGAAGCGATGGTGGCGGCCCAAGCTGCAGCGACAGCACAGGTAGCAGCTCCCGTTGCTCAAGTAGCAACTCCTGCTACCCCAGACACGGCAGCGACCGTGCCGGTTAAGGAAGTCAGACGGGCAGAGCCGCAGGCCGAGAGAGTGGTTGTCGGGCATGGGGACTGGAAAATGAAGTACTTTCTGAGCTTCCACCCTCCAACCTTCAAGGGAATCGGCACGCCCACAGATGTAGAGGATTGGTGGGCTAGAATTCAGGAGCTTCTGAGGGCGGCAGAGGCGCTCGAAGAGAAAAAGGCAGAGTTCGCAGCCTTTATGTTGGAGGGAGATGCTAAGTTATGGTGGGTGAGCCACAGTGGCCGGCAATTTCTAGGACGCACACCGTCCATCGAGGAATTTGGGAATGCCTTCCTGAAGAAGTACATTCCCGCCTTAGCGAGGTTAGCCCTCCAGAGGCAGTTCCTACATCTTGTGCAGCGAGACAAGTCAGTGGATGAGTATGTTCAGGAATTTACTCGCTTGGGTAGTTATGCAGGGATGACCATGGCAGACGATGAAGAGAGGGACAATCTCTTCTATCATGGACTGAGGGAGAATCTAAGACAACCCCTCATATCGATGAAACGTGCGGGTTTCAACGAATTGGTGGAGGCGGCCCGAATTTTGGAGAGTGACATGGAGCGATCCCAGCGTCGCAAGGGTTTCACACCCAAGCAGGGGGAGGAGAAGAAGCCTGTTCAGTCCCATGGAAAGACGGAAGGGAGCCGGTGGAAGAAGAAGCCTTCCCCATATAAGTCGGGCGAGAAAAGTAATTGGACGTCCAGAGGGTCACGCTCTAATGGACCGCAGACGTGTTACAGTTGTGGCAAGCCAGGCCACATAGCAAGATTTTGTACCCAAGGGGGCGCTGAGCAAGAGCCAAGGCAGGAGAAAACCGTACGCTCCGGACCCAGTACAGCAGAGAAGGGGAAAATGGCGGAGTCGAGTGCTTCTTGGTTTCAACCAGTGCAGCCAAGGGCCTACAACCTTGGGCAACAAGAAGCAATCCGTCAACCTGATGTGGTGACAGGTACGAGAGTTCAACCTGCACCTTAGATTCCTGTCTTCCAAACCTTTATGTTTGTTGCATGTGTGTAGGCTTTGTAGTGGTATCTGGGTACCCCGCTATAGTACTTTTTGATACGGGAGCGTCGCACTCCTTCCTTGCGGAAAGTTTCACCCGGAGGATTGGAGTTGAGTCCTTTGCAACGGACTCAGAGTTGAAAGTGCGCATGCCCAATGGGTCTTCTATGACAACCAGGACTAAAGGGCGGATTTGTTGGAGTCTTGAGGGAGTCGACTTCATATTAGTAGCGACGATCTTGCCGTTGTCCGAGTTCGATGTGATTTTGGGGATGGATTGGCTAGCGGAGCAGCGTGCCAGCATCGACTGTTTGTCCAAGGTGGTAACCCTGAGGAGCGTGGGGCAAGCAGAAGTCAAGTTTGAGGGCCTGCATGGAGTGGCCTGTTCCCTAGTTTCGGCACTTCATCTAGTGCGAGCTGTTAACCAAGGGGCTGTAGCTCTAGTAGCGTTGTTGGAGGTTAGCCTTTCCAGGCTGTCTCTTGGAGAAGTGCCCGTGGTGGCGGAGTTTGGAGATATTTTCCCTGAGGAGCTACCGGGAGCACCTCCTTGGCGGGAGATTGATTTCTCCATCGAATTAGTGCCCGAGGCTAGGCCGGTGTCACGACCACCCTTTAGGATGGCACCAAAGGAGTTGGCCGAGCTCAAGGTTCAGTTGCAGGAGCTTTTGGAGCAAGGGTATATCAGGCCCAGCTCTTCACCGTGGAGTGCGCCAGTGTTATTTGTAAAGAAGAAAGACGGTAGTATGCGTCTGTGCATAGACTACCGAGAGTTGAACAAATTGACTGTCAAGAATAAGTATCCGATTCCTCGGATAGACGATCTCTTTGACCAGTTGGTGGGATCGGTGGTGTACTCCAAGTTGGACTTGAAGTCCGGGTATTATCAGTTGCGGATTCGTGACGAAGACATACCCAAGACCGCGTTTGGTACGAGGTATGGTCATTTTGAGTTCTCGGTGATGCCGTTCGGGCTGACAAACGCGCCGTCCGTGTTCATGGACTTGATGAACCGAGTGTTTCGCGAATATTTGGACTGGTTCGTAGTCGTCTTTATCGATGACATATTGGTGTATTCCAAGTCGGAAGCGGAGCACGAGTCGCACTTGCGGACAGTGTTGCAAGTATTGAGAGAGAACCAGCTTTATGCGAAGTTCTCCAAGTGCGAGTTCTGGTTGGAGAAAGTGGCATTTCTAGGCCATGTGATTAGTGGGGATGGGGTGGCGGTAGATCCAACGAAAGTAGAAGCCATCAGAGAGTGGCCAGTTTTGGGGACCGTGGCGGAAGTCCGAAGTTTTCTTGGACTAGCCGGGTACTACCGAAGGTTTGTGGAAAACTTTTCGCGGATAGCTCTACCCCTCACTTCACTAACTCGCAAGGATCAGAAGTTTGTATGGACTCAAGAGTGCAAACAGGCGTTTGAAACCCTGAAGGAAAGGCTAATGACGGCGCCGATCCTAAGTCTACCAAAGGGGACCGAAGGGTTCCAGATTTTCAGCGACGCATCCGGATGCGGTTTAGGGTGCGTGTTGGTGCAGCATGGTAGCGTGATAGCTTTTGGGTTGAGGCAGCTGAAGCCTCATGAGAGAAATTACCCCGTCCATGATTTGGAGTTGGCGGCGGTAATTTTTGCTTTGAAGTTGTGGAGGCACTACGTTTATGGTGCAAAGGTGGAGATCTTCACGGACCACAAGAGTCTGAAGTATCTCCTAGATCAGAAGGACCTAAATATGCGGCAGCGCAGGTGGGTCGAGTTCCTTGGGGACTACGAGGTGGCGATTCAGTACACGCTAGGGAAAGCCAATGTGGTGGCAGATGCTTTGAGTAGGAAATACTCGGGGCAAGGAAATTGGATTGAAGCTCACGATGAGCAGTTAAGGCGGGACTGAGAGTCCCTTGGTTTGGAATGTGTGGCAAGAGGCGAGTCTAGCGTGGCTCGACTAAATTGGATTGAGATGTAGAGTGACTTATGCGATCGTATTCGGGAAGCGACCCGTGTAGATGCGGAGTTCCAACCTTTCGTGGAGGAAGCTCTAAAGGGAGAGGGAAGCGCCTGGGAGATGGTTGATGGGATTCTGAGGAAGGGCGGAAGGATTTGTGTACCGCAGTTCGGCAAGCTCCGCGAGGAGTTGATGTTTGAGGCCCACTTCACTAAGTACTCCATTCACCCGGGCAGTACAAAGTTGTACTTGGATTTGAAGAAGTCCTATTGGTGTCCTGGGATGAAGCGGGACGTAGCTTTGTGTGTGAGTCGGTGCCAAACTTGTGCCTTGGTGAAGGCCGAGTGTCAGAAGCTGGGCGGGTTCTTGAAGCCTCTTCCAATCCCCGAATGGAAATTTGATGACATCTCCATGGATTTTGTGCATGGATTGCCTAGATCGCAGCAGGGTAATGATGCCATTTGGGTGATTGTGGACCGCTTGACCAAAGTGGCACATTTCATCCCAAACCGGAAGGAGGACGGTGTGGAAAAGTTGGTAGAGTTGTACGTCCGCAATATTGTACGACTTCATGGGATTCCGAAGAGTATAGTCAGCGACCGGGATGGACGTTTCACGTCTAAGGATTGGCGGTTGGTGCAGAAGAGCTTGGGCACAAAACTCAAGTTCAGTACGGCCTTTCATCCTCAAACCGATGGGCAAACTGAGAGAACGAACCGTACTTTGGAAGATATGCTAAGGATGTGTACTCTTGACTTCGACAAGAAGTGGGAGGATCACCTCTTCATGGTGGAGTTTGCGTATAACAATAGTTACCAAGCTAGTATCAAGATGGCGCCATACGAAGCTCTGTATGGGAGGCGGTGTCGAACACCGATGTCTTGGACAAAGGCGGGAGACACCAAGCTTTTGAGGAAAGCTTTGTTAGAAGCCAGCGTGGTGATTGAGCCGACGGTGGTGCCGGTAGAGGAAGACTTGAGGACGCGAGTTCGTCCAATCGGGATAGAAGATTCAGAGGTTCGGCAATTGCGGAACAAGGAAGTTAGACTCGTAAAGGTCCGTTGGGACAACTGTGGTTGCGAGGAACTCTCATGGGAGCGAGAGCAGGCCATGCGGGAGGAGTACCCCGAGCTTTTCTCCTCAGGTACCGTTTAGAATTTGTGTACTTTCCATATTTTAAATTTCGGGACGAAATTCTTTGAAGGGGGGGGGGGAGAATTGTAACACCCCAAAACTTGGAAGGGCAATCGACGGCGTCGCTTAGCTAATTTTGGGTTTTGGGGGTAGGCACACGGCCTGTGATACAGCCGTGTCACAAGCCGTGTTGCGCCTGGGTCGTCGAGCCGTGTTGCCCCTGGGTCGCCGAGCCATGTTGGTCGACGATCGGCGAGAAGGCACACGGCCTTGGACACAGGCGTGTCCCTGGCCGTGTCCTTCTCGGGCTGTTCGCAGAATTTATTCTGCTAGGCGTGACACGGGTCACAACACGGCCGTGTCGGGGCTGACACGGGCGTGTCGAGGGCCGTGTCTTTGGCCGTGTCTTAGGTCGTGTCCTTCTCTGACTGAGAATGTTGGTCGGTGGGGGGAGTGACACGGGCCTCGACACGGGCATGTCAACGGTGACACGGCTGTGTCGAAAGCCGTGTCAAAGACCGTGTCAAGGGCCGTGTGCTGGTTTTCGAATCGGTCGAGACGGCGAGTGGCTAACACGGCCATGCACACGGCCGTGTTGCAACCCGTATTCAGCCCAGATTTTCTATTTTGGGTTCCGATCGTGGCCGTTCGTTCTTTTCTTTGGAAGATCCAACGGTGGGGAGCCTCCCTGGGTGGTTTAAGGCCGGGAATAGGGTTTCAAACCCTCATTTTCCATTTGGCTTTATCTCTCTTGATTCTAGAAAGAAGGGAGAGCAAGGTGGAGGAAGGAGGCCAAGATCCGGCCGCCGGCGAAGCTTCGGAGGTCCGTTTCGCGAGCGGAGTTCAGATCCGCGAAGGTGGGAGCGTTGTGGTGGTGTTCAACCGAGCAAATCTTCTCCATGGCTAGGAAGAGGGGACGAAAGGTAACGACACTTCTCCTCTCGGTTTTTAGGATTTAGGATGCATGAATAGCATCCCCTTCCTTTCATATTTTGAGCGTCGAATATCTCAAATGAGAGGGATTCGTGTAGCCTAGGTTCAAGAGGAACCTCCGGGTTGAGTATGTTTATCCCGGCATGCTTTGCATTAGAGATCCGCTCCGTTAGCGGATTAGGCATTGTGGGTGAAGCCGTGGTCGCGACCGTTAGTCCGACCCGGTGATGTTGCATAACGAGCTTCGGGGATTCGGTAGAAATCCGTTGCGGCAATACGCCGTTGTATGTATGCGTTTTCCCCCTTATATTTGAGTGAGTACTCGTGGTCAGAACCGGACAAGGTTAGCTCCGTGTTGTGCGGTAGATGGTTTCCTTGGAGCACGGGAAAGACACAGTGCGAATGGTGATTGGGGTGGGGAAACCTTTGTTTGTGCTGTGCAAAGGCGCGGCTATGTCTCCGTGGTCGGCTGGCTATCCCGTGACGCGCAAGTCATATGGGGGAAGTGTCCCGGCGAGACTAGCCCCTTGTGTGGACTGACGAGAATGTCGAGCGGAGGACAAGCCCGGGCAATGTGGCCATGAGCGGGTGGGGTCCAGCAAGGCTTCTTAGAATCGGTCAGTGTGAGACGGAACCCTGACGTGCGAAGTCAGAATGTGCGGGCAAGCCCCGGGGTATATGGCCCTTGTGCGGGTGGGGCCTTTACAAGGTTCCGTGTGACGGCGTGTGTGCCGTTAGGGACATGGTGGTTCCCTTGTGTTTGCGGCTTTAAGCCAATGGGGAAACGGAAGTACCCAGTGTTTGATGTTGTGCTAGATGCATACGAGCTAGGGTGCCTTGGGTGAAACCCGGGTTGCATTCATGTTGCATAGTAGGCCCCTTTCACTTTGTACAAAATATAGAGAACATGTATGCTGTATGAGACATCCAAGCCTGTTTTACCGCTTTAATATATATGCTCTTTTGGTATACGAAGTGCTAACTTGCAGGTGGAGTGGTACCCCGGGGTCCGTTAGGGACGGTCGGGAGGAGATGTGTTTGTTACACTGTAGAGGTCAGCCTTTGCTGACCCACGTTACTTCAAATCCTTACAGGGCAAGGATCGCATGCAGGAGCTAGCGCGCCGGGCGAAAAGCCCTAAGCCTCATGAAGTGTTGCTGTGCTTGGTTTCTCCTTTTGTGTTTGCTACTCTTGTTATGTTTATGTCCGGCTTGCAAGCTGAGGTAGCCTAGGAGTGCTTGACACATTTATATTTTTGGACTATTATTGTGTAAGGCCTTAAGGCCATTTGATACTCTATCGTTAGTGGATAACTTCTGTCGGTTAATGTTCTGTTTCCGCTGTGTTTGTCTGGAGTTTTGAGATTGGGTAGTTTCCATATCATCTTTTAATACTAAAGCTGTGGCGTATGTATGTTGTGGGGCCCCGGCCGGACCCATATTATATGGTCTTTACAGTGGAGGTGTTACACCCTCTGAGAATGTTTTATGCTAGGTTGCATGTTAGGTATTTTCACTTATAAAAGCATTATTACTAATACTTTATACACCTCATATTTCTAAAACTAAAATACTATTTTCTAGCTAACGTAAATACTATTTCCATACTTATAATAAATCTAGATTCTTACATGCCATGAGTTGTCCTTTGGGGATGTTTATACTCATGTAGGGTGTTAATCAACATAATCAAAGTATTTTCCGCAGCGTATAACTACATTTTTACTCGTGGACTAGTTGATCCACTATGCCGAGGGATACAACAATCTAAATTTAAATTGGTTTTTTACTTAATAACTTATTGATTTTATATAAACTATAGAGTTTGGAGTCTTGCCTGAGCGCCTACAGTTATCCCCTGCACGGCATGACATCACGACAAGTATTTTATTTTTCTCTAATATAACTTAAACATTGAGAAAATGTGGGTTGTGACAATTGGTATCAGAGGGATGAGTTGTTTGACAATTGGTCGGGCAACCATCTCTAGTTTGTGTTAGTTGTTTAGTGTCATTTCATACACACACCGATGTGTCATCATTACGTCTTGGCTGAAGCATGAACACTATACTCATAAGCATGATAAGAAGTATACGGGGCATATTATGTAGTATGGGATGCATAATATGTGTTTGTATATGGATCCATCATAGGCGACAACATATGACGGTTATGTAGTATGGGATGCGTAACCACCATCACATGGGTGCCCATTAGCATGTTTTCTCTTTTCATTACATGTGATGCTATGTAGTATGAGATGCATAATATTTCATGTGTACGCCGCTCATAACATGCATTAAGGCCTTTTTAGAATGCATATCACAACATACATATCATAACATTGCATAGCACATGTGCCAAGCTAAAGATTTACATGATGACACATGTACACACATTGTTTTGAGTCAAAAAATACAAATTCATGCATTCATGGTCTATGCACAAGAGTTAATAGGATGATGGTATATATTCCTTGGTTTAAGCATTTCATCATTTATAAAATTCCCAGAGCAAGTTAGCAGCAAGAGTAAGTATTTATGCATGTTTTGTCTGTACTAGGTTGTTTGGTTCTAGCGGTTAAGCTAGGTTTTGACTAGTTGTTTGTTATGATTATTAGAATGTCGAGACGTCCTACAATGAGGTCGACTCCCAAGTCAGAGGGCGAGTCGTCTGGTGCTCAGAATGAGGTAGTGATTGAAGAATTATGACAGAGCAATGAAGTTTTATTTAGGCAAATGTTGGAGGTGCAGTCACAGATCCAATCCATATTGACTATTGTGGCAGGGCATCCACTTAAAGTTTAGAACCCGGCTGTGGGTCAAGGTGTTCCAGTTCCTCCTGCTCCTCTGTTGTCCCCAGCTGTGTTACTGTAACACCCATAGCCATCACACAACATATAGCAGTAGGTCCGACCGGGGCCCGACGCCATATACCACGGACAGACCTGCAAGTTTCTAGATGAAACCATTCAACCAATACACACGTCCTACCCAGAGCATCTAGCGGAAGCAATTATTAAGTTGTGAAAGAAAGAACCCAGGCACAAGCACGACTGTCCACTAACAACCCAGTAGGAATGAACTAAAAAATACACAAAAGTTCTGGCCTTATGGCCTTACAATAGTTCACCAAATTTAAATAGTGTCTTACAAACTTCGGCTCACAGGCCGGCCACACATGATTTAAACAGGAAAACAAACAAGGCCTTCGAGGGCCGTCTTAGCAACTTGGGCTTTGGCCCGCTATTTACCGCTCGGCTCCGCAGTACCTGCAAGCATAATTCACCGCAACGGTGACAACCAAGAATAACGATCAGCTAAAGCCGACCAAATTATAACGATTCCGCCCCCAAACTCGGGGCGGCAAAGCTCCTTCCCTGCACTTGTTAGTGTAACAAGCAATATAGTGAATAAACACAACATCACAGGTGCAGGCTCACACGGCCACACACCCCATGCTCTCAGGGCACTGACTCGGTGAACCCGGTCAAAATCGCGGTCTCACCACCATCCCTTGGATGACAAATCTCATGAGCATTTAGTCTTTCCGACCTAAGCCTAAGACTCGCACGACTATGCCAGTGACCTGTCCCTTTTTCAGGTATCTATCACCAAACCACATAGTTCGGGTTCGGTTCTACAAGCCCGTTGCTCACGCTGCACTGTAAAACTTAAGACAAGCACGCAGGTCAAACTTTGCCGGATCCCAAATTCGTTCATACAATCACATAACCCAGTTATGTTCAAAGCTGGCTCCCAGGACGCCAAGATGGCAGAAATGTGTTTCCGCCCAGTTTTCCGGGTGCGCCTTGGGGTTAATCCCCAAGGATCCCTACTGCAATCTACCACGTAGAAACCCGAAAACAACCAAAGGCACGGAGTCTTCTCCAGCTAATCATGCATAGTAAAACATCACCGATCCATACCAACATGTCTGGGTAGGCTTCACACACCATGCCTATGTCCGTTTCTCGATTTCGGACTCTAAATGCTAACAAGATGGACATTACATATCTACCCCAAGGAACACCGCAAACTCGCCGCACACTCGCGGGAGCGGGTTTTCCCTATGCAAAAGAAGAAGAGCTTCACATGCTCAAGTAGCGAATCGTTACCCTAGTATTCCTCTTCGGCGCCATGAAAATCTACACGGATGAAAAGCACCGCGATGATCTCGCCTCCGTATATCTGGACTCGGTTTGCGATTTGGCACTCTGAATCTCCTCCGACGACCGGATCTTCTCTCCTTTTTCCTCCTTGCTCTCCCTTCTCTCTAGAACTTAGAAAGAGAGTGGCCAATGAAAAGTGAGGGTTTAAACCCCCAATCCCGGCCTTAACCCTAGGATGGAGAGGCCTGAATCGTTAGATCCCAAAATAAGGAAACTAACGACTATGATTCGCCCTGAAAATAAACTTCCTAGGCCAAACACGGCTTGCGACACGCCCGTGTCCAAGGCCGTGTAACTCATTTGCCGTCATTCGGGAAAATCCCGACCAGGACACGTCCTGTGACACGGCTTGGGACACGCCCGTGTCCCAAGTGACACGCTTGTGTCAAGGCCCGTGTCACGGCCCGTATACCCAAACGACACAGGACCAGAAATGTCCTGAGAAGGACACGACTATGTGACACACCTATATCATATGTCATGTGCTAGACACGCCCTGGGACACACCCATGTCCCAGGCCATGTAACTCCCTCAACACAATCCAGCAAACTGCCCGAGCAGGACACGACCACTGACACGTCTGTGTCCTAGGCCGTGTGGCCTTTACCAAGGCCCAAAACATGCCTAAAAACGCTGCCCATTGCTCTTTTGAGTTTCGGGGCGTTACAGTTACCGCCAGAGATGAACTGCATCTCGTATTTCCAGCGATTAGGACCTCCTTCTTATGATAGTAGGGCAGATTTCATTGTGTTGGAAGATTAGCTTATAGCAATCAAGGAGATGTTTTTATACTCTGGAGTTTTTGACAGCCAGAGAGTGATGGTTGCTGCATATCAGCTCAACGGTTTGGCAAAGAGTTGGTGGCTAAGGGAGAAGGAAAATTTGAAGGATGGGTGTTCCTGGGATGCCTTCAAGGTGTTACTGCTGAAGAAGTTTCTGCCATCGGTCGAGCGAGACCGTCTGATGAATTATTTCCTACATTTGAAGCAAAGACAAATCACAGTTAGTGAGTACGAGATTGAGTTTAGCAAGCTAAGCCAGTTTGCTCCTGATTTGGTAATCTTTGAAGCCAACAGAGTTAAACGATTTTTTGGTGGTCTAACGAGTGACATCCAGTAGCTAGCTAGTGCTTATGGGTCGGAGAGTTATGCTGGAGAAGTCGAAGCAGCTCTTAAGGTTAGGCGATCGACAATGCCAAGAACCAAGGTCAGCAAATAAGAAATGATAAGAGGAAGACTGGTGAGAGTAAGAGTTCCTAGGAATCCGGTGCTGCTTTGAGGAAGAGGAGCAAAGAAATATGCAGTTTCTGTGGCCGGCTAGGCCACCCGTTTGAGAAATGTTTCAAGAGGATAGGAGCTCAGAGGCAGGAGCAAGTTCATGCGATCATGGGTGCTCCTAAGGGAGAGTTGGTTTGTACTTTGTGCAAACGGAAGGAGCATGATGCTTCCCACTGTTGGGATAAGGTTAGAGTCTTCTTCTAGTGTGGACAAAAAGGTCACATCAAGTCAAAGTGCTCGCAGTCTCAGCCTGCGCTACAACCAGTTACACTTCGGGCTTTACCACTGCCACAACCTGTAGACAAAGGGAAGGGAAAGCTGAATGTGTTCTCTCTAGAGGAAGCCCAAAAAACTAATCAAGTGATTTCAGGTTAGTTTCAAACCTAAATTTTGTTTCTTTTTATCTCATATTTATAGTTTCAATGTTGTTCGATTAGTTATGTAAGTTTTTTATAGGGAAATTTAAGGTAAAGAATCACTGAGCGCGTGTTCTTTTTGATTTCGGTGCTACCCACTCGTTTGTGGCTAGGGCCTTCGTAGAGTGTCATTGTTTGACTCCCTTCCGGGTGGGTGACGCATTTTGTGTCAAGTTTCCTTCTGATGATTCTGTGGAATCGGACAAAGTTATTCAGAGTTGTCTGATTCGGTTATGGGATTTCTCGCAGTTGTTGATTTGAAGGTGATAGACTTGGAAGACTTTGATGTGATCTTGGGCATGGACTGGTTGTCCAAATATGATGATGTTATCCAGTGCAAGGTTTAGTGTTTGGACTTCAAGATGGACAACGGTCAACCCAGGAGTGTTTACGGATATCCGTGCCAAGTTTCTCCGATTATTTCTGTGGTATGTGCTCGGAAGCTTTTATATTCCGGATGTTTTTCTTGTTTGATTTCAGTTTTGGAGACCGTTGTTAGCTTGCCGCGTGTAGAGGAGATTCTGGTGGTGCGTGAGTTTCCGGATGTTTTTTCCAACTAATCTTCCTGGTCTTCCGCCTGAAAGGGACATGGATTTCGTCATAGATCTGGAGCCGGGTACCCGTCCTATTGCTAAGGCGTCGTACCATATGGCCCTGCATGAGTTGGAGGAGTTGCGTACTCAGTTGGATGAGTTGCTCCTGAATGGTTTTATTAGGCCAAGTTCTTCGCCTTGGGGTGCTCCCGTATTATTTGTAAAGAAAAAGGATGGATCAATGAGGTTGTGCATTGATTATAGAGAGGGAGCTGAATAAAGTCACCATTAAGAACAGGTATCCTTTACCGAGAATAGACAATTTGTTTAATCAACTGCGTGATAGCTCAGTATTTTCAAAGATTTACCTTCGTTCGGGCTACTACAAGTTAAGGATTCATGAGACGGATATCCCACAGACTTCTTTCCATTCCAGGCATGGACATTTTGAGTTTTTGGAAATGTCCTTTGGTTTGACCAATGCCCCCTCTGCCTTTATGGATATGATGAACCGCGTGTTCAAGGATTTTCTGGACCATTTCGTGGTCGTGTTTATAGACAACATTTTGGTGTATTCCCGTAGTATTGATGAGCATGCCCAGCACTTGTGTTTAGTTTTGTCTGCCTTGAGCGACCACAAGCTATTTACTAAGTTGAGCAAGTGTGAGTTTTGGTTGCCTCAGGTTTCATTCTTGGGTTATGTGGTAAATAAAGATGGAATTTCAGTTGACCCTGAGAAGATAGCTGTTGTTATGGATTGGAATAGGCCAACCACACCTAAGGAGATAAGGAGCTTCCTAGGGTTGGTTGGCTATTATAGAAGGTTTGTAGAGGGTTTCTCTACGTAGTCTGTGTAACGCCCCAAAACTCAAAAGAGCAACGGGAAGCGTTTTGAGCCAAGTCTGGGACTTGGTAGTGGGCACACAACCTAGGACACGGGCGTGTCCCAGGGCCGTGTCGTGTTCGGGGTCGACGACGCAGTGAGAGGTCGATGATTTGCAGGTGTCGAGTATCGAGATAGGGAACACGGCCTGGGACACGGGCATGTCCCAAGGATGTGTCCTGCTCGGGCAGTCTGCGGTTTTGTACTAAGGAGATTACACGACCTGGGACATGGGCGTGTCCCAGGGCATGTCTTGCATACGGCATGTGACACGGGCGTGTCATATGACCATGTACTTCTCGGGACATTTCTGGACCTGGGTTGTTTGGACACACAGGGCCGTGACACGGGCACTGACACAGGCGTGTCACATGCGATATGGGTGTGTCGGATGCCGTGTCACAGGCCGTGTTCTGGTCGGGAGTTCCTGGTGACGGCAAATGAGTAACACGTCCATGCACACGACCGTGTAGCAACCCGTGTTCGGTCCAGGAAGTTAATTTTTGGGCTGAATCGTGACCGTCTGTTTCCTTATTTTAAGATCCGACGGCTGGGGGGTGTTTCCTCAGGGATATACCCGGGTTTAGGATTTAGAAATCCTCATTTACTTTGGTTCACTCTCTTTCTAAAAGCAAGAGCGAGGAGAGAGCAATGAGGAAGAAGGAAGGCTAGATCCGGTCACCGGCGGAGTTTCGGAGCTCCAAATCGCGAGCTGACTTTGGATCTGTGGAGGCAAGGAGATTGCGGTGCTTTTCATCCACTTAGATTTCCATGGCGCCAAGGGAAAATGCTAGGGTAACGATTTTCTTCTTGAGCATGTGAAGCTCTTCTTCCTTTGCATGGGAAAACCCGCTCCCGCGAGTGTGCGGTGAGTTTGCGGTATTCCTTGGGGTAGATATGTAAAGTCCCCCTTATTAGAGTCTGGAATCGTAGTACGGACATAGGCATGGTGTGTGAAGCCTACCCGAACATGTTGGTCTGGATCAGTGATGTTTTGCTATGCATATTGTGTCGGAGAAGACTCCGTGAATTTTGTTTATTTTCAGGTTGCTATGCGTTAGAATGCATCTGGGAATCTTGGGGATTAACCCCAAGGTGCACCCAGAAATCTGTGCGGAAATATATTTCTGCCATTTCGGTGGCCTGGGAGCCAGCCGGGTATATAGCGGGGCTATGTACCGTGTTTTATCGATAGTTGGGACTGTGGGAAACTTGGCCCGCGTCAAAGGCCAAATGGCCATGGCGGGGTGAGCAACGGGCTGGTGGAACCCTAACCGCTCCATCTATTTTGGTTAAAGAGACCTAAAGTTAACGTGGCACTTACTGATGATTTGGAGATCGAGTCTAGGCTACGTCTTAAAAGACTAAATGCTCACAAGGTTTGCCTCCCTGGGGGTGGTGGTGGAGTCGAGGATCGGACTAGCTTCGCCGAGTAAGTGCCCTGAGAGTACGGGGTGTACGGCCGTGTGTGCGTGCACCTATGAAGTGATGTTTATTCGTTATGTTGCTGTCTTTTCTAACAAGTGCAGGGAAGAAGCTTTGCCGCCCCGGTTTTGGGGCGGAATCGTTATAATTTGGTCAGCTTTAGCTGACCGTTATTCTTGTTTGCCACCATTGCGGTGAATTGTGCTTGCAGGTGCTGCGAAGCCAAGCGATAAATAGCGGGCTAAAGCCCAAGTTGCTGAGTCGGCCCTCGAAGGCCTAATTTTGAGTGTTTTCTTGTAGTCTCATGTATGACCGGCATGCATGCCGAAGTTTGGAAGACACTTATTTTTGAGCAAACTAATATAAGGCCATAATGACAGTTCTTGTGTATTGAACATTCCTGTTGGTTTGAGTAGTGGACATTCATGCTTGGTTGGGTTCTTTATTCCTTGCAACTTAATAAATTACTTCTGCTAGATGCTCTGTATAAGACGTGTGTATTGGTTGATTGGTTTCAATGAGTAACCCACCAGTCTGTCTGTGGTATATGACGTCGGGCCCCGACCAGACTTACTACTATATGATATGTGACGGATATGGGTGTTACAATTTGGTATCATACTACCGGTTTCGGTCAAGCTTAAATGAATTCGTGGACGAATTCACTTTAAGAGGTGGTGAACACATGTGTGTGCGTCATCGTTATAACATGAAAAAAACCCATGAATGTCCACTTAGGAATGAAAATACACATGTTTGAGGAACCTGTGCGTTCCTATAATTGCTTTTTGCAAGGTTATATGGTCGCTTATCGGTGTTTTGCATGATTATAGGTGACCAGGAGTGGTGCTGGGCCGTCAGAATGGCCATCTTCTGAGGCGAGCAGCGCACCAAATGATGTGCCTGCAACACCCCCTTCAGCAGAGACCATTCGATTGGTAGCGGAGGCTGTGTTTGTGATGATCAATGCATAGCCTATGAGGCAGGTACAGTAGCCTGCTCCTGCTGTGGAGCAAGTACCGCTCCCAGCGGCAGAGCCAAGGAGGGTGGAACAGGTGGTTTTGGAGCCGGTGTTGCCGAGGAGAGCAACGGAGAAGCAGCTGAAGCACGTGATGGGCTTCAATCCTCCTGTGTTCTCGGGGACGTGAACCCCAACTCAAGCGGAGGATTGGCTCTCTAGAGTTAATAGAGTGCTGACAGCGACTGAGACTGAGGAGTGGTAGAAGACCACGATTGAGACGTTCTTGCTAGATGGGGATGCAAGGCTATGGTGGGAAGGCTTGGAGCTACACCATCTGAGGGGTAGGCAGTTGGCTGATGTCTCAATGGAGGAGTTTTCAAGGTTGTTCTTGGCTCGATACCTCCCCTCAGCTCAGAGGATTGCTTTGGAGAATGAATTCCAAAAATTGGGTCAAGGATACAGTACTGTGGACGAGTATCTCCACGAGTTTACTCGTTTAGGACCATACGCAAGTGCTACCTTTGCTGATGAGGAGCGCAAGACGAACTGATTCTATGAAGGCTTGAGAGATGACTTGAGATTGTTTCTTTCGGGGCCTATGGCGCAGGGTTTCATGACCTTTGTCAACTCGGCCCGGTCCTTGGAAAAGAACATGAAGAACGTTCAGACGAAGAAGGACTATAGTGGCAAGAAATCGGAGTTCAAAGTGCCGACTACTTCGAAGTCTGGATATCGCAGGTTCAACAAGAAGGCTAGGACGTCGGGTCCGACCCCTTCTTCAGGTGCCTCAGGGGTAACTACCAACCGAACCCCGGGCGCTTGTTTCACTTGTAGAAAGACGGTGCATTTTGCCCGCGATTGTTGGAGCGGACGTCCGAAGTCCGAGAGAAAGCAAGGAGCCACTTATGAAGAAAAGGGCAAGGCGGTGGAGTCAACCGCGTCCCACTATACTCCGACTCAACCGAGAGTCTATAATATGGGCCAGCAGGAGGCCATCAAGCAAGCAGATTTGGTGACAGGTACATTTTAATTTATAGCAAGTTAGCTTTAAATACTGTTACCTAGTGCTTGTTAGCTTAATACTGTTTGTATAGGCTTTGTTCTGATTGGCGATAGTCCGGCACGAGCACTTTTTGATACGGGAGCTTCACACTCCTTTTTGTCTGAAAGTTTCATAACGCGCATCGGAGTCCCTTCTTCGATGGCGAAGGACAAACTGGATGTGCTGCTGCCGAATGGGTGTTCGATGCACGCGGACAGAGTATGTGCCGTAAAGGTTCATATTGGAAGCCAAGAGTTCGACTTGCTTGCGTCGTTGCTGCCGCTAGTAGAGTTCGACGTCATCTTCGGTATGGATTGGATTTCGGAGCAGAAGGCTTTTATTGATTGTAACCATAAAGAGGTCAAGCTGGGTGTTGGGCAGGAGAAGACGTTTGCGGGATTGAAGGGGTCGAGCAAGACGTTGATGTCTGCTCTTCAGGTGGTGAAGGCGGTTCGTGCTGGAGCAGAGCTGTTCTTCACGTTAGTGGAGGCTGTAAAGCCTAAGACCACTTTGGATGGTATCCCAATTGTATGTGAGTACCCCGACGTGTTCCCGGACAATCTTCCCGGAGCCCCACCACAGCGAGAGATCGATTTCACGATCGAGCTAGTGCTAGGTGCTAAACCTGTGTCACGTTCTCCTTATAGGTTGGCGCCTAAGGAGATGGCGAAGTTAAAGGTTCAACTAGAAGAGTTGATGGAACCAGAGTATGTGCGTCCAAGCTCGTCGCCTTGGAGCGCACCGGTCCTCTTTGTTAAGAAGAAGGACAGGAGCTTGCGGCTGTGTATCGACTACAGAGAGTTGAACAAGCTAATGAAAAAGAACAAATACCCGATCCCAAGGATTGATGATCTTTTTGATCAGTTAGTCGGGTCGTCGGTATATTCAAAGTTGGATCTGAATTCTGGTTATTAACAGCTAAGGATAAGGGAGAGTGATATCCCGAAGACAACGTTCAGCACAAGGTATGAGCATTTCGAGTTCACGATCATGCCGTTTGGGCTGACTAATGCGCCATCGGTGTTCATGGATTTGATGAATAGGACGTTCAGAGAGTACCTAGACCGTTTTGTGATCGTATTCATTGACGACATATTGGTGTACTCGTAGTGCAAGGAAGATCACTTCAAGCATCTGCATTTGGTGTTGGAGACGTTGAGGAGGAACGAACTATACGCAAAGTTCTCCAAGTGCGAGTTTTGGTTATCCTCAGTGGCGTTCCTTGGGCATATAGTCAGTGGAGAAGGGAAAGCGGTAGATCTGACGAAGATTTTTGCGATACGTGAGTGACCTGTGTTGTCTTCAGTAGCGAAAGTCCGGAGTTTTCTTGGGCTTGCCGGCTATTACAGGCATTTTATAGAGAACTTCTCGCGGATAGCGCTACCTCTCACGAAGTTGACAAGGAAGGATCAGAAGTTCTTATGGACGTAGGAGTGCGTGCAAGCATTTGAGGAGTTGAAGAGTCGGTTGACCACGACGCCAGTGCTAAGTTCGCCAAGTGGGACCGAGGGCTTCGATATTTATAGTGATGCGTCAGGTAGTGGTTTGGGCTGCGTGCTGCAGCAGCATGGAAGTGTTATTGCGTATGGATCGCGTCAGCTGAAAGTGCGCGAAAGGAATTATCCGGTCCACGGCTTGGAATTGGCGGCCGTGATATTTGCGCTTAAGTTGTGGAGACATTATTTGTACGGCGTAAAGGTCGATATTTATACTGACCATAAGAGCCCGAAGTACCTATTGGATCAGAAAGATCTGAACATGAGGCAGCGGAGATGGATGGAGTTCCTGGGGGACTCTACGTTCAAGATTCATTATGTACCCGACAAAGGAAATGCAGTTGCAGATGCGTTGAGTCGTAAGGCTCCCGCCCAAGCCAACTGGTTGTCGGTTCATGATGAGAGGTTAATTCTAGAGTTGGAGGCGTTAGAGATCTGTTGTGTGGACAAGCAGACTAGCGCCAAAGCAATGTTGAACTGGACGAAAGTTCAGTATGACCTGGCTGATCGCATTCGGCAGGCTATGGAGTTGGATGGCACCATGAAGGAGCTCATGGATGCAACATTGGATGGGTCAAATTCCCAGTTTTCAGTTGAGGATGGGCTTCTAAGGAAGGGCAATCGTTTGTGCATCCCAAACGGGGGAAATCTACGGGCGGAGTTGATGTAAGAGGCTCATCATACCAAGTACTCAATCCACCCAGGGAGCACGAAGATGTATCGGGACCTAAAGAGGTTGTTTTGGTTGTCAGGGCTCAAGAAGGATGTGGTACTGTTTGTGGCTAAATGTCAAACTTGCGCCTTAGTAAAGGAGGAGTGCCAAAAGCCAGGGGGATTCTTGAAACCCTTGCCTATTCCGGAATGGAAGTTCGACGACATTTCGATGGACTTTGTGCATGACTTGCCAAGGTCGCAGAAGGGAAACGACGCCATCTGGGTGATCCTAGACCGGTTAACAAAGGTGTCACAATTCATTCCTCATAGGAAGGATGACGTTGTAGAGAAACTGGCGAAGTTATATGTGGATAATATTGTGCGGCTTTACGGTGTGCCCCACAGCATCGTGAGTGACCGTGACGGGCGGTTCACGTCAAATGATTGGAGGTTAGTGTAACAGATGCTCAGAACTAAGTTGAAGTTCAGCACAACCTTCCATCTGCAGACGGACGGGCATACTGAGAGGGTCAACAGAACTATGGAAGATATGCTTCGCATGTGTGTTCTAGACTTCGGAAAGCATTGGGAAGACCATCTGTATTTGGTGGATTTTGCGTACAACAATAGCTACCAGGCGAGTATTCAAATGGCGCCCTTCGAGGCCCTTTATGGTAGAAAGTGTCACACGCCGTTGTCGTGGCTAGAAACGGGCGAGGAAAGGTTGTACAAAAAGCAAGAGGTGGAAAGCGCTACTTCTTTGGTGCAGATCATTCGAGAGCGTTTGCTAATCGCTCAGGATAGACAAGCTAAGTACTACAATTCCAAGCATCGGAACGTGGAGTTCGCAGTCGGCGATTGGGTGTACTTGAAGTTAAAGCCGTTCAAGGGTGTGTCACGGGTATGATGCTTAAAGAAGCTGAGCCCGAGATACCTTGGACCATTTGAGATTCTGGAGTGGATCGACAAAGCGGCTTATCGTCTGAGGCTATCGGTGGAGTTGAGTGGTCTACACGATGTATTCCACATTTCAGTGTTGCGGAAGGCAGTGCAAGAGCCTTCGCAGGTGATCGCAGTTGATCAAGTGCCGATGGAAGAAGGGTTGATGACTAAGGTCAAGCCCGTTCGTATTGAAGACTTTGAGGTTAAGCGACTCCGTAACAAGGAGATCAGGATGGTCAAGGTCCGTTGGGACAATTGCGGTCGTGAGGAGCTCTCTTGGGAACGGGAGCAGACCATTCTGGAGGAGTACCCAGAGTTATTTCTCTCAGGTAACACTTTTGGTTTTGTTTATCTTTCCTTTGGTAATTTCGTGGACGAAATTCTTTTAAGAGGGAGAGAGTTGTAACGCCCCAAAACTCAAAAGAGCAACGGGCAGCATTTTGAGCCAAGTCTGGGACTTGGTAGTGGGCACACGGCCTGGGACACGGGCGTATCCCAGGGCCGCGTCGTGTTCGGGGTCGACGACGCGGTGAGAGGTCGACGATTTACAGGCGTTGAGTGTCGAGACAGGGAACACGGTCTGGGACACTGGCGTGTCCCAAGGTCGTATCCTGCTCAGGCAGTCTGCGGTTTTGTACTAAGGAGATTACACGGCCTGGGACACGGGCGTGTTCCAGGGCTTGTCTAGCACACGGCATGTGACACATGCGTGTCATATGGCCGTGTACTTCTCGGGACATTTCTGGACCTGGGTTGTTTGGACACACGGGTGGTGACATGGGCACTGACACGGGCGTGTCACATGTGACACGGGCGTGTCGGATGCCGTGTCACAGGCCGTGTTCTGGTCGGGAATTTCTGGTGACGGCGAATGAGTAACACGGTCATGCATACGGCCGTGTAGTAACCCGTGTTCGGCCCAGGAAGTTTATTTTTGGGCTGAATCGTGGTCGTCCGTTTCCTTATTTTAAGATCCGACGGCTGGGGGGTGTTTCCTCGGGGATATACCCGGGTTTAGGGTTTAGAAATCCTCATTTACTTTGGTTCACTCTCTTTCTAAAAGCTAGAGAGAGGAGAGAGCAAGGAGGAAGGCTAGATCCGGTCACCGGCGGAGTTTCGGAGCTCCAAATCGCGAGCCGACTTCGGATCTGGGGAGGCAAGGAGATTGCAGTGCTTTTCATCCGCATAGATTTCCATAGCGGCAAGGAAAAACGCTAGGGTAACAATTTTCATCTTGAGCATGTGAAGCTCTTCTTCCTTTGCATGGGAAAACCTGCTCCCGCGAGTGTGCAGTGAGTTTGCGGTATTCCTTGGGGTAGATATGTTAAGTCCCCCTTGTTAGAGTCCGGAATTGTAGTACGGACATAGGCATAGTGTGTGAAGCCTACCCGAACATGTTGGTCTGGATGTAACGCCCTCGATTTTTCTGCGACTATTTAATTCTCGTTCGGCGTTACGTCGACGCGTTTTCTTGGCTTGTGCCATTTCTGGAGTGTGGTCTTAGCTCCTTGGAACTGGGTGCCCTATTTTTTTTAGCCTGTTGGCAAGACCTCCCTAGCAAGCCGAGTCGTTTTGGGTGACCCGGTGTGGCCTCTCGGGGGATGCTTGTGTTCTGGCTTTGGAAGGGTATAACTCGAGTTCTGTTCGTCGAAAGTTAATTTCAACTTCGCCGTTGTGTTCGTAGCGTGGATATTTATCTACGGTGTGAATTTCGTCGAATTCCGAGGTAGTTCGGTTTTCGTGTCGTTTTGGGTGTGCCATTAGTAAAATCTAATTAGAAACCCTTTTAAATTAAGTGAACCGGTGTCTTGGGAGGCAGTTAGGCTGAACCGTCATGGCTAAGCTTATATAAAAGCCTTAATTAGAATCAGCGGCCCATTCTTCTTCCTCCCGAGACCAGAAGAAACCGTTGCTTCTGTTCGCGGAAAATAGAGGAAAACCGTCGGACCTGCTTCTCCTTCGGACGACGATTCCGGGAGTGTTCGTGGACAGATTTTGATTCCGAAAGCGGCGTTGTCTTGCTCTCACTCAGATCTTCATTTCGACGGTAAGATATTTGATTTTCGTGGAGTTTTAGGAGACTTGGATTTCCGGTTCTTGTGCTTTTCCGCCATTAAAGTGCGGGTTTGCTTGTTAGGTGCTGCTCCTTCTAGTGCAGAACGAAGAGGAGGGAAGGCCGACCAAGCTTCGCCGGAAATCGAGGCAAGTGGTATTCTTGCCCTTTCCATTGTTGTTCTTTTGATATTCTAGAATGTTTCCCGGTTAGCCCTAGGGTAGAAACAAAGCATATTCTCTTTTACCTTGCTGAATTTAGGGCTTAGATTCGCCTATAAGCCCCCTCCTTGTGCTGTTTTGCTCAACCCGATGGTTGTTTTAACAATTTAGACTCCAGATTTGTAGTTCTAGTTGGGTGCTTTTGCGGGTGGGGCCGAGAGAGAGAGTGAGGGAGGAAGTTGTGGTAGGGCTCTGGTTAGAACCAGTCTTGGTAGACTCTCGGGTTTTGGTGTTGAGTGCGGTGCACACACTCAAAGCCAAAAGCCGCCCGGACTTGGCGTTGAGTGTGGTGGACACACTCAAAGCCATAGTTCGGTTCGTTCTTTGCGGCTGAGTGGTGGGGTGATTGAGTGAGAATTTTTCGTCTAAGTCAAAATCTACGGGAATAACCAAGTGATTCCCGCCGATTTCGACGTGATTCCCACCGATCGGCGAGAATCATCCTTGATTCCCGCCGATTCGACGAGGATCATCCTTGATTCCCGCCGATCGTCGAGAATCATTCTTGATTCTCGCCGATTCGGCGTGAATCATCCTTGATTTCCGCCGATCGTCGAGAATCATTCTGGATTCTCGCAGATTCGGCGAGAATCATCCTGCATTCCCGCCGTTTCGGCGAGAATCCGTCGGCATTCCCGCCGACCTCCTCTTGTTGGCGTTGGCTTTGGGTTTTCCCGTGGGAATGAACTTTGGCGTAGAGTGAGTTGACCTCACTCAACGCCAAAGCTGCTTTGGCGTTGGGGGAGGTGGACTCACTCGACGCCACTGTTGGGTTTTGTGGTTTCGGCTGAAGGCGTTGAGGGAGTGGACCTCACTCAACGCCATGGCTGTTTTGGCGTTGAGTGAGGATAGCTCACTCAACGCCAGAGCTATTCTTGCGATGGGAGTTGAGTGAGTGATTCTCACTTAACGCCATGGCTGTTCTGGCACTGAGTGAGGCTAACTCACTCAACACCAAGGTCTGGTTAGGCGTTGAGTGGGTCCCACTCAATGCCAAGCCGTGTTGAGTAACTTCAACACTGTTTCCCTTACCTCGATTTTTGTTCCCGAGTGAATTCCTTGATTATATTTGTAGTTTCCTTGTTGGTCATGTTTTCTTTCCTAATGGCTGAATCGTGGGTCGTGGATAGTAATGGTGGTTTGAAGCTCTTCATGGGGGAGGTGTTGTGTAATTTAGCCAAGGCCACCCTTATTCTTCTATCTTGCTCCAGGTACGGGCTGGGCAAGGGGGTGGAAGGTCCCTTGTGCTTTCACATGTAGACCCTTGAGCTTGTTGGCTTGGAAATGGTGGTTGGGGGGACTGAGTCTGCCTCCAACCCGGATCTATGCTGTTGTTTTTGCTACTACCATCTCCCATAGCTTAGGGTGTTAGAAGTTTCTTCTTTGGTAGATCGCAACACTTTGGGCTCTTGGTAGCCTAGTAGACCCTGCAGGATGTAGTTTTTGGGCAGGGTTGGTGCTGTTTTCTTGCACGTAGTGCATTCCTTGTTGTCTTGCCTTGGGCAGTTGTGACTTTTACTGCTGTGTGTTTTCCTCTTTTATTTATTCCCTGGTTGACACTTCCATGCAGTTTTTCCTTGTTTTGCTTGCTGAGGTATTCTTTCCTCTTTTGAATGCCTCAGGTTCTGAGCAATAGCAGGTTTGGTGGCTAAGTTGCGGTGGTGTTGCTGGTGGTCTCTTGTACTTTGGAGATCCTGTTGCTTTGTTAGTGAGGTAGTTATCCTGTACTTTTCTTACAAACATACATATTTGCCTGTGGGTTCGTGTCAGGTTGTTGGCGCCCACTGGTAGTTTTTACCTTTGTACTAGATATATATTACTTTTGCTGCTACCATTTTCTGGAGATAGTCTACTTGCTCTGGGGAGGATTTATGCTAGGTTGCTAGTTATTTTAAAACTACAATTATTATTATTATAAGTACATCGCATGATCAACATGTTTTATAAAAGTAAATCCCTATTTTCCAAACAACGTATAAAGATCGTTTCCTTATATATAATATAAATTAAATATAGAGTCTTGCATGGCATAAGTGGTCCTCTTAGGGCTCTTATGCACTCCTTAGGAAGTCAAACCTGAATAAAGTATTTTTCCGCAGCGCATAAGTATAGTTTTTAACTGTGGACTAGGTGATCCACCGAGCCGAGGGATACGGCCTCTAAAGTATAACTGATTTTCTAATCATTAAACTCATGAATTTCTTTCATAAAGTATAGTAGATGGTTTTGCCTGAGCGTCAGTAGTTATCCCCTGCTTGACGTGGAATCATGACACGCGTTTTCTCATACTCTGATAATTCTTTAATTTGGAGAAAATGCGGGTTGTGACAGTTGGTATCAGAGGGAGGTTGCATGATGGGTTAGTCGGGCAAGCTTCCCTTTTGATTGCATTAGTAGTTCAGCATCATGTCTTTCACACACTGATATGTCATCAGCACGTCTTGGCAGAAGCACGAACACTACACTCATCGCATTATACGGGGCATATTATGTAGTATGGGATGCATAATATGTGTTCGTATATTGATCCACCATAGGGGCAACATGTGAGGGTTATGTAGTATGGGATGCATAACCTCACCACATGGCTGCGATTAGCACATTTTCTTTTTCGTTGCATGCGAATGTTATGTAGTATGGGATGCATAACATTTTCATGTGTACGCCGCTCATAACATGCATTAGGGCCTTTTTAGAATGCATAGCACAAACATGCATAGCATAACATGGCATAAGCACAACGTGCCAAGCTAAAGACTGGCAGGATGACATATGTACACACATAAGTTTTCGAGTCAAAAATAATATAAAGTCATGCATTCCCGATCTAGGCACAAGAATTAGTATGGTGGTGGTTAACCATCCTAGGTTAGGGCTTAACATCAATTTTTGTAAAAAGATAAACTCCCAGAGCAAGTTTAGCAGCTTTAAGTTCATATCTATATATGTATTGTTTGTACTTGTAGTTGGGTCTAGCCGTTGTACTAGGATCTAACTAGTGTTGTTATGACTTTAGGATGGCAAGACGTCCTTCAACTAGATCAACTCCCCTTTCTGAGGGTGAGTCATCTGGAGCTCAGAATGATGTGGTAATCGAAAGCTTGCGGCAGAGTAGCGATTCCTTGAGAAGGCAGTTGGTGGAGGTGCGAGCCCAGATTAAGTCTTTGGTAGTAGTTGTGGCAGGTCAGACTCAGGTAGTGCAAGGCCCTGCGGGGGGATTGCTGTTCCTCCCCCTCCTACACCCTTAAGACCTCTAGTAGTGGTGCCAGCGGAGATGGACTTCATCTCGCAGTTTCAGAGGTTGAGCCCTCCCACTTATGACGGGAAGGAAGATTTCATGGTGATAGACGACTGGCTGATCTCCATAGAGGAGATGTTCTCGTACTCAGGGATTGCAGACGATCAGAGGGTGATGATAGCCGCCTATCAGCTTAAAGGTTTGGCTAAGAGTTGGTGGCTGAGAGAGAAGGAGAGCTTGGTAGCTGGATGCTCTTAGGAGGTGTTCAAGGAGATGCTATTGAGGAAGTTCTTACCCTTGGTCGAGCGTGACCGTCTCATGAATGACTTCCTCCATCTGAAGCAAAGGCAGCTCACGGTGGGTGAGTATGAGATAGAGTTCAGCAAGCTGAGCCGTTTTGCCCCTGGATTGGTCAGTATTGAGGCTGATCGAGTTAAGCGATTTCTTGGTGGTTTGAGGAGTGAGGTGCAGCAGTTGACCAATGCTTATGGGTCAAAGACTTATGTAGGAGTAGTGGAGGCTGCTCTGAAGGTGGAGGCTATTGAGACCGCGAAGAGCAGAGGACAGCAAAGTAGGAAGGATAAGAGGAAGTCTGTGGAGGAAAAGAGACCCCAGGTACCGGATACAGTTCCGGGAAAGAAGAGCAAAGTGGTGTGCAGTTTCTGTGGCCGGTCAGGCCACCCTGTCGCGAGATGCGATTCAGGGTGCTCCGAGGAGAGATGTCTCCTGTTCTGTTTGCAAGCGACCCGGGCATGATGCTGCCCAGTGCTGGTCCAAGGATAAGGTCTGTTTTCAGTGTGGGTTGAAGGGACACATCAAGTCTAGGTGTCCTCAGGTTCAGCCTGCTCTTCCTGCAATTCCTCTTCAGGCGTTACCTCCACCTCAGCGTGTGGACAAAGGAAAGGGAAAGCTGAACGTGATCTCTTCCGAGGAGGCTCAAGCTTTGACTCAGGTCATCTCAGGTTGGTTGTCTTTCCAACCTGAATGTTTTTTTCTTGTCTTGCTAGAATGTTTGTAGTATTGTTGTGGTAGTTCCTTAGTTATATATGTTCCTATAGGGAAGTTTAAGGTGAAGAACTGCTGGGCGCGTGTTCTGTTTGACTCCGGCGCTACCCACTAGTTCGTGGCTAGAGCCTTTGTAAAGCGATATCGGTTGACTTTAGATCAAATTCGGGATACCTTTCGTGTCAAGTTCCCCTCTGGTGAATCTGTGCTGTCGGATTTGGACGTGTTAGATTGCCCTGTTTTGTTGGGGGGCTTCCTTGCGAAGGCAGACCTGAAGATGATTGATCTGGAGGACTTCGATGTTATTTTGGGCATGGACTGGCTGTCTAGGTATGATGTAGTCATTCAGTGCAAAGGGAAGCGGTTGGACTTCATCAGGGACGACGGTCAGCCCGAAAGCGTGTATGCAAATCTGAGCCAGGATTCTCCTGTCATCTCTACGGTATGTGCTCAGAAGCTTTTTCTTTCGGACTGTTTTGCTTGTTTGGTCTCGGTGGTTGGGACCGCTGTTAGTGTACCGCGCTTAGAGGAGATTCCAGTTGTTCGTGATTTCGCCGATGTTTTTCCTGATGACCTTCCTGGTCTTCCTCCCGAGCGGGATGTTGAGTTTGTGATCGATTTGGAGCCGGGTATGCGTCCTATTGCTAATGCGTCGTACCGGATGGCCCCTCGAGAGCTAGAGGAGTTGCGAGTTCAGTTAGATGAGTTGTTGGCGAAAGGGTTTATCAGACAGAGTTCGTCGCCTTGGGGTGCTCCTGTTCTATTTGTGAAGAAGAAAGATGGGTCATTGCGGCTTTGCATCGACTATAGGGAGCTGAACAAGGTCACAATTAAGAACAAGTACCCTCTGCCGAGGATCGATGATTTATTTGACCAGTTGCGCGGTAGCACGATATTCTCCAAGATTGACCTTCGTTCAGGCTATCATCAGCTTAGGATCCGTGATGTAGATATTCCACGGACTGCATTTAGATCGAGGCATGGACATTTTGAGTTCTTAGTGATGTCATTTGGATTGACCAACGCTCCATCAGCGTTCATGGATATGATGAACCGGGTGTTCAAGGATTTCCTAGATAAGTTCGTGGTGGTCTTCATCGATGACGTATTGGTTTATTCTCGCAGTGCTGAGGAGCATGAGCAGCATCTGCGCTTGGTTCTATCGGAGTTGAGGAACCATAAGTTATTCGCCAAGTTAAGCAAGTGCGAATTTTGGTTGCCTCAGGTCTCGTTTCTGGGCCACATGGTGAATAAGAATGGGATCTCGGTTGACCCGGAAAAGATCGCAGCAGTGATGGATTGGAGTAGGCCGAGCACGCCCAAGGAGATCAGGAGCTTTCTAGGATTGGCCGGCTACTACAGAAGGTTTGTGGAGGGTTTCTCTACCCTAGCTGCACCTTTGACTAAGCTGACTCAGAAGAATGTGGCTTTTGTTTGGAGCGAGAAGTGCGAAGAAGCCTTCCTGGAGTTAAAGAGGAGATTGTGCACTGCGCCCGTTCTGACCCTGCCTACCGAGGGCGTGGATTATGATGTATACGTAGATGCTTCACATGTAGGTCTGGGATGCGTATTAATGCAGGTTGGTAAGGTAATTGCCTATGGGTCAAGGCAACTAAAGACTCATGAGAAGAATTATCCTACGCATGACCTCGAGTTCGCAGCGGTTATCTATGCGTTGAAGCTGTGGAGACACCTACTTTATGGGGCTCAGTGCAAGATCTTCACCGACCATAAGAGCCTGAAGTACGTGTTCACGCAGAAGGAGTTAAATCTGCGCTAGCGTCGGTGGCTAGAGTATGTGGCCGATTATGATGTAGAGATCCAGTATCATCCAGGCAAGGCCAATGTGGTGGCCGACTCCTTGAGCCGAAAGACGAGAAAGATCTTTAATCTCACCGCCAATCGTTTAGTGGAGGAGTTCCTCCTTATGGATATATCAGTGAGATGCTGTGGCTTGCAGAGTAGTTTGTCAGTGGCAGAGCCATCTTAGATTTCTTTGACCAGACTTCACCAGAAGGACGACCCGGATCTTCTACACTTATACTCCAGGACTGAGAGAGGAGAGTTGCCGGATTATTCCATCGATGATGCGGGAACTTTAAAGTACCGCGAAAGATTTTGCATCCCCGCGGTTGGGTACATTCAGGGTATGGTTTGCAGAGAGACTCATGGATCCAGCGTTGCCTACCATACAGGATCTACGAAGATGTATCGTGACTTAAAGCAAATTGCCTGGTGGTATGGCATGAAAGGAGATATAGCCCGATTTGTTGCGAAGTGCCACACTTGCAAGCGGGTGAAGGCCGATCATGGAAGGCCTGGTGGCAAGTTGACTCCGTTAGAGATCCTGACTTGGAAGTGGGAAAGTATATCTATGGATTTCATCACGGGTTTACCGCAATCCCCGAGGGGATTTGATTCCGTTTGGGTCATAGTGGATAGACTGACGAAGTGTGCTCACTTCGTGCCATATAATATTGATTACCTGATGAAGAAGATAACGGAGTTGTACTTGAATGAAGTCATCTGGCTGCACGGTGTGCCGGTTAGCATCATTTCTGATCGAGACTCCCAGTTTAATTCTCATTTTTGGCAGAGTCTGCAGGAGGGTTTGGGTACGGATCTGAGGTATTCTACTGCGTACCACCCACAGACTAATGGGCAGACGGAGCGGGTGAATCAGATAGTTGAGGATATGATCTGATGCTACATTTTAGACAACGGTGGATCGTGGGATGAGCGGCTGCGACTTATGGAATTTGCTTACAACAATAGTTATCAGGAGAGCTTGCCGATGGCTCCGTTCGAAGCCTTGTATGGGAGGCGCTGCAGAACTCCGTTGTTTTGGGCTAAGGCAGGTGAGAGGCCATTATTGGGTCCTGATGCGCTCGAAGAAATGGAATTCACAGTGAAGCTTGTTCGAGAGAAGCTCCGTATAGCTCAGGAGAGGTACGAGAAGAACGCCAATCGGCGTAGGTCTGCCTTGGAGTTTTCTGTGGGGAACCTTGTATTTCTTAAGGTTTCCCCGATGGTGGGTGTAAAGAGGTTTGGTAAGAATCGGAAATTGGACCCGAGGTATGTGGGCCCGTTTAAGGTTTTGGAGCGGATTGGCGTGTCAGCTTACAGGTTGGATTTGCCAGCAAACTTCCCAGGTGTTCATAATGTTTTCCATGTTAGCCAATTGCGGAAGTGTGTGCGCAGTAGTGGGCAAGTCTTGGACGTAGTGCCCCAGTTCGAGCCCAACCTCTCTTTTGTTGAAGTGTCGGTCCGTATTTTGGATACTCAGGAGCGGGTGTTGCGAAAGAAGTCTATTCCGATGGTGAAAGTTCTTTGGAGGAATCAGGATTTGGAGAGCGCGACTTGGGAGTTAGAGTCGGCTATGAGGGAGGCTTACCCTCGGCTGTTTCCCTGATTAGTTTGGTTTGTTTTTCTTCTTGTAATGTTTGGATTATTACTTTCCTTCTATAGTAGAAGTGTTGGGCGTAAAGTTTCGGGACGAAACTTTCTTTTAGGGGGAGTGACTGTAACGCCCCCGATTTTTCTGCGATTATTTAATTCTCGTTCGGCGTTACGTCGATGCGTTTTCTTGGCTTAAGCCATTTCTGGAGTGTGGTCTTAACTCCTTGGACTTGGTGCCCTATTTTTTTTAGCCTGTTGGCAAGACCTCCCTAGCAAGCCGAGTCGTTTTGGGTGACCCGGTATGGCCTCTCGGGGGATGCTTGTGTTTTGGCTTTGGAAGGGTATAACTCGAGTTCTGTTCGTCGAAAGTTAATTTCTACTTCGTTGTTGTGTTCGTAGCGTGGATATTTATCTACGGTGCGAATTTCGTCGAATTCCGAGGTAGTTCGGTTTTCTAGTCGTTTTGGGTGTGCCATTAGTAAAATCTAATTAGAAACCCTTTTAAATTAAGTGAACTGGTGGCTTGGGAGGCAGTTAGGCTGAACCGTCATGGCTAAGCTTATATAAAAGCCTTAATTAGAATCAGCGGCCCATTCTTCTTCCTCCCGAGACCAGAAGAAACCGCTGCTCCTGTTCGCGGAAAACAGAGGAAAACCGTCGGACCTGCTTCTCCTTCGGACGACGATTCCGGGAGTGTTCGTGGACGGATTTCGATTCTGAAAGCGGCGTTATCTTGCTCTCGCTCAGATCTTCATTTCGACGGTAAGATATTTGATTTTCGTGGAGTTTTAGGAGACTTGGATTTCCGGTTCTTGTGCTTTTCCGCCATTAAAGTGCGGGTTTGCTTGTTAGGTGCTGCACCTTCTAGTGCAGAACGAAGAGGAGGGAAGGCCGACCAAGCTTCGCCGGAAATCGAGGCAATTGGTATTCTTGCCCTTGCCATTGTTGTTCTTTTGATATTCTAGAATGTTTCCCGGTTAGCCCTAGGGTAGAAACAAAGCATATTCTCTTTTACCTTGCTGAATTTAGGGCTTAGATTCGCCTATGAGCCCCCTCCTTTTGCTGTTTTGCTCAACCCGATGGTTGTTTAAACATTTAGACTCCAGATTTGTAGTTCTAGTTGGGTGCTTTTGCGGGTGGGCCGAGAGAGAGAGTGAGGGAGGAAGTTGTGGTAGGGATCTGGTTAGAACCAGTCTTGGTAGACTCTCGGGTTTTGGTGTTGAGTGTGGTGCACACACTCAAAGCCAAAATCTGCCCGGACTTGGCGTTGAGTGTTGTGGACACACTCAAAGCCATAGTTCGGTTCGTTCTTTGCGGCTGAGTGGTGGGGTGATTGAGTGAGAATTTTTTGTCTAAGTCAAAATCGACGGGAATAACTAAGTGATTCCCGCCGATTTCGATGTGATTCCCACCGATCGGCGAGAATCATCCTTGATTCCCGCCGATTCGGCGAGAATCATCCTTGATTCCCGCCGATCATCGAGAATCATTCTGTATTCTCGCTGATTCGGCGTGAATCATCCTTGATTCCCGCCGATCGTCGAGAATCATTCTGGATTCTCGCCGATTCGACGAGAATCATCCTGCATTCCCGCCGATTCGGCGAGAATCCATCGGCATTCCCGCCGACCTCCTCTTGTTGGCGTTGGCTTAGGATTTTCCTGCGGGAATGAACTTTGGCGTAGAGTGAGTTGACCTCACTCAACGCCAAAGCTGCTTTGGCGTTGGGGGAGGTGGACTCACTCGACGCCACTGTTGGGTTTTGTGGTTTAGGATGAAGGCATTGAGGGAGTGGACCTCACTCAACGCCATGGCTGTTTTGGCGTTGAGTGAGGATAGCTCACTCAACGCCAGAGCTATTCTTGCGGTGGGAGTTGAGTGAGTGATTCTCACTTAACGCCATGGCTGTTCTGGCGCTGAGTGAGGCTAAATCACTCAACACCAAGGTCTGGTTAGGCGTTGAGTGGGTCCCACTCAATGCAGAGCCGTGTTGAGTAACTTCAACACTGTTTCCCTTACCTCGATTTTCGTTCCCGAGTGAATTCCTTGATTATATTTGTAGTTTCCTTGTCGGTCATGTTTTCTTTCCTAATGGCCGAATCGTGGGTCGTGGATAGTAATGGTGGTTTGAAGCTCTTCATGGGGGAGGTGTTGTGTAATTTAGCCAAGGCCACCCTTATTCTTCTATCTTGCTCCAGGTACGGGCTGGGCAAGGGGGTGGAAGGTCCCTTGTGCTTTCACATGTAGACCCTTGAGCTTGTTGGCTTGGAAATGGTGGTTGGGGGACTGAGTCTGCCTCCAACCCGGATCCATGCTGTTGTTTTTGCTACTACCATCTCCCACAGCTTAGGGTGTTAGAAGTTTCTTCCTTGGTAGATCGCAACACTTTGGGCTCTTGGTAGCCTAGTAGACCCTGCAGGATGTAGTTTCTGGGCAGGGTTGGTGTTGTTTCCTCGCACGTAGTGCATTCCTTGTTGTCTTGCCTTGGGCAGTTGTGACTTTTACTGCTGTGTGTTTTCCTCTTTTATTTATTCCCTGGTTGACACTTCCATGCAGTTTTTCCTTGTTTTGCTTGCTGAGGTATTCTTTCCTCTTTTGAATGCCTCAGGTTCTGAGCAGTAACATGTTTGGTGGCTAGGTTGCGGTGGTGTTGTTGGTGGTCTCTTGGACTTTGGAGATCCTGTTGCTTTGTTAGTGAGGTAGTTATCCTGTACTTTTCTTACAGACATACATATTTGCCTGTGGGTTCGTGTCAGGTTGTTGGCGCACACTGGTAGTTTTTACCTTTGTACTAGATATATATTACTTTTGCTGCTACCATTTTCTGGAGATAGTCTACTTGCTCTGGGGAGGATTTATGCTAGGTTGTTAGTTATTTTAAAACTACAATTATTATTATTATTATAAGTACATCGCATGATCAACATGTTTTATAAAAGTAAATCACTATTTTCCAAACAACGTATAAAGATCGTTTCCTTATATATAATATAAATTAAATGTAGAGTCTTGCATGGCATAAGTGTTCCTCTTAGGGCTCCTATGCACTCCTTAGGAAGTCAAACCTGAATAAAGTATTTTTCTGTAGCGCATAAGTATAGTTTTTAACTGTGGACTAGGTGATCCACCGAGCCGAGGGATACGGCCTCTAAAGTATAACTGATTTTCTAATCATTAAACTCATGAATTTCTTTCATAAAGTATAGTAGATGGTTTTGCCTGAGCGTCAGTAGTTATCCCCTGCTTGACGTGGCATCATGACGCGCGTTTTCTCATACTCTAATAATTCTTTAATTCGGAGAAAATGCGGGTTGTGACACTGGATCAGTGATGTTTTGCTATGCATATTGTGCCGGAGAAGACTCCGTGCATTTTGTTTGTTTTCGGGTTGTTATGTGTTAGAATGCATCAGGGAATCTTGGGGATTAACCCAAGGTGAATCTGAAAATTTGGGTGGAAACGTATTTCTGCAATTTCGGTGGCCTGGGAGACAGCCGGGTATATAGCGGGGCTATGTACCGTGTTTTATCGATAGTTAGGACTGGGGGAAGCTTGGCCTACGTCAAATGCCAAATGTCCATGGCGGGGTGAGCAACGGGCTGGTGGAACCCTACCCGCTCCATCTGTTTCAGTTAAAGATACCTAAAGTTAACGTGATACTTAGAGATGATTTGGAGATCGAGTCTAGGCTACGGCTGAAAAGACTAAATGCTCACGAGGTTTGCTGCCTTGGGGGTAATGGTGGAGTCGAGGATCAGACTGGGTTCAGACTGGCTTTACCGAGTAAGTGCCCTGAGAGCACTGGGTGTATGGTCGTGTGTGCGTGCACCTATGATGTGATGTTTATTCGCTATGTTGCTGGTTTTGCTAACAAGTGCAGGGAAGAAGCTTTGTCGCCCCGGTTTGGGGGAAGAATCGTTATAATTTGGTCAGCTTTAACTGGCCGTTATTCTTGTTTGCCACCGTTGTGGTGAATTGTGCTTGCAGGCGCTGCGGATCCGAGCGGTGAACATCGGGCTAAAGCTCTAGTTGCTGGGTCGGCCCTCGAAGGCCTAATTTTGAGTGTTTTCTTGTAGTCTCATGTATGACCGGCCTGCGTGTCGAAGTTTGGAAGACACTTATTTTTTTAGCAAACTTATGTAAGGCCATAAGGCCAGTTCTTGTGTATTGAACATTCCTGTTGGTTTGAGTAGTGGACATTCATGCTTGGTTGAGTTCTTTATTCCTTGCAACTTAATAAATTACTTCCGCTAGATGCTCTATGTAGGACGTGTGTATTGGTTGATTGGTTTCAATGAGTAACCCACCGGTCTATCTGTAGTATATGGTGTCGGGCCCCGACCGGACCTACTGCAATATGTTATGCGACAGATAGGGGTGTTACAGTCTGCGCCACTAACTAAATTGATGCAGAAGAACACATCTTTTGTCTGGAGAGTTAAGTGCGAGAAAGCCTTCCTTAAATTAAAGAAGAGATTGTGCACTGCTCCAGTTTTGTCTCTGCCTACTGAAGGGTTGGAATATGTTGTGTATATTGACGTGTCGCACGTTGGACTTGGTTGTGTGCTGATCTAAGAGGGAAAGGTAATTGCGTACGAGTCAAGATAGTTAAAGAGTCATGAAATTAATTACCCTACGCATGACTTGGAATTTGCGGCAGTTATTTATGCGTTAAAGTTGTGGAGGCAACTTGTTGTATGATGCATTATGCAAGATTTACACAGATCACAATAGTTTGAAATATGTTTTCACTCAAAGGGAGTTGAATCTGCGCCAGCGAAGATGGTTAGAGTACGTTGCTGATTATGATGTTGAGATCCAGTACCATCCAGGCAAAGCCAATATTGTAGTCGATGCCTTGAGTAGGAAGACAACAAAGATTTTTAATCTCTCTGTGGATTCTATGGTAGAAGAATTTATCTTGATGGACATTTCTATTGGGAGTTACAACTCGTATAGTAGTTTGGAGGTAGCTGAGCCCTCATGGATTGCACTCACAAGACTGCATTAGATGAAGGATCCTGATTTGTTACACCTTTACAAGAGAACTGAGAAAGGGGAGTTGCCAGACTTTTCGATCAATGACGCGGGAACCTTGAAGTACCGCGATCGATTTTGTATCCCCGATGTTGAAGGTATAGTTATGTTGTGCAGTGAGGCTCATGGTTCTCAGTGTTTCCTACCACCCAAGTTCAACTAAGATGTACCAAGACTTGAAGCAGATTGCCTGGTGGTTCGGAATGAAAGGTTATATAGCGAAGTTCGTTTCAAAATGTTTTACGTGCAAGCGAGTAAAGGCCGATCATGGAAGACCTAGGGGCAAGCTAGTGCCCTTGGAAATTCCGAGTTGGAAGTGGGAGAGTATCTCAATGGATTTCATTACTGGTTTACCGAGATCTGTCCGAGGACATGATTCAATCTGGGTTATTGTTGATAGACTAACAAAGTGTGCTCACTTCATGCCTTTTAAGATTGATTACTCCATGAAGAAGATAACTGAGCTTTATTTAGATGAAGTCATCAGATTACATGGAGTGCCAGTTAGTATTGTATATCTGATCGAGACTCCAGGTTTACGTCTCACTTTTGGAAGAGTTTACAAGAAGGTTTGGGTACCGATTTGAGGTATTCCACAGCCTATCATCCGCAGACAAACGGTAAAATGGAATGAGTGAATCAAATCGTGGAGGATATGATTAGATGTTACATTTTGGACCACGGAGGAGCGTGGGATGAGCGACTCAGATTGATGGAGTTTGCATACAATAATAGTTATCAAGAAAGTTTGCAGATGGCCCCGTTTGAGGCCTTGTATGGGAGGCGATTCAGAACTCCCTTATTTTGGGCCGAGGTTGGTGATAGACCGTTGCTGGGTTCTGAAGCGTTAGAAGAAATGGAAATTTTTGTGAATCATATTCAGGAAAAGCTTCGGATAGCGCAAGAGCGATATATAAAGAATGCCAATCAGTGTAGGTCTGATTTAGAGTTTGTTGTAGGGGACATGATATTCCTCAAAGTTTCCCCGATGTCACTCATGAAAAGGTTTGGTAAGAATCATAAGTTGAACCTAAGGTATATGGGACCTTTTAAGGTTGTTGAGCGTATTGGTGTATCAACTTATATGCTGGATTTGCCCGCAAACTTTCCTGGCGTGCACGACGTGTTTAACGTGAGCTAGTTGCGGAAATGTGTGCTCAGCGACCGATAGATTCTTGATGTTGTGCCCCAGTTGGAGCCTAATCTTTCCTATGTTGAGATGCCTGTCCGCATTCTAGATACTCAAGATCGAGTATTGCGAAGGAAAACCATACCAATGGTTAAAGTTTTGTGGCGAAACCAAGACGTGGAAAGCTCCACTTGGGAGTTGGAGTCAGTTATGAGGGAGGCTCATCCTCATATGTTCTCCTAGTTTCTTACGGTATATATTTCCCCTTCTATAATCCTTGATTATATTCTTTTGTGGAAACTTTTGGTGCGTAGAGTTTCGGGACGAAACTTCATTTTAAGGGGAGTGGCTGTAACGCCCATGATTTTTTTGATGTTTAGTTAATTCTTTTATTTGGCGTATTTATGACGTCATGGTATTGCGTTAACGCATGGTTGGCGTGTTTCGTTGTTAGAGCGTGGGTTTTATCTCTTGAGTTTTTTGTGTGTGGCTGGGTTTAGCCTGTTTGCAAGATTTTCTAGCGAGCCGGGTATGTTTTGGTGACTCGGTGGAGACTTTTGTGAATGCTTGTGTTTTGGCTTCAGGAAGTGTTTACCCAAGTTTGGTTCGTCGAATCTTAATTTCGACTGCGTCGTTGGGTTCGTAGCGCCGGTATTTAGCTACGGTGTGATTTTTGTATAAATTCATGTTGGCGCAAATTTTGGGTTGTTTGGACCATTATTTAATAATAAACTATTATTTTAATACTTATAATTCTAAGTATAAATAGCCTTGTGAATAGACAACCCTATTCATCATCATCCCTTTGAAACCGTCGCCTTTTTGTGAAAGAGAGATAGATGCTGTCTTTGGAGAGCCTTCGACCGCCAATTTTAGGAGCTCCAGTTCGCGAAATCATCATCGGAGAGTAGATCCAGAAAGCTCTCACCTAAATCTACGTTTCTACGATAATTTTTTCCCATTTCGTGGATTTTTAGAGGTTTAGGTTGCGGTTTTGACCTTCCTTTCTCTCGAAAAGTTTTAGGTTTTACTGCTTAGGAGTTTCTCCGACCAGATCCGTGAGGAGTGTTGGTGTTGCCAAAGTTCGGCAAGGTTTGAGGAAAGTGGTGATTTTCCCCTTGCTTGTTCTTTGTATCTTGACTGTCTTGATTTCCCTTCCTGTACTGATATTGGAATAAGAGTAGTGATTTTTTTTCCTCCTAGTCAAACTATCTTTTTGTAGATTTTGGATTTTTTTCTATTTCTTTCTTTCTCTTGTTGGATCCTCTCTAGTACAGAAATTCTCTTTAGGTAGAGAGTGTCCATCAATTGGGCTGTAGAGGCTTTTCTGGCCAGGTTTAACCTAGCCGACCTGTAGCAGAAATTAGGTTTAGGTTGGACACTTAAGTTAAGTCAAAAGTGCCTCTTAGGGCTTATTAAGCTAAGTCAGGAATCAAGACAGGCATTTAGGAGAAATTTGTCAAATAGAGTCTATTTCGTCGAACCGAGTTCGTCGAGTAGGAGAATTTCGTCGAATGTTGATTCGTCGAGTTGATCCTTTGTGTCTATTTCATCGAATGCAATTCGTCGAGCTGAGCTTTTGAGTATATTTCGTCGAATGAAATTCGTCGAGCTGCGCCTTTGAGTCTATTTCGTCGAGCGGAATTCGTCGAGCTGAGCCTTTGAGTCTATTTCTTCGAACAGAATTCGTCGAGCTGAGCCTTTGAGTCTATTTCGTCGAACACTGATTCGTCGAGCTGAGCCTTAAAGTTAAATAACTTTGTCGTGCAGATTAGGCGTTGAGTGCAACCCTAGCATAGGTTCAGTTTTTAGCCCAAGTTCAGAAGCATTGAGTGCGTTTGGTGCACTCAACACGGCATTGAGAGGATAGATTTTGGCGTTGACTGTGTTAGCTGTTTTAGTCTTGGCGTTGAGTAGCGTTGAGAGCTTAGCCCTTCGGCGTTGAGTGGCGTTGAGTGTCTGTGAGACTAAGTGAAAAAGCATTGAGTGGGTTGACTTCACTCAATGCGGCGTTGAGTGTGTTGAAGACACTCAACGCTATGGCTAATTTTTGCTAAGTAAGAAAGCGTTGAGTGAGTCGTATTCACTCAACGTGGCGTTGAGTGGCTTGAAGACACTCAACGCCATCGCTTATTTTGTCGTTCAAGTCTAAAAGAGTTGAGTGAGTGGTGTTCACTCAACGCGGCGTTGAGTGAAGCTTCGCCATGTTGGATTCTTAGGATGGCGTCGAGTGCGCTGACTGCACTCGATGCAGGCATCGAGTGTACTCGACGCTTTTCCCTTAGATTTGTGTCCTTTCACCGATTTGGTATGTATCTCTAAAGGCTTAGTTTTGGCAAGTTAGAATCGTCGAGTTTTTGTCGAATTTCTCGAGTTTGGGCTTTATGGGTGTTTGGGATATGGTTTTGGTCTGGTGGGCTTAGTTTCATGAATCATTACACTCGGGCATGTTTGGGTCTTATTTTTGGGATGTTGGGTTGTGTTGGACTAGATGGCCACCACCGCAGTCCCGTTTTTTTGAGACGTTTGGGTCTGTTAGTCCGGGTTTGACTGGTTGGTCCCGACTCAGATCTGATTGCATTACAGTGTTAATGATTCACATGTTTATTGAGCCTTTGTCTCGTCTTGAGGATTAAACTTATGCTATTTCTGCCTGATCTCGCAGATGTTCTCGGAGTATGACTTCGTTCGCACTTGGTGCAAATTTCATTACTTTTTAACCTTATGAGTTAATTCTTTCATTCTTAATTTCTTGTTAGTTTGCTGTGTTTTGACAGCTATTCAGGTTTGGATTAGTAATCGTACTACTCCCTTGTTTACTGACAGTTTTTGTTACCACTTGTATTTTCTTGCTGAGGTGTTCTTCTTTTGAATGTTTTAGGTTCAGGACAGTAGCCTGTTGAGCGGCTAGGTTGAGGGTTTGCTAGTGGACTGCAGTGTTGCAGAAGTTTTCATCTCCCTAGAGATGTAGTTTTTGGTTGTTTTATTGGTACAGACATACATACTCTCAGTGGGTTCGTGTCAGTTTGTTGACACCCACTAGTGGTTTTCTTTTGAATGATGAATACTTTGCTAAGCTGCTAGTTTTACCTTTTATGGTTGTTTTTACTTGCCCTCTGAGAATGTTTTATGCTAGGCATGTTAGGTATTTTCACTTATAAAAGCATTATTATTAATACTTCATATATCTCATATTTATAAAACTAAAATACTATTTTCTAGCTAACGTAAAGACTATTTCAATACTTATAATAAATCTAGAGTCTTGCATGTCATGAGTTGTCCTTTGGGGATGTTTATATTCATGTAGGGTGTTAATCAATATAATCAAAGTATTTTCCGCCGTGCATAACTACATTTTTACTCGTGGACTAGTTGATCTACTGTGCCGAGGGATACGACAATCTAAATTTAAACTGGTTTTTACTTAATAACTTATGGATTTCATATAAACTATAGAGTTTGGAGTCTTGCCTGAGCACCTACAGTTATCCCCTGCACGGCGTGGCATCATGGCGCGTATTTTCTCTTATTCTGATATCACTTAAATGTTGAGAAAATGCGGGTTGTGATAGTGGTAGTGAGCAACTTGCATTGCAGTCCCTTCGAAAGAGGTTGTAGAGACCATAACGTTAAACTCTTACAGGTGGTCGGTAGGATCCTCTTTCCCTGAGAAGCATTGAAGTCGCGACTCTCGAAAACTATGGGGTGGTCTCCCCTGCGATTATAAGGGCAAAGGAAAGTACAACTTCGTACTCTAGTTAAGCTCATGCTCCTCAAAGTTCAAAACCCTCCCCTGATATTCCCGGATAGCTTCCTAGAAGAAATCCTGGCGAGCCTGCATGCCCTCACCGCATGGTTCTTGTGCTGGTGGGTTCTCCTGTGGCGGTGGAAGCTTGTTGGGGGTCTCAGGTTCTTGAGGGAGATCGACACCATGAGCACACAACCTCTGGTTGATCTACAGGTTGACAATGCTGAGCTGATGATCGAATTCTAAGCAGGTAATAGACTGTGGCGCCTGGCAGCCAGACCGCCTCCCATTGGGTAGGCTAGTTGTTTGGCTGGATCTGAAGGTCGCATATTTGAACTGGGGACGAAAAATTTTATCACCTAGTTCTCTACACCCGAAAGCTATTTGTGGAGTTTGACTGCGAGATTTGAAATTACAATCGACCAGTTACTAACCCTGTGAAGGATTAGCGAGTGAGAAAGAGGAAATGATAGAACAAGGGCCGCTGGTAGTGGTGAACACTAGATCTACCCTCTGTGGAGAGTGCCACTTGTGGCAGATAATGTTATTTGCTTCGGTCAAAGGGTTATAAGAGAGTAATGCGAGTACAAGGGGAAGACGAGAGAAAAGAAGAACAACCGGGAGACGAACTTAGTGTCTGCACTTACAACAGGGTATATTCTGGGCTGAGTTCGGTGTCCCCTCACGCACCCCTGACCTCCCATTTATAGTGAGGGTAGGCTGCCCGAACGATTGGGGCATTCATTACCTTATTAAATATGGTATTAAATGTGCAGCCACCCACGGTACATGAAGAGTCAGGCGGGGGTGGGGGTGTGGGGTGGGGTCGGGGTGGGGTGGGGTTGAGACAAGATACTACGTGTATCTACTCTTGTTGTTGTCGAACAGAAGAACCCGAGCGAGCTCATGATGAGTGCTCACCGTGGCTTTCTTGACGGACTGCTGAAGGAGTATCCGAAGAGTGCGTGACCTCTTGTCGGGCGCTTGTTGCGAGTGCAAGATCACTATGAAGGCATCTGCGAACATCTCAAGTGTCCAACCGATAGGTTTAAGCCCGACATTGTCTAATGCTGTCCCCTATCGCAGGATTCAGTTTAACACTAGGTTTTGCAAACCTAAATATTTTTGTATTTATAATCCTATTTTGATATAGTGGATTTCATGCACTGTCCCATGATTTTTCCCTCAGCAATTTGAGAGGGGTTTCCACGTAAATTTGGCATTCTCTATGTTTATTGCATTATTTTCTTCTTATGTGTACCCAAGATTTTTTATGTGGTTCAATTCTCATCAAGTGGTATTAGAGAAATGCCCATCTCAGACCGCCGATCTATAGGAGAAGATAGAGCCATCAACTAGAGTGGTCAGTATGAATAACAAGAATTGGAGTATTTGGAAGGCTCAGATGGAGGATCTCTTATATTGCAAGGATCTATATACTCCTTTGTCAGGGCGGCTGACTTCCATGAAAGTTGATGTAGAGTGGAAGAAGATGATCATAAGGTAGTTGGGTTCATCTGGCAGTGGCTTGTTGATTTTTTTTTCACCATGTGTCCATTGAGTCAAGATTTGTGGAAGAAGCTGGAAGCGCTATACGAGAGGAAGATTGGTGGGAACAAGACTTTCTTGATTAGAAAGCTTGTTAATCTGAAGTTTACAGAAGAATATTAGACGACTGAACATCTACACCTTGCGTAGAGCATTATAAATTAGTTGGAAGCTATGGATATCACCTTGAGAGATGAACTGCATGCTTCCATGGTTCTCAGTTCTTTGCTAGAGAGTTAGGAGACTCTAGTGGTGTCGCTGAGTAATTAGACACCTGATGGAATCATGACAATAGAGATAGTGACGAGCTGGCTTTTGAATGAAAAACTAAGAACAGATGACTCTTGACCGGCTTTTAAATCTGATTCCCTTCTTATGGAGGGAAGGGGCAGGTCAATGAAGAAGGAATTTAAGCAAAGAGGCAACTCCAGAAGCAAGTACAGAAGAAAGTCAAAGAAGGAGTTAAAATGCTTCTGATGTAAAAAGAAATGCCATTTCAAGAAGTATTGTTACAAGCTGCAAAGAGATCAAAAAGGGAAGGTTAAGGAGACAGGAGAATCTAGTGAGAGTGCATGGTGAAGTACTATAAATATACTTAATTGCACAACCACAAGATGGGAGGGGGGTGTATTGGGGTTTAAAAGTTTTCTTATTAAAATTAAGTTTTGTGATAATATATAAATATTAAAGTACGTAATAAGAGAATATATACACCATAGTCACATGAGATAAAGAAATAACAAGACACCAGATATAAAGTGTTCGACACCTAATTGGGTCCTACTCATTTGCTGAGTGACCTCCAAATCTCTTAGCCACAAGACTAAAATCCACTAAAATCCCACTGATTACAAATCTTTTTCTAGGTCAAAAGCAAACTTCACAAATCTTATTCATGGGTCAAGAGCAACCCACAATAATTAGGTTCTTTCGAATGAAAGTAAGAGCTAGGTTGTTTAATACAAAGAATAATTTTCACAATAAAAACCCATTTCACTTGAAATGATAAACAAGGGAAAACAAATAATGATTTTGCACAAATCTAAATGATAATAATGAAGATAATACGTGTAAAAGATTATGTTAATGATTTTGATGATAATAATAATAATGAAGATCATAATATAAGTTTTATAATATTTTGTTTTAAAACATGGCTTAATATTTTAATTATTTATATATACTGATAGTAATAATAAAAAATTCTTAATAAATTAATAGCTTAAATATTTAAAAATAATAATTATGATGATAAAAATAGGATGATTAATACCATATGAATATTATGATGATAATTTAATTAAGTACAAAAATTAAAATAAGAGAATCTAAAAGAAAAATAAATGATAAAATAGATTGGAATTAATTTCAAATAAGACATACAAAATAAGTAGTTGAAAATTAAGCAATATGAGAAATAAAAACTGCAAATAAAATTAGATTTGGCAATTGTATGGTAAACATCAAAACTTGAAGAACACTTAAAAGTATTGCAAGAGAGAGTCTGTTTTTTTATGTGTCTTGTAAAGAGAAAGAGATATAGTATTTATACTGTGAGGAGAAGGGAAAAGGAATAATATAAAATGGGATCCGGATCCTCTCCATTTCAGTTGAAATGGAGGGGGTCCATTTCAATATCTAATGGATAAGACAAGTTGGTAAGAAATCTTGTGGTGGAGATTTTTTTGATTAAAAAAATCTTTAAAAAAACATGGGAAATGATGAACCCATTGGATCGAAAGCATTCAATCTCGACCGTGAAATGGATCCCCTCCATTTCACTTGAAATGGAGAGGATCCTGATATTCTAAAATGAGATTTGAGGGATGTGTGAATGTGGCTAAATATGAAGTTAAAAGTGGGGGCATAGAGAGTCAACAATGTGGATTTAAATACAGAAATTCTTAGGCCAAATTTAATGTCTACATGGATTCTAGATTTGTATTTACATTACAAAGAGAGCTAAATATAGCACATTAAAAAAATATATAAATATCAATAAATTTTGGATAGTTGCAGAAGTCCACTTTGGGAGCGCTTTTTTGGTACCCGCGGGTACCTAAAGGAAGGTGCAAAGACGATGGTGCCCGTTGGATTTAAGATCTGACCGTTGCGATTAAAGCGAGCAGAAAAATAAAAAAAAACTCGGTTGGAGTTATCTTGATCAGACGGCGGGCCTGGGAGATCGGGCGGCTCGCAATGCACGCTTGCACCTTCCTCTAGATACCCGCGGAGTACTAAAAAATTTCTGCCACTTTGGAGGCTCTAAAAAGTATTTGTGATAAGATGGATAGATAAAAAATAAACACAATAAAATTTTGAATGAGGAGGTTTGGTGAAGAAATGGTGGAATACAAAAAAAAAGGTGATGTTGAAATTTGGCGATGGCTGGATGATGAAATTGCAATCATGCGTGTCAAGGCAATGTAAATTAGATGGTGGATTTGGACTCCTCTCATCGAGGTAGTCAATTTTGACTATTGACACACCACAATTGATGGTCGAACGGAGGAGATATGGCTTCCGCAAGGCGGGATGTTTGGTGATTTTCAGATTTTACCTAGGCCGGAGGAAGAAGATGAAGTGACGTGACGTTGACTGGATTAAGTGATTGTTGCAGTGAGGGCAAGTGGATATTATGCTGAGGTGGTAGCGGGATCAAATAATGAGTGAATAACCAACTAATTAAATAAAATGAGAGGCAATGATTGAATGAGCTTGATGGAGGGCCCAATGAACTCGATTTTTTTGAAAAAATAAGTAAAAATTAAATTCATTTTATAGAACTTTCAATTAAAGTTTCAGAATATTTTTATAAAAAAATATTATTTATTTATTTACTAACCATAAAAAATTATAAATTCTTGGTGGGATATCAAAACATGTCCAAAAATAAATATAAAAAATATAAAAATCCATAATTAAATAAAGAATAATATATTAAAGTTTCACGATGTTTTAGAATTAAAATAATTTGTATAACATAAATAAATCATTAAATTACGGCTTAAATTAATTAATTAAAATATAAAAAATATCTTTTAGGCTTTAAATAAATACTAGAAAAATATGTTAAAAATTCAAAAGATTTTAATGAAATTGTAATATTTTATCTTGTCAAACGTATAGATATAAAATTACAAGCATAATGAAAAAAATAAGTCTTCTAAATTATGAAAAGTTAATATGATCCTATGAACAAACTTGACATTCTTGTTTAAAATTTAAATGAACTAGCTTCTTACACATGAAGTTCTTAACCTATTCTAAGCCTAAGAGCCCATTTGGTGGGACTTATTTTCAGCGGTCAAGCGGTTACGACCGCATGTATCGGGCCTTAATCAAGGCTCGGTACATGCGGTCGTAACCGCTTGACCGTTGGAAATAAGTCCCACCAAACGGGGCCTAAGTCTTCAATTTCAGCTTCACGAGCTTGAATGACTTTAGTATAACCTGTATATTACTTAAACTTGAATTAGCAACATAATCAATAGTTTATTGGCATCAAAATAAGCATTAATACTCACGGAGCCAACAATTTGCCCATTTTTTGATAATGACAAACTAATGACTAAAAAAATAAAAGGACATGAAAATATGAAATGCTCCACCTTAAAATGTTAACTCATATTTGATGATTTAATATTTAAGGGAAAACAAACAAGATATATATTTAAGCACATTTCATTTCACTACAAGAAAAACTCTAATTAGCAAGGAGCTAAATACCTTACTAATTAGGTAATTCGTTGCTAATTTTAATTAGCTATGAATTTACAAACAAAAAAAATTCTTAACTAATTTACTCCTAGCTAATTTTAGCAAGGAAAATTTTCTTTTCTATATTGCAAGCAATTTTTAGCAAGGGATTTTATTTGTTGCTGATATTTAATATTTTTATTTAATAATTCTGTTAAATTAAAAATATTATTTTATAAATATTTAAAAAAAATTATTCATTTATTTGCATTTACTAGGATTTGAACACTTAACCTTATTTGTATAGACCGATATTATTTATATATAATTATAATGTTTATTTAATTTATAAAATTATAATTCTTTATAATATAAATTCTTTATATTAATTTATATAACATTTATATTAAAATTAATATTCTTTAAAATTATAAAGTTCTTATAATTATATTACTTTATAATATATAAGTGTGTATATATAGATATGTAATTGGATAAATCTATATACACTTAACGCGTATATAAGGATATACGCGCCTCTTTGAACTGTTTCTTCTATGTGTGTTTTTAGGAGAAGTGTTCAACATGAATGTTTTAGATTTCGACGATATCTACAACTTTTATGTTGAACACTTTTTGATTTGAAACACTTTTTAGGCCCCCGATTTGGACCCCGAAAAAAACAACTTTTATGTTCCGCGTGATTTTTTTCGGGGGCCAAATCGGGGGCCTAAACTGCTTCAAATCAAAAAGTGTTCAACATGAAAGTTGTAGATATTGTCGAGATCTATAACATTCATGTTGAACACTTCTCCTGAAAATGCACGTAGAAGAAACAGTTCTAAAAAGGCGCGTATATAAGCATATACACTTAACGCGTATATACATCATACCCATATTTAATATTATATATAATATTATATATAATATTATATATAGTTCTTTATTATAGATTTTGTTTATATATAATTTTTTAAAGAGACACACCATTTTTTGGACGAGAATTTTTTTACTCAATAAATATTTTCCAATAAGAAAAATTGTTATTGTTTAGCAACATAAAATTTGCAACAAAAAAATTTCGTTACTATTTTAGCAACACAAATTTTGCATCAAAAAAATTTGTTGCTATATTTGCAACAAAAAATTTCCTTGTTATTTTCGTAGGTAAAATAAAAAAAATTTCTTGCTAAATTTGATGCTAATTAGCATGGGATTGTTGACCCTTCCTAATTTCCCTTGCTAAATAAGAATTTTCTTGTAGTGTTTACATAAAATTTCTCCCCCAGTTTGACATATCAAAAATGGTACAAAATTACAATAATAATAGTAGGAAAATCAACATGATATATGTGTAAGCAACATAACCAATGCTCCCCCTAAAATCATATATATATATATATATAAATAATCACAAAGTGGGATCCAACCTCCCAAGATTTTGTCTTGGAAAGAAAAATCGATCATCTTAAAGAGGTTTTGTGAAGATATCAACTAGTTGATTATTAATTTCAATATGACTGATAACCACATCATCACGTGTAACTTGATCTCAAATAAAGTAATGGAGAACATCAATGTGTTTTGTTCGAGAATGATTCATATGATTTTTAGATAAACATATTGCTGAACTACTCACTAAAATGGGTTTTTTTCACAAACCAAACCATAATCAAGGAGTTGTTATTTAAGCCAAAGTATTTGAGCTACACAACTACCAACTGCAATATACTTAGCCTCTATGGTAGAAATTGCAAATGAATTTTGTTTACGACTTGACCAAGAAACTAGAGAATGACCTGAGAATTGACACATGTCAAATGTGCTTTTCCGATCAACTGTACTACAAACATAATTTGCATCAGAATAACCAATCAAATTGCACGTATTTGAGTTCTTAGGATGCCATAAACCAGATTCAAAGTACTAGAAAGATATCAAAAAATACGTTTTGACTACAATAAGATGAGATTCTTTAGGATTTACTTGAAAACGAGCGCATAAACAAACACTAAATATTATATCTAGTCTACTAGTAGTAAGATGCAACAAAGACTCAATCATCCCTCGATATAAGGTGTTGTTAACTAGCTTCCCAGTTTCATCCAAAACAACCTTATTAGTTATGTTCATGGGGGTTTTAACAATTTTAACTGTAGAAAGCTTGAACTTTTTCAATAGATCATTAATATATTTTGTTTGACTTATAAATAAGCCATCTTTCTTTTGCTTAACCTAAAGGCCTAGAAAGAAATTGAGTTCACCCATCATGCTCATTTCAAACTCATTATTCATGATAGATGCAAACTCATGACACATAAAGTCATTACAACAACAACACTCAAGGCTTTATCGCATTATAGCCATTGGTCAAACAAAATAAAATGTCATCAACATAAATTTAAACTAAAATTAAATCAAAAATCTTGACATTTAATAAAAAGTGTTGTATCAACATCACCTTTAACAAAATCATTCGAAATAAAAAATGTACTCAAATGATCGTACCAAGATTGGGGAGCTTGTTTAAGACCGTAGACTACTTTCTTAAGCTTATAAACATAATCAAAATAAGCATGATCTTCAAAACTAGGAGGCTAGCAAACATATACGTTTTCATTAATATAACCATTTAAAATGATGATTTACATCCATCTGAAAAATAATAAATTTTAAATGACATGCGAATGCAAGAAGTAATCTAATTTAAATGACATGCGAATGCAAGAAGTAATCTAATAGCCTCAAGTATAGCTACATGGGCAAAAAAATCTTCAAAATCAAGTCCTTCAATTTATGTATACTATTTTGCTACTAATCTTGCTTTATTTCTAATTATATTTCTTTAATCATCAGATTTGTTCTTGAACACCTATTTGGTACCAATAAATGATTGATTTTAAGATTTTGGAACTAATTTCCCAACTACATTTATAATAAAATGATTTAGCTCTTCATGTATAACATTGACCCAATCATTATCTAATAATGCTTCTTTAATATCTATAGGTTCAATAAGATCATATAAGTGCGCTATTATTAATTTCTTCATTAACTTGTCTTCTAGTTCTAATTCCGACTGATGGATCACCTAAAATCAAATCCTTTGGGTGACGATCAACATATCTCCATTCTTTAAGTAGATCATTATTTTCATCATTAGTAATAGTATTTTCATTTAATTTTTCAATATCATCTTCCAATGGTTTATCAATGTCTTATAGAGTTTCATCAAATGATATATGAATGGATTCCTCAATTGTCTTTGTTCTTTTATTAAAAATCTGAAAAGCTTTCTTATTTAAACTATATCCCATGAATATACCATCATCAGCTTTAACATCAAATTTTTCCAAATTATTCTTTCCAATATTATGAACGTAACATTTGCATCCAAAAATATGGAAATATGAAATCGAGGGTTTTCTTCTATAATATAATTCATTTGGAGTTTTCTTTAAAATTGCTCTTATAGGAACTCGAATTTAAACATAACATACACTGTTAACTGCTTCAGCCCAATTTTTTTTTGTAATTTATAATCTTCTAATATTGTTCTTCCCATTTCCACTAAACTTTGATTTTTTTTTACGTGCTACTCCATTCTGTTGGGAAGTTCTAGATGTAGTAAATGTATAATTAATGTGTTCTTTACAAAATAATTCAAATGTCCCATTTTTGAATTCTCCTCCATTATTACTTCTAAGAGTAACAATAGATAAAGATTTTTCATTTTGAACACGAGTCACCCAATCATTAAAAACTTCAAAAGTATTGTTTTTATGAGTTAAAAATAAAGTCAAAGTAAATTTCAAAAAATCTTGAACAATACCAAAACAATAGTTTCCCCCTCTAAGACCTAAAATATACATTAGACAAAAAAGATCCATGTAACGCCCCAAAATTCGGAAATGATCTGGTAGCGTATTAAGGCCAATCTGGGGCCAGTTAAGGGTCACACGGTCTGGGACACGGGCGTGACCATGGTCATGTCCTGCTATAAGTTGGACAATTCTTTGCGTGGCCGACGAAATGCAGTCGACGATCCTTGGAGGTCGAGAACACGGCATGAGACACGGGTGTGTCCAGGGCCGTATCCTGCTCGGGCTATTTGTCGGGCTGTGTCGAGTAAGTTACACGGCCTGGGACACGGGCATATCCCAGGGTGTGTCTAGCACACGGCCTGTGACACGGGTGTGTCACATGGCCATGTCCTGTTCGGTATGTGACGGTTTCAGCGTCGATTGAGGCACACAGCCTATGACACGGGCGTGTCCAAGCTTGACATGGGCGTGTCCCAAGCCGTGTCATAGGCCGTGTCATGTTCTGTATTTTCTGATTCACGGCGAGTGTGGAACACGTACTTGGACACGGGCGTGTCGCAAGCCATGTTCGGCCCAGGAAAGTGGTTTTAAGTGCAAATCGTGACCGTTCGTTTCCTTCTTTTGGGATCTAATGGCCCAGAACTGTCCTTGTTGTTATAAGACCTAGAATAGGGTTTGAAAACCTCATTCCTCTTTAAGATTTCTCTTTCTAAAGCTTTAGAGAGAGGGGAGAGCAAGGAAGAAGGTGAAGGAGAGATCCGCCCGCTGGAGGAGCTTCGAAGCCCCAAATCGCAAGCCGAGTCCAGATCTATGGAGGCGAGGCCATTGCGGTGCTTTTCATTCGTCTAGATCTTTATGGCGCCAAAGCGAACCTCAAGGGTAACGATTCTCTTCTTGGACATGTGAATTCCTCTTTCCTTTTTTACATAGGAAGCCCGCTCTCATGAGTATGCGTGAGTGCGAGGTATTCCTTCGGGTAGACATGAATTTTCCCCGTTGTTTTGCATGTAGAGTCCGGAATCGAAGTACGGACATAGGCATGGTGTGTGAAGCCTACCCGGACAAGTTGGTCTGGATCGGTGATGTTTCATTATGCATGAATGGTTGGAGAAGACTCCGTGCTGATGGTTGTTTTCGAGTTTTCTACGTGGTAGATTGCAGCAGGGATCCTTGGGGATTAACTCCAAGGTGCACCCGGGAATTTGGGCAGAAGCGAAGTTCTGCCATAACGGGGTCCTGGGAGCCAGTAGTGTATATAACCGGGTTATGTACGTTTTTTATCGATATATTGGGACTGGGGGAAACTTGGCCTGCACCGATGACTTGTATTGTTATGGCGAGGTGAGCAATGGGCGGGCGGAACCTTACCCACTCCAAGTGGTTCAGTGAAAATTGGCTTGGAGAGCGAGTCTAGGCTTCGGATGAAAGGACTTTAATGCTCACGTGTTTGCCGTCCTGGGGGAGGTGGTGGACTGCGGAACGGACCGGGTTCGGACCGGGTTCACCGAGTAAGTGCCCTGAAAGTACGGGGTGTGTGGCCGTCGGTGCTTACACCTGTGGTGAAGTGTACTGTTGCTGTACTTTCACTATATTATTTGGCTATGCTACTAAACTGTAGGGAAGGAGCACCGTCACCCCAAATCTGGGGTGGGGTCGTTATAATTTGGTCAGATTTAGCTGATCGTTGCTTTTGTTTGCCACCGTCGCGGTGGAATGTTGATTGTCGTTGCTGCGGAGCCTAGTGGCAAATAGCGGGCTGAAGCCCTTATTGCTGAGCCGACCCTCGAAGGCCAATGCGAATGTTTACTTTTATTCTCATGCGTGACCGGCTTGCGTGCCGATATTTGGAAGACACTATTTATTTAAAGTAAACTCATGTAAGGTCATAAGGCCAAGTACTTTGTGTATTTGTACGCTCATTCTTATTTTGGGTATTTAGTGGACATTCATGCTGTGATTTGGGTTCTTTTCTTTGCAACATTTAAAATGCTTCCACTAGAATGTGCTTTGTGTAGGACGTGTGTTTTTTTGGAAGGATGGTTTCATTTAGTAACTCTTCGGTCTGTTTGTGGTATATGGCGTCGGGCCCCGGCAGGACCTACTGCTATATGCTTTGTGACGGATAGGGGTACTACAATTTGGTATCAGACTACCGATTTCGGTCATGCTAATTTGAATTCATGGTAGAATTCTTTTAAGGGGTGGTGAGCACATATATGTGCGTCATCGTTATAACATAGAAAGAACCCATGAATGTCCACTTAGGAATGAAAATACACATGTTTGAGGAACCTGCGTGTTCCTATAATTGCTTTTTGAAATATTGTTCGGTCACTTAATGGTGTTTTGTACGTATATAGTTGACCAGGAGTGTTGCAGGGCCTTCAGAACACCCGTATTCTGAGGCAAGTAGCGCACCGAATGATGTGCGTACAACACCTCCTTCGGCAGAAACCATAAGATTGGTGGCTGAAGCGGTGTTCACAATGATAAATGATCAGCCAGCAAGGCAGGTGCAGCACCCAGCCCCTATGGTGGTGCAGGTACCGCCTCAAGCGACAGAACCTAGAGGGTTGAACAAGTGGCGGTGGAGCCGTTGATACCTAGAAGAGCGACCGAAAAGTAGCTCAAACATGTTATGGGCTTTAACCCTATGGTATTCTCGGGGACTGGAATCCCATCTCAAGCTGAGGATTGGCTCTCTCGAGTAAAGAGAGTCTTGACAGCTACGGAAATGGAGGAGTGGCAGAAGACCACCATATCCACTTTCATTTTGGATGGTGATGCAAGGTTGTGGTGGGAAGGTTTAGAGCTACATCACCTGGGTGGAAGGCAAATCACGGACGTCTCGATAGAGGAATTTTCGAGACTATTCTTAGCAAGGTACCTTCCCTCGACTCAAAGGATCGCCATGGAGAATGAGTTCTAGAAGTTGACGCAAGGAGACAGTAGTGTGGATGAGTACCTCCACGAATTTACACGGTTAGGTCGGTATGTAAGCTCTACGTTCGCGGATGAGGAGCGCAAGACAAATCGGTTATATGAGGGTCTGCGGGATGACCTAAGGCTACTGCTCTCAGGGCCTATGAAACAGAGCTTCTTGACCCTGGTCAATACGACTCAGTCGTTGGAGAAAGATCTGAGGAATGTACAAGTGAAGAAAGACTCTAGTGCAAAGAGGACGGAGTTCAAGGTACCGACCTCCTCGAAGCCTGGTTTCTGTAAGTTTAATAAGAAGGCTAGGACTTTGGGTCCAACCCCTTCTTCTGGTGCATCTGGGGCGACTACAGGCCGAACCCCGGGCGCATGCTATAATTGTGGAAAGCCGGGACACTTTGCCCGAGATTGCTGGAGCGGACGCCCAAAGTCTGAAAGGAAGCCTGGAGCCACTTATGAGGAGAAGGGCAAGGTGGTGGAGTCAACCACATCACACTATACTCCAGCTCAACCTAGAGTTTATAACCTTGGCCAGCAGAAGGCCATAAAGCAAACCGATGTAGTGACAGGTACGGTTTAAATTTATAGTAGTTTGGGTTTAAATACTTGTTACCTTACACATATTAGCTTATTACTGCTTGTACTAGGCTTTGTTTTGTTTTTAGATAATCTGGCGAGAGCACTGTTCGATACGGGAGCTTCGCACACCTTTTTGTCCGAAGGATTTGTATCGTGCATCAAAGTATCTTCTTCGATGGCAAAGGACAAATTGCATATGTTGTTGCCTAATGGGTGTTTAATGTACGCGGATAGAGTCTGTTGCGTAAAGATACGGATTAGGAGTCAAGAGTTTGACTTGCAAGCGTCGTTACTGCTGTTGGTGGAGTTCGACGTGATATTTGGTATGGAATGGCTCTCGGAGCAGCATGCATACATTTATTTCAATCGCAAGGAGGTCAAATTAGGAACTGGTCGAGAGACGACATTTGCAGGCTTGAAAGGGTCAAGCAAGACTTTGATGTCTGCTCTTTAGGTGGTTAAGGAAGCTCGTGCTGGTGCAGAGTTGTTCTTCATACTAGTGGAGGCTTCGAAGCCTAAGCCTAGTTTGGACAGTATTTCGGTTGTATTCGAGTATCCTGACGTGTTCCCTGTCGATCTCCCTGGAGACACACCTCAGCGGGAGATTGACTTCACTATTGAGCTAGTGCCAGATGCCAAACCTGTGTCACGCTCTCTGTATCGGTTAGTACCTAAGGAGATGGCGGAACTGAAGGTTCAACTTCAAGAGCTATTGGAACAGGGTTATAGGCGTCCAAGTTTGTCGCTTTGGAGCGCATCGGTCCTCTTTGTTAAGAAGAAGGACAGAAGCTTGCGACTGTGTATTGATTATCGAGAGCTGAACAAGTTAACGGAGAAGAATAAGTATCCGATCCCAAGGATTGACGATCTGTTCGATCAATTAGTTGGGTCATTGGTGTACTCGAAATTGGATCTTAAGTCCAGATATTACCAGCTGAGGATAAGAGAAAGTGACATCCCAAGACAGCTTTCAGTATGCGGTATGGGCATTATGAGTTCACCTTCATACCGTTTGGGCTGACGAATGCGCCATCTGTGTTTATGGATCTGATGAACAGAATGTTCAGAGAGTACCTGGACCACTTCGTAATAGTCTTTATCGACGATATCTTGGTGTACTCGCAATGTTAGGAGGATTACTTTAAGCATTTGCATTTGGTGTTGGAGACGCTGAGGAGGAACCAACTGTATGTCAAGTTCTCCAAATGCAAGTTTTGGTTGTCCTCGATAGCGTTCCTTGGTCACATAGTTAGTGGAGAGGGAATTGTGGTGGATCCGGCGAAGATAGTTGCTATACGGGAGTGGCCTGTGTTGTCTATGGTAGCGGAAGTCCAGAGTTTTCTGGGGCTGGTCGGCTATTACAGGCGCTTCGTAGAGAACTTCTCGCGGATAGCATTACCCCACACGACTTTGACGAGGAAAGATCGAAACTTTGTGTGGTCACCGCAGTGCGCACAAGCTTTCGAAGAAATGAAGAGTCGGTTGACCACGACGCCTATTCTATGTTCGCTGGTTGGGACCGAAGCATTTGAGATTTTAAGTGATGCTTCAGGCGGTGATTTGGGTTATGTTCTACTGCATCATGGGAGAGTGATAGCTTATGGCTCGCGTCAGCTAAAGGTACATGAGAGGAATTATACGGTCCATGACTTGGAGTTAGCGGTCGTGATATTTACCCTAAAATTGTTGGGGCACTACCTGTACGGTGTGAAGGTCGATATCTATACCGACCACAAGAGCCTGAAGTACAAGTTGGATCAAAAGGATCTAAACATGTGGCAGCGGAGGTGGATGGAGTTCCTGGGAGACTACACCTTCAAGATACATTTTGTTTCTAGGAAAGGCAATGCGGTTGCGGATGCGTTGAGTCGAAGGCCCCTGTGCGGGCCAACTGGTTGTCGGTTCATGACGAGCGTTTGATTCGGGATTTGGAGGCACTAGATATCTCTTGTGTTGATAAACAGACGAGTGCCGAAGCCCAATTGAACTGGAAAAAGGTGCAATATGACCTTGCTGATAGGATTCGGCAGGCTCTGGTTTTGGACAGCAACATGAAGCAGATCATGGATGAGGCGTTGGATGGGTCAAATTCCCAATTTGGTGTTGTTGATGGACTGTTATGGAAGGACAGTTGTCTGTGCATCCAAGGTGTAGGTAAACTACAGGATGAATTGATGTACGAGGCTCATCATACCAAGTACTCGATTCACCCAGGGAGCACGAAAATGTATCGTGATATGAAAAAGTTATTCTGGTGGCCAGGACTTAAGAAGGACGTGACACTTTATGTGGCGAAGTGTCAGACGTGCGCCTTGGTGAAGGCAGAGTGCCAGAATCCCGGAGGTTTCTTGAAGTACTTACCTATCCTGGAGTGGAAGTTCGAAGATATTTCAATGGATTTTGTGCATGGGTTGCCAAGGTCGCAGAAGGAAACGACGCCGTCTGGGTGATCGTAGATCGATTGACAAAGGTGTTGCACTTCATTCCAAATAGGAAGGATGATTCAATGGATAAACTGGCAAAACTGTACGTGGATAACATTGTTCGATTGCACGGTGTGTCCCGCAGCATCGTGAATGACCGAGATGGGCGGTTCATGTCCAATGACTGGAGGTTGGTGCAACAAATGTTGAGAACCAAGCTGAGTTTCAGCACAGCCTTTCATCCACAGACGGATGGTCAAACCGAGAGGGTCAACAGGATGATGGAGGACATGCTTCGTATGTGCGTCTTGTATTTCAGAAAGAAGTGGGAAGATCACCTGTACTTGGTAGAGTTTGCTTATAACAACAGCTACGAAGCGAGTATTCAAATGACGCCCTTCGAGGCCCTATACGGTAGAAAATGTCGCACGCCATTGTCATGGTTGGAAATGGGTGAGTCGAAGCTGTACAAACGGAAAGAAGTGGAAGGCGCAACTTCATTGGTACAGACAATTCGAGAACGATTGCTGATCGCTCAGGACAGGTAGGCTAAATACTATAATGCCAAACATCAGAACGTTGAGTTCGCTGTTGGCGACTGGGTATATTTGTAGATTAAGCCGTTCAAGGGTGTTTCGCGGGTACGATGCTTGAAGAAGCTGAGCCCGAGGTACCTTGGACCGTTTGAGATTCTGGAGAGAATTGGTGAAGCAGCTTATCAGCTGAAGCTATCAGTGGAACTGAGTGGTCTACACAATGTATTCCACATACCTGTGTTGCGGAAGGCGGTGCAAGAGCCTTCGCAAGTGATTGCGGCCGATCAGATACTAGTTGATAATGGGTTGACGATGAAGGTCAAGCCCGTACGCATTGAGGACTTTGAAGTCAAGCGACTTCGTAACAAATACATCAGGATGGTCAAAGTCCGTTGGGACAACTACGGTGGTGAGGAGCTTTCGTGGGAGCGAGAGCAGACCATGCTTGAGGAGTATCTCGGGCTCTTCTTCTCAGGTACCGTTTAAGTTTGAGTACTTTCTATTCCATAATTTCGGGACGAAATTCATTTAATGGGGGGGGGGAATTGTAACACCCCAAAATTCGGAAATGATCTGGTAGCGTCTTAAGGCCAATCTGGGGCCTGTTAAGGGTCACACGGTCTGGGACACGGGCGTGTCCATGGCCGTGTCCTGCTACGAGTTGGATGATTTTCCGCGTGGTCGACGAAATGCAGTCGACAATCCTTGGAAGTCAAGAACACGGCCTGAGACACGGGCGTGTCCAGGGCCATGTCCAGCTCGGGCTATTTGTCGGGCTGTATCGAGTAAGTTACACAGCCTGGGACACAGGCGTGTCCTAGGGCATGTCTGGCACACGGCCTGTGACACGGGAATGTCACATGGCCGTGTGCTATTCAGGATGCGATGGTTTCAACATCGATTGAGGCACACGACCTATGACACGGGAGTGTCCATGCTTGACACGGGCATGTCCCAAGCCGTGTGAGAGGCTGTGTCCTGTTATGTATTTTCTGGTTCACGGAGAGTATGGAACACGGCCTTGGACACGGACATGTCGCAAGCCGTGTTCGGCCCAGGAAAGTGGTTTTAAGTGCGAATCATGGCCGTTCGTTTCCTTCTTTTGGGATCTAATTGCCCAGACCTGTCCTTGCTGTTATAAGGCCGGGAATAGGGTTTGAAACCCTCATTCCTCTTTAATCTTTCTCTTTCTAAAGCTTTAGAGAGAGGGGAGAGCAAGGAAGAAGGAGAAGGAGAGATCTGGCTGCTGGAGGAGCTTCAGAGCCCCAAATCGCAAGCCGAGTCCAGATCTACGGAGGCGTGGCCATTGCGGTGCTTTTCATCCGTCTAGATCTCCATGGTGCCAAAGCGAATCTCAAGGGTAACGATTCTCTTCTTGGACATGTGAAGTCTTCTTTCCTTTTTGCATAGGAAGCCCGCTCTCGTGAGTATGCGGTGAGTATGAGGTATTCCTTCGGGTAGACATGAATAGTCCCCGTTGTTTTGTATGTAGAGTCCGAAATCGAAGTACAGACATAAGCATGGTATGTGAAGCCGACCCGGACAAGTTCGTCTGGATCAGTGATGTTTTATTATGCATGAATGGTTAGAGAAGTCTCTTTTCCGATGATTTTTTTCGGGTTTTCTATGTGGTAGATTGCAGCAGGGATCCTTGGGAATTAACTCAAAGGTGCACCCGGAAATTTGGGCAGAAGCCAAGTTCTACCATAACGGGGGCCTGAGAGCCAGCCGTGTACATAACCGGGTTATGTACGATTGTTTGATCGATATGTTGGGAATGGGGGAAACTTTGCCCGCACCGATGACTTTTATTGTTATGGCGAGGTAAGCAACAGGCGGGTGGAACCTTACCCACTCCAAGTGGTACAGTGAAAGTTGTCTTGGAGAGCGAGTCTAGGCTTCGACTGAAAGGACTTTATTGCTCATGTGTTTTCCGTCCTGGGGGCGGTGGTGGACTGCGGAACGGACCGGATTCAGACTGGGTTCACCGAGTAAGTGCCCTGAGAGTACGGGGTGTGTAGCCGTCCGTGCCTACACCTGTGGTGAAGTGTGTTGTTGTAGTACTTTCACTATATTGTTTGGTTATGCTACTAAAATGCAAGGAAGGAGCACCGCCACCCCAAATCCGGGGTGGGGTCGTTATAATTTGGTCATCTTTAGCTGATCGTTGCTTTTATTTGCCACTGTCGCGGTGGAATGTTGATTGCAGGTGTTGTAGAGCCTAGTAGAAAATAGCGGGCTGAAGCCCTTGTTACTGAGCCGACCCTCGAAGGCCAATGCGAATGTTTACTTTTATTCTCATGTGTGACCAGCCTACGTGCTGATGTTTGGAAGACACTATTTGTTTAAAGTAAACTCATGTAAGGCCAAGTACTTTGTGTATTTGTACGCACATTCCTATTTTGGGTATTTAGTGGACATTCATGCTGTGATTTGGCTTCTTTTCTTTGCAAAATTTAAAATGTTTCCGCTAGAATGTGCTCTGTTTAGCACGTGTGTAACATCCCATTTTTGGCTAGACCCCTGGAAGTGGTTTTGTCATAACAGAACCCTAGGAAACCCAGGAATTGAAGTTTATTGACCAAGATTTCGAGTCAAGGGGTGGTCACACCCGTGACCGACCCGTCACGCCCATGACCTAGGGCGTGACCCCTTCGACGATCGTCAACCTCAGAAAGATGATCGGCGAGCTCAGAAATTTCAACATGGGCCTGACATGCCCGTGACCGATCCGTCACACCCGTGACCTTTGAATGGCGTTGAGTGAGCTAAGCTCACTCAACGTCATAGTCTTAATGGAGTTAAGTGAGCTTAGCTCACTCAAAGCCATAAGATAGATGACGTTGAGTGCACAGACTGCACTCAACTCCATCTGGTGTCGTCTGGTTGGCGTTGAATGAGCTGAGCTCACTCAACACCGTAGACTGGATGGCGTTGAGTGAGCTTAGCTCACTCAACGCCGTAATCTGTCAGGCGGGATGGCGTTGAGTGCGTTGAGAGCACTCAACACCATAAGATGAACGACGTTGAGTGCACTGACCGCACTCAACGCCATTTGGTGTTATCTGGATAGCGTTGAGTGAGCAGAGCTCACTCAATGCCATAATCTGGATGGCGTTGAGTGAGCTAAGCTCACTCAACGCCATCGTTTAAAAATGACATATTCTGGATGGCGTTGAGTGAGCAGAGCTCACTCAACGCCATAATCCGGATGGCGTTGAGTGAGCTGAGCACACTCAACGCCATAGTCTGGATGGCGTTGAGTGAGCAGAGCTCACTCAACGCCGTATCTGGGATAACGTTGAGTGAGCAGAGCTCACTCAACGCCGTAGCAAGGATGGCATTGAGTGAGCAGAGCTCACTCAACGCCATTGTACTTAGAATTTTTCTAGCATTTTATTTCTGGTTGTGTGCTGGTTCAGCTGAACCGGGCCGGTCTAGGAGTGGGACGTTTTCTCCTATTAAGACCTAATAAGTCTTATTTAAAATAAGTTGACCGGTCAAGCTTGACACGTGGACCATCGGTCTTGCAAAAAGGGCGGTTACGGCCATGGCCGAGAGCTTGCTGTCATGACCATCAATGGCATTTGATGTCGTGGCCCTTTCCCTCCCCCTTTTCGACTGGATTCAACTCCTCTAGGGAAGAGGAGGAGTTTTCAGCCGTTAGATTGCTGTCACAAAGCCGTTTCAGCCCCCCCTCCACCATGGTCGACCCAAGCTTTAATGGACCAATAATGGCCAATGAAGCTTTGGCTGTTCCCCCTCCTTGTCCAAGCCTTTAAACACCCTCAGAGGCGCAAGAGGAGATTTTTCCCAGCTTTTACCTGAAGTTTTTGAGCCTCCCATTGTGCTATTGAGAATTCCGGCGACGCCACCACCGCACTAATGGCATCCGAACGGTCTGCACGCCTCCAGCCCGCGAACAAGGTCCTCCCCTCCTCTCTCTCTACGGGTAGATCTTAGCTTCCTTAGGATTAAGATTCGGGCTCAATTGAGCCCGATCAGAAGAGCTTCTCTTCCCAATTTTTCCGCAAAAATGAAGTCTCGGCTCGCCGGAAAAAGCCTCTCCGGCGGCCGCGCCGCCGCCCGGCGATGGCCACCGCCTCAACGGAGGTGGTGGTGGCGGTGGCCGGCCAGGGAGGAGGCTGGACGGCCGACTGTGGGAGGGAGAAGTGCTCCCAGGTGCGTGCTATCTAGACCGAATGCTGGAGGTTGAAGACAACCTCCCAGCCGACGGATCAACCCTTAAGATCTGTGCAAACATATTGATTAAAGTAATTTCTATATATTTTCTGTAATGTTTCTGCCTGTAACTTGCATTAATTTCTAAAAATACTTAGAGGCTCCTACAGAAAAAGTTGTCAACACCAATATTGTAGCTCTATGAGTCTAAGAAATTTTAAAATTTGTTTTAAGTGATTGGGACTATTGGATATACCTCAACACTCATTTTGGTGAGGTCTATCCATAGGGCTGTCCTGACCTTAAAAAACTTCCCCACTCCAATCCAGTCATCAAAATGACTTGAAATTTAGGGTGTGGCCTAATCTTACCTATATCTAGGTGCTGCCCAAAAATTAGGATTTTTGGAAAACATTTTTCTAAAGTTTTTAGAAAAATTTAATAAATCATGTGTATTTTAATCAAGTGTCCTAAACACCTCAAAATCCCCCAAATTTTGGGTGGGTGGCCTTAGAGGTCATTATAGGACACTGGAAAAAATTTCACATCATTTGGAGGTGTTTTGACTGGGGTTTTACTCAACCCTAGTTGGCCCCATAAAGGGCTATTTAGGGTAAATCACCCCCTTAGTAATTTGAGTGGTCGTATCACCTCAACAGAGGCTGATATTTTGGTCACTGACTTTTTAGGGCATGGCACACCCTCCAAGGAAGTTTGGGATGGTTTATTGTAGGGTAGCCCTAGAACCCTAGGGTAGGTCCCTTAATGGGGATTTGTAGGGTTGTGAAGGTCATGGGGTCAAATGACCTTGGAATGACTTGAAATTTGGTGGAGAGAACCATAGGGCCATTATAGTTCTCTAGAAAAAATCTTAGGGGATTTTGAGACAGTTAGGCCACCTAAAATCCTAACCCTAGTTTAGGGAACCAATCTTAATTTGAACTATTATGCTGACAAATGAACTAAAAATCAAATAAAATTTGGGCAGGGTGATTTTCTGGTCAAAATGGCCATAATATAGTTTTGTTGAGATTTATGGGTTAATTTATACAGTACTTCATTCACAACTCTAGTTGTGCTCTAGATATTTATTTTGATGATTCTGGAATATCTATTCATTGGAAAGTTATGAAATCTTGGATTAGGGAATCTTATAGCATGTTATACTTTTTGTATTTTTATTGGGAGTTTTCTCTGATTATTTTGGGTACTTGCTTCTTTAACTTACCATTTGGGATATGTAGTCAAAAATACAAATAATGCCTAATTATTATTTGTAAAATTATGAAATTTGGTCAGTGGGTGTTTCAAACCATGATATTCACTCTGTAATTTTCTATGGATTTTTAGATAAATAAAAATAGTGCCTCCTTCACTAAGCTAGGAAAATTAGTATTTTACATTAAATAAATTTAGAGCCCAAAATATTAGAGAAAAATCATGGGACTTGGTTTTTGATAGTTTTAGATCACCATAAAGCTTCTGTAATTTTATTGTGATTTTTGGAGTACATATTTACAGTACTTGCTTCATAATATGGTAGAAGTGGCCTAAAATGGTAAATTAGGAAATATAGGCCTAAACACCTCTGAAATTTCTCAAAAATTGGAATTACTGCTTAAATACCTCATAGGATTTTTATTGATTTTATGATGATTTATTGTTAGCTCATTAGTGCACTTCATGTTCATACTAGGAAATTGGGAGGCTTAGAATAAATAAATTAAATGCCCGATAATAGGAAAAATTTGGAAATCTTGGACTTGGTTATATCATGTCATGATAGACCTCCAGTAAATATTATAGGAGATTCGGAAGACAATTTGGAGTACCTCCCCTTATATACCTCATGTATCTTAAGATGGTCTGCATATAGTAAAACCACGGAAACTGAACCAGAGTGGGTAATGATGGGGAGATGGAATTTTGGTAGTTGCTGGTTTGGATAGGGCAAGTTAAGTTTAAGTTCATTATTGGAAGTCAGGATAAGTAGAGTGCGAGATTGGCTAGTGTTAAGTGGCGTTCGGGAATGACGAAAGATTGTCCACCCCGGTAGGAGAGGAAGAGTCTTAATACTCTAGGGCTAGATCTAAAGTAACTTAAAAAGGGATCGGGTAAAGGGATATTAACCAATAACAATAAGTGCCTTGCGAAAGGGAACGGTGGGCTTTAGCTACCATCATAGTTCCTAGTGCCCTTTGAGAGCCCTTCACGGGGAATACCGGGGGCAGTCCTGGGCTAACGTAAACCGTAGGAATAATAAATTAAAAGAGCAAATAGTATAACTAGGGTTGCACTTTCACACACCCCGGTAGCTAGGGAGGTAGAATAGGTTGGTTTGGTTGCCATTCAGACGGTAGCTCTAGAGGTAGATACACGGACGGGACAGTCCGGGGAGCCGAGGGCTCGAGGGTTTGAGTACAGAATAAAGACGATGGGTCTTCGGTATTTGACTATCGTTCACACCGACATCGGTACGTTGAATCGGCGGTGTGGGACACTTAGCCAAAGAAAGTGTGGTGGATATAGCCAGCATTAGTACGCGGATATTCTAGGTTGTGTTCTTCTAGGGGCGTACGGAAGGGCTAGGCCCGGTAGTGTGGATACCCGCCTAGGAGTGGGGGGCCCGACCCACTGTCTCCGTTTGCCACTAAGGAGGTTCCTGGGAGTGAAGCTAGCTGCCCGAACAGGGGGAACTAAAGGTCTATGCGCATAGAGTCATATGCGTGAGTTGCACTTGCATGAATCATGACATAACATATCACTACACTCATATTTGCATACAACCGACACCCCAACGTATAAATCGGTATGGGACTTTTTATACGATGGGAGCCTTGCAGAAGACCCCTAAACTTATAAGTTTGTATGGACATTCATATAAGTTAAGGTTTCTTACTTATTTACTTATTTGTTCTCTATCTGCCTTCTTATATATTTGCAACTTACTACATGTCTACTTTATTACTTACTATCGTAGAATTGCTAGATGTACTTTATTCTTGATGGTTGTTTATACACCAAGATAGTTGTTAGATTTGCTCCATTGTCATCTGCTTGATTACTCTCCACCTTTGTAGCTTCCCTTTCCTCCTCTCCGCTCGGTGCTTAGGAGCTGTGGGGGGAGGGGTAGGGGATGATAGGGATTAGTCTTTATGACTAATGGTTTTCTAACCACAACATTACAGGAGCTCCGGATGGGAGACAGGGACCAGCAGTCCAGGGACCAGCACCAGCGAAGTACGGTGCACATGGAGGAGTGTCAGTCTAGCACTGGTGCACCTGCGACCAGCTTTGTGAGTGATTAGTGTTTTTTTATAGCTTCCGCGATGAGTGATTTGTAGTGAGGACTCTTATGTACAGGGCTCGAGCCTGTTTATCTACATTTCATCTGAACTGTATCTTTGCAGTACTTCTATTTTCTGTTATTATCTATTGATGGACTGGTTGTGATTTTCTATTCATACATGTTTCTGTAGACTTGTTTACATTTTATGTATACTTACTTATCTCTCTTTGTGATCGAAAAGGGCCGGCAGAATTGGCATTTTTTAGTGGCGGCCTTCCCGTGAGTCGGTGCCACCGCAAAGCGGCAATTCTGGGCTAAGACCCCGGTGGTTGAAAAAGAAAAAAAAAGGGTCTTACAAGTGGTATCAAAACAGACCTCGATCGGAAGAGAAGTAGTCCAAAAAACCCTGGGCCACCCCCGTGCGAGCTTAGTTTGCGGACAAACTAGCAGCGGAAGCAGTGGTGTGCACATAAGGGAAATCACGTGTGAAAGTCCATCCTACCCTTTCTTATATTCCAATCATACATCCTCTAACAAGTGGAATTTTTCCTTGTAGCCTGCGACGAACCCTACATCACAGCAGGGGACACCCCAGGCTCCGAATGTGGTCCCGCCTCCGCCGGCTCCAGCTCTGTTCCAGCAGACGGAGATGGGGAAAACACTGACGACCATTCTGGAGGCCTTCAGAGCTCAGCAAGCCCCGACCCCATAGCCAAACCCCGGGGCCAATTGGATGACTGTCTTCCGGGAACTTTCCCCTCCATCCTACCTGGGTACGGAGTCTGCAGTTCGTACAGAGGAATGGTCTGATACCATTTACGAGTCGCTTGCGGGGATTCGATGCCCTACTGAGGAGGCAGTTGCTTTGGGAGTCTCCTGCCTGGAGTCACACGGGAAGAGGTGGTGGAAATCCCAGCTGGACACCACCTTTGAGGGGATGGATTGCACTGATATTACTTGGGAGGATTTCAGAGCAGCGCTCTTGGGACATTTTGTACCTCAGTCGGCGAGGGACGACCTGGAGGATAGGTTCCTGCGGTTGAGGCAGGGGAACAGGACTGTGGTAGAGTATTATCAGGAGTTCACTCACCTGGCCCGTTATGCGGACGCTTATCAGTTGGACGACGCTGGCTATGCCCGAAGGTTTTATAAGGGGCTGCAAGACGACATGAGACATGCCCTCCTTTTCATCTCAGAGGGGAGTTTGGCCAGGATTCTGGAGATGGCTAAGAAGAGAGAAGCGGATCAGCTTACAGTGAAGAGCCGGAAGAGACCGGCTGATGATACAGTGATTGGAGGTCGTAGAGACCGTCCTTGAGGCCAGGTTATATGGGAGAGAAGGAACGGCCTTGTCAGGAGTTTGGGCAGGAGCAGGGAAGTCAGGGGGTACTGGCTCCCCAGCCTTTACAGATGCTGGAGATGCCAAGGACAGCAGAGCAGGCACCAGTATGCTTTCAGTGCAATCAGCCAGGGCATATCAAGAGGAATTGCCCTGTGAGGCGAGCACCCCCACCAACACATCAGGGCGCTCCACCTCCCCGACAGTTTGGCGGATGAGGACAGGACCGAGGACGAGGATTTCAGGATCGAGGCCGCAGGCTAGAGGGAGCAGGTGTATGCTCTAGACCTGACACAACCCCGGAACCCGGAGCAAGTTATCGTAGGTATGGCAGTACTTTTAAATTTTCTTCATATGAACTAGTATTTTAGACATAACCTAGTTAGAAATTAAGAGAAGACAACTGCAACAAGAATACTAAGACACTTAATTACCCCATGCATAGTCTTTATTAGCGGCAAGCCCGCTCACACTCTCTTCGACACTAGTGCTTCACACTCGTTCGTGTCGGAGGACTTCGTGAAAGGACTGGCAGGTGTGGAGCCATTCACTGGGAAGATGATGAGGGTGCGCCTACCCGATGGATCAGAGATAATGACCTCTGCTCATTGCAATATGGAAGCAAGGATCGGCGGGAAGGCATTTGAGGCACCAGCGACGATTCTGAAGATGCCAGATTACGATCTGATCCTAGGCATGCCTTGGCTGTGCTGGAACCATGCCCAGATCGACTGCGTGGCGAAGAGGATCACCGTAAGGCACGACGACTCCTTCATTGTCATCGAAGGTATTATACAAGCACCCCGTACCTTATTATCGTCTGTGTAGGCCGTTAAGGCCCACCTGCAGGGGGAAAAAGTTTATCAGGTCCTTTTTGAGGCGGTCTTGACCAAGGACTCCATTTTAGATATTCCAGTAGTGCGGGACTTCGCCGACGTGTTTCCGGAGAAGCTACCAGGGCTACCCCTGCACCGAGAGAAGGACTTTCAGATTCAGCTCATACCGGGGGATAAGCCGGTATCCAGATCTCCCTATCGAATGGCCCCAAAGGAGTTGGTGGAATTTTGAAGCCAGCTTTAGGAGTTAGTGGAGGTCGGGTTCGTTCAGCCTAGCTCTTCACCATGGGGAGCTCCGGTGTTATTCGTTAAGAAGAAGGACGGGACCCTTCGACTGTGCATAGATTACCAGGCCCTGAACAGGTTGACGGTCCGGAATACTTATCCCTTGCCAAGGATAGACGAGCTATTTGACAAGCTGGAGGGAGCCCATTGGTTCTCAAAGCTGGATCTGAGGTCAGGGTACTACCAGCTTCGCATTCGGGAGGAGGACATCCCGAAGACGGCCTTCAGCAGCAGATATGGTTTGTACGAGTTTACCGTGATGCCTTTTGGGCTCACGAATGCACCCTCCGCATTTATGACCTTGATGAACCGGGTGTTCGAACAGTATCTAGATGTCTTTGTTATCGTATTCATCGACGACATCCTTATCTATTCAAGGACGGAGGAGGAGCACGCGAGACATCTGGCCTTGACCTTGGAGAAGTTGCGGGAGCATGAGATGTATGCCAAGTACAGCAAGTGCCAGTTCTGGCTAAAGGAGGTGGCCTTTCTGGGCCATGTCATCAGTGGAGCAGGTCTGGCAGTAAATCCGGCGAAGGTCCAGGCAGTACAGGACTAGCCACCGCTAAAGTCGGCCTCAGATGTTCGAAGTTTCTTGGGACTTGCCGGTTATTACCGGAAGTTCGTAAAGGGGTTCTCTCAGATTGTTCTCCCTCTTACGTCTCTGACGAAGAAGGAGTCCCCTTTTATTTGGACACCACGATGCGAATCTGCTTTCCAGGAGCTGAAGGATCGTCTTACCTCGGCTCCCATCCTTGCCCTTCCGTCAGGGAAGGAAGGATTCCAGGTGTACACAGATGCTTCCTATCAAGGGATGGGTGTCGTTCTGATGCAGAACGGGCACGTAATAGCCTATGCCTCCCGTTAGTTGAAGCAGTACGAGCAGAACTACCCCGTGCATGATTTGGAGATGGGGGCAGTCGTTTTTGCTCTTAAGATCTGGCGACACTATCTTTACGGAGTACATTGCGATATCTTCTCTGACCACAAGAATCTGAAGTACGTCGACACCCAGAAGGAGTTAAATATCAGCCAGATATGCTGGGTAGAGTTTATGTCGGACTACCAGTATACCATGCACTACCATCCGGGGAAGGCAAATGTGGTCGCAGATGCTTTGAGCCGGAGAGAGAGTACGTCAGGAGTAGGCCCGCAGCTGATGGCCTTGGAGTTGGTTAGATCATTCGAGGAGATGCAGATATCACTAGTGTCCGAGGATGACCCTGAGCTATACATGGAGTACCTGGGGTCGATGGTTACAATTGATGATATTCGGGACCGCATCAGAGATGGGCAGAAGCTGGATTAGAGAGCTGAGCCGATATTTCGAGCCTTGGAGGAAGGCACGACAGGAGATTACTCTTTGAGGGATGGTCTCCTGTGTTTCAGAGACAGAGTCTACATAATGGCAGGAGGCCAGATCCGGGAGGACATCATGACGGAAGCTCACTGCAGCCGATATTCGGTACACCCGGGGATCACCAAGATGGTAAAGGATTTGAAGAGGATGATGTACTGGCCGGGTATGATGAAAGATATTACGTACTTTGTGACGCATTGCGAGGCCTGCCAACTCGTGAGGGCAGAGTGTAGGAACCCGGCAGGCTTGCTGCAGCCACTTCCGGTGCCGGAGTGGAAATTTGAGGATATAGCCATGGACTTCATACATGGGCTACCTCGATCCCGTGCGGGGAATGACTCGATCTGGGTGATAGTGGACAGGCTAACAAAGGTGGCCAGATTCATTCCAGTGGCGAAGGACGCTCCGATTAGTGTATTAGTACGGAGGTTCATTGAGCAGTTTGTGCGTTATCATGGGGTGCCCAAGACTATTGTTTCGGATCGGGATGGGCGGTTTACATCCAGGGAATGGAGGTCAGTCCAGGCCCATCTGGGTTCTCGGTTGACATTTAGCACAACTTTTTACCCTCAGACCGACGGGCAGACAGAGCGCACCAACCGTACACTAGAAGATCTTTTGCGCCTATGTATTTTGGACCGCGACGAGCCTTGGGAGAGATTGCTGCCACTGGTCGAGTTTTCGTACAACAACGCCCATCAGTCCATCATAGGCATGGCTCCATACGAGGCATTGTATGGAAGGAGGTACAGGACCCCACTATCATGGGTTCAGGATGAGGATCCGCAAGCACTAGGCTCGGAGTTTGTGGGGGATACAGATGCTCAGATTAGATTGATCCGGGACAGGATGTTGGAAGCCCAGAGCAGGCAGGCCAAATATTACAATGCGAGGCATCGTCAAGTGGAGTTCCAGGTGGGAGACCGGGTTTTCTTGAAGATACGGCCGATGCACGGAGTCTCGCGGGTTCGCGGGCGGAAGAAGCTCAGTCCGAGATATATGGGGCCTTACAGGATCCCGGAGTGGATCGACCCCTTGGCTTATAGACTGGAGCTACCACCGGAGTTAGCGGGATTGCATGACGTCTTCCACGTCTCCTCACTTCGGAGGGCTCTGCTACGCCCTGAGCAGCTGATTTCCTCGGCAGATGGCCCGGTGGCCTCGGATCGGTCAGTCAACTTGGACCCTATCAGGATCGATGACACGGCAGTGCGGGTCTTGCGACGGAAGAAGGTTCCATTAGACAAGGTCCTGTGGAACAATCATGGGCAGGAGGAGCATACATGGGAGCCACAGGACTTGATGTGACAAAAGTATCTGGAGCTTTTCAGTCAGGTATACCTCACAACCCCTCTGGACAATCAATTTGCTTTCCTATTTTAAACCAATAGGACTGAAATTTCAAGAATAGGGGCTAATCTTTTGTTTATTGGGGTGTATATACCTAGTCTATTGGACGAATTGGTCTTAGATTTGAAACCGCACATAGCAAACGTAACGTAGAGAAGTAAATTTTCGACTTTCATGGGATGTTACAAGCTTCTTTTTCCCGATTGGAGCCCCCGTAGGCTTAACCTTGATTTCGGGGAAGAAATCTTTGTTTTGTTTATTGGAATTTGTAACATCCCATTTCCGGCTAGACCCCTGGAAGTGGTTTTGTCATAACAAAACCCTAGGAAACCCAGGAATTGAAGTTTATCGACCAAGATTTCGAGGCAAGGGGTGGTCACGCCCGTGACCGACCCGTCACGCCCATGACCTAGGGCGTGACCCCTTCGACGATCGTCGACCTCAGAAAGACGATCGGCGAGCTCAGAAATTTCAACATGGGCCTGACACGCCCGTGACCGATCCGTCACGCCCGTGACCATGGAATGGCATTGAGTGAGCTAAGCTCACTCAACGCCGTAGTCTGGATGGCGTTGAGTGAGCTTAGCTCACTCAAAGCCATAAGCTAGACGGCGTTGAGTGCACAGACTGCACTCAACGCCATCTGGTGTTGTCTAGTTGGCGTTGAGTGAGCTGAGCTCACTCAACGCCATAGACTGGATGGCATTGAGTGAGCTTAGCTCGCTCAACGCCGTAATCTGTTAGGCGGGCTGGCGTTGAGTGCACTCAAGGCCATAAGATGAACGGCATTGAGTGCACTGACCGCACTCAATGCCATTTGGTGTTATCTGGATGGCGTTGAGTGAGCAGAGCTCACTCAACGCCATAATCTGGACGGCGTTGAGTGAGCTAAGCTCACTCAACGCCATCATTTTAAAATGACATATTCTGGATGGCGTTGAGTGAGCAGACCTCACTCAACACCATAATCCGGATGGCGTTGAGTGAGCTGAGCTCACTCAACACCATAGTCTGGATGGTGTTGAGTGAGCAGAGCTCACTCAACGCCGTATCTGGGATGGCATTGAGTGAGCAGAGCTCACTCAACGCCGTAGCAAGGATGGCGTTGAGTGAGCAGAGCTCACTCAACGCCATTATACTTAGAATTTTTTCTGGAATTTTATTTCTGGATGTGTGCTGGTTCAGCTGAATCGGGCCGGTCTAGGAGTGGGCCGTTTTCTCCTATTAAGACCTAATAAGTCTTATTTAAAATAAATTGACCGGTCAAGCTTGACACGTGGACCGCCAGTTTTGCAAAAAGGGCGGTTACAGCCATGGCCGAGAGCTTGCTGTCATGACCATCAATGGCATTTGATGTCGTGACCCTTTCCCTCCCCCTTTCCGGCTGGATTCAACTCCTCTAGGGAAGAGGAGGAGTTTCCAGCCGTTAGCTTGCTGTCACAGAGCCGTTTCAGCCCCCCCTCCACCATGGCCGACCTAAGCTTTAATGGACCAATAATGGCCATTGAAGCTTTGGTCGTTCCCCCTCCTTGTCCATGCCTTTAAACACCCTCAGAGGCCCAAGAGGAGGTTTTTCCCAGCTTTTACCTGAAGTTTTCGAGACTCCCATTGTGCTAATGAGAATTCCGGCGACGCCACCACCGCACCAATGGCATCCCGACGGTCTGCACGCCTCCAGCCCGCGAACAAGGTCCTCCACTCCTCTCTCTCTACGGGTAGATCTTAGCTTCCTTAGGATTAAGATTCGGGCTCAATTGAGCCCGATCAGAATAGCTTCTCTTCCCGATTTTTCCGCAAAAATGAAGTCTCGGGCTCGCCGGAAAAAGCCTCTCCGGCGGCCGCGCCGCCGCCCGGCGATGGCCACCGCCTCAATGGAGGTGGTGGTGGCGGTGGCCGGCCAGGGAGGAGGCTGGACGGCCGGCTGTGGGAGGGAGAAGTGCTCCAAGGTGCGTGCTATCTAGACCGTCGGCTGGTGGTTGAAGACAACCTCCCAGCCGACGGATCAACCCTTAAGATCTGTGCAAACATATTGATTAAAGTAATTTCTAAATATTTTATGTAATGTTTCTGCATGTAACTTGCATTAATTTCTAAAAATACTTAGAGGCTCCTACAGAAAAAGTTATCAACACCAATATTGTAGCTCTATGAGTCTAGGAAATTTTAAAATTTGTTTCAAGTGATTGGGACCACTGGATATACCCCAACACTCATTTTGGTGAGGTCTATCCATAAAGCTGTCCTGACCTTAGAAAAATTCCCCACTCCAATCCAGTCATCAAAATGACTTGAAATTTGGGGTGTGGCCTAATATTACCTATATCTAGGTGCTGTCCAAAAATTAGGATTTTTGGAAAACATTTTTCTAAAGTTTTTAGCAAAATTTAATAAATCATGTGTATTTTAATCAAGTGTCCTAAACACCTCAAAATCCCCCCAAATTTGGGTGGGTGGCCTTAGAGGTCATAATAGGACACTGGAAAAATTTTCACCTCATTTGGAGGTGTTTTGACTAGGGTTTTACTCAACCCTAGTTGGCCCCATAAAGGGCTATTTAAGGTAAATCACCCCCTTGGTAATTTGAGTGGTCGTATCACCTCAACTGAGACTGATATTTTGGCTACTGACTTTTTAGGGCATGACACACCCTCCAAGGGAGTTTGGGGTGGTTTGGTGTAGGGTAGCCCTAGAACCCTAGGGTAGGTCCCTTAATGGGGATTTGTAGGGTTGTGAAGGTCATGGTGTCAAATGACCTTGGACTAACTTGAAATTTGGTGGAGAGGACCGTAGGGCCATTATAGTTCTCTGGACAAAATCTTAGGAGATTTGGAGACAGTTAGGCCACCTAAAATCGTAACCCTAGTTTAGGGCACCAATCTTAATTTGAACTATTATGCTGACAAATTAACTAAAAATCAAATAAAATTTGGGTAGGGTGATTTTCTGGTCTAAATGGCCATAATATAATTTTGTTGAGATTTTTGAGTTACTTTATACAGTACTTCATTCACAACTCTAGTTGTGCCCTAGATATTTATTTTGATTATTCTTGAATTTTTGTTCGCTGGAAAGTTATGAAATCTTGGATTAGGGCATCTTATAGCATGTTATACCTTTTGTATTTTTCTTGGGAGTTTTATCTGATTATTTTGGGTATTTGCTTCTTTAACTTATCATTTGGAATATGTAGTCAAAAATACAAATAATGCCCAATTATTATTTGAAAAATTATGAAATTTGGTCAGTGGGTGTTTAAAATCATGATAGTCACTCTGTAATGTTATCTGGATTTTTAGATAATTAAAAATAGTGCCTCCATCACTAAGCTAGGAAAATTAGTATTTTACATTAAATAAATTCAGAGCCCAAAATATTAGAGAAAAATCATGGGACTTGGTTTCTGATAGTTTCAGGTCACCATAAAGCTTCTGTAATTTTTTTGTGATTTTTGGGTACATATTTACAGTACTTGCTTCATAATATGGTAGAAGTGGCCTAAAATGGTAAATTAGGAAATATAGGCCTAAACACCTTTGAATTTTCTCAAAACTTGGAATTACTGCTTAAATGCCTCATAAGATTTTTACTGATTTTATGATGATTTATTGTTGGCTCATTAGTGCACTTCATGTTCATACTAGGGCATTAGGACGCTTAGAATAAATAAATTAAATACCCGATAATAGGAAAAATTTGGAAATCTTGGAATTGGTTATATCATGTCATGATAGACCTCCAGTAAATATTATAGGAGATTCGGAAGACAATTTGGAGTACCTCCCCTTATATACCTCATGTATCTTAGGATGGTCTGCATATAGTAAAACCACTGAAAGTGAACCAGAGTGGGTAATGAACTTGGGGAGATGGAATTTTGGTAGTTACTGGTTTGGATAGGGCAAGTTAAGTTTAAGTTCATTATTGGAAGTCAGGATAAGTAGAGTGTGAGATTGGCTAGTGTTAAGTGGCGTTCGGGAACGACGAAAGATCGTCCACCCCGAGTAGGAGAGGAAGAGTCTTAATACTCTAGGGCTAGATCTAAAGTAACTTAAAAATGGATCGAGTAAAGGGATATTAACCAATTATAATAAGTGCCTTGCGAAAGGGAACGGTGGGCTTCAGCTACCATCATAGTTCCTAGTGCCCTTTGAGAGCCCTTCACGGGGAATACCGGGGGCAGTCCTGGGCTAACGTAAACCGTAGGAATAATAAATTAAAAGAGCAAATAGTATAACTAGGGTTGCACTTTCACACACCCCGGTAGCTAGGGAGGTAGAATAGGTTGGTTTGGTTGCCATTCAGACGGTAGCTCTGAAGGTAGATACACGAACGGGACAGTCCGGGGAGCCGAGGGCTCGAGGGTTTGAGTACAGAATAAAGGTGGTGGGTCTTCGGTATTTGATTATCGTTCACACCGACATCGGTACGTTGACTCGGCGGTATGGGACACTTAGCCAAAGAAAGTCTGGTGGATATAGCCAGCACTAGTACGCAGATACTCTAGGTTGTGTTCTTCTAGGGGCGTACGGAAGGGCTAGGCCCGGTAGTGTGGATACCCGCCTAGGAGTGGGGGGACCGACCCACTGTCTCCGTTTGCCACTACCGAGGTTCCTGAGAGTGAAGCTAGCTGCCCAAACAGTGGGAACTAAAGGTATGTGCACATAGAGTCGTGTGTGTGAGTTGCACTTGCATGAATCATGACATAGCATATCACTACACTCATATTTGCATACAACTGACACCCCAATGTATAAATCGGTACGAGACTTTTTATACGATGGGAGCCTTGTAGAAGACCCCTTAACTTATAAGTTTGTATGTGCATTCATATAAGTTAAGGTTACTTACTTATTTACTTATTTGTTCTCTATCTGCCTTCTTATATATTTGCTACTTACTACATGTCTACTTTATTACTTACTACCGTAAAATTGCTAGATGTACTTTATTCTAGATGGTTATTTATACACCAAGATAGTTGTTAGATTAGCTCCATTGTCATCTGCTTGATTACTCTCTACCTTTGTAGCTTCCCTTTCCTCCTCTCCGCTCGGTGCTTAGGAGTCGTGGGGGGAGGGGTTAGGAATGATAGGGCTTAGTCTTTATGACTAATGGTTTTCGAACCACAACATTACAGGAGCTCCGGATGGGAGACAGAGACCAGCAGTCCAGGGACCAGCACCAGCGGAGTACGGTGCGCATGGAGGTGGGTCAGTCTAGCACCGGTGCACCTGCGACCAGCTCCGTGAATGATTAGTGTTTTTTTATAGCTTCCGCGATGAGTGATTTGTAGTGAGGACTCTGATGTACCGGGCTCGAGCCCATTTATCTACATTTTATCTGAACTGTATCTTTGCAGTACTTCTATTTTCTGTTATTATCTATTGATAGACTGGTTGTGATTTTCTATTCATACATGTTTATGTGGACTTGTTTATATTTTATGTATACTTACTTCTCTCTCTTTATGATCGAAAAGGGTCGGCAGAATTGGCATTTTGCAGTGGCGGCCTTCCCGTGAGTCAGTGCCACCGCAAAGCGGCAATTCTGGGCTAAGACCCCGGTGGTTGAAAAAGAAAAAAAGGGGGGGGGGGGTCTTACAACGTGTGTGTTTTTGGAAGGATGGTTTAATTTAGTAACCCTTCGGTATGTCTGTTGTATATGACGTCGGGCCCCGATCGGACCTACTGCAATATGCTTTGTGACGGATAGGGGTGTTACAATCCATATGAAGAAGTTCCAAAGGTTTAGTGGTAGAAACATCATTCTTAGAATAAAATGATGTTTTGGTTTGCTTTCCCTTTTGACAAGAGAAACATAAAGTGTCTCTTTTGAAATTCAAATCGGGCAAACCAGAAACTAGATCATTTAATTTTAATATCCAAGGGTATCCATACAGGTATGATATAGTCTCTTATGCCACAACAAAGGATCCTTTAGGCTAGATTTTAGACAAATGATCGAAGAATCACTAGAAATAGTATCTAAAAGATAAATATTATTATATTGAAATACAAATAAAATCACAACATTTTTTTTCTTAATATCACATCCAGAAGAAATAAAATCAACAAAATAATCGAGAGTACAAAGCTGGCTTATAGAAATCAAGCTATGTTCTAAGCCATCAACAAATAAAACAGTATCAATATAAAAGATGAGGAATTTTGATTTTACCAACACAAAGAACTTTTTTTCGTGTTTTCTCGAAAGAGACATTTTCTTTTTCTTAAAATATAGCAAATAATGATCTATTTCCTGTCATATGCTTACAGCATCCACTCTATTGGTACCACTTGCCTTCACTGCTCCCAATATAAAGAAAAACTTACAACACAAAAGATCAAGTTTTAACTTCTGTTACCCATACAAGGTTGGGTCCATTATTGTTAGATAAAGCATGTGTTGGTATATGTGAAGCATGTTGTAAAGAGCATGTTCTAGTATTTTTAGCATAGCAATCAAATGAAATATGACATTTTTGTTTGCAATAATTATAACATACATTTAATGAGCTATCATATTAAGTATGTCTATTTCTATACGCATTATATGTTGGGTTTCCATGAATGGGATGCACATCACACGTGTGCAATGGAATTAGGAATCAAGAAAACCCAAAGAGAAATGGATCTTGCGATGATCATTGATTAAGAAGTAAAATAACTTTGAATAAAAGTATACCTTAGCAGGATTGAGTCACTACTCAACCAAGATGCTCCAAGGAACACCGACAAACACTTGCGGCTGGAGTTTCGAGCATAGAAGTACATCCACGCCTCTATATGTATCCACACGAGCAATAAAAACCCTTAGACTCTTGTCACACAAGATCTAGGTTGGAATAAGAAATGCCCTCAACGTCTCTACGGACTGCTAGATACGTTAAAGGAGAGGCGGTGGTGACGAAGACAAAGCTTAGGAAACAATATCCGGCGATGACAACGAGTCGGAATGGTCGGCGACAACAGATCGATGGCTGCGATTTCTACATTTCAGAACAGTTCCGTCGGGAGGAAGAAGTCACTGCATTCACGATCTGGATCAGTTAGGTCAAGCATATGAGATAACATTTATCTCGTATATATATATAGACTGAAATTGGACTTAAAAGAATCAAACAAGGACTAAACAACATTCATCGAGATGACACGTGTATATACAATGAATCAATAATCCTTTCGTTGAGATAATAAGAGACCACTCAACGAATCCAAGACCATTCGTCGAAATGATACATAAACATCCGACAAATTCAGACATAACATATTAGTCAAAACACCAAGAGATTATTCGACAAATACAAGTCCAATTCATGGAAATATCAAGAGACGTTTGGAAGAATTCATATCGATTAGTCAGAATAACAAGAGACAATTCAACGAATTCTGACAGAATAGTCCTCAACACGTCAAAACACTTATCGGCGATTCTCCTGGTCATCTATATTCAAAATGTTGGTCCTGGGCCGATTCACCTCCAAATCCAGAATGTCATAGGCTTGGACTTTCACTCATATCACATATGATCAATGCCAACACAAACCTTTTCCAACTTCTCCAATACTCTTATATGTGACTCCATAGGCTCATATTGCGTTGGCAGTGAGATTACATGTTTGACTACTTCTAGATCACAATAGTAACACTAACAGTCTCCCACTTGATCTTGAAAGTATCAAATAAAAGTTTCACAAACAATGAGTTGCATCTAGCAATGCATCATTGCTCCCCAAGCAATAAGAGTTCTAAACTCATTAAGCCTTTATGACAAATGTATCAGTATTTTCATGTGCCTTTGTCACTTACATCCGGATAGAACTAGAGGTGTAGACCATGTCACCCTAATAATTATTCAATCCAAGTTTCTTGATCTAAAATGGACTTCCAAAAATTGGTGAGCCCAATATCATATATTGACTCAACCAAGCATGGTCATGCATTTCTCAGTCTTATTCCATCAAGGAGCCCATGGATGTAACTCCTGTCATATAGGAGGACAAATCCCATTTCTGTCCACATACAAACACCTAAATGATTCATAACGTAACCAATAATTACCTTTATCATCAATCTTTCTTAAGGAATACTTTGGATGACATCAAAGTACGATCTTTCTCACTTGATGAATGCAGTGACTTTGGGTCAAAGAACTAGAAATACCATTGCCACTTGAGACCTACTTGTGACACGTTTATATAACAATCCGCAAAGTATTCTCACGGTGGGTCTGTCCAGTACAACTTGTTTACTAACAAGTACCCATGTGATGACTTGATATCACAATATCATAACTTGTGAGAACCGATCATCAGTCAATGCACATGCTAGTCTTGATGCATCATCATCTCCCTTAGCTTCTAAGATGATACACTAACCAGAGACCATTTAAGAATGAAGCTTCTAAGAACATAGGCTCTCAAATTCAAGTCATCAACTTGAATCCTACGAAAGAAAACATTCTAAGGGCATTTATCACGTTAATTAATCTATCACATAGAAATAAATTGACATAATAAAATAACTTGCCATAAATATAAAATAAAATGTATAGTACTCCATTCATTAAATGAATTATTACAACCAACAAACATATAATCCACAAGATTCTTATTAGAGTTGATCATTCAAGTATCTAATATCCATTGATCTAACATGACCATCATACTTTCTCTGTGCGAGAGGCTTTGTTAGTGGATCCATATTATTTTCTTCAGTCAGCACTCTACAAATGTTCACATCTCCTTGATTGACAATCTCATGAATAAGATGGAACTGCTGAAGTATGTGCCTGGAGCGCTGATGAGATATAGGTTCTAAAGCAAATGTAATTACACCGTTATTGTCATAGTAGAGAACTACAGGATCAACAATACTATGAACTACATCTAGCTTGCCAATGAATTTCCTAATCCATACAGCCTTCTTCGTCGAATTTGTAGTGGCGATATACTCGGCCTCAGTTGTAGAATCAGCAACTGTCTCCCACTTGGAACTCATCCAGCTAACAACTCCTCCATTTAGGCAAAATATAAACCCTGATTAAGACTTTGAGTCGCTCCTATCAGTTTGGAAGCTAGCATCCGTGTAACCCTATACAACGAGCTCTTCGTCTCCACCAAATACCAAGAACATATCCTTAGTCCTTCTCAAGTACTTTAGGATATTCTTGACGTCTATCCAATGACAATCACCAGGATCAGATTGATACCTGCTAGTCATGATCAAGGCATAACAGACATCGGGTCGAGTACATATCATTGCATACAAGATTAATCCAATTGCCAAATCATATGGAATCAACTTCATGCCGTCCCTATCTTCACAAGATTTAGGACACTGGTCCTTAGAGAAACTCGCACCATGAGACATGGGTAAGAATCCTTTCTTGGACTCAAGCATGTTGAACCATTTCAATACCTTATCAATATATGTACTTTGGGTCAAACCATGCAACTTTTTCGATCTATCTCTATAGATCTTAATACTAAGTATGTAATTCGCTTCGCCCAAGTCTTTCATAGAAAAGCTGTTCCCTAAGTTGTTCTTAACAACTTGTAGGGTCAGTTTGTCATTCCCGATCAAAAGTATGTCATCTACGTGTAATATTAAGAAGACAACAATGCTCCCACCAATCCTCTTATAAACACACGGTTCATCCTCGTTCTTGATAAAACCAAACTTTTTGATCTTTTCATCAAAACGAAGATTTCAAATTCGAGAAGCCTGTTTTAATCTATAAATGGATCTCTGCAGCTTGCATATCTTAGTGGCTTCACTTACAGATACAAAACCCTCGAGTTATGTAATATACACTTCCTCAAAGAGGTTTCCATTTAGGAAAGCCCTTTTGACATCCATATATTAGATCTCATAGTCTTAATACGCAGCAATAGCAAGCAGTATTCTGATGGACTTAACCAAAGAAATAGGGGAAAAAGTCTTATCATAATCAATACCATGAATTTGCTTGAAACCTTTAGCAATCATCGCCCTTTGAATGTCTGTATATTCCCATCCATGTCAGTATTCTTCTTGAAGACCCACTTGTACCCTTTGGGTAGTACCCCTTCAGGTGGTTCCACTAAGGTCCAAACTTGGTTTGCATACATAGAGTCCATTTCAGATTTCATGGCCTCAAGCCATTTCTCGGAGTCCGGTCCACTCATAGCCTCTTGGTAGGTTGCAAGTTCATCATCATGTTCCATAAGGAGCACATTACCTATTTGAGACACAAGAAATCCATTTCTCTCATGTTCAGATCTAAGTCTACCAGATCTATGTAGGACTTTTGTTTCCTAAGCAGGCTATCTAGCTATAATAACTTATAGTCCTTACTCAGGTTCCAATTCTGGTTCATTCACTATTTATGGTTCCTGAACTTCTTCAAGTTCCACCTTTGTAGTTTTTTTGGATAAGAATTCCTTCTCCAAAAAGACACCATTCCTTGCGATAAACACTTTGCCCTCAGACGATAGGTATAAGTAGTATCCTTTAGTTTCCTTAGGATACCCCACATAATAACACTTATCTGACTTATGTTCCATCTTGTTAGGCATTTGACGTCTCACGTATGCCTCACAATCCCAAATCTTAATGAAACACATACTAGGACGCTTTCAAGTCCATATCTCATTTGATGTCTTTAGAATCGTTTTTGTTGGAGCACGATTTAGCGTAAAAGTAGCATTATCTAGAGCAAATACCCAAAAGGAAACAGACAAATCTGCATGACTCATCATTGACGGTACCATGTCTAGCAGGGTAAGATTCCTCCGCTTAGACACACCATTATGTTGTGGCATTTTGGCTGGAGTGAGCTGTGATAGAATACCACACTCTTTCAGATGATCACGAAACTCATTAATTAGGTATTCACCACCTCGATTAGATTGGATTTCTTTAACCCTCTTACCCAACTGGTTTTCTACTTCATTCTTAAACTCTTTGAACTTTTCAAAGATTTCGAATTTGCACTTCATAAGATATACATGTCCGTATCTATTAAAATCATCAGTAAATGTAACCAAGTAGAAGTATCCACCTTTATCTATAAAACTCATGGGTTCGCATATATCACTATGTATTATACCCAAGAGATCATCAACCCTTTTATTAAAACTAGTGAAAGGGACTTTAGTCATCTTGCCTAATAAACATGATTCACATCTCTCAAACGATTCATAAACAAATGAGTCCAGTAGTTCATCTTTATGGAGCTTGGATATGCATTTCTCTTTTATATGACCCAAACGATAATGCCAAAGGTACGCAATATTTGAGTCATTTTTTTAGTCTTTTAGTAATTTCTATATTATAGATCAGATGGTCTAAGCTCAAAATATACAAACCATTAAACATTTGAGCTATAATATAACAAACATCATTCTTAAATATAGAACAACAATTGTTCTTAATAACAAACGAGAATCCAATCATGTCCAAATATGAAATAGAAATGATGTTTCTAGTTATCACATGAACATAATTATAATTATCTAGTTCCAACATAAGCCCACTATGCAAAGAAAGTCGGTAAACTCTTACGGTGACAACAATAACTCCTTCTCCATTACAAACACGTAGGTTCACCTCCCCTTTACTCAACATTCTTCTCCTTCCTAATTCCTGCACATTTATACAAATGTGAGAACTGCATCAGGTATCAAATACACAGGATGAAGGAGCAGAAAGGTTTATCTCTATAACATAAATATTTGAAGACGAAGTCATACCTCCCTTCATTTTATGCAGACCATTAATATAAGAAGAACAGTTTCTCCTCCAATGACCAACCTTACCATAATGGTGACATTTCCCTTCCTTCGCCAAGCCTTTTTTCTTCAGTGCTGAAGACTTGGGCTCAAGAGATGACTTAGGTGCAACCTTAGTCTTCTTGAAACCCTTGGCCTTGCCCTCGTCTTTAAGCACCATTAGTATGGGGATAGAAGGTTTGAACTTCTTTATATTGATCTTGAGAGTTCTTAACATGCATAGGAGCTCGGACAGTGTCATGCCAATTTCATTCATATTATAATTCAAGACAAACTGCTCGTAACTATCTCGCAATGATTGTAGGATCAAGTCTGTAACCAACTCTTGGCACATAAGAAAACCTAGTCTTTCAAGTTTCTTTATATACCCAATCATCATGTGTGCGTGAGTCCCTACTAGATCTCAAGCTCCCATCTTTCACCAAAAAAACACCTTGTTGATGCCAAACCTCTCTTGTCGAGCTTGTCCTTGAAACATTTTCTTAAGGTGCTCGTCAATCTCTTTACAACTCATGTTCTCATGTTGCTTCTGAAACTTAAAGTTCATGGTGACGAATATGAGACATTAAACATCCAAGGAGTCATCTTGATATTTCTTATAAGCATCTTTATCAGCTTGGGACACATTCCCGACAGGCTCTTTAGGGGAATCCTCTTCCAATACATAAAGCTTACGCTCTTGCCGGAGAATAATTCTCAGATTTCTGTACCAGTCCAAATGATTTGTCCCACTCAGTTTCTCCTTCTCAAGGATAGCTCTGATGGACAGGGTGGAGTGAGATCCACTTATCATGGAGATTCTACAAGAATTTATGCAAAGAAAACTCAGTACTACATTTCAAAATAAATTTTTATTCCAATTAGCACTTTAATTAAAATTACTCCCACTATTTTAAAAAACTGATAACCTTCAATATCAATTTAGAGTTTATGCGAGCTACTCTCTTAGTGGACAAAATCTGTATTTCACCAACACCATGAGTCAGCTTTGGCTTTTCTCTCACAATGTAGTTATTTAGGTAGCAACACTTGTCGATTGCATCATTATGCAACTCTTGTATGGTTGGTGAATATCTCTTTATTCGTATCCATCATATGGTGCATGCCAAACATATGCCTCTAGACACTCAACTTTTGAGGTCACCCAGTTAAGTTTGACCTAATGTCAATAGTGGGATATCACAATTATCCGCTCGCACCCTTACCAAGATAGATTAATGCACCTTACTTTGGCAAGCCCACACTTCATCGATCGAGGCATGAATAGTGTTGTCCGTCGGAAGACATCCGAATACTTAATAATAGATAAGGGATTTGAAGATAATTAATTAACACTTAATCATGGTTAACAATTAACCAATGTGCATATTCACAAAAAATACTTACAACATTCACAATCCAAATATATCCCAGATGTCCAAAAAGAAAAATCATCAACACTTGGCGAACTGGGCTAAAATCTGAACATCTAGAACACTTCTAAATCTTCAGATTCACATGCATCAGACATGAGCAACACCAACTCCACTTACACAGTAAACAAGCTCCTCTCTTTATATGAGATTCAAAATCTAAAACTCTTGGTTTCACAAACAAATAAGAAGGACGATTACTATTAAGTATAAACAAAGACATCACAACGAAATCACTTGCGTTCCTGGCGGGGTTCCAAGGGGCTGCGCCCCTAGCGGGGTCTTAGGGCCAGTGTCCCTGGCGGTGGTACATCTCGCTAACCGATCAGCGATCGGGGTCAAGGGGCAGAGCCCCTGCGGGATGTGGGGCAGCACCCAGACCAATTTTTGGAAAACTACCACCGATTTCTCACAAAATTCCATCAATAATTGATGCTTCAGGACTAGAATTGGGCCTTTAGAACACTTATAAATTTCCAAATCTACACGCAGTGGATATAACAACTTCTGAAATAATGATCATCGTGGAACCTAGCTCTGATACCACTGTTGGGTTTCCTGAATTAGATGCACATCACAAGTGCGCAACGAAATTAGAAATCAAGAAAACCCAAAGATAAATGGATCTTGCGATGATCATTGATCAAAAAGTAAAATAACTTTGAATAAAAGTATACCTTAGCTAGATTGAGTCACTACTCAACCAAGATGCTCCAAGGAAGTCAAACGAATACTTGCGGCTGGAGTTCTGAGCGTAGAAGTATATCCATGCCTCTATGGGTATCCACACGAGAAAGAAGAACCCTTAGACTCTTATCACAAAAGATCTAGGTTAGAAGAAGGAATGCCCTCAACGTCTCCATGGATTGCTAGATCCGTTAAAGGAGAGGCGGTGGTGACGAAGATAAAGCTTAAGAAACAATTTTTGGCGATGGACAATGGGCCAGAATGGTCGGCGGCAACGGATCGATGGTTGCGACTTCTACGTTTCAGAATAGTTCCGTCGGTAGGAAGAAGTTGTCGTAGTCACGATCTGGATCGGTTAGGTCAAGCGTATGAGATAATATTTATCTCGTCTATATATATATGGAAACATCTGTTACTCGCATACCTAGACCAAAATTGGACTTAAAAGAATCAAACATGGACTTAACAACATTCGCCGAGATGACACATGTATATACGACGAATCAAGGATCCATTCGTCGAGATATCAAGAGACCACTCGACGAATCCAAGACCATTCGTCGAAATGATGCGTAAACATCTGACGAATTCAGATGAAACATATTCGTCAAAACATCAAGAGATCATTCAACGAATCCAAGTCCAATTCCTCGAAATGTCAAGAGACATTTCGACGATTTCAGATCGATTTGTCAGAATAACAAGAGACAATTCGACGAATTCTGACAAAACAGTCCACAACACGCCAAGACACTTCTCGACGATTTACCTGGTCATCTATATTCAAAATGTCGGTCCTGGGGTGATTCACCTCCAAATCCAGAATGTCATAGGCTTGACCTTTCACTCATATCACATATGAGCAATGCTACGTGCGACCTTATAGGCTTATATTGCGTTAGCAGTGAGACTACCTGTTTGACCACTTCTAGATCACAAAGGTAACACTAACATTATAATGATAATAATTTTTTGAATTTTTTTTTATATTGCAATCATAAAAAAGTGAATGCGCTCGTGGAGCTTGAAAATGTGAAGTGCGAATATTAGAAATAAGTTAACTATTTTGAGCTTTTGAAATAATAATTTCTTTTTCTAGAGAAACACAAAGTATTGATCTTGTAGTTAGCTTTATATTTTTATATCTAAGCATATCACATTCCTTTCTAATTTTTATTAGGTCATTAGATATGTTAGAAGATAAATAACTATGAAAACTTTTGTTTTCTTTCATAAGTAATCCATTATCTTCTTTAAGCGATTTCTATTCTTTATTACTAAATTCAGACAAGCGTGCATGAAGTGTTTCACAATCTTTTAAAAGTGAGTCATAATCATGAGATAAAAAGGAACATAATCATACTTTTTTTTTTGAATACGAGTCTATTTTTCAAATGGAGTTTCCATGGCGATGGCATCAAGTATAGTTGTAGGAGTTTAGTAACCTTTTTCCATCAAGTTACATATGGAGAAATTCACTAATTACAAATAAATACACATTCTATTTTTCCAATAATCAAAAGGAACATTATCAAACATTGGGGACTAGCGGTAGATTGCCCCTCAGGTGTAATAAAATTATGTGCCATAATAATGAATCTAATCTTGGAAGTTAGTTCACAAAGAAAAAATACAAGTTATAGAGGGAAAGAAAAGAGAACCTGCTTTGATACCAGTTGAAGTACGAAACATATGCTTAATTTCACAAACCACAACGAGGCAGGGGGTAAATATGGCTTTGAAAATTTTGTTAATAAAATTAAGTTGTGTGATAATATATAAATATTAAAGTACATAATAAGAAAATATTTACACCCCAATCACAAGAGACAAAGAAATAATAAGACTCTAGATATAAAGTGTTGGTCACCCAATTGGGACCTCTCACTTGCTAAGTGACCTCCAAATCACCTATCCCCGCAGCTTAAATCCACTATAATCATAGTGGATTACAAATCTTATTCCAGGTCAAGAGTAACCTTCATGATTCTCATTCCGGGTCAAGAGCAACCCAAAGTAATTTAGTTCTTTTAAATCAAAGGGATGTTGTTTAATACAAAGAATAATTCTCACAATGAAAAACTATTTCACTTGAAATGATAAACAAAGTAAAATCAATAATAATTTTGCACAAATCTAAATGATAATAATGAAGATAATAAGTGTAAAAGATTTTGTTAATGATTTTGATGATAATAGTAATTATGATGTTAATAATATAAGTTTTATAATATTTTGATTTAAAACATGGCTTGAAATTTTAATTATTTATATATATTGATGGTAATAATAAAAAATTCTTTTTAAAGTAACAACTTCAATATTTTAAAAAAATAATTATGATGATAAAATATACGATGATTAATAACATATGAATATTATGATGATAATTTAATTAAGATGAGAAAATCAAAATAAGAGAATCCAAAAGAAAAATAAATGACAAAATAGATTCTAATTAATTTAGAATAAGACAAGTACAAAATAAGATGTTGAAAATTAAGCAAGATGAGGAATAAAAATAACAAATAAAATTAGATTTGGCAATTGTAAGCTAAGCATCAAAACTTGAAGAACACTTGGAAGTATTGCAAGAGCGAGTTTTTTTGTGTGTGTATCTTGTGAGGAGGAAGAGATATGGTATTTATAGAGTGAGGAGAAGGGAAAAAGATGCAACTCAAATTATGTTTGACAGATGTGTGAATACGACTAAATATGAAGTCAAAAGTGGAGGCATAAAGAGTCAATAATGATGGATTTAAATATAAAAATTACCATGCCAAATTTAATGTCTACTTGGATTCTCTGAAAATCATAAAAGCTAGATTTATATTTACCTCTACAAGGAAAGCTAAATAGGGCACATGACAAAAAAATACAAATATTAATAAATTTTGGATAGGTGTTGAAGTACACTTTGGAGGATCTAAAAAGTCTTTGTGATAAGAAGGATAAATTAGGGGTTATATCAAGTCGAGTTTGATCGAGCCAGATTTGGCTCAAAATCAGAATATTCGACTCGAAATCAGCTCAAAATCGTCTAAATCGATATCCATTTTGACCTGAGCCGGCTCAACTCAAAATTAGCTCGATTTTGAGCAAGCTCAAATCGACTTCGAGGCGACACAAAAGTTACTACTTTTATTATAAAATGGTTTTAAAATATAATTAATGAAAGATTATGGCTCCGTTTTGGGGGACTTATATTATGTTATCTCTCATGTTCTAATACATTTTTCATGATTTAAAAAAGAGATTTGTTGATTGAGGCTAAATTTAACGTCCTCAAATAATCAAAAAAATCTGATAAGGCATTAAAAAACTGAAAGTCAATAAAAGTTCCTGTTGATTCGAAGCCTTTATGAACAAGATAAATGGATAGAGAATGTAATAATATGCCACACCTTGGACCACGTGCGGTAGATGGGAAAAAAAATATAATAATGAGCGGTAGATGAAAAAAAAAGGAATTTGACAAATGAAATTTCCAATAAACACCCTTGCGGCGTGCTACTCCTATTCTCCTGTTCCCAAAGGGTCTGGACGTGAGACCGCCTAAATTTTCTGTGTGTTAAACACACGAGGAGAATCGTGAGAAAAATAAAAATTTCTCCTATGTTTTCTATTTTTTCACAAAATAAATCACGAAATATTGAACTATGCATTTTTACGCTCATTTTAAGTACTCATATGACAATGTTTTGGGGTGAAAATCGGGCAAATTTCCACAATAGCCTCCATATAAATTGAAAGTATAGGAATAGCCCTCTTTTAAAAATCATTCACAGAATAGCCTCCTTTGGCAGCACATGGGACCCAGCAAGCAGTTTTTGTCGGCTGATAAACTAAATTAAATAACCATGAATTAATAGCATGCTTAATTCTGGTAATTTAAATGTGGCAACACTTTTAAATTTTAAATAACCATGATATTAATACATTAATAATTGATTAATTTATAAGGAGGAATCAAAATAAACATGAAAATTGATGAAGTGCCTTAAGGTGAGGTTGGGCATTCACGAACGATAGTTCATAACCACCGTGCTCATGGCCGCCGCCGCCGTTTCAAACAGAGTCTTAGGCTCCGTTTGGCATGGCGGTGGTGGTCGTAAATGTATAAGTTAAACCGTCATTCATTAAAGATCACCTAACAAACATCATCCGTTTGAACGTAAAAATATATGAAGTTTCTTAGGAGGGCGTTATCGAATGACAATTTAACCTTCATGGTCATGACCGCCACCACCGTTCCAAACGGAGCCCTAATCTCCATGATCAAGCAATATTCAGTCCAAATAACCCAACCTTAATTAAGGTCCGGTTCATGCGATCGTAACGGCTTGACCAGTGAAAATAAGTTCCCCCAAATTGAGCCTTAATGTTAATTATTGCCATTAGTTTCCGGTGCAAATCAAATTTTTTGGCTACGTGCTAGTTCAAATTTGCACCGGAAACTAGCAATGTTGCACACTCAACGCCTGGACAGGCGCTGATCGAGTGCACACTCAAGCCAGGCGTTGAGTGCACTCAACTAGTTGGCTCTTTTATTACGTTTTGGACGAGTTTTTCTCAGTGGTTTTGTTTTAATTTTGTTCAGCCTGTATCTGTTGTTTTCTTACTCAGAACATTTATGTACAAAATAAGTGAATATTGTTGCATTCCAAGTAATCGTGATGATTTCTTTGTTATTTCAGCGTATGAGTTTTAATTTTATTTAAATTTTATTCGCTCCATCCAATTGTTTGATCTTCGAGCAAGAATTAATTAGTGGGAGGTAGCTAGGTAGAAGACATAAAGGAGTTTTGTAGATTTTAATTGTCTGCCTATAATTATAAACCACAAGAAAATGCATTAAATGCAGCTATTATGAACAAAGTTGAAAGCACGTGGCCATTTCAAGGGTCCAGGCAAAATATCAGCCGACAAAAACTGCTTGCTGGGTCCCATGTGCTGCCAAAGGAGGCCATTCTGGGAATGGTTTTTAAAAGAGGGCTATTCCTATACTTTCAGTTTATATGGAGGCTATTGTGGAAATTTATCCGTGAAAATCCAACTGTAAAAAAAATGTTTTTTTGAACTAAAAATCCAGTCCATTCTTCGAACTAAAATTCAACTGGATTTTACCATCAATGAAAATCCAACTGTAATTTTGAACTAAAAAAAAGTCCCGCACAATTCTCTCGTGCGTTGCACGCACAAAAAATTCTCTCGGACCTGAGACGACATGCTGCTCATGGTCTGGCAGTAATAGAGTGAATAGTTAAGACACCTTGGATACTGGATTTATGAAAAATGTGGCCGGGAGATTTAAATCTTTTAATAAAACAATAAATCGAGCCGGCTCGAATACAAAATCTAGCGACTATTATGAGCCTCAAAATTGACTTGAAATATATTTTGAGTCAATTTTGATTTCGATTTGATTTAATTAAAATTTTTTTCAAGTTCGATTCGAATAAAAACTCGAGCAATTTTCAAGCAAGTTGTTGAGTTTCATTTATTATGCTCACCTCTAGGATAAATAGAAAATAAAAAATTAAACATAATACACTTTGAATGAGGAGGTTTAATGAAGAAATGGTGGATTACAATGATGTTGAATTTTAGCAATAGCTGGATGCAGAAACTACAATCATGGGTGATGTACAATCTCGGGCTCGCATGGGCCAGAGGCTTGAAAAAGGGGGGCTAGGCAAGACGGCCCAATACGGTCGTCAATTCGCAGAGTGAGTGGATCCCGCCCAAGGCAGCAGGCGAGAGGGCCCAGGCGAGAAGGACCTGAGCGACAGCTGCGTCATGAGATGGGCAAGTCAGCGCCAACGGAGGAGGCATTCGCGGGCAAGTAGCCGACTCGCCAGGCGAGAGGACTTTAGGGGGGAGCTCTCGCTAGCGAGACGAAGCTCTCGCCAGGCGAGAAGCCTCCAGAAGGGAGATCTCGCCAGGCGAGAAGACCCTTTAGGGGAGGTCCTGTCAAATCCCCGGTTCGGTTTAAGACCGGTTCAGGTGGTGTCGGGCCTAGCTTTTAGCCCCGTAGGATTTTACGCTTTTGCCCTGGGTGGTTTGCATGTAGCCCTTCAAAACAGCGGAGTATGGCTGTTGGCAGACCCTACTAAGAGTATTCTGGTAATTTCAGGACAGCTCAAGTTTGTTATTAGCAGTCCCAGTTCAGAGGCCTATAAATAGACCGGTAAGGTGCTTTAGAAGAGACAAATTTTCCCAAACTCTCCTCCTCTCATTATAAGGCACCTAGCCCAGCATTGGCTAGGGAGGGGAAGGATTTTCCAATTCTTCTGGGTAAGAGGTGGGACCACCGCGCTGAGGCCTCCGGTCTAGTATTTTGAGGGCCTTGTCCAGAGGGTCGTCCGAAGAGAGTAAGGGCGAGCTGCATTTTCAGTTTCGAGCTTTAGGAGGGACCGACTTTGTTGGTTCCAATATTTATGGTGCGGTGAGCGTGGAACAGCAGCTTGCACAGAAGAACTTTTGGTGACCTTATGGCGGGGGATCTTGAAGGAGATGGAGGTGGGTCCCCGAACCCGGGAGGTTATGTCAGGAGGGCGGAGTTCATGACATCCATTGGGGGGATAATGGACATGCTGAAGCAGATCTCACAAAGAGGGGAATGCGAGACCCTCCACCCCAGGAGCCAGGTCTCGCGCCCCGCGAGGGAATCGACCAGGCAAGAATAGGCGAGGACGCACCCGGGAGGCGACCGGGAAAGGAGGTAATGGCGGAAGGCAGCATGCAAGACATGGAGGGTAGAGATAACTTTTTGCCAGTCCAGCGAGTGTCGTCTCGCCTGGCGGGATGGTTGCGCGAGTGGAGGCGGCGAGACCCCTGGCGAGAGGATCTCCTTTCTGCGAGTTGATCCTCTCGGCACCCGTCCCGGAAGGGTTCCGCGAGCCCGAGATGACCTACTATATGGGGAAGGACGATCCCCTCCAGCACCTGCAGTGGTTCGAAGACGCAGTCTCCATCAGACCAATGACGGACGCTTTTAAGTGCCGCCTTTTCGCCATCACCCTGAAAGACAAGGCTAGGGATTGGTTCCACCAACTCCCAGTGGGGTCAATCTACGGCTTCGAGGCTCTGAGCAAAATCTTCCAATTGCGCTTCTCGACCTCTAAGAAGAGGAAGAAAAACCCGTAGTCCATTTTCTTGATCAAGCAGAAGGCCGATGAGTCCTTGGCTCAATATGTGGACCGCTTCCAGGAGGAGATTCTCGACATCCAGGAGGTGCCTTGTTTCGCCCTCCAGATGGCTTTCACAGTGGGACTAAAGGAGAGCTTTTTTAAGATGAGCCTGACCAGGAAGCCACCATTGTCATTCGAGGGGTTGATGGAGAAGGCGACGAAGGAAATAGCTATGGAGGCAGCAAACCTGGCCTTTGCCAGGAAGTTGGCAAGACTGACGGATGTGGAGCAGAGGGAGCCGGGAGGGACCAGGCAGCAGGAGGGAAGGAGAAGGGAGGAGCCAAGGGGGCTAGTGCCTCCGGAACTGGGCTGGAGACAGCCAGGGGGTCCTGTGATGGCGACCGCCACCATGACGACCACCTTGATGATGAAGATGACGTGCATGGCGCTTTGGTTTATCATGGAGTTGCGGCGGATGATGATGATGTTGGCACACCGACTAAAGACTTGCGGCGTCGTGGCCGCTACAATCTACGTCCACGCCACAAGAATTAATATTTATATGCTTTATTAAAGTTATGGCTTGCATTTTTATAATGAGTTGTAGTTTACTATTTTTTTGAACTTTTGGTGTGCATCTAGCACTATTGTTTGGGCTGCTTTTAGCACTTATGTTGTAAGGCCTATATAAGGCCAAAACTCTTATTAAAAATCAGATTTTTATTGCTTGAGAAAACAAGAATCCCCTAACCTAATTTCCCCCTCTTCTCCCTTCCTTGCCGCCGCCCCCCTTGGGCATTTCTTCTCCTAGGTTCGGCCTCCTCCCTCTCTCCCTCCTCCTTCTCTTCTCCTTAAAACCGCCCCTACACAACCACCCTCTACTATTTTCTCTCCATCCTTCTCCATAGTCAGCCACCTATTGGAAGAGATTAGCGGAGTGCAAGTATTAAAGATCTTGGGGAAGCTTCACGGTGCTAAAGCGGGGAAGACGGCCGGGTTTCTTCATCCTTGGAGCATCTCCGTGGAGTTCAAAGGAGAACGATCATTTTCTAGTGGAACCAACAACCCGGATCTACTATTCTGAGAGGGGTAACGAAATTTCTACTCAAGGGATCTCTTTCTTTAGATTGTTTTGTGTGGTGGACGAACTAGCGTGATTTTTGAAACGAATAAAAATTTCGCGGCATTTTCTTGAAGATTTGTGGATCTTTTCGTTTTGGTTTTTGAGTACTCTCGAAAGGATTGGCGATCCTCGTTGTTTCTTGTTGGGGAAAGATCAACCGTTTGCGAAATCGGATTTTTCTTGGTGGATCTTTCTTTGGTACAACTTCGCTCGCACGGACGCGAATATTCATCCTTTTAGCTTGACCGGATCTCGGCCTCTAGTCGTGGTTTGATCTCTTTCGGATTGGCTCTCCGAACGTTGGCGCGTAGGATAAATAAAATAATTGTATTGCTGCGTTTCATTGGCGTGTAGGACGAGGTTGCTTTTCGTGGCGAGAGAAGTGTGACGCCTTACGTGTAGGATCATAGGACGGCGCTACATCATCCTGTTCAAGGACAAGGGAGGGGCCCCCCAGGGAGGAAGAAACTATTATCCAGGATAGGGAAGGTTTAATCCGTTAGGGTGGGGGCATGGTCCGAGGCCACTCCCACCCCCGCCTCAACAAGCAATGGTCATCGGCCGAGGAAGAGGAAGAGGGCGAGGAAGAGCGGGAGCAGGAGCGGGGAGGATGATAAACCCCCAGGAGGGGAGGCAGGATGGGGGGTAGCCTTTGTCGTATTGCGACTTTCACGAGGAGGAAGGCTACGCGACGGCTACCTGCCCAGAGTTTCTAGAATTGAAGGGAAGAAGGGTAGCAGGGGAGCAGCAGCTATCGGTGCGGATCGTAGAGGTGACGGGAACTGGGGAGGAGGACCGGTGTGTGGATCGATCAGATACGGGAGATCGAGGGGGAATCAGGGTGATCCACGGGGGGGGGGGGGGGGGTGATTGAGGCTACCTGCAAGGGCAGCCTCCACACCATGTACCGTCGGAGCGTCGCCTAGACGTCGCAGGCCCCTCCCCCAGATGAGAAGATTACTTTTTCCATGAGGGATTTACCTGATCACGAAGATCCTTTCTGTGATGCACTGGTGATCATGACCGCCATCGAAAACTTCACGGTGTCCAGAATCTTGGTGGATAATGAGAGCTCCGTAAATATTATCTTCAAAAGGCATTCAATGAGATGAGAGTGGAAGCCAGGAGAGTGTTGGCGGCGGATGGACCGTTGTTCGGATTCTCGGGAGAACGGAAGGAGGTTGAGGGAGGAGTAGGGCTCCAAGTAACTCTGGGGGGGGGGGCTGTCCAGAAACTGCCCCTTTGTGATAGTGGACGCCCCCAGCAGTTACAATGCGATCTTTGGTCGCCCTCTGATCAGCGCCTTTAGATGCGTGCCGTCCTCGTTCCATCAGTGTTTGAAGCACAACTCAGGGGGGACCCAGATCAGGGTACGGGGAGATTCGAAGGCAGCCCGAGAATGCTATGTGACAGCAGTAAACACCATCTCATGGAAGGGTGATGCAGAAGAACTAGAGAGGAGGATGAAATAAGAAGAGCAGGTGGATGGAGAGGAGCAGGAGGGGAGAGATGTGGCTGGTGTAGAGAGAGGCATTGCGATGGAGCTATAGATGGCGGGAGAGCAGGTGGACGGAAAGGAGCAGGATGAGAGAGAGGTGGCTGGAGTAGAGAGAGGCATTTCGTGGAGCTAGAGATGGCGGGAGTGCAGGAAGGTAGGAAGGAGGAAGGAGGTGCCAAGGGCAGGAAAAGGAAGAGGGGGGAGATGAGGGAGTCGTCCGGAAAGGAGACTCAGCCGTAAGGAAGGACCTGGGAGAGAGTGGCTGTGGTTGAGGAGGAACGGGAAGCGGGGAAGGGCCGGTCAAGGGAGCCAGAAGAGGTGGAGGAGACTTCAAGGCTGAGGGCAGCAGTGGAGGTTCTGGAGATGGACATCCTCACAAAGGATGGGCGAAAAGAGAAGATCAAGGTCAGCGGAGAGCTCACCCCCCGAGATCAGGAGGAGATCCGGAGGTGCATGCAAGAGAACATCGATGTTTTCGCCTGGAGTGCAGCTGACATGCCGGGGGTCGACGCGGATGTGGCGTGCCACCACCTCATCCTCGACCCCAGGTCTGCCCCATCTAGTAAAAGAAGAGGGCCATCGCTTCCAAGATGGCCGGCCTATTAGAGAAGAGGTGGATAAGCTACTTTCGGGCAGGGTTCATATCGGCGAATAGGTATCCAGGGTGGGTGAGCAATATTGTAATGGTGAAGAAAGAGGATGGTAAATGGAGAATGTATATCGATTTCTCTCTTTTGAATAAAGCATGCCCGAAGGATTGTTACCCTCTGCCTCGAATCGACGCGCTGGTTGATTCAGCCATTGGTTTTCCACTAATGAGTTTTTTAGATGCCTTTTCAGGGTATCACCAGATACGCATGCATCCTCCGGACATCAAAGACGTCACCTTCATCATCGAGGATGGGTGTTTCAGTTACAACATGATGCCCTTCGGATTGAAGAACGCAGGGGCGACTTACAAAAGGATGATGAACCGGATATTTCGGGAGCAGAAGGGGCGGAACCTCGAGGTCTACGTAGATGACCTGATGATTAAGAGTCGAGACCTTGAGTCTCACCTCTTGGATCTGCGGGAAACTATTAAAACTATAAGAAAATATAAAATGAGGCTCAACCCTATGAAATGTGTATTCGGTGCCAGCAGGGGGAAGTTTCTAGGGCACCTCCTCACCCCTGCTGGAGTGGAGCCTAATCCAGACAAGGTAAAAGCAATCCTGGAGTTGGGATCTCCTAAGGACGCTAAGGAGGTCCAATGCCTTACTGGTAAGTTGGCATGGTTGAGCAGGTTCCTCTCCCGGGCAGGGGAGAGGTGTTCCTTCTTCTTCCAAACTCTGAGGGGTGGGAAGGAATTCGAGTGGACCCCCGAATGCGAGAAGACCTTTATAGCTATGAAGTAACAGCTCACCCAGACGCCGCTACTTCAAGGGCCGCGAGAGGGGGAGAATCTATTCCTATACATGGGAGTAGGGGCAGAGGCCGTGAGCTCGGTCCTTGTGCGAGAAGAGGGTAAGAAGCAATTCCCCATATATTACGTGAGCAAGGTCCTCAAAAAGGCAGAGCTAAGGTATCCCATCCTCGAAAAACTAGCCTTCGCCCTCATCATCTCAGCCCGGAAGCTCAGGACGTACTTCCAAGCCCATTCCATTCAGGTCGTGATGGACCACCCCCTCCGCCGCATTCTAGAGGGGGTGGAGCATTCGGGGAGGTTAGCCAAGTGGTCGATAGAGCTTAGTGAATTCGACCTCGCCTACGTACCTCGGGTAGCTATCAAGGCGCAGGTGGTGGCAGATTTCTTAGCAGACTACGTGGTCGAGGTCAGGGAGGTAGAGGCACCTCCCATGGTGGCTTGGGAAATGCTCGTGGATGGGGCCTCGAGGAGAAGTTCTTTTGGAGGCGGGGTGTTTTTAATAAGTCCCAAGGGGACCAGGATCGAGCAGGCTTTGAAGATCCATTTCACCCTTACAAACAACAAGGCAGAGTACGAAGCCATCATCGTAGGGCTCAGGCTGTCTCGTGAGTTGGGCATACAGGACCTCAGGGTCTCCACGGATTCTCTGGTGGTCGCAGAGCATATCAACGGGGAATTTGAGGTGAGGGAACCGACCCTCCAGCTGTACCTAGTAAAGGTGAAGGGTATCATCGGGCAATTCCGCAGCTTCTCAATTCAACATGTTCCAAGAGAAGAGAATATTAGGGCAGACCTGCTCGCTAAGCACGACCCTCAGACCTGAGGGACAATGAAAGAGCTCTTTAGACCCTCTATAGAGGAAGGGGAGTTAATGGAAGTGGACCAGGAGGGGTCCTGGATGGAACCATTTAAGACGTTCTTGACGTCGGGACATCTACCCGAAGGGGACCTTGAGAAGAAGAGAGTCAGGTACAAGTCGGCCTATAACCTGCTGAGGGAAGGGATCCTTTACTGGAAAACGTTGTCAGGCTTACTAGCTCGATGTGTGTCCGAGAAGGAGGCGTCAAGGGTACTGGAGGAAGTCCACTCGGGGGAATGCGGAAGCCACTCAGAGAGTCGGACCCTGGAAGGGAGGGTGCTGAGGCAAGGCTACTTTTGGCCTACCCTCAGGAAAGATGCTGAGGAGTTCGCAAGACAATGCAGAAAGTGCCAGGAGTTCGCTCCACTTCAACTCCTCCCGGCACAGAGATTACGCACGATAACGACTCCATGGCCTTTCGTGATATGGGGAATGGACCTGGTAGGCCCGTTTCCCAAGGACAGTGGCCAGAGGAGGTTCCTGCTGGTCATGGTGGACTACTTTTCAAAGTGGCTGGAGGTGAAGGCCTTGACAAAGGTGACGACGCAGGTGGTCAAGAACTTTGTATGGGGGAAAATTATCTGCCTGCACGGGCTCCATTTGGCCATTGCCACAGATAACGGGCCACAGTTCGCTAGTAGGGAATTTGTAGACTTCTGTACCCAACTTGGCATAGATCTTCGGTTCGCCTCGTTTCATCACCCCGAAGCAACGGACAGGTAGAAGCCGCGAACAAGATCATCGTGAACCTCTTGAAGAAAAATATAGAAAATCTGAGGGGAAGTTGGGTGGAGCAGCTCCCCTCCGTCCTTTGGGCTCTGAGGACCACAACGAATAGCGCCACAGGATAAACACCCTTCAGACTCTCCCATGGCTCGGAGGCCGTCATACCCATAGAATTTTAAGTTGAATCCCCCAGAGTGACAGTGGCAAGGAGAAAAGATGAAGGATGACAAGAGGATAATGGGGAGGAGCAGAAGCTCTCTCTTGACCTGGTAGAGGAGCTCAGGGAGCTGGCATCAATCCTGCAGGAGGAAGTCAAACGCCGAATGTCCAAGTACTTTGATAAACACATCAGGATAAAGCAGTTCCAAAAGGGGGACTTGGTCCTCAAAAAGGTAGATGCCGCAGGCACGGGGGCCTCTGTGGGGAAGCTCAACCATAACTGGGAGGGTCCCTTTATTGTAAGGGAGGTCTTGAAGTCAGGGGGTACCACCTCCAAGATGTGGACGGGATACCCCTGGATCGCACCCGAAGCGGCGACGACCTGAAGCGATTTTACCCATAATGTTGTACCCTCTTGTATTTATTTGAATATGTTTCTAAAAAAGATTTTCCTACTTGTATGCACGACACGATTTCTCGGCACAATGCACTTCGAGGAGACCGTTCTTGAAAGATGAGACTATTTTGGAGGTTGTTTGGAGAGGAGACCCCGAGCAGACCCGCTGACCAGGCTCCCATCAAGCTGGCAGGGCTGTAGGCTCACTCGGCGGTTGGAGGTTGTTTGAAGAGGAGAACCTGAGCAGACCCGCTGACCAGGCTCCCATCAAGCTAGCAGGGCTTTAGGCTCACTCGGCGGTTAAAGGTTGTTTGGAGAGGAGACCCCGAGAACACCCGCTGACCAGGCTCCCATCAAGCTGGCAGGGCTGTAGGCTCACTCGGCGATTGGAGGTTGTTTGGAGAGGAGACCCCGAGCAGACTCGCTGACCAGGCTCCTATCAAGCTGGCAGGGCTGTAGGCTCACTCGGTGGTTGGAGGTTGTTTGGAGAGGAGACCCCGAGCAGACCCGCTGACCAGGTTCTCATCAAGCTGGCAGGGCTGTAGGCTCACTCGGCGGTTGGAGGTTGTTTGGAGAGGAGACCCCGAGCAGACCCACTGACCAGGCTCCCATCAAGCTGGCAAGGTTGTAGGCTCACTCGGCGGTTGGAGGTTGTGGAGAGGAGACCCCGAGCAGACCCGCTGACCAGACTCCCATCAAGCTGGCAGGGATGTAGGCTCACTCGGCGGTTGGAGGTTGTCTGGAGAGGAGACCCCGAGCAGACACACTGACCAGGCTCCCATAAAGATGGCAGGGCTGTAGGCTCACTCGGCGGCTGGAGGTTGTTTAGAGAGGAGACCCCGAGTAGACCCGCTGACCAGGCTCCCATCAAGCTGGCAGGGTTGTAGGCTTACTCGGTGGTTGGAGGTTATTCGGAGAGGAGACCCATAGCAGAACCGCTGACCAGGCTCTCATCAAGCTGGCAGGGCTGTAGGCTCACTCGGTGGTTGGAGGTTGTTTGGAGAGGATACCCCGAGCAGACCCGCTGACCAGGCTCCCATCAAGCTGGCAGGGCTGTAGGCTCACTCGGTGGTTGGAGGTTGTTCGGAGAGGAGACCCCGAGCAGACCCGCTGACTAGGCTCCCATCAAGCTGGCAGGGCTGTAGGCTCACTCGACGGTTGGAAGTTGTTCGGAGAGGAGACCCCGAGCAGACCCGCTGACCAGGCTCCCATCAAGCTGGCAGGGCTGTAGGCTCACTCGGTGGTTGGAGGTTGTTTGGAGATGAGACCCCGAGCAGACCCGCTGACCAGGCTCCCATCAAGCTTGCAGGGCTGTAGGCTCACTCGATGGTTGGAGGTTGTTGGGAAAGGAGACCCTGAGCAGACCCGCTGACCAGGCTCCCATCAAGCTGGCAGGGTTGTAAGCTCACTCGGCGGTTGGAGGTTGTTTGGAGAGAAGACCCCGAGCGGACCCGCTGACCAGGCTACCATAAAGATGGCAGGGTTGTAGGCTCACTCGGTGGTTGGAGGTTGTTGGGAGAGGAGACCCCAAGCAAACCCGCTGGCCAGGCTCCCATCAAGCTGGTAGGGTTGTAGGCTCACTCGGTGGTTTGAGGTGGTTTGGAGAGGAGATCCCGAGCAGACCCGCTGACCAGGCTCCCATCAAGCTGGCAGGGTTGTAAGCTCACTCAGTAGTGGGAGAGGGTTTTTGAGAGGATCCGGGAAGCACACGTTGATCAGGACCACCAAATGGGTGAGACCGATGAGTAGTTGCGAAACAATAGCGAGAGATGGAAGCCCCAAAGGGAAAACCACACCATTGATCAGCAATAGGAAAGGCTCTGACCGTAAAGGAGTAAGAGAATCCCTTGCCCCCAAGGAAAATGAGAGAGGACTAACTTTTAAAGGCCACTCGCTCAGGGAGGTATCAGGGAGCGAGGCGAGATGGGGGGAAAAGGCATTCCCATGCGCGAGAACAACGGCACACGGCAACTCGCCCCCTGACCTAGGCCCGCTCTCGCCAGGAGGCAAGATGGGGGGCGACACCCTCTCAGGGATGAATGGATCCTTAGATCCCGCAGTCAATCGAAGCAAAAAGAAAAGAAGAAGAGATGACTATCCCTAGAACCACACGCGGGTAATATATATATATATATATATATATATATATATATATATATATATATATATATATATATATATACGCAGCACGTCCAGTAAAATAGTCCGATACAAAATTATATCAGTTGCAAAAAAAGAAGCATTGTAAGTAAACGAAAAGTAGAACTCAGGAAGCTTTAATCCTTCTCGCTGGCCGACGAACCCTCCCCCTCGCTGTAGATCTCTGGCACAAGGTCGCGAGCGGTAACGTACTCGCAATCATCCTTGACGACGCCCATCTCGCGCATCATCTTCAGGATCAGCTCGGCGGTCCGGATATTGGCGTCTCGGCATAACTCCTCGACCTCCTCATGGGAATACAGAGAGGGGGGAGGTGGGGGAATCACCGAGCGAGAGGTCGAAGGAGCGACGCCCTTGAGTTGGGTGACATGGGCCTTTAGCTATTTTACCTCTGCTTCCAGCTCCGCTATGCGCGAGCGTAATCTCTCAACCGTCTCAGCATCCTGCGGAAAGTCTTTGTTAGATTGAGGTCAGGTACATCGAAAATGAACTAAGAGAGAACTCACCACTTCGCCACGAGCCTTGGCGAGAAGGCACTCGGCCACCTCTAGTCTCTTCGCCAGATCTCTCGTCTTCTCGCGCTCGACGGTGAAGTTGGCCTCGAAATCTTTCCAGTTTTGGTTGTTGAAAATCAGGCGGCGCGAGAGCCTATGCGAAAGATCCAAGGTGCACAGTTGGTATTGCATTTCCCTCAGGACCAGATCTCGTGAGGAGGCCTTGTCAAGAGGATCGGGACCATGAACTCCGTAAAGACCAAAGCCCAGGGAGAAGGCGTGGCCCGTAGGCTGGTCCTGCTCCCTCCACGAGGGGAGGAGAGTGGAGATTGAGACCCGATGCACCCTTTGTCCCAGATCAGTGTTGGGTCGTTGGCAGCATCAGGGACAGCGGGGCCGATGTTGAAATTGAAGTGGGCAGACGGTGCGGGGAAGCGAGAAGTAGTCTCCTCGCGAGAAGGGGACCTGGACAGTTGTTGAGATGAGCCGGCGTGTTGCGCGAGGGGTGCCGTCTCCCCAGAGGGCGAGACGGCCTTGCGAGGAGAAACCCGAGGACGGGACCGGGGGGACTGGGACCCTAGGAAAATAGGGCTCAGGGACCTCGACGTCACCACAGTCTCCTGAGGAGTTTTCTTGGCTGGGGGGAGAGAGACCACCTTCTTCACCTTCATTTTCATCTTTTTCGAAGGGCTGAGGCGAGACGGAGCGGGGTCTTCGGCCGACCTCTTCTTTAGGGAGGAGGTCAATGATTCTTTGGCCGCTTCAGCCGCCATGCTGGCGAGAGCGATGCCCTTGGACGGCTTGATGCAACTTTTGTAAGGGGGGTTAACTGGTACGTTCCTCTCTCTTGGTAAAGGCGAGACGGAATGTTATCGTGGATACGAACAATTAGCGAGAAGGAAATAATAAAGGCGAGATCAAAAAAGAAGGTCGAGCATACCTTCACCAGGAAGTACGGGGAGGAGCGAGCCGAGACCGCGTCTCAGATACTGGACCTCAAAGTTTTTTCCGGCGAGGTACTCGCAGAGGAGCTTATCTGTGCCGCCGACTTGGGAGGTTACGTAAAAGACTTCGGCGGGCGAGACAGGCGCGAGCGGAACGCCGCCCAGGTTGTCGCGAATGAATACGAACCGCGTGAGCCAATGGTGGTTCTTGTTGGGCGTCTCGCAGACCTTGAGACCCTGCCCTGTGAAGTAGGACACCCCGTCCTGATTGGCGTGATAGATAAAGAGCTTGCGGAAAACTGTGAGGCTGAAATCTATTCGCTCTCGTCGCATGTAGCTCACAAAGGCTACCAGGACGGAGATGGCGTTAGGGTTCAACTGAGCTGGCACGACGCCAAAATATTTCAAGACCCGTTTCACCTCTGGACAGAGGGGTAATCTCAACCCCGCCTCGAAGTGCGAGACGGGGAAGACAAGCTCTCTGGGATAGAACGTGTTTATTCTCTCGCTGACCCCGGGGGGGGGGGGGGATTCAAAGCCTTCCGACAAGTACTCACGAGTGAAGGCATCGTACTCATCCGCGGAGAAACGCCCGGGCGGAAAGTCATGGTCCGCGAATCGCTTCCCGCAGTGGCTGCTTCCCTCGCCATCCTCCGGCCTTTTATTTCCCATGATCGGGCGAGACGGCTGGAATTAGGGACAGGGGAAGCTAGCGAGGTGACCGGGAAGAGAGGACGCGAGACGATCGACGAGCAGTTGGCGCGTGAGACGGACGAAGAAGAAGAACACAAGGTTGGGGTGTAACGACTTAGGAAAGCGTAGGTTTGATCCCGGAAAAGGGGGTATTTATAATGATTAGATCCGAGAAAATATACGGGCGGAGAAGTTGTGCAGAGGAAGGGGAAGAGGCATCCGACCTCTTTCTCTCTCCAGACCTCGATTTACGCGGCCCTAAGTGGGCGCTTAGCACGACCAAGCGGCAGGAAATAAATTAGAATTAAAATTAAAAAATTGTTAAATCAAGGAAAAATTAGCATAAGTACAAAATTTAAATGCCGTGTTAGAGAAAATCGAAAAGCAGGCGATTATCAAACCAATAAAGTTCTTCCCGCGCAAAGTGGGTGGCGAGTTTGCAGGATGCATGGTAAGGGCGGGACGGAAGCATAAATAATATTATTACATTCGTGAACGAAGGGAAGAGAGGCGAGACTCGAAGAAAACTTGTCAATTCTTGTGCCACCTCCAGCGCGCCCCACCGCGAGATCTTGCATAGGGAGGGCCGTTGGGGAGGTGGAAGGCGCGAGCCGCGTCGACACCGCGTCGAGCGAGACGGAGCTGTTGGTCGACCTCGCTCAAAATCACCTGGGGGTCAGTCTCGTCTATCTCAATATCAACATCGATCTCCGAAGAATGGAGAGCGCACTCCACTTCCAACCAATCGATTCGATGGTCCGCAGCTTGTTTCCCTTTCTCCAGCTCCTGAATGATGCGCGCGTGCTTCCGCAGCATCTACGTTACCCTACGCTTCATTTCCAACGGATCCATAGGGTCACCAAAGTAGTCTTCAATTTCATCTATGGGAGGAGGGGGCGTGACGACCATCTGCCTAGAGTGATCTTCGACGGGCGAGTCGCGCCGCAAGTCCTCGGCATACGAGTCGCGCACACCTGCGTGGAGAGCTTGGGACGTGAAGTGGAGAAGGGGGTAGCAAGGAAAGGCCCAAGAGGAAAAGCGTCTTACCAAGGCGGCGAGAGGAACCCTCGCTATTAGGAGGATCATCCGTCCTCATCTCAGGAGCAGAGGAAGGAGTAGAGGGTTGTGGCGAGACGGACTGGCAGCGGTGTTCAGAGATATTGATTCGTATGGTCTCTGGACGATGGGGAAGCGCCGGGACCTTCTAAGTACGGGCAGCGAGGTAGCAGGCAAGTGAGATAGAGATAAAGGTATGTCAATGTCGATAGACTCACCTCCTTTTCTCTAGGATTGGCCGAGGTAGGAGGGATACACCTTCCCGAGAAGGTGTGAGAAGGCTCCCCTGTAGAGAGGGGAGGATCAGCAGCTTTCGCCTTCTTGGGAGGGGAAGCAGATAACAGTAAGGTTGGAAGAGCGCGCAACGGAATCTTGTTCAGAGCCGCCGTAGCCGCCTTATTTCTCTGGCGCACCGCTGCGATGCGGTCACGAAAACTTTGGCTGAGAGACATGAGGACGGAAGCTGGGAGGGGATAGGGGGAAAGAAACGGCCTCCTGCAGTGAGAAGAGTCTGGTATTTATAGATTGTGCAAGGGGCCCACCAAAAGATTCCCTCATAAATCCTCTTTAATGATGCGAGCCTCGGTTGGAATATCTTTCTGAGTTTTTAAAAACCTCGAAAAGAGTGGGGATTGTGTACAACCTCGGGCTCGCAGGGGCCAGAGGCTTGAAAAAGGGGGGCTAGGCGAGACGGCCCAATACGGTCGTCAATTTGCAGAGCGACTGGAACCCGCCCAAGGCAGCAGGTGAGAGGGCCCAGGCGAGAAGGACTTGAGCGACAGCTGCGTCATGAGATGGGCAAGTCAGCGCCAACGGAGGAGGCATTCGCGGGCAAAATAGCTGACTCGCCAGGAGAGAGGACTTCAGGGGGGATCTCTCGCTAGCGAGACGAAGCTCTCGCCAGGCGAGAAGCCTCCAAAAGGGAGATCTCGTTAGGCGAGAAGACCCTTTAGGGGAGGTCCTGTCAAATCCCCGGTTCGGTTTAAGACCGGTTCAGGTGGTGTCGGGCCTAGCTTTTAGCCATGTAGGATTTTACGCTTTTGCCCTGGGTGGTTTGCATGTAGCCCTTCAAAACAGCGGAGTATGGCTGTTGGCAGACCCGACTAAGGGTATTCTGGTAATTTCAGGACAGCTCCAGTTTGTTATTAGCAGTCCCAGTTCAGAAGCCTATAAATAGACCGGTAAGGTGCTTTAGAAGAGATAGATTTTCCCAAACTCTCCTCCTCTCATTCTAAGGCACCTAGCCCAGCATTGGCAAGGGAGGGGAAGGATTTTCCAATTATTCTGGGTAAGAGGTGGGACCTCCGCGCTGAGGCCTTCGGTCTAGTCTTTTGAGGGCCCCTTCAAGAGGGTCGTCCAAAGAGAGTAAGGGCGAGCTGCATTTTCAGTTTCGAGCTTTAGGAGGGACCGACTTTGTTGGTTCCAACATTTAAATCCTCTTTAATGATGCGAGCCTCGGTTGGACTATCTTTCTGAGTTTGTAACAACCTCGAAAAGAGCGGGGATTGTGTACAACCTCGGGCTCGCAGGGGCCAGAGGCTTGAAAAAGAGGGGCTCAGCGAGACGGCCCAATACGGTCGTCAATTCGCAGAGCGAGTGGATCCCGCCCAAGGCAGCAGGCGAGAGGGCCCAGACGAGAAGGACCTGAGCGACAGCTACGTCATGAGATGGGCAAGTCACCGTCAACGGAGGAGACATTCGCGGGCAAGTAGCCGACTCGCCAGGCGAGAGGACTTCAGGGGGGAGCTCTCGCTAGTGAGACGAAGCTCTCGCCAGGCGAGAAGCCTCCAGAAGGGAGATCTCGCCAGGCGAGAAGACCCTTTAGGGGAGGTCCCGTCAAATCCCTAGTTCGGTTTAAGACCGGTTCAGGTGGTGCCGGGCCTAGCTTTTAGCCCCGTAGGATTTTACGCTTTTGCCCTGGGTGGTTTGCATGTAGTCCTTCAAAACAGCGGAGTATGGCTGTTGGCAGACCCGATTAAGGGTATTCTGGTAATTTCAGGACAGCTCCAGTTTATTATTAGCAGTCCCAGTTCAGATTCCTATAAATAGACCGGTAAGGTGCTTTAGAAGAGACAGATTTTCCCAAACTCTCCTCCTCTCATTCTAAGGCACCTAGCCTAACATTGGTTAGGGAGGGGAAGAATTTTCCAATTCTTCCGGGTAAGAGGAGGGACCTCCGCGCTGAGGCCTCCAGTCTAGTCTTTTGAGGGTCTTGTCCAGAGGGTCGTCCGAAGAGAGTAAGGGCGAGCTGCATTTTCAGTTTCGAGCTTTAGGAGGGACCGACTTTGTTGGTTCCAACAGGTGACAAGTTAATGTAATATAGATGATGGATTTGGATTCCTCTCATCGAGACAGTCGATTTTGATTATTAACACAAAAAAACAGTGGCCGAGCGGATGAGATATGACTCCGACAAGTTTAGTGGTTTTCAGATTTAACATAGGCCAGAGGAAGAAGATGAAGTGATGAGGCGCTCACAAAATTAATTGATTGTTGCAGCGATGACAAATGGCTATTAAGCTGAGGTGGCGTCTGGGTCAAATAATGAGTGAGTAACAATCTAATTAAATAAAATGAAAGGCTATGTTTAAATGAGCTTGATGGTGGGCCAAACAAAAATAAGAAAAAAATTAAATTTGTTTTTATAGAAATTTGTATTAAATTTAAAAATATTTTTATCTAAAAATATTATTTATTTATTTACTAAACATAAATAAATTATAAATTCTTGATTGAATATTCAAATATGTCCAAATATTAAAATTAAAATATATAAAAACTAGATAAAAATAATATATTAAAATTTCAAGATGTTTCAAAATTAAAATATTTTGTATAACATAAAAAATTTTAAAAAATATTTTTATCTAAAAATATTATTTATTTATTTACTAAACATAAATAAATTGTAAATTCTTGATTGAATATTCAAATATGTCCAAAAATTAAAACTTAAAATATATAAAAACTAAATAAAAATAAGATATTAAAATTTCACGATGCTTCAAAATTAAAATATTTTGTATAACATAAATAAATCATTAAATTATTGCTTAAATTAATTAATAAAAATATAAAATTTAATTTTTTGGCTTTAAATAAATACTAGAAAAACATATTAAAAAATTAAATTGTTATATTTTATCTAATTTTATCTTGTCAAATGTATAGATATAAGAGTACAATAATAATGAAATTCAAAGTGATTTAAATTATGAAAAATGAATATGATCTTATGAGCAAAATTGGCATGCTTTTAAAATTTAAATGAACTAGCTCTGGTACATATGGAGTTCTTAGCCTATTCTAAGTATATGTCTTCAATTTCAGCCTCACCAGCTTGAATGACTCAATACGAATATAACCCGCATATTACTTAAACTTGAATTAATAACTTAATCGATTGTCTGTTAGCATCAAAATAAGCATTAATGCACATGGAGCCAACACATGCGTGACCTCGATTGCTAAAGATGAGTTGTTGTGCTTATATTATAGTGGGCCTGCATGACAGGAGTATGTAGACACATGTTGGGTTGTGGATGGTGGTGCATCTTATATCTGCACACCTCACAGAGATCACTTCTTTCTACTCTTATTCTATTGGATATCTTGATACCATTCAGATGGCAAATGTCAGCTTGTCGAAGATTGTTGGTAGTGGATATGTTCACCTAGAGACTTATCTAGGGGAGGTTTTTCTCATGGATGTCAGTCATATTCTTAATCTAAGGATGAACCTCATTTCTTTTGACAGGCTTGATGGAGGTTTCACTAACATTGAAGGCGGAGGTGCATGAAGGTTGGTAAAGGGATATTTAATGGTAACCACAGGAAAGAAGTGCTACGGATTATATCAAGCAAAGGCTAGTATATGATGTCAGAGTGTGAATTGATGCACTAACGACAAGTGCATCGGTCACTCAAGTTATATAAAATGAGAGAGTTTCCCTAAGTATCGATCTCAGAGGAATGAATGTAACACACCAGGTTTCCCATATTTAAAAACGATAGTTTTCTGGTTACTGGAAGCCATCGCTCGACAATAGAGGGATACTGCCGACGATAGTGGTTTGTTGATGTCAAGTATGGCGTCAAGTGATCCCGATGCCAACTTAAGGTGATCCCAACATGGCGTCATGTTGTCTCGATGAGCTACCACTGGCGATATCAATATCGCCTAATGATAGTATGCCACGTGTCGAGTGATGCTGAGGAGATCTTTAAATGGGAAGCAGCGTTGACTTGGTCAAGTGGACACCATCGAGGTTATTGCGCCGCAATTGTGAGTTATCGCCCAGCGATAGCAATTTTTAAATGAATGCTCAGTTTCATCGTGGACATCCATTCCTTAGGAAGTGGAGATCCTATAGCTAGGTTTAGGCCCATGATTACTAAGAGGCTGAAGGGGGTTATTTCCTTCTCAATATCTCTTTCACTTTCTCTCTCTCTCTCTCTCTCTCTCTCTCTTTAAGCTAAGGATAAGAAGGAAAGGATAAGAAGGAAATGAGAAGAAGGAAAGGAGAAGAAAGAAAGAAGAGGAAGAAGAAGACTAAAACCAGTCCTCTAGAAGAGCTTTGAAGGAGTTCTTGTGATCAGATTTGTGAGACAAAGCTAGATTTGTGGACAGGAAGGTGTTGTGAACTCTTCCATCCGGATCACTTGTCATGTCATGGCTCCTAAGCGATCTACAAAGGTAACGATTCTTCTCTTGGACAAATGAAGTTCTTATTTGGCATATTTGCATGGAAACCCTCACCAATTGGTGAGGAACGAGAAGTTTTCTTTAGGTTGATACGAAGTATCCCCTGTAGAAATTACATATAGAGTTCGAAATCAAAGTACGTACATAAGAATGTTGTGTGAACCCGATCTGGACAAGTTGGTCTGGATTTGGGATGATTGTTTTACGTGCCGGGGAAGACTCCGTTGAATTTTACAGAGTTTTGGGGTGTGCAGCTTGCTATAGTTAATATTGGAGGTCTTCTCCAGAAATCACCCGAGTTTACAACAGAGAAAGAGATTCTGTTGCTATCTCCCACAATAGCGATATCGCTGGCGATAGCTCGACTAGTAGATACCAGTGAGCAGTAGTTTGTGTTGGGTGTGAATCGGATCATGAGACAGATGTGTGATTCTATCAATATCGCACGACGATAGTGATATCACTGGCGGTAGCTTCCAGTGAGCTTTGTTTATGATTGTGAGGCCTGTCTCTTACAGACTAGTGGGGTAACATGTTGAGCTGTGAGCCTAGAGTGACCTGCTTTGGTGACCATGAGTGCCATCCTTGGAACATAACATGGTTATATATATTGTGAACGAGCAAGGGGAGGCTGGCTCTCATTGTGTGTTGTTGTGCTGACGATTTGAGAAATGGGTTGTGGCTGAATTGTACCCGCCCTATGGCGCTTGACTTGGAGTGAGTCGCTGAATTTAATTTCAATGTAGGAAAGTGTCTTTGACTTTGCCGTAGAATAGGAGAGAGTCTTTGGCTATGGGCCAGAAAGACTAATATTGCTCAAATGTTGAACCATCATTGAGTATGGTGGTGGGACTGAGAATCTAGTACACCGATAATGTGCCATGAGTGCACGTGATGTGTGGCTATGCGCGCCAACGTCTGTGCTAAATGGTGCATAAATTGCACATTCTTATTTCAATATATATGCATGTTGCGTACCTGCAAATAAGGTGAAAGTCTTTAATTCCAAGGTAACTAATCACCTTGAGGGGGGGGGGGGGGGGCGATGCACTTTCGAGGCGATGCACTTTCGACAAGTATACCGATCGTAGTCAAGTAATAAAGTTGAGGAGTTGAATCCCCGGATATCGATCTCTCGAGGAGTGCATGTAGGGAGTTTGACTTTGCTATATAAAGAAGGATTGCAAGTGTCAATATAAACAAAGGGGTTTAGATTTTTGGTTTCCTAATTTTAACACTAATAAATCTATTGCAGGTAGCCTTCATCGCGTCGCTTGGGTTGATTACTCAAATGAGTAATGAGGAGGATGGACAAACCATTGAGGGTCGCAGTCACCTCTTTGCCACACACGCTCCTAACAATCGTTAGGACAACACTAACATGGCAAGAACACAAAAGATGGAAGCGCACAAACACAAACTAGAACTTAAATATATCAACACATAGACATGCTGAAATCATTAAGCAAATCAAGTTCTTACTCATCAAACCAACAACCATGCAGTCAAGAATAAAGTTACTATAAGAGAAGGGGGAGAGATACAACCAAACGTATGAAGACTTTCCGAGATTCGCGGCCGGAGCCAAGGGTTGTCAGGCCTTGTCCGTGCTCGGTCTACAAATGACGTCCAGGGTTGAGAAGGGCTGTCACTTCCTTTTATTAGCCCGTATTCTTTGTGAATAGTCGTCGGGTTAAACCTGACCAGAGAACTCTACGTATGCAGCACCAAAGAGCTTGAAACGGAGCTTTGAGGTTGGAGAAGATGATGGTGGCCGGAGATGAAGCTATTAAGAGCTTTTGGAGGGAGATTGGTGGCTAGACGAGCTCTCAACGAAGGAGAGAGAAGAAAACGGCAGGAGGAAGCTTTTCCCGCTCAGCGGAGCGGAAATGGTAGGCGAATCCCCTTGGAGAATGAGACCTGCGGCTTAAATAGACAAGTCAGAAATAATGGTCATGCACGGTTAGGCGCACGACCGTGCATTAACCGTGCGTTATTTAATTACAGAATAGGCTTGCGGAGGAAGAAGAAGCGTTGACCCGTGCATTACCTCACACACGGACGCTTTCGCCCGTGCGTGAAGGAAATCGTACAGGTAACCACAGAGAGCAGAATTTTCCAGCAAGCAGGTGGACCATGCATTTTACTCGTGTACGGGAACTTCCGCCTGTGCGTGAGCAAATCACACGATTAACCATAGAGAAAAATAAAATAAGGAAGCTATAGAAAAATCGTGCGTTTCCTTTGTTGATGGTTTAGAAGAAACCGTGCGTTAAGATCGTTGGCACAGCTCGACGAAATTTATTGAGTTCCACTCGACAATCTTCCATCGAGTAAAACACACGATCTAGAAGAAAACATGCGCTAAGGAAACGCATGACCGTGCGTTTTCCACAAATCAGAATTCCTACCTTGGGGAAAATGCACCACCTGCAGAACAAAAACCAAAACTGGAGCACCAGCTCCCAACACTAATACACAACATAAAAACTAACAAATCCTCATGGGGAGTACCGTAGTACTTACCCCCTACTACAGAATGTGCAATTGCACACCCTTTGGCCAAAGCGGTGCACAAAGTGGTCCTTGACCGATCGAAGCAAATATAACTTATTTCGGGTAAAAAAGTAGTGCATGAGTGAGAATACAGGCACAGATGAATCCAAAAAACCCTATATAAATCAGACTCATCAGGGGCATGAATAGGTTTTTTGTCTTTTATAATTTTCCCTCTACTTAGTGTGTTGTGGGTGAGTTAAATAATGCTTCCAAGACAATCACACAAAACACACTCAAGAGTTTGTTAGACAAGACCTCTTCTCCAAAACTTGGCTCCACAAAGATTACAACACAGATCCCTCAGGATCTCTCAGTCTCCTCCAAGACCTATATCTCAGGCACAAAGCCCTACCTTAGAGCAAGCTTGCTCCTACAATTCAGTGGCCAAAAGACCACCTAAATCAGACTTGAGCACAAGTCCTACTGCTCAGGCTATGGAGGTTAGCATTACAACTCAGAGAGTAACACTCTCCTACCTCAGATCTGTTAAGATCCTACCTCAGGCCAAAGGCCCTAACTCAGGCATATAGGCTCTACAGTCAGATCCACACAAGGATCCTATAAACTCAGGCTTAACAACCCTACACTCAGATCCACACAGGGATCCTACCTCAGCCTTTATAAATTAGGCTTATAACTCAGATCCAAAAGAATCCCACAGGAAGAGTAGTTGGTTGGTGTTGTTGATTTGACACTAGAGGAATTTCTCTATGTCAGCCTTCCTGGACTGAGTTAAAATTCCTAACTTTCTTCACAACAAAATAAAATATATCTTCAGTAATAAGCTGTCTGTGCTGAAGAACCCCAGAAACTTGTTTCTAAACTTGCTGAAGAAGACTGAGGATTAGACAGTTCTTGTGTTCTTCAATCAACTTACCTAGACCAGCAGGAACTTGAAAGCTCTGCTCCTTCTTAATCAGATCCTTATCTGAACTTACTGTAGTAGAAGAAATTAGCTATAACAACTTGAAAGAACTTTTAGATAGGCTGATTCAACTTCAAGCTTCAAGCTCGACAACAATGGCGAGGCAGATGAATTTTGCCGCAACTTTTCAAAATTATAAAACCCTAAAAGTTAAAGTTCCTTCAGTCCATCTATTCCCTTTTATCTTCCGTCGATTAATGGCTCCAGGAAGTAGTGGGGACTACCTGTGGTTGACAGATGCACCTTGCTTTAAAGGAAGAAGACGTACAGTAGGCCTCTGGCGCTATTTATCATGTTTTGTAGTTTTCCCGTAACTAATTTGAACTTTGTTGACATTGACTAACGTCAGCATTTGTGGAATTAGCCAAATTCTCAGATTTAACTCCAGGCGTTGAGTGGGTTGTGTTGGGTACATTGGAAAATGTGTACTAGATTTGGAGAAGCCATAACTTAGTCAATAGTATGCATCAATTTGTATTTGATAGAAGTTTGAGTTTCATTGTGCAAGTTTAAGAATTTGAAGAAAAATTTTCTAAGTACAAGTGTCGACACTTATGAAGAAACTGTGTCGACACTCAGGGAACTTGTGTCGACACTCAGACAAGCTGTGTCGACACACATGCAAATTGTGTCGACACTTGTAAAGAAGTTGTGTCGACACCCAGAAGCTATGTCGAAACTTTTGAAGAAGCTGTGTTGACACTCAAAGCTATGTCGATAACCAAAGAAGCAGCTGTGCCGACATCCAGAATTGTGTCGACATCTGAAGAAGGATTTGTGTTGACACTTAAAACTGAAACTGTGTCAACACTCAGGAGATATGTCGACACCTGAAGCAATTATGTCGACACACAGGACTTGTGTCGGCACACCAACTCTCAAAAGGCTATGTCGAGTTCAGAAGTAATTGTGTCGACACACAGGACTTGTGTCGACACACACTCAATGCCATTTGACAAACACTCAACTCCAACTGTCTGCAACAGAAATGTCGAGACAAGGAGCTGCTGTGTCGACACCCAAGACTTGTGTCGACACATACAACAAAAGCAGTATCGAGAAGCAGAAGTATGACTGTGTCGACACTTGGAGTAATTGTGTCGACACCATTAAGACTTGTGTCTACACTTAGTCTATATGTGTCGACACATGTGAAGCAGTCTGCTGAGTGTTGTATGCTGAGTTTAAAAGACATTGAATAACCTGGTGACATGACTGGTGACTTGACAACTGTTATAACTAACCGGTCTGACACCACTGTCAGAACTGTCAGAAGTCTGTTATAAACCGGATCAACCGGTAACTATGGAGCAAGCTCTATATAAGAGACAAATCGGAAACGACAATGATGAAAAAAGAAGAATTCTGACAGATCAAGAGCTGTCTGCAAGAAAGATTCAGAGTTCAATCTGAATTTACAGAAGAAGCTGGCTGAGGATCAACTTCAACATCAAGAGAAGATCCACCTTATTTTGTTCTAATCAAGAAGCTTTGAAAAGCTAAGTTAGGTTGGATCAGAAGGATCAGTCTATACAAGAACTGATCAAGAAGACAACATCAACAGATAAATCTAGTTGGTGAAGTTTTCAGTTGCTCTTTACTCACAAATTCTTGTAGGATCTACTGTTAGATCTAAGATTGTAAGCCTAAAATTATAAAGGCTGAGGTAGGGCTGTGTGCCTGAGGTAGGACTTGTGGAAAGTCTGAGTTGTATGCCTAATTATAAAGGCTGAGGTAGGGCTGAGGCCTGAGGTAGGATTCTGGAGAAGAATTTGAGGTAGGACTTATGTTAACTCTGAGGTGTAGGAACCATCTTGGGTTCTGAGATTATAAGATCTGTGGATCCGAGCCAGTGGAAGGAAGTTAGGCTGAATCAAGTTATCTGCTGGATAGGCGAAGGGGGAAGTGGATGTACCCATATTTTGGGGAACCACTATAAATCTGGTGTTTGCTGTGATGTGTTTATTTTCTGTAGATTGATTAACCTGTGCTGAAAGAAGTCATATAATTATTTGCCTAAAAAAATTAAAAAGACACAAAAAGATTAGAACCTATTCACTCCCCCTCTAGGTGTTTAGGCTCTTGAAATAAAGTCTTTCAGGTTGAGTGAATGGCCTTCACTCAACGAATCTGGACTTAGTCAAATTCTCTGCACCATCAGGCGTTGAGTGCGTTGAGTGAACTGGCTTCACTCAGCTACTATGGACTTAGTCAATTCTTTTGTACTGCCAGGCGTTGAGTGCGTTGAGTGAATCTTCATCACTCAATGTCCCTGGCTTAGCTATAACTTTCTTTATCTGCTAGGCGTTGAGAGCGTTGAGCGAAGCTTCATCACTCAATGCTTTTGTACTTAGTCATTTTCTGTCTTCTTTCTTCTTAGGCTTTGACTACAACAACATAACTCAACACTTTTGCTATCTAGCATTGAGTGAACTGGCTTCACTCAATGCCTGTGGACTTAGCTATTGAAAGATCTTATTTTCAAGGTAGCTAGCAACCTAGAGGGGGTGAATAGGTTTGTCTAGGTCTTTTGATAGTCTTTTTAATATCTTGTTGTTTTCTTTTAGCTTTCAGCTTAGGGTGATCTATAGCTTGTCCTTAATACCTGCAATTAAGAAAAAAAAACAAACACAAGAAAACACATAAGTATTTTATAGTGGTTCCCCAAAATTATGGGTACATCCACTCTCCTCCCACCTTGCTAACTTCTTGTTAATCAAGACACTTCTCCAAACTAATGCTCCAAGGAGCTTACACCTCAGATCCCTAAGGATCTCTTAGTCTCCTCCAAGACTTACAACTCGTCCGCAAAGGCCTACTCTCAATGATACAAGTATCACCTACCTCAGGCATTTAAGCCCTACCACTCAAGCTATGGAGGATAACCCTTCCTCAGAGCAATCTTGCTCCTACAATTTAGAGAGATACACTCTTCTACAGCTCAGGCAAATTTGCCCTACCTCAAACCCCAAGGTCCTACATCTCAGATCCAGAAGGATCCTACAAAAAGAAATAGTTTAATTAACTTTGACATAGAGAAATTTCTCTGTGCCAACAACTTGAGCAGAAATTTTTTTTCTCCAACTCTCCTCACAGCAGGGAAAAGATTTGCTGGAGGAACTCAGAAGTTAACTTCTTAACTTGTTGCAGAAGGCTAAAGATCTTTTGATCTTGAGTCTTCAAACAGCTCACAGAACCTTCTTAAGGATGAAGGTTCTTCTTTCTTCAGAACTGATTCTGAATCTACTGTGACATATGGAGACTTGCACAGCTAACTGAACTTTTCTTACTAGAGAGCTTCAATCTTTTCACATGGAGAAATGAAGAAGAAGATGAAGACAGCTGCTCTCCTTTTTGAATATTGTATGCCCTAAAAGTTGTCTTTGTCTTGGCACTATCTCTTCATTTTGTAGTTTACCGATCAACGAATCTTAGAGATCAGTGGGGCCCACCTAGAGCTTCCAGATGAGTCTTGCTTTAACGGAATAAGACGTACAGTAGCTTTACAACAAGTTTTGTCGTGTACTATAGCTTTCCCGTACCTGATTTGACTTTAGTTGATTTTGCTGACGTCAGGACATGTAGACTTTGAAAGGAGGGAGTTATCCAGATCTACTCTAGAGGGGGGGGGGTGAATAGTGTTTAAAAAAACTTTAGGCTATTTTAATCTATTTTGTCAGAGTACAAAAATAGGTGATACCAATAAATATTAAATAGAAGGAAAACTAGAAAACTATTCTAAATATCACAGGAATTAGCAAGAGCAATAAGAAAAGGTGCAACCAGACGACACAAGAAATTATAGTGGTTCCCCAAATCTGGGTAGTCTGATACCAATTTGTAACACCCTTATCCGCCACATATAATATAGCAGTAGGTCCGGCCGGGGCCCGACGCCATATACTATGGACAGACCGGTTGGTTACTTATTGATGCCATTCAGCCAATCAAAACGTCCTATACAGAGCATCTAGCGGAAGCAATTTATTAAGGTTGCAAAGAATAAAGAAAACTGCCAAGCATGAATGTCCACTACAATAAACCCATAGGAATGTATAATACACCAAAAATGGCCTTATGGCCTTACAAGAGTTTGCTTAATAAAAGTGTCTTCTAAAACTCGGCACGCAGGACCGGTCACACATAAGTACATAAGAAAAACACTCAAAAATTGGCCTTCAAGGGCCGGCGCAACGACTTGGGCTTTAGCCCTCTATTTGCCACTCAGCTCCGCAACACCTGCAAGCAACAATCCACTGCACGGTGGTAAACAAAAGCAACGGTCAGCTATGCTGACCAAATTACAACAATTCCGCCCCCAAACTGTGGCGGCAAAGATTCTTCCCTGTACTTGTTAGCAAAGCAAGCAACATAGCGAAATAAGCATCACATCACAAGTGCACACTCACACGGCCGTACACCCTGTGCTCTCAAGGCACTTACTCGGCGGAGCCAGTCCGAACCCAGTCTGGTCCTCGACCCCACCACCACCCCCAGGGCGGCAATCTCGTGAGCATTTAGTCCTTTCAGCCGTAGCCTAGACTCGATCTCCAAACCTCGGCAAGTCCTATGTAAAACTTTAGGTCATTTTAACCAAGCAGATAGAGTGGGTAGGGGTCCACCAACCCGTTGCTCACCCCACCGTTGCCATTTGGCATTTGACATGGGCTAAGCTTCCCCAGTACCAAATATAGTTCAAACACGGTACATAGCCCCGCTATGTACCCGGTTGTCTCCCAGGCAACCGATATGACAGAAATTCGCTTCCGCCCAGATTTCCGGGTGCACCCTAGGGTTAATCCCCAAGACTTCATGTTGAAATCTACCACGTAGAAGCCCGAAAATAACTCAGAGGCACGGAGTCTTCTCCGGCTAACCATGCATAGCAAAACATCACCGATCCAGACCAATATGTCCGGGTAGGATTCACACATAATGCCTATGTCCGTACTACGATTCCGGACTCTAACAAGGGGGACTTTACTTATCTACCCCAAGGAATACCGCAAACTCGCCGCACACTCGCGGGAGAAGGGTTTTCCCATGCAAAAGAAGAAGAGCTTCACATGCTCAAGATGAGAATCGTTACCCTAGCATTCTTCCTTGGCGCCATGGAAATCTATGTGGATGGAAAGCACTGCAATCTCCTTGCCTTCGCGGATCCGAAGTCGGCTCGCGATTTGGAGCTCCGAAGCTCCGCCGGTGACCGGATCTAGCCCTTCTTACTCCTCCTTGCTCTCTCCTCTCTCTAGCTTTAGAAAGAGAACCACTCAAGAGAAATGAGGGTTTCTAAACCCTATTCCTGAGTTTAAACCCACAGACCCAACCCCCAGCCGTCGGATCCCATAACAAAGAAACGAACGACTATGATCGGGGCCTGAAAGACAAAAACTGGGCCGAACACGGGTTGCAACACAGCCATGTGCATGGCCGTGTCACTCATTCGCCGTCACCTGAAATTCCCGACCAGAACACGACCTTTGACACGACCACCAACACGCTCGTGTCATATGTGATACGCCCGTGTCATATGTGACACGCCCGTGTCACGACCCGTTGCAAAATCCACGATTCCCCCGAGAAGGACACGACCATGTGACACGCCCGTGTCACAAGCTGCGTGCTAGACACGCACTCGGACACGCCCGTGTCCCAGGCCATGTAATCTCCTTAGCACAAAACACCGCATGACCCGAGGAGGATACGGGCATTCGACACGCCCGTGTCGAATTGAACACGCCCGTGTCAGACCCGAACATGCCTGGGCTCAGGCCGTGTGCCCCCCACTCAACGATCGTTGAGTGTAAGGCTCTGAGTGGCTTACACGCCCTGGGACATGCACGTGTCCCAGGCCGTGTTCACCCCCCGATGACCGTTGACTCCAAAATCATCGACCATGCGACCAACGCCGAACACGCCCCAGACACGACCCTGGGACACGCCCGTGTCCCAGGCCGTATGACCTTTACCCAGGTCCAAAATCGGTTCCGAATGTTGCACGTTCCTCCTTTGAGTTTCGAGGCATTACACATCCACTCTTCTACCACCCTGATAGGAATCACTCTCAGGTGTTTGATCAGGTGACTGCCACCAAATAATATCTATTTCAAGGGAGACATTGCAACCCTTCTGGCTTTTGATCAGGTGCCGGAAAATCAACTTGAAGTCTTTTGATCAGGTGATCTCACAATCAGGAATTACTTTTGAAGGGAGTAAAAACCCTTTACATAGAGGGGGGAAGGAAAAAGTTGAGTTGTCTTCTCTTTTCTCAAGCAAATGAGAGAAGACTTGAGAGTGATCCTGATGGAGTCAAGGCTTGTCCTATGATTTGAATGGTTTAGGACATCAGAGCCTTGTACATGGTGTAGGAATTGAAATCCAGAAAGCTGAGACTGATTGAGGATGATTGTCTCCACAAGCTTCCTGAATGAATTCTTGTTCTTAAAACTGAGAACTGTTCTTGTTCTTTTTCTTGCAGCCTTGAGATTTCTTTTCAAAAGTCTGTCGACTACTTCAAGAGATTGTGCTGAATAATAATTCTCTAGTTCTTTTATTCTCTGAGTTCTTTTCCTTTGAATAATTCCAAACTGAATTTGAATTGGTCCACATTGATTGACTGCCGGAATCGCGGGAACTTGTGCAATGACTATGAGAGAATTAACTCATTTCCTTAACTGTCCCGAGAAAAGCTGTATAATAACTCTGTGAAAACCAGCGATTAATGCTTGCGAAGGAACGGTTATATTCAGAGAATATATGTATTAATCACTCAGAGTCATATAAGCAAAATAATAAACAGTCAATAAGGAAAACAATAACTGCAGGGAATAAAATGTTGATCTGACAGAAATCATCAATCTGGTCCTGAGATCATCGAGCTCAAACATCCTCTATCGTCAAGCTGAGCCCTATGATCGTTGACCTGAAAATCTGCTTTCCAAACTAGGCTTCACGATCGTCGAACAGAGATGGTTGAACGTCGATCTCAATCCTGAAAGTAGATCAGAGATCGTCACCCTGAGTCCAACAATCGTCGATCTCAGCATTTAGAGATTTAACTTTGAGATCGTCGAGCACAGAACGAAGATCGTCGATCTCTCTTCAGAGATCGTCGAACGACTTTTTACTTAAAAAAATTTCTGCCTTGTTCACTCTCAGTTGTTTTCTAAGTCTCTGATGTCTTGGTCTTGTCTCACTGTGTTGATGACCTGACTGACACCTAAGACACTAGACTAGACCCTGGCTATACAATGTGGGTCTAACTTAGTCTAGATTAGTGAACCTAGCCCAAATATAAACTAGGGATCCAATAATCTCCCCCTATTTGGGTGAGGTCACTAAACAATAATAAAAAAACAACAACAGGAATACTAAACAATTATATCTGTCATGAAATATAAGAAAAGTTTAACAGATATTTACAAAGATAAATACAGACACAAAAAGAAAATAGTTACTAAGACTTGTCTAAAGCTGTCTTAGTAAATTCAATTCTTCTTTTTGAATCTACTGCTTGATGTCTTGTCATTTTCAAGTCTGCTTCACCAAGAACTTTAACTGTAGCTGCTCTGGGAAAACCTGCCTCAGGATGTATCTGCATATAAGCATTAACATCAAAGATATTTTTATCAATATCAAATTGTTCCAGCTCTTTCTCCCTATACTTAGACATAGTCGAGAATTGAGAAGGATCAGTTCCTTCTTTTCTAGCTTTGTTTATTTGGGAGAGACCAATCAACTCATGAAACCTAGCCATCCTGAAGTTATGATCAAGCTCAGGTTCATACTGAGATGATTCTTCTTTAGAGTCATGAGAGGTCTTCTGAAACTTCCTGTGCTTGATTGATTGTTCTTGGAATATTGTTTCTGTTGTTGTATGTTGAGAATGACTGTCATGAAGGTTTGGAGGAGGTCTGACTTGACTAAATTTTTTAGGAATTCTAAATCTCCTGCTAGAATCTGAAATATATTCTCTATCAGCCTGATCATTTTGTCTACCTCTCCTTCTTGAATAGCCCCTTGAATAAGACCTGGATGGTCTGCTGTGAGAGTGAGGAGCATAAGAAGTCTGCTGATGGGAGGAGGTAGCAGCCTTAGAAGAACATTTCCACTAGCACTTGCTGAAGGAGGAGGAGGAGGAGGTGGATCCTTCCTGAAAACTTTGACAGGAGAGGAGCCAGTCTTTATCCTTTTCTTCTGAGCCTTCATCTCATTCTTGGAAAATCTCATCCAGTGAGGAGTAGTTGACGTGAGAGTAATATTGTGCCTGATGAAGTAAGAAATGTCATCTTGAGGATTAGACTTAGGCACTTCCTTCATTGGAGCTTTTCTTTTCTTGGTCACTTTCTTCTTCTTGCTGATATCTGGATCTGAGTCTGAGTCTGAATCATTATCAAACGAGCCTGGCGGATTATCATACAAATCATCAATATCTTTGATAACTGAAAATTCTTCAGTTGCATCAGCAGCCATAATTTCATCCAAGTCTTGGATTGGAGAAGTAGAACAATCATAGGTTGGAGGTGAGAAGGCCTTGGGCACTGGACTCTCAACCTCTGGCATACTGATCAGCTTAGGCACTGGAACTGCAGAAGGCTCAGGCTCAGGAGCTGCCAAGAGCTCATGCACTGGAACTCCAGAAGGAGCTGCAGAAGGCTCAGGCTCAGGAGCTTCCAAAAGCTCAGGCACTGGAGCAGCAAAACTCTAAAGAAGCTGAAGTAAAAGATCTTTTCTCACAGGAGCAGTATAACATACTATATCTGAACAAAATTGAAAAGCAGCAGGGGGAGAACAATCTCTATACACAAGATCAAATGTGCTTAGTACTGAAGTCAGTTCAAAAGTTGGAGAGATGAAACAATCTCCATGAAGAATGTCCAAGGGTTCTTCAGGGATTTCAATGTCATCTTCCAAAAATGCAATAACTTCTGCATCAAGAATATTAATATCTGCATTCTCTGTATCTTCCAAAACTGTATCTACAATTTCTATATCTACAACTATCAAACCTGTGTCTGCCTCTGCCAAAACTATGTCTTCCTCTACTGTTGCAACTGCTGGAGGAGGAGGTACTTCTTCACTGGACATCTCCCCCTACCTGGTAGCAGTAATTTCTGCTGCCAGGCCCCTAAGTGAAGAAGGGACAAAAAAAGAGGCAACAAAGGAATTAAGAGAATCTAGTAGAGGGGCAATGACATCCGCTACAATGGCTTTGATGGTAGGGGTGAAGAGGGAAATGAGAGTAGATGGAGAGGATGATGTAGATGGAAGAGAGGAAGTGGAATGACCACAAGCTGTGCAGATGTTGGAGATGGTAGATTAAGTGGTGGATTCAGGGATAGACACTTGTGCTAGATGGGAGGAAACATGAGGTGAGGGTTCATGAGAAGGTAAATGAGTTGGTGAAGGAGTTGTTGAAGAGAAATGAAGATCAAAAGTTGGTGAGGTTTGGATGAAGATGTTGATGGAGGGGATCTCTTCTATATAATGTGGCAGAGGAGACAAAGGATTAGGATTTCCTGGAGGAGGGATTTGAGGTGGAGTTGGTTGATGTGGCAAAGGAGAAGTTTGTCTAGCTAGGGAAAGAGGGATCTCTGGCTCATCTTCTCTAGGGTGAGGAGTGACTGGAGCAGTCCATGTGTCCTCAGAAACCTTGTGGGTGGAGGGAGCCCTCGAGGGCTTTGAGATAGTCCTCTCCCACTTTCCAAAGAGAGCTGGGGGCAGCCTCTTGGAAGCATTGATGAATGTTGTTGGGGATGTCAATAACTCAGGGCATTTTTTAGTGAGAAAAATCCCTAAAATTCTGCCAAGAGAGACCTCGCTCTTGTTTGCTTTCTTTATGATCAACTCAAACAACACTTCAGCCCAATTCACTGATTTCTGATTAACCAAGGCACTCATCAAAATAAACTGGTGCCTGGATATATTATCATGGGAAGTGTGCTTCCCAAGCAGCACTTTTCCCACAATATCTGCCAAGAACTTGTATTGAGGAGACAAGTTCTTTTTCAGAAGCTTGCTAGGGTTTGCCTCAGCATGACCCATTTTGGCAAGCATGACAACAAAATCCTCTTTATCCAAATCAATATCGTCTTCTCCATTAATAAAGCCGAAAATTTCTGTAAAAATGACAGGGGTTAGATGTACCTCCTGTCCAGAAATAGTTCCTATCATCGTCTGTCCGTCTGAAGAAGAGGTATAAGCCCATTCTTTAATTTTTGATACGGGTAACTTCATCCCGGTCCTCAGAAACTTCTGTAACTTCGGTGGATCAAATAGCTTCAACACGTCCTGAAACATCTGATCACTATGCTTGAATGAATCCAGATCAATATCAAAGCCTGAATCAAACTTCATGCTGGACACAATCGCCGCTGGAATTTCTATTGGAGAGTTCCTGCAGAGAAAATGAAGATCAAGTGTAGAAGGGAAATAGAAAGCGCGAGACTATTTCCGTCTAAACCCTAGTTTATAAGGTTTAAGAAAACGAAGAGACGGGATTAACCAAGTGTATTAACTACTAAAACGACTTCATAACCAAGGTTGGCGAAGTATTTTAATATAAAATGAGTTCGGTAACCTCAGATCAAAGAGAAGGAATAAATCGTCGATCTCAGTTTGACGATAAATTCTCTGAACCAAAAAATCGTCGATCTCTGTTCGACGACAATTGTTTCATTAAGAAGTAATCGTAGATCTCCGTTCGACGTTCAACTTCACGAGTCGTTAGCAGATCGTCGATCGCCGTTCGACGATCAGTCAATAAATCATCAAGCTCAGACAGAAAGTAAAATAATCTCATCTCCATTAATCATACCTAGCTGATTCATGAAGAATAGATGTTTCTTTTCATCCAAGGGCTTGGTGAAAATATCTGCCCTTTACAAATCAGTAGGGATGAAGGTGAGATTGATTTTCTTTTTGGATACACACTCCCTAATGAAATGATGCCTTACATCTATATTCTTAGTCCTAGGATGATGGACTGGATTCTGTGCTATAGAAATAGTACTAGTACTATCATAAAATATAGTTGAATTATTTAAGTTGTATCCATAGTCTAGTAGCTGATTTTATATCCATAGCATCTGAGAATAGCAACTGCCAACTGCTATGTACTTAGCTTCTGCAGTTGATGTAGACACAGATGTTTGATTTTTATAAAATGAAGAGACAAGCCTAGCACCCAGGAACTGGCATGTTCCAGAGGTACTTTTCCTGTCTACTCTACATCCAGCAAAGTCAGCATCTAAGTATCCAATCAACTCAAATTCTGACTCAGAAGGATACCAGAGTCCTAGATTTGGGCAACTCTTTATATATCTCAAAATCCTTTTTAATAAAATTCCATCAGGTGCCTACTTGACTTGGAGACCAAGGAAGTTGGAGAGCTCACCCATACTGCTCATTTCAAACTTTGAATGCATAAGGTTGGAAAACCTTTTGCATAGTTTGGGATCAGTAGAACCAAATATAAAATCATCTACATATATTTGTACTAATAATATTTTATCATGATGATGTTTAATAAATAAAGTCCCATCTACTATGCCTCTAGAGAATCTATGTTCTAACAAGAAGCTAGCTAGGGTCTCATACCAAGCTCTTGTAGTTTGCTTAAGACCATAAAGAGCTTTATGCAACCTATAAACAAAAGAAGGTTGAGTTGGAGAGATAAAACCTGGTGGTTGTTCAACATAGACTTCTTCTTTCACTTCTCCATTCAGAAAAGAACTTTTAACGTCTATTTGATAGACTTTAAATTTTTGAGAAGCAACATAGGCCAAGAAAATCCTGATTGACTCTAATTTTGTTTTTGAACACCCATTTTGTTCCAATTTCTGGGTAGTTATCTGGTCTTGGGACCAAATCCCAAACTCTACACCTCTCAAATTGGTTGAGTTCCTCTTACATTGCATGGATCTAGTGGGGATCTTGCTCTGCATCTTGAATGTATTGAGGTTCAACATGAGAAATGAAGTAGGTATGCATCAAATCCTTGTGGAGCTGATGTCTAGTCTGCACACCTGCTGATATGTCTCCAATCACTTGAGATACATGATGATCTCTAAGTGTGACTAAATCAACAGGAGGAGTTGGTTTCTCAACAGCTGGTGGAGCTAATTCCTCTTGTGGAATTATTTCAACTACTGGGACACTATCAGTTGGCTCACTGATATCTTCATCACTGCCTTCAGTTATTTGTGGAGATGATGGTGTAACAACCTTAGGAGAGAGTTTCACAGCATCCAAATTCTCACACAAAGTAGGTATCTGCAAGTTCTGACTGGTAGAAGTATTCTTCTCCTTATAAAACATATTAGTTTCATCAAAGAATACATGTACAGACTCTTCTATTTTCAAGGTAGATTTGTTATAGACCCTATAATCCTTGCTTACTTGGGAATATCCTAGAAAAATTCCCATTTCAGACTTGGCTTCAAACTTTCTAGTGTATTTTCTGTTGTTAATATGAATGTAACAAACACAACCAAATACTCTAAAATAGTCTACTTTAGGTTTCTTCCCTTTGAGGAGCTCATAGGGGGTATTTGCCTTTAGCTTATATATTAAACTTCTATTCAGGACATGTTTAGCTGTGCTCACTGCCTCTGCCCAAAAGGAAAGGGGTAAGTATGCATTAGCAAGTAATGTACCTACAACTTCAATCAGGGTTCTGTTTTTTGTTTCCTTTCAGCTACCCCATTTTGTTGAGGAGTTCTAGGAGCAGAAAAACATTTCCTGATACCTTTCTTCTCACAGAACTCTTTCATAAGAAGAGACTCAAACTCTGTACCATGATCAGTTCTGATCAATACAACTTGAGTAGAGAACTCATTCTGTATGCACTTGAGAAAATCTATAAGAACCTTGAAGTTATCTGACTTATTTTTTAAGAAGAACACCCAAGTGAACCTGGTGAAGTCATCTACAATAACTAAGGTGTATGACTTCCTTCCTAGGCTTTGTACAGAAATGGGTCCAAAAAGATCCATGCGAAGCAAATACAAAATCCTAGGTGAGTCAATCTTATTAATGGATTTGAAAATATTTTTAGTTTGCTTGCCTAGTTGACAAGCCCTGCACAGGCTTTCCTTCTTATAGGGGTAAGAAGGCAATCCTCTTACAAGGTTGTCCTTAGATAGTCTAACAATGTATTTTAGATTTATATGTCCTAGTCTCCTATGCCATAATTCATTTTGATTACATGATTGGTTAAATAAACAAATTTCATTTATGGATGAATTGAAGTTAACAATATAAATGTTACCTACTCTAGAACCAGATAAAACTACTATGCTGCAAGCTGAAGAAATAATGCAAGAGGACTGATTAAAAGTTACCTGAATTTTTTCATCACAAAGCTGACTAATGGAGATCAAGTTATGCTTCAATCCACTTACATATGCAACCTTCTTGAATGTCATAGCTATAACATCCCTCAAACAACTAGACTCCTAGAAGTAGTTTTATCATGACCAGGTCATGACAAAATCCTGGGAAGCCTAAGAAGGCCAAGTGGGCCTAGGAATGTAGGTGAGACTACTATGTTCTGCAAACAACAAATTTTTGAATCCTAGTTTAAGATGACCATGGGGCTTCACCAAGACTTCAAAACCCCACCATGGTCACATAACCCATTGTAAGGACCATTAGAACCCTAAGGGTCCATTGGATAGGCCAAGTTGACCTAGAAGCACTCTAGACCTAAATTGGGCAATGGGCCATAACTAAGGGTAGTGTGCCCTAGTAAAGCCCAAATAACCCTACCAAGGCCTTCCTAGACCTAAAGTGGGGTCAATGGGTCACTAAGGACCCATGGAGGGGGGTCAAATTGGTTAAGTTGACCCAAGTCAACTCTAACCCTAAATGGGTCAACCTAAACTACATAGGGTCAACTAACCTTCCCTTAGCCAAGTGGACCCCACATATACCTTCCTAACCCTAGTGAGAGGCCAATGGGTCACCAAGGACCCATTGGGGTCAACCAAAAAGGCTAAGTTGACCAAAGTCAACTCTAGCCCTAAAGTGGTCAAAGTGCCCTAGTTAAGGGTCAAGTCACCTCTAAGGGCCAAGCCAACCCCACCTAGACCTTAGGGGATGCCAATGGGTCACCAAGGACCCATTAGGGGCAACCTCAAAGACCAAATTGACCAAGGTCAACAATAGTCAAAGTTTGGGTCAAGCTAGCCTAAATGGTCTAACTAAAGCTCAAACCCAATTCACTTGGGCTAACCTTGTATTGATGGATGATATGAACATGTGGGATGCCATTGGGTTAGGTATAAGCCAAATTTCAGGCTTGGTGAGTAGGAGAGAGAAAAATCTTCAAAGGGAGGAGAGAGAAAGAGAAGAAAGAAAAGGGGGGAAGACTTTGGGCTCATCCTCCCCCTTCCCAACCCCCTCCATTAATTCCACTAGGACAAGGAATGCAAGCCCACTTCAACCAACTGGTCATTGACTGGTTGGAGCCATGCTTTCTCCCCCACCTACCATGGCTGAAAATGTTAACTAGGAGGCCTCCAATGGCAATGCAACCCACAACCACCTAACACTTCATTTCTCCCTCTTAAAAGCTTCACTGGACTCCAAGGATGAATTCCCACACTTTTCCTGAAGGAGCAAACTAGTTTCACTGGGTTGTTGTAAGAACCCGACCACCACCACCACCACCAGGCCAATCCGACGATCGATAAGGCTACGACCACCCCCACAAGTCCTCCTCCACTCCTTCTTCCATGGGTAAATCATAGCAATCCTTAGGTCCAAGGTTCGGGCTCAATTGAGCCCAATACAATTTTAAAAATCACTGGTTTTTCTGTGATTGTTAGTTTCTCGGGTTCGCCGGAATAGGGCTCTCCGACGGCTGTGCCGCCGCCTGGCGACAGCTACCACCTCAACGGAGGTGGTGGTGGCGGTGGCCGGCCGGGGAGGTTGCCGGATTGTCGGCGTTAGTGGCTAGAAGAAGGCCAAGGCAAAATGAATCTGGGCCATTGGCTAGAGGTAGAAGACGACCAGATCCCGTCCAATCTACGCCAAGATTCGTGCTATTACAGATTTTAAACTATAGGCTTGGTGCATATTTATTTCATTTCTGTTACAGATTTTGTATTTGATGTTTTTAATTTTTAAAAAAACCTAGAGGCAATTTCAGAGTAAATAGTCAACACATAAAATGTAGCCCTATGGGTCTACTTTAATACAAAATTGGTTTGAACTAATTTGGGTGCCTTGTTTGACCAGGGCACGCATTTTGGTGGGGTATATACATATGGTTGGGCAGAAATTAAAATGGGTGCCCACACCTCATCTCTGGTCCAATTGACTTGAAATTTTTGCAGGGAGTCACCCTAGACCATATATAGACCTTGCCCAAAAATGGAAATTTTTGGGAACAATTTTTCCATAGTTTTGTAAATAATTTAATTTCTCTAGGGTAAATTAATTTAGGGGTCAAATGAACTCCAAACTAATCCAACATTTGGTGGGTGGTGCATGGGCTCATTATTAAGCTCTAGTTAAAATTTCATTACATTTGGAGGTGGTTTGAACTGAAATCATGCAAACCCTAGCCTTGCTTTTAAAAGGGTATTTTGGTCCAAGAGTGTACTTTGGGCTTTGTGTGGACAAATAACCTCAACATAGGTTGAAATTGGGGCCACTGACTTGGAATGGCTTTTAGCACCTTACCATGGAAAATGGGATGTATTGGAATAGATTTGGCCAAAGATCTAAGGCCAAACCCTAAGGAAGGGCTTTTCTGCCTTGTGAAGGGCATGAGGTCAAAAGAACTTGAATGAGCTTGAAAACTTGTAGGGAGGGTACTAGGGTAGCTAATACCATCTGGTGAAAATATTAGGGGATTTGGGAAAGGGTAGGCCCCACAAAACCCTAACCCTTATTTAGGGCACAAATATTATAATGCTAGAATAGGTTAGTAAAACTCATTGAAACATAATGAAAATTGGGTAGTGTGGTTATAAGGATATATTGAACTTCTGGTAAATTAATTGGGAATTTTGGAATAATAATCTTAGCACTTCCTTTGTAACTCGTGGGATTGCCCTAATTAATCATTTGGTCATTATGATCCCACTGCCCATTTGGAGGTCATGAAAATTTGGCAAAGGGAGTTTTAAACCTTCTTAGTCATGTATGAATTTTATGAGAATTTTTGATACATTTTAGTGGTACCTACTTCACAAGCTTAATAACTTGGAAAATTGTTCAATAATTTTCTTAAAGCTCTTCACTGGCTAATAAATTATGAAACTTGACCTAGAACATTTATATGCCCTCACAATCATTCTTGAATTTTCTCTGAATTTTTGAATGTAATATTGTCCTACTTATCTCTTTAAATGAATTATTGTGGGATATATTTGAAATTAAAATTAGGGGCCTAAACCTTGCTGAAAAATTGGGATACTTTGGGTGGTAAGTTACATATTCATATTGCATATAACATAAATTTAGTGGAAAGTTATCTTATCTGAAATTGGTACTTCATGTTCAATCTTAGAATTTTTGGCCACTAGAATAATTAAATAAATTATCAGATAAATAGGTAAATTGTGAATCTCTGGATTTAGACCTCTAAGGTCATAATAGCCCTCTAATAATTCTTATAGGAGTACTGGGTGATTATTTGATGTACCTCCCATTTTACATGTCATTTAGCCTTAGTGGTTTGTATATAGTAAAACTGCAGAAATTATGTTGTAGTATAAATTCGGGCACATGAGTCAGGATTAATGGTTTGCTGGTTTGGATAAATTAAAATTAGTTCATCATTGGAGGTAGGATGAGTAGAGGGTTGGATTGGTTAGTGTTACGCGGTGCTCGGGATCGACGAAAGATCGCCCTTCCCGTAGAGAGGAAGTGTCAAAAATACTAGGGTTAGATCCCATGTAATAGTTAAGGGACTAGGAATTTGGTATTAAATAATAATAAGTGCCTTGCGAAAGGGAGCTTTGGACTTCAGCCTATCGTAGCTCCTAGTGCCCTCGAGAGCCCTTCACGGGGAATACCTTGGGCAGTCCTAGGCTAAACCTAAATCATAGGCAAAATTGAAATGCAAGAGTAACTAGTAAATCTAGGGTTTCACCTTCTCACACCTCGATGACTCGGGGAGATAGGTTGGGTCACTCAGGCAGTAAGCCTAGTGGTTTTGGTGATGGGAAGGTTAGCCCAACGAGCTTCGGCTCGGTAATGGTTTGTGATGGGCAGGATGGCCCGACGAGCTTTGTCTCGGGTGTTGCTTATGACGGACGAGATGGTCCGGGGAGATTTGACTCGGTAGCTGATACATAATGTTGCATGTGCATAAAGTATAAGGTGGTGGGTCTTCGTTATTGGAGGATCGATGCACCGACGCCAATACGTTGACTCGGCAAGTGTGGTTTAGCACTTGGCCAAATAAAGTCCGGTGCGCCAGCCGGCAAGAGTACTCAGGAGATCCGATTAGTGCACCAGCATTGAGGCGTATGATAGGTCTGACTGGTATTGTTATTACCAGTTTAGAGGTGGGAGAGACCCAACCCACCGCTTCCATTTGCCACTACGGAGGTATCCTGGGAGGTTCAGCTCCAGAAAGGGGGAACTAAAGGTCTGTGTACACAGAGTCGAGTGGGTGGGTTGCACTTGCATGTTCACGTCATGGAATAATTGTATTTCATAGCATAATCATTAAATATAGACCGACAAATAATGTATAAGTGGTATGGGACACTTTATATATTAGGCCCTACCAAACGACCCCTTGGTTTATAAGTTCGTGCGAGCGTGCTTATAAGTTAAGGTTTTTATTCAGTATTACATATTTATGCTTGCTAGTAAAACCGACACCCTATGTATAAATCAGTATGGGACTTTTTATACGATAGGAGCCCTACAAGAGATCCCTTAGCTTATGTATTTTCACATAAGTTAAGGTTACCTTCTTATTCAGTGTTTCATACCTTTATTGTCGTCTTATATACCTTAGAACTGCTAGTTTAGTTCCGCCGCCATCTGCTTATTTGTTATTCTCCACTATCATGTTCTTCCCTTTCCTTCTCCCCGCTCGGTGCCTAGGAGCCATGGGGGAAGGGGCGGGGGATGATAGGGCTTATTCTTTTAGAATAACGGTTTTTGAACCACATCATTTTAGGGGACCAGGGAGCCCAGCATGGAGGAGCAGCCCCGGAGGTCGGCACGCTTGGAGATCGGGCAGTCTAGTATCGGAGTTCAGACGATAGGGACTGTGAGTCCTGATCGCTAGTAGTAATTTTAGTTTGCTTCCGCGATGAGAGATATGTAGTGAGGACTTGATGTACAGGGCATTAGCCCAATTCAGTTATGTGTTATATCTGTGGACACTCCCTTCGTGGAGATTATTTATTTATATGTGATTTCTGTGGACTTGCTATATTATATTGCTACAGTTATGATCGATTTGGCCGGCAGGATCGACATTTTGTAGTGATGACCTTCCCGGGTGTGAAGGTTTCACCACAAAGCGGCGATTCTGGGCCTAAGACCCCTGTATTTTAAAAGAAAAAAATGGGGATCTTACAAGTGGTATAAGAGGCAAAACCTCGATCAAAATGTAGTAGTCCACAATCCCTAGGTCACCCCCGCACGAGTTTAGTTTGGGGACAAACTAAGCAGCGGAAGCAGTGGTGGGCCTATATGGGGGATCACATATAATTGTCCACTTTTAGTTAGGTTGGAGTGATTACTTATAATTGGCTTTTGTTATGCAGCCCCCAGCACAGCCTACACCACAGGGCGGAGTCCAGCAGACTCCGAATGTTGCACCACCTCCCCCGGTCCCCATTCCATTCCTACAGTCGGAGATGGGGCAGACTCTGACAGCTATTCTGGAAGCTTTCAGGGCCCAACAGGTTCCGGCTCCGCAGCCAAACCCGGGGGCCAATTGGTTGAGCATCTTCCGAGGACTCTCTCCCCCATCCTACTTAGGGATAGAGTCAGCTGTTCGGACGGAGGAGTGGCTGGACATTATGTACGAGATGTTGACCAGGATACGGTGCCCCTGGGAGTAGAGGGTGCCATTGGTAGTCTCTTGCTTGGAGTCTCATGCCAAGAGATGGTGTAAGACGTCACTGGATACGACTTTTGCGGATATGGAGGTTGAAAAAATTACTTGGGAGTTGTTCAGGGTCGCGTTACTGGAGCATTTTGTTCCACAGTCGGCTAGGGATGAGCTGGAGGACAGGTTCCTGCAGTTGAAGCAGGGCAACATGACAGTAGTAGAATACCATTGGGAGTTCAACCATTTAGCTCGGTTTGCGGACTCCTATCTGCTGGATGAGGCAGGATACACCAAGAGGTTCAATTAGGGTCTGCGGGAGGAGTTGAGGGAGGCCCTTTTGTTCGTATCTGACGGGCCTATATGTTGGGTCCGGCATTCCTTCACTTGACCCGTGGCGCTTTGCTACTTATTTAAGAAATTAAGTAGCGCCCTCTCCAACAGTCCAGGCTTTTGGTGCAGTTGGGTATGCGCTTGATCATACAATTGGTATCAGAGGGAGGTTGCAGGTTCAAGACCTAGGGGGGGCACTATTAAATGCTGATTTTTCCCTTCTACCTGTGTGGGTCCGGGGGGGGGGGGGGGTCCTGCAAACCGTGGACATGTGGTAACCCCACCTCTTAGCCATGTGGGCCATGTGGTAACCCCACCTATGAGCCGACGGGTTGTGCTGGACGCCGGGGGGGGGGGATTGTTGTGTCTGGCGTTCCTTCATTTGACCCGTGGCGCTTTGCTACTTATTTAAGAAATTAAGTAGCGCCCTCTCCAATAGTCCAGGCTTTTGGTGCAGTTGGGTATGCGCTTGAACCTACACTATACCTCAGATGTTAAAAATGGCCAAGAGGATTGAGGTTGATTGGCACACGACTCGGGGTCGGAAGAGGCCAACGGAGGACCAGGGCCGGGGAGCCAGGAATGATCAGCGGCGGGGCCACATTATTGATGGGAGAGAGGGAAAAAAAGCAGAGGAACAACCTCATCAAGAGGTGAGACAGGAGTTGAGGGAGCCGGTGATAGAGGCTCCTCAGCCTCTTCCGATGCGGGAGGCACCAAGACCCGGGGGTATGGCATTTCCCCCGCAAGAGTGCTAAAACTGCCATCAGACAGGGCACATGCGGATAAACTATCCTATGAGGGGAGCACCTCTACCAGCACCACAGGCTGCCCCGCATGCTCAGCAGTTTAGAGGTCGAGGACGTGGCCGAGGATGTGGATACTAGGGAGCAGATCGTAGACAGGGCAGGGAGCAAGTTTATGCACTAGATCTGGCTCAACCTCGGAACCCGGAGCAAGTGATCACAGGTATGCCAGAAAGTTTTAAGTTTTCCTTCTTGAACACTTATATTTATGGATATAGAATTGATAATCTAGGAAAGAAAACCATAACTAGATTCTAAGACATTTAACTCCCCCCAGGCATATTTTTCATCAGCGGCAAGCCCTCTTATATGCTGTTTGATACGGGTGCTTCACACTCATTCGTATCGGAGGCCTTCGTGGAAGGGTTGGAAGGCATGGAGCGATTCACGGGTTTGATGATGAGGATATGATTACCCAATAGATCGGAGCTGTTCACCTCTTCCCACTACAACATGGAGGCGGAGATCGGCAGAAAGATATTTGATGCACCAGCGACGATCATGAAGATTCCAGTCTTTGATTTGATCTTGGGAATGACATGGTTGTACTATAACAATGCTCAAATTAACTGCTTGTCTAAGAGAGTTACTGTGAGGCATGGGGATTGCTACCTCGTCATTGAAGGTACTAGATCAATTCCCCCTCTCTTGCTGTCATCCGTACAGGCCGTCAAGGCACACTTGCAGGGGGAGGAAGTCTATGAGGTGCCTTTTGAAATGGCTGAGGCCAAGGGTTCCATCTCGAATATCCCGGTGGTGCGAGATTTTGCCGACGTATTCCCAGAGAAGCAACCTGGGCTACCCCCGCACCGAGAGCAAGATTTTTGGATACAGCTAGTGCCGGGGGGCTAAGCCGACAGCTAGAGCCACTTACCAGATGGCCCCGAAGGAGCTGACAGAGTTTCGAAGCCAGCTCCAGGAATTGGTGGAGGCCAGATTTGTCTGGCCAAGCTCTGGTCTTGTTCGTTAAAAAGAAGGGCGGGACACTTAGATTGTACATCGACTTCCGAGCACTAAATCGACTGACAGTCCGAAATACCTACCCACTACCAAGGATAGATGAGCTGTTTGACCAGCTGGAAGGCACACATTTCTTTTCAAAATTGGATTTGAGGTCGGGCTGCTATCAGCTGCGGATCCAGGAGGAGGACATACCATAGACTGCCTTTAGTAGTAGATATGGGCTATTCGAGTTTACCGTGATGCACTTCGGGCTCACAAATGCACACCCGACATTCATGAGCCTCATGAATCGGGTGTTCGAGGCATATTTGGATGTGTTTGTCATCGTGTTTATTGATGACATCCTCATTTACTCAAGGACAGAGGAGGAGCACTCACGACATCTGACACTGACCCTAGAGAGACTGCGGGAGCACCAGCTTTATGCGAAGATCAGCAAATGTCAGTTCTTGTTGAGGGAGGTGGCTTTTCTAGGCCATATTGATGAGTCCTCTTTATATACCTATTTCCGGACTCATCTAGGCTTATTTTCTTGTCTTTGCACACCGTTTAGCGTCATTTGCACTCCTTTTGGTTCGCTACGGTTATTCCACGTCTTGTGCACTTTATTAGCCTATTTCTGTGCGTGTGTGTATTTCCCTTTTGCTATGCATTATATTTATGTCTGTGACTGCCATGTCGACATCCCGTCCAGTTTTCCTGCAGGTTCTGGGATCGTGTGGGCGTCCGGGATAGGACATTCACCATTTTTGGCAAAGGAGTCAATGGTCGTGCGTTTTTACCCACGCACGATCATCGACCTCTTTGGCGCACGATCACTGGTCGTGCGCAGTCATGACCTCTTCTGTTAAAGTTCTGTCCCGGCATATCGCACGATCATCAGCCATACCGCGCACGATCACTGCTCGTGCGCTGCCGGTCGTGCGCAGTCACACCTTCTTTTTCCACTTTTCTGCCTCCATATCGCACGATCACAGGCCATACCGCGCACGACCACTGGTCGTGCGCCGGTGATCGTGCGCGCTGTTTAAATCTGTTTTCTATAAATAGCGCAGGTCCGCCCTAATTTGGGGATCGATCCAAATCCGCGATTTTTCCGCCGTTCTTCGTCTCGGACGAGGGTTTCCTCCGTCCCCCTTCATCCTCCACCTTAGGGAGGGTCTCCGGGCAAGCTTACAACGCCAAATCAACGCCGGAGCATCCTCTCGGCCTCCTCCTTCATCCTCAAGCTTCAAGCAGAGTTTTGACCGAGCTTTCTCCATCAAGCAAGGAAGGGCCGGAGCCGCAATCTACGGATCATTTCAACGAAGAAGACGGGTCCATTGGGAGTGAGTGACAGCCTCCTCTACCCCGGACGCAGTTGAGGACCGAGCTTGGACTCGGATTGACAACCCGGGATTCCAACCGTGAACCCTCAACAAGGCTTCGGATTCGGTCGATTCGCACACCTCTTCCTCTTGTTGTTGTTAGCTTAGTTATTCTCTTTGTATTGATGAAGAATGTTTATTTGTAGTTAACTTTTACTCTAAATCATGTCTATGTGATTTGTGTTTTCGTTATTTATTTACTTGAGGTGCGCCTTATTATTCCGCCATCCCTCCACCCTTGCCGCACTAGCAATTGCTAGTGGCGTGCGTTGCGAAGAGGTGCTTACGACCCTCATTCCGCCGTTCTCTCCACCTCATCCGCTAGCCTACTCTTCCATCCGCCAAGCGATTCGGTGCATTGCGGCCCGACTAGTCTTCCATCCCGCCTGGCGAAGCATCGCATAGCGGCGTTGCATAGGAGTAGTTGTTAGATTTTTACTTTATTTTCCACAACCATCAAAACCCCCATCGTTACCTTCGCCCCGAGGACTTCAATCTCAAGTCCTCCTCGACATTAACTCATCCCTTACTGTGTTCCTCAAGAGACCGACACTCGGGGATTTATTCCCAAACTTTATTACTTGTGCGACCGGTGCGCTTGCCGTAATTCCACGCATCAAGTTTTTGGCGCCGTTGCCGGGGAACACAGTCGTTTGAGTTTTTGGAGAGGAAGATTTGAGATAGTTGCCCTTTCCATTTGTATATTTCATGTTTCATTTTTGTTGTGGTTTTTAGTTGTTGTTTTTATTTTATTTTATTCCCTTTCTAGTTTTTATTTTGCTATAGCAGGCTGTTCCACTCTTTATTTGCTTGCGAGTACTTAATTTTTGCTTAGAAAATTCTTGTGGTGAATTCTTTCTTGCTGCACCATGTATTCTTATGCGAATATCCGTTGCCGTTGGTGCGGGGATTATAGGCATAACAGTGATGAGTGCCCCACTGAAGAATGGGAGCATAATTCTCGTGGTTCAGTGTATGGAGCACCGTTGTCTTATGGTACTTCATACACCGTACCCCAGACTTATGGTCACTACTCTTCTCCGCCTACATCTTTTTCATATTCCTCTCCGGTCCCACCTGGACCGAGGAGTAATGGAAAACGGTGTTTGTGTTGTCAGAGCACCGACCATGTGTTGAAAGATTGTGCAGAATTTCAGCGCCAGTTGGAGGCGGATGATGAACCGGATATCCGGATTGTCTCATCCACTTCTCAAATGGCCGCTCCTTCTGATTCTGATGATGTATCCGCAGTACCACCTTGTCTATGGGGGACTGCTGTGGATACACCCATCAGACTTTCTACTGGTCAGTGCGACGACATTGCGGCGCTTTCTCTCCTTGTGCCTTCTTCCCCTATTTTTGATTCACCCCCGGAGGAACCTGCGCATATTATCTCTGATGATGTTGCTCCTTCGCTTTCTTTGCATGAATTACCTACTCCCATTTCTAGTGAGTCGGTCGATGATGTTGTGCCCTGCGGGAATTGGGAATATGAGGATGCGCCGTGGTGTGACGAGGACATTATTCTCATCAATGGTGAGTACTATGTCTTGGAACACCGTGACGTACCGAGGTGTGAAGAGGAAATCCTTGCCGGCGAGGAGGTTTCTACTTCCTTGTTGGATGAGGGGGTCCAAATCACCACCGAGGACCTCATGGTCTCAGCTTCCCCTCGCCATGACTCACATGACACCGACGATGATCATTGTTTGGAGCCTGCTGGGAGTGAGACCGGGACCACTCCCCCGATTAGTTCCTTATGTTCTTCGTCTCCTTTATTCCTTGACCCCCCTTCTCCTTCTGCGCCTGTGCGGGTTGATTCCCTGCAGGTGAGTTGGGTTGACATTGAGCCTTGTGCTCAGGTTGTCGGCGAGTGCCTCAGCTTGCGTGAGGAGTTTCCTACTCCTTTTGCAGTTGAAGCCTCTGCCTACACCTTCGCCCCCAACGAGCCTGTGGTGGACGATACCTTGCTAGGCAAGGATTTGTTTTGTGGTGAGATGAGTGAGGACCAGTGCTCCTCCTCATCTTACTTCCTATTTCCTCTACCTGTGCGTCACAGGTATTATTATCTAGGTAGAGGGGTAACTGTGCTATCACCGTATCGGTACCCGTTACCGACACGGATATTAGGACAGTTGCCTGTGCACTTTTCATTTCATAGGCCCATTAGCTAGAACTTTTCTTTTGTTGAATAAGTCGTGCTGGGATGACAATAACCCCAGTACTTATCTTAAATTTTCTGCATTTTTATTTTTATTTTATGTCTAGCTTAGTTTAGTATTTCTTTTTGTATATTTTTCTTTTGTTTTTGCGGAGCTCACCCCTGCAGGTATTCATGGATACTACGCATTGGCGGGGTTGTGATTCTTCGTATGGCGGGCCTGCTCCTAGTTTTCACGCGTCTTCTGGTATGCTCACTAGCTGAGCATTGGGTAACCTCTTCCCTTAGCTCTTTTTGATTTAAATTTCTCTATCATTTGATGTGTTGTTTAGTTTAAGTCTGGGGGAGAGTCAGTTTACCTTTTGCACGTGCACATTTCTTTTGCATGCTAGAAGCTTTTTGTATTTTATTTTGTTTATGTTCATTGCATCGCACACCACTGCACCCGCATGAGCGCGAGCTTAACTGTTAGCGTGCCACGAGTTGAACTTGTATCTTGGTTAGATTTGGAAAATTTCTGTGCTATTTTAGGATTGTGCGACGGAGTAAAATGTTGGCCTTGCTGTGTTTCTAGTCAACTGCTCTCGTCTCGTGTAGAAATTTGAGTAGATTTAATTTTTCTGTATGCTTATAGCTTTATATTTTTCTATCTGCGTAAATTCTTTTTTATTCTACTCAAAAGTTGGTGAATCCGGTGTGAATCAAACGGTAGCGTAGGAATGTGTGTAGCCGCCACTAGACTCGTATTGCTTGAGTCGGGAGGAAGGATTATCTTTCTCGGTTGCTAAGAACTTGCCCCAAGCTATTCTTGAAGCATTGGTACACGGTTAGTCTAGCGTGAGAGTGATGTAGGCCATCTTTTGGCCCGGTTGAGCTTTGTACCGTTCCTAACGTCATATCCTCGCTACGCCCCTTTGTGCCTACCCTTTCTTTTGATTCAGCTCCACCTATATTTCACCAAAGCCTTATAGCCTATCCTAGTCGCGCACCCAAGTCGAGCTTAATGTTTTATATTTTCATGTTGGGTTGTGATGTGGTGTTATTATTTGTGAAAATGTGGAAGTGCTTCCATGTTATATCTGCTGAAATTGTGAAAATAAAAAGATGAAAAAAAGAAAAGAAAAATATTTGAAAAAGAGAAAAAGAGAAAAGAAAAAAAGAAAAAAAAAAAAAAAATTTTGATTGAAAATCTTTATTTGTGATGATATTACTTTTGGAGTAGGCGGTGCACACACCCATAAGTTAAAAATCAAGTCTGGGGGTGTGGTGCACCCGCTTTTATTTGGTGGTTAGCGGTTGGATTTATTCGTATGCTAGCTCGGTTGGGTTAGGTGCATAGCCGTCCTGTTTATCTTTGCTTTCCTCACCTAATCCCAAGCCCCGTTATTATCCTAAAGTCCTACGGACTTGCGCTTGAGTTGACTAGTGCCGTGGAGAGAGTGCGAACGGGCAAGCTTTTGGTTTCCGACATTGGTGGATTCCTTTGGGGGTAATCTTGAGCCCCGGTCTTCGGCAATGCTCACCTTAGTGGCCTGTCTACTTTCTCCCTGCGTAGGACCGGATGATTCACCGTGATTCCACTTTTGAGTAATAATAAATTTTTAATACGCAGTGTGAAAAATATAAAATATTTTGTATACTTAAAAATTTCCTCTACTTTATTTTTTATGCACGCGAGCATGCGACTTCGCATGGTACTCCGTTTTGCAATTTCTTTGTTAGCTAGTTCATTTTCCCTGTCTGCTTAGGTTTTGTTTGCTCGGGACGCGCAAATGGTTAAGTCTGGGGGTGTGATGAGTCCTCTTTATATACCTATTTCCGGACTCATCTAGGCTTATTTTCTTGTCTTTGCACACCGTTTAGCGTCATTTGCACTCCTTTTGGTTCGCTACGGTTATTCCACGTCTTGTGCACTTTATTAGCCTATTTCTGTGCGTGTGTGTATTTCCCTTTTGCTATGCATTATATTTATGTCTGTGACTGCCATGTCGACATCCCGTCCAGTTTTCCTGCAGGTTCTGGGATCGTGTGGGCGTCCGGGATAGGACATTCACCATTTTTGGCAAAGGAGTCAATGGTCGTGCGTTTTTACCCACGCACGATCATCGACCTCTTTGGCGCACGATCACTGGTCGTGCGCAGTCATGACCTCTTCTGTTAAAGTTCTGTCCCGGCATATCGCACGATCATCAGCCATACCGCGCACGATCACTGCTCGTGCGCTGCCGGTCGTGCGCAGTCACACCTTCTTTTTCCACTTTTCTGCCTCCATATCGCACGATCACAGGCCATACCGCGCACGACCACTGGTCGTGCGCCGGTGATCGTGCGCGCTGTTTAAATCTGTTTTCTATAAATAGCGCAGGTCCGCCCTAATTTGGGGATCGATCCAAATCCGCGATTTTTCCGCCGTTCTTCGTCTCGGACGAGGGTTTCCTCCGTCCCCCTTCATCCTCCACCTTAGGGAGGGTCTCCGGGCAAGCTTACAACGCCAAATCAACGCCGGAGCATCCTCTCGGCCTCCTCCTTCATCCTCAAGCTTCAAGCAGAGTTTTGACCGAGCTTTCTCCATCAAGCAAGGAAGGGCCGGAGCCGCAATCTACGGATCATTTCAACGAAGAAGACGGGTCCATTGGGAGTGAGTGACAGCCTCCTCTACCCCGGACGCAGTTGAGGACCGAGCTTGGACTCGGATTGACAACCCGGGATTCCAACCGTGAACCCTCAACAAGGCTTCGGATTCGGTCGATTCGCACACCTCTTCCTCTTGTTGTTGTTAGCTTAGTTATTCTCTTTGTATTGATGAAGAATGTTTATTTGTAGTTAACTTTTACTCTAAATCATGTCTATGTGATTTGTGTTTTCGTTATTTATTTACTTGAGGTGCGCCTTATTATTCCGCCATCCCTCCACCCTTGCCGCACTAGCAATTGCTAGTGGCGTGCGTTGCGAAGAGGTGCTTACGACCCTCATTCCGCCGTTCTCTCCACCTCATCCGCTAGCCTACTCTTCCATCCGCCAAGCGATTCGGTGCATTGCGGCCCGACTAGTCTTCCATCCCGCCTGGCGAAGCATCGCATAGCGGCGTTGCATAGGAGTAGTTGTTAGATTTTTACTTTATTTTCCACAACCATCAAAACCCCCATCGTTACCTTCGCCCCGAGGACTTCAATCTCAAGTCCTCCTCGACATTAACTCATCCCTTACTGTGTTCCTCAAGAGACCGACACTCGGGGATTTATTCCCAAACTTTATTACTTGTGCGACCGGTGCGCTTGCCGTAATTCCACGCATCACATATCATCAGTGGTGCTGGGTTGGCGGTGGACCCGGCCAAGATTCAAGCAGTTCGGGATTTGCCGCAGCTGAAGACAACCACGGATGTGCAGAGTTTCTTAGGACTTGCCGGTTACTACCGGAAGTTCGTAGAGGGATTATCTCGTATTGCCCTTCCACTCACATACCTGACAAGGAAGGAGGTGCCCTTTGTCTGGACCCCACAGTGTGAGGTGGCTTTTCAAGAGTTGAAGGGTCGGCTCACTTTGGATCCTATACTTGCCCTCCCTTCAGGGAAAGAAGGATTCCAGGTCTACACTGACGCTTCCTTCCAGGGCATGGGTGCAGTGCTGATGCAGAATGGTCATGTGATAACATACGCTTCTCGACAGCTGAAGAAGCATGAGTAGAACTACCCAGTTCATGACTTAGAAATAGGAGCCATCATATTTGCTCTGAAAGTCTGGCAGCACTATCTGTACAGTGTCCACTGCGACATATACTCTGATCATAAAAATTTGAGGTATGTGGACATGCAGAAAGAGCTGAACATCAGGCAGAGACGATGGGTGGAGTTTCTAGCAGACTATTAGTACGAGATGCACTACCACCCAGGGAAGGCAAATGTGGTGGCAGATGCGCTGAGCCGAAAGACCGCAAACCCAGGAGCAGGAACGCAGTTGATGGCTTTGGAGTTGGTCCAGATGTTAGAAAAGATGCAGATATCCTTTGTGTCCGAGGATCACCCTGAGCTGTACCGGGAGTATCTATCATCATTGATTGCCACAGATGACATTCGAGACTGTGTCATAGATGGGCAGAGGTAGGATGCCCAACTAGAGCCGATATTCCGGGCCTTAGAGGAAGGCACTGCTGGTGATTACTCGCTGAGGAATGACCTAGTGTGTTTCAGAGGTCGAGTTTACATACCAGAGGGAGGCCAGGTCCGGGAGGATATTATGATGGAGGCTCATTGCAGTCGGTATTCAGAACACCCGGGGATTAAGAAGATGACTGCAGACCAGAAGAAGACCATGTACTGGCCAGGCATGAAGAAGGAAATCATCTACTTCACCACCCATTGCGAGGCATGCCAGTTAGTGAAAGCGGAGTGCAGAAACCCCGCAAGATTATTGCAGCCACTCTCAGTACTAGAGTGGAAGTTCGATGATATCGACATTGACTTTATATATGGGCTTCCCCGATCGCATACAGGGAACGATTTGATCTGGGTGATCATCGACCGGCTGACGAAGGTAGCCAGATTTATTCCAATCAGGAAGGATGTCTCGGTTGGTGTATTAGTCCGGATGTTCGTGGAGCAGTTCTTCTGTTATCATGGCGTGCCCAGGTCGATTATATTGGACCGGGATGGACAGTTTACGTCCAGGGAGTGGAGATTAATGCAGACTTACTTGGGCACTCGACTAAAATTCAGTACGACGTTTCATCCCCAGACAGATGGGCAGACGGAACACACCAACCGGACTCTGGAGGATTTGCTGCGACTTTGCATATTGGATCGCGGTGAGCCTTGGGAGAAGCTGTTGCCACTGATCGAGTTCTCATATAATAACATCTACCAGTCCAGCATAAGGATGGCTCCTTATGAGGCCTTGTACGGACGGAGGTGTAGGACTCCGTTGTCATGGATACAGGACGAGGATCCAAAGGCGTTGGATTCAGAGTTTGTCGAGGACACCGAGGCTCAGGTGAGATTGATATAAGATAGGATGCTAGAGGCATAGAGCTGACAGGCTAAGTATTATGATGCTCGACACCGTCAGGGGGAATTCTGGGTGGGATACTAGGTGTTCTTGAAGATCCGACCAATGCATGGGGTTTCACGGGTACGCGGTCGGAATAAGAAGCTCAGCCCAAGATATATGGGGCCTTATAGGATCCAGGAGTGGATCGGTCCCTTTGCATACAGGCTGGAGCTGCCACCGGAGCTGGAAAGTCTGCACGACGTGTTCCATATATCCTCTCTTAGGAGGGCTCTACTACGCCCAGAGCAGCAAATTACGGCCACAGATGGGCCAGTAGCATCTGATCGGTCAGTTCACCTGGAACCGGTCCGGATAGACGACAAGGGAATACGAGTCTTACGCCGCAAGAAGGTTCCATTGGTCAAGGTCCTATAGAGGGATCATGGGTAATAGGAGCACACATGGGAGCCCTAGGGCTTGATGTGGCAAAGGTACCTGGAGCTTTTTGGTCATGTATTACTCACAACCTCTTGGGATGTTACAATTTACTTTTTATATTCGAAACCCGTGGGCCTAATTAGAATTTTGAGGACAAAATTTTTTGTTTATATATTGGGATTTGTAACATCCCTCAAACAACTAGACCCCTAGAAGTAGTTTTTTCATGACCAGGCCATGACAAAACCCTGGGAAGCCCAAGAAGGCCTAGGAATGTATGTGAGACCACTATGGTCTGCAAACAACAAATTTCTGAATCCTAGTTTAAGATGACCATGGGGCTTCACCAAGACTTCAAAACTCCACCATGGTCACATCAACCCATTGTAAGGACCATTAGAACCTTAGGGGTCCATTGGATATGCCAAGTTGACCTAGAACCACTCTAGACCTAAATTGGGCAATGAGCCCTAACTAAGGGTAGTGTGCCCTAGTAAATCCCAAATAACCCTACCAAGTCCTTCCTAAACCTAAAGTGGGGTCAATGGGTCACTAAGGACCCATGGAGGGCAGTCAAATTGGTTAAGTTGACCCAAGTCAACTCTAACCCTAAATGGGTCAACCTGATCTACATAGGGTCAACTGACCTTCCCTTAGCCAAGTGGACCTCACATATGCCTTCCTAACCCTAGTGAGAGGCCAATGGGTCACCAAGGACCCATTGGGGTCAACCAAATAGGCTAAGTTGACCAAAGTCAACTCTAGCCCTAAAGTGGTCAAAGTGCCCTGGTTAAGGGTCAAGTGACATCTAAGGGCCAAGACAACCCCACCTAGACCTTAGGGAGGCCAATGGGTCACCAAGGACCCATTAGGGGCAACCTCAAAGACCAAATTGACAAGGTCAACCATAGTCAAAGTTTGGGTCAAGCTAGCCTAAATGGGCTAACTCAAGCTCAAGCCCAATTCACTTGGGCCAACCTTGTATTGATGGATGATATGAACATGTGGGATGCCATTGGGTTAGTTAGAAGCCAAATTCTAGGCTTGGTGAGTAGGAGGGAGAAAAATCTTCAAAGGGAGGAGAGGGAAAGAGAAGAAAGAAAAGGGGGGAAGACTTTGGGCTCATCCTCCCCTTCCCAACCCCCTCCATTCATTCCACTAGGACAAGGAATGCAAGCCCACTTCAACCAGCTGGTCATTGACTAGTTGGAGCAATGCTTTCTCCCCCATCTACCATGGCTGAAAATGTTGACTAGCAGGCCTCCAAGGGCAATGCAGCCCACAACCACCTAACACCCCATTTCTCCCTCTTAAAAGCTTCACTGGACTCCAAGGATGAATTCCCACACTTTTCCTGAAGGAGAAAACGGGTTTAACTCGATTGTTGTAAGAACCTGACCACCACCACCACCACCACCAAGCCAATCCGGTGATCGGCAAGGCTATAACCACCCCCACAAGTCCTCCTCCACTCCTTCTTCCATGGGTAAATCATAGCAATCCTTAGGTCCCAGGTTTGGGTTCAATTGAGCCCGAGCCAATTTGAAAAATCAATTGTTTTTCCGTGATTTTTAGCTTCTCGGGTTCGCCAAAATAGGGCTCTCCGACGGCTGTGCCGCCGCTTGGCGACAGCCACCACCTCAACGGAGGTGGTGGTGGCGGTGGCCGGCCGAATAGCCGGCGGCAGCGGCTGGAAGAAGGCCCATGCAAAATGAATCTGGGCCGTCGTCTGGAGGTAGAAGACGACCAGATGCCATCCAATCTATGCAAAGATTCGTGCTATTACAGATTTTGAACTATAGGCTAGGTGTATATTTATTCCATTTTTGTCACAGATTTTGTATTTAATGTTTTTAATTTTTAAAAATAACTAGAGGCAATTTCAGAGGAAATAGTCAACAGATAAAATGTAGCCCTGTAGGTCTAATTTAATAAAAAATTGGTTTGAACAAATTTGGGTGCTTGGTTTGACCAGGGTACCATTTTGGTGGGGTCTATATATATGGTTGGGCAGAAATTAAAATGGGTGCCCACAACTCATCTTATGTCCACTTGACTCTAAATTTTGACAGGGAGTCACCCTAGTCCATATCTAGACCCTGCCCAAAAATGGGAATTTTTGAGAACAAGTTTTCCATAGTTTTGTAAATAATTTAATTTCTCTAGGGTAAATTAATTTAGGGGTCAAATGAACTCCAAACTCATCAAAATTTATGTGGGTGGTGCATGTGATCATTATTAAGCTCTGGTTAAAATTTCATTACATTTAGAGGTGGTTTGAACTGTAATCATGCAAACCCCAGCCTTGCTTTAAAAAGGGTATTTTGGTCCAAAAGTGTACTTTGAGATTTGTGTGGCCAGATAACCTCAACAGAGGTTGAAATTGGGTCCACTGACTTGGAAAGTCTTTTAGCACTTTCCCATGAAAAATGGGGTGGATTGGAATAGATTTGGCCTAAGATCTAAGGCCAAACCCTAAGGAAGGGCTTTTGTGCCTTGTGAAGGGCATGAGGTCAAACGACCTTGTATGAGCTTGAAAACTTGTAGGAAGGGTACTAAGGTAGTGAAAACCATCTGGTGAAAATATTAGGGGATTTGGAAAAGGGTAGGATCCACAAAACCCCAACCCTAGTTTATGGCACAAATATTGCAGTGCTAGAATAGGTTAGTAAAACTCTTTGAAACATAATGAAAATTAGGTAGTGTGGTCATAAGGATATATTGAACCTTTGGTAAATTAATTGGGAATTTTGAAATAATAATCTTAGCACTTCATTTGTAACTCATGGGATTGCCCTAATTAATCATTTGGTCATTATGATCCCACTGCCCATTTGGAGGTCATGCAAATTTGGAAAAGGGAGTTTTAAACCTTCTTAGTCATGTAGGAATTTTATGAGAATTTTTGGATACATGTTAGTGGAACCTACTTCACAAGCTTAATAACTTGGAAAATTGTTCAATAATTTTCTTAAAGCTCTTCACTGACAAATAAATTATGAAACTTGACCTAGAGCATTTATATGCCCTTACAATCATTCTTGAATTTTCTCTGAAATTTTGGAAGTAATATTGTCTTACTTATCTCTTTAAATGAATTATTGTGGGATATATTTGAAATTAAAATTAGGGACCTAAACCTTGCTGAAAAATTGGGATACTTTGGGTGGTAAGTTAAATATTCATATTGCATATAACATAAATTTAGTGGAAAGTTATCTTATCTGAAATTGGTACTTCATGTTCAATCTTGAAATTTTTGGCCACTAGAATAATTAAATAAATTATCAGATAAATAGGTAAATTGTGAATCTCTGGATTTAGACCTCTAAGGTCATAATAGCCCACTAATATTTCTTATAGGAGTACTGAGTGATTATTTGATGTACCTCCCATTTTACATGTCATTTAGCCTTAGTGGATTGCATATAGTAAAACTGCAGAAATTATGTTGGAGTATAAATTCGGGCACATGAGTCAGGATTAATGGTTTGCTGGTTTGGATAAATTAAAATGAGTTCATCATTGGAGGTAGGATGAGTAAAGGGTTGGATTGGTTAGTGTTACGTGGTACTCGGGATCGACGAAAGATCGCCCTTCCCGTTGAGAGGAAGTGCAAAAATACTAGGGTTAGATCCCATATAATAGTTAATGGACTAGGAGTTGGGTATTAACCAATAATAATAAGTGCCTTGCGAAAGGGAGCTTTGGGATTCAACCTATCGTAGCTCCTAGTGCCCTCGAGAGCCTTCATGGGGAATACCTTGGGCAGTCCTGGGCTAAACCTAAATCGTAGGAAAAATTTAAATGCAAGAGTAACCAGTAAATCTAGGGTTTCACCTTCTCACACCTCGATGACTCAGGGAGATAGGTTGGGTCACTAAGGCAGTAAGCCCAGTGGTTTTGGTGATGGGCATGTTAGCCCGACGAGCTTTGGCTCGGTAATGGTTTGTGATGGGCAGGATGACCCGACGAGCATTGTCTCGGGTGTTGCTTATGACAGAGAAGATAGTCCGGGGAGCTTTGACTCGGTAGCTGATACATAATGTTGCATGTGCATAAAGTATAAGGTGGTGGGTCTTCGTTATTGGAGGATCGATGCACCGATGCCAATACGTTGACTCGGCAAGTGTGGTTTAGCACTTGGCCAAATAAAGTCCGGTGCGCCAGCCGGCAAGAGTACTCAGGAGATCCGATTAGTGCACCAGCATTGAGGCGTATGATAGGTCTGACTGGTAGTGTTATTACCAGTTTAGAGTTGGGAGAGACCCAACCCACCGCTTCCATTTGCCACTACGGAGGTATCCTGGGAGGTTCAGCTCCAGAAAGGGGGAACTAAAGGTCTGTGTACACAGAGTCGAGTGGGTGGGTTGCACTTGCATGTTCACGTCATGGAATAATTGTATTTCATAGCATAATCATTAAATATAGACCGACAAATAATGTATAAGTGGTATGGGACACTTTATATATTAGGCCCTACCAAACGACCCCTTGGTTTATAAGTTCGTGCGAGCGTGCTTATAAGTTAAGGTTTTTATTCAGTATTACATATTATGCTTGCTAGTAAAACCGACACCCTATCGTATAAATTGGTATGAGACTTTTTATACGATAGGAGCCCTGCAAGAGATCCCTTAGCTTATGTATTTTCACATAAGTTTAGGTTACCTTCTTATTCAGTGTTTCATACCTTTATTGCCGTCTTATATACCTTAGAACTGCTAGATTAGTTCCGCCGCCATCTGCTTATTTGTTATTCTCCACTATCATGTCCTTCCCTTTCCATCTCCCCGCTCGGTGCCTAGGAGCCATGGGGGAAGGGGCGGTGGATGATATGACTTAGTTTTTTAGACTAACGGTTTTCAAACCACATCATTTTAGGGGACCATGGAGCCCAACATGGATCAGCAGCCCCGGAGGTCGGCACGCTTGGAGATCGGGCAGTCTAGTACCGGAGTTCAGACGGCAGGGACTGTGATTCCCAATCTCTAGTAGTTATTTTTGTTTGCTTCCGCGATGAGAGATATGTAGTGAGGACTTGATGTACAGGGCATAAGCCCAAGATTCAGTTATGGGGTGTATCTATGGACACTCCCTTCGTGGAGATTATTTATTTATATGTGATTTTTATGGACTTGCTATATTATATGCTACAGTTGTGATCGATTTGGCCTGCAGGATCAGCATTTTGTAGTGATGACCTTCCCGAGTTTGAAGGTGTCACCACAAAACGGCAGTTTTGGGCATAAGACCCCGGTGTTTTAAAAGAAAAAAATGGGGGTCTTACAACATCACCTATCCTGAGTTCTCCATTGCCTTCAGTTTGGCCAAAGTTGGAGTCACAAAAAATAACCTTAGGTCCTAGCTTTGACTTATAGTTTGATAAGTTGTCCTTCTATCTTGTCTTGTGCTTTGAGCACCCACTGTCCAGATACCATTGCTGGTTGTAAGGTGGACAGTTCTGATAGTTATACTTTCAATACCACCTAAACACCTAGAGGGGGGGGGGTGAATAGGTTCTAATGCTTGTTTTAACTTAAGGCAGAATATAATTACTGACTATAAGAGAATTCAGCAAACACTGCAGCAAACATAACACAACAATCACAAATATGCACACACCACAGATTGCACACATATTTATAGTGGTTCCCCAAGGTCTGAGTACATCCACTTTTCCCCTTCACCTATCTAGCAGTGTGCTAGATTCGCCCTAACTTCCTTCTTTATCTCAGATCCTCAGATCCTACACCTCAGAACCCTGAAAGATTCCTACAACTCAGAACCCTATAAGGTTCCTACAGCTCAGGCTAACCAGCCCTACCTCAGCCTTGCCACAAGGCCTACAACTCAGAGAAAACCTTCTCCTACAACTCAGGCATAAACAGCCCTACCACTCAGAGAATACCTCTCCTACACTCAGCCTTTATAATCTAGGCTTACAACTCAGATCTATACAAATAGATCCTACAGAAATTGAAATTGAAGTTATATAATATCTTGCCCCTGTTGAGAGAGAAGGGACAAGCCAGTTCTTGATCAGCTTCTTGAAAAAAACCTGATGGATGAAATCAACTGGATCTTAGATTTCTTCAAAGCTTCTTGAATCTGAACTTAAGAAACCTGTGATAGCTTCCTTCTTGTCTTCAAATGGCTGGATCCCTCTCTATCCAACACCTTTGATGATACTTCAGAATTCTTGAAAGAATTCTTCTTAGACTGAATCTGAGTGGTTGTACACGTCAGAATGTCTTCTTAGATCTTCTCACGAAGATCTTCTTCTGTGCCTTGTACTTTCTTGATCAAGGATCTTATCTCCCAATAGATGATTAATGTGTTGTCGTGTGTATATCACAATATCTTCTCTTTTTCTTCTTCTGAATTTGTCTATTTATAGACTTCATCCTTGGTAACCGGCTGATCTGGTTTCTAACTAACTTCTGACAAGTCTGACAGCTTTAGTAAACCGGTTGTAACCCACAGCTGTCAAGTCTTCAAACAGATCTTCTACCTTTGTCTTTGTCAGCAAAGCATCGAGACTGTCTGTCAGAAAGTGTCGAGACCATCTGTCAAGATGTGTCGACACAAGTGACTTAAGTGTCGACACTGCCTCTAGTGATGTCGACAAAGCTGTCTTGATGTCGACTTAGCTTCTTGACACTGTATTTTGAGAATGTGTCGACACAGATGTTGTCGACTCTGCCTCTGTGTGTCGACTCAGTCTTCTGGTGTCGACACAAATGTTGTCGACTAGCAATTCTGTATGTCGACACAGACTCTCAGTGTCGACACAGTTGATGTCGATTAAACTTCTGTGAGTCGACATTGCTTCCCGGTGTCGACACAAATGTTGTCGACTCTTTTTATCTGTATCGACACAGGCTTCTTCAAGTATCGACACAATTATTCTGAAGTGTCGACACAGCTTCTTCTAGTGTCGACATATGGACTTAGAATATTTTTCCTGTATTTTAGTACATTCTTAACCTGCACATGTCAACTCAAAATAACATCCAATACACGTTGATGTATATCATTGAACTAAGTTAGGCTTCTTCAAATCAGGTACATATTTTCCAATGTACCCAACAATCTCCCCTATTTGGAGAAGTCATAACCCTTTTAGCTAATGATATACACCATTTATGAAAATTTATTATGATGATGTACAAGAGCATAATACAACAGGAATCTTTTATAAACAAAACATTAACCACAGATTCATCACAGAATAAAGATGAACATGAAGAAATGATCACAGGACAAGGTTTTGTTTATTCATTTAGAAATGTTTGTTACAGCTTGTTTACATTGATTGGATTAACAAACAATCATTACAAAACATTTGAAAGAACTGATAAACTTAAAACTAAGACTGATCAGGCTCTTGGATGACAATTCCTTTTCCTGATTGAATCTGAGCCTTCACAGTAGGTTCAGAAACATCAACAGGCTTTTTGCCTTTAAGTTCAGCTTTCTTTTGAGCTTCCTCCTTGAGCCTTTGCCTTTCAAAGTAATGAAATGGCTTGGGAAAATACTTGCTCGGCTCCTGAGCATCAGGTGGTAGCCTCCCCATCTTAGCCTTCCTTCTGAACTGTACTATGGCCTCCTGCCTGGCCTCATACTTTTGCCATTCAATTTCATTATACCACTTTCCTCTTTCATGCATTTGATCCTTCACAGCCTTCCAGGCAGTTAGTATAATGTTACTTGAGGTGGGGCTCCACTGCTCAAAATCAGGTCTTTGTTCAGCTTGCTCTCTAAATCTCTTCTTGGATAATTGAGCATCTTGTTGATCTTTCAAATTGGCTCCTGGCTGATCTACTTTTTCAATAATTACATTTGTAACCTCCTGTGGAGGACTGTACATTGCCTGCACTTGCTGATGAATCATTTCAAAATCAGTAGGGGGGTATATGACTTAGGCAACCTCAGGTTGATTGCCTTCAAGTAGACCTTGTTGTATTCCTGACTCAGCAATTGCATCATCATCACACAATGGTGGATATCCCAATGTGGCTCTAACACTGTTGGTTACCCACTTGGCATGTTCTGAGCCAGCATGGATAAGTACCCTCTCCCCCTTTAGGACTTCTCTGGCAACATGATCCCTAAGATCATCCTTCTGAAACCTTATTTGTCCATCAAGAAAATTCACACCCTCTTTAAAGAATGATTTTAATTTGAGAAGCTTGTCAGATATTTCTTTCTGTGAGGTGGTGATAGCAGTTTGAACTGAATCCAGGGCATCTTTGAGCTTTTGATCAAAGTCTTCCATATCTTTAGTCCTTGCAGAAGTCAGCTTTGTTGCAGTATCTTTTAACTCAGTGAGAATTTCATTGTGAGATTCAGTCAGATTGTCATTCATTCTCAGCTGATTTTCTAGAACATATCCTTGTTTCAATGCAATGTCATCCACTTTACCAAGGATAGTTTGGTGATGTTGAGCTAGATATACCACAACATTACCTCCCTTGTGGAAGCAATCTGTCATCTCCCTTTTTTTCAGATTTACCTCAAATCTGATTGACTTGACGTCTTGGGCAAGATCAAATTGAAGTGACTTATTACTTTCATCTACATATTTTTCCAAGGCTCTTCTTTGCTCATCCATCTTCACTTGTAAATCTACCAAGAACTTGTTGTAATCAAACTTAGTAGGAGATTGGTGGGTTGGTGTTTGGAGAGCATGCTTATAGCTATGGCTTCTTCTCTTGAAGACCATTAGCTTCCTTTTCTTAGCCTCCCTGACTTCTTCTGCCTCAGATTCTGAAGAACTGTCAATCTGAACACTTTCTTGAAAAGATGGAGGAATTTATTTCTCAGTGTCTTGTTATTCTTCCTCAACATTCACTTGCTCCCCCTCAACATCTTGCTCCTCCTCAATCCTATCAGTAGCAATTCCATCATCAGGAAACAACTCATCTAGAGTGAATTCCTTTTGTGCTTGAGCAGACGATGAGTCATCAAGGCCAGCAGTGTTCAAATCTTCTGATAAGTGTACTCTTTCTTCCACTTGTACTTGTTCAGAAATTGACTCCCCCTGCAACTGTTCAGGATTAGAAATGTGCTGGGCAGGAGAATGAACTGGCTCCCCCTGCACCTATGCAGGTATTGTTTCTTTCTGAACTTGAGTAGACCCAGTCTGGTCCTCAGCCTGTTCTCTAACTTGTTCTCCTTGAAGTTGTTCAGTGCCAAGAACATGTCCTGGTGATGTCTCAGGTGTGTCCTGCCTGTCCACATTAGGCACCTCTTTGGACAGAACTCTATCCCACCTGGAGAATAATCTCATGTCCATTTTCCTCATGTGATTAATTTTGGACCCAGGAATTTGTTTCATGACCTCTGGAATGAGTCCATCCAGGTATAGACTCATAATTCTAGCCATATTTGGCTTCTTCATTCCTTCTTTCATTTTATCAAACACAACTGCAGACCAATCTGTGTTAATCATGTAGAGTATCCTTGTCATGAGAGTGAACATCATGGCAGATATCCTATCATGACCTCCTGGTTTACACAAAATCACTTTTCCTACTATCTCAGATAGAAACTTTCCCTGTTGATTCATTCCCTTTCGGTTGATGGCTGCTCCAATCTTTAGAGTTGGATCCAATCCACACCACTGGAGAGCCTCTCTTGTCTTTGAGGCTGGGACCTCTTCTTCATCTTGGATGCTAGGTAGTTGAAGAATCTTTCTTATACTTTTTAAAGTAATTTTAATCTTAGTCCCATGAACAATAGATTTTATCTTGAGACCAGTGGAATCCAAAGTTGCAGCAGTATAGAACTCGACAACTTCTTTCTTCCAAATCTTTGAAGGTTCGGAAACAAGGTATTCCAATCCATTGTCAGCAAGAAGAGAAATCACCTGTTTGATTTCTGGCGCGGCATTGTCGAATGCAACCCTAACCAACTCATATCCCTCATTGATGTTGTCTTCAACCTTTGGCGCCATTGGAAAGATGAGAAAGCTTGAGAGAAGAGAAGAGAGATTGTCGACACAGGGTTTTAGTCTCGAAAACCTTGTAAGCGTGTCGACAGAATACGTTCTCAACCTATTTATACCCTCTAATGAAAGAAGGTCAAGAGCCGGGCAAAAACAGGCTAAATGTGTCGACACAGTCGGAATGTGTCGACACAAACTTCTATTGTCTCGACATTAATGTTGACTACTTTGTGTCGACACCAATTGATGATATGTCGATACAGGGATACTAAGTAGTGCATCAAAAATTATGTGTCGACTCTTAGTATAAGAGTCGACACAAAATATGTAAGTGTCGACACCATTATACTGGATGTGTCGACACTACATTACTGGATGAGTCGACTCTTGACCCCTAGGTGTCGACACATTTTCTCATGTGTCGACATAATTTCCCTGATTAGTCGACATAACTCCTCTGTGTCGACACTTTATCACTGAATGTGTCGACACCATTTTACTTAGTTAATTTTATGGTAAATTAACCTATGGCCAGCATTCCTAATTCAATTTTAAATTTATTGAATTTAGTTTCATCCAGTGGCTTAGTAAATACATCTGCAATTTGATAATCTGTTTTAACAAATTCCAATGAGATGTCTTCTTTTTCTACATGTTCTCTAAGAAAATGGTATTTTATTTCTATATGCTTAGTTCTACTGTGTGAAACAGGATTGTTTGCAATAGAAATAACACTCTTAGAATCACACAATAAAGGTGTTCTACTTACTTGAATACCATAGTCCTTTAACTGATGCTGAATCCACAATAGTTGTGCACAGCAACTTCCTGCAGCCACATATTCAGACTCAGCAGTGGATATTGCCACACTAGTCTGCTTCTTACTGCTCTAGGATATCAACCTTCCTCTCAAGAATTGACATGTACCTGTAGTACTCTTTCTATCTTCTCTACAGCCTGCAAAATCTGCATCTGAATAACCTGTTAGTAGAAAATCTCCATTCCTAGGGTACCAAAGGCCTAGATTAGGTGTGCCCTTAAAATATCTCAAGATCCTTTTGACTGCAGTATAATGTGAGTCTTTAGGGCAAGCTTGGTACCTAGCACAGACACATGTAGCATACATAATGTCTGGTCTACTAGCAGTGAGATATAATAGAGAGCCAATTATTCCTCTATACAAAGACTCATCTACAGGCTTACCTGCATCATCTTTGCATATTGAAATATTTGCTCCCATAGGAGATCTCATGATGGAGGATGATTCCATACCATACTTTTTAATTAATTCCTTGGTGAACTTAGACTGGGATATAGACAAGCCATCTTCAGTCTGTCTTACTTGGAGTCCCAATAAGAACTTAAGTTCCCCCATACTGCTCATTTCAAACTTCCCTTGCATAAGTTTGGCAAACTTTTTGCAAAGGTTGTTCTCTGTATACCCAAAAATTATGTCATCTACATAGATCTGGACTAAGATTATCTTACCTTTTGATTCCCTTAGGAATAGAGTTTTGTCTATTTTACCTCTTGAGAATTTGTTCTCAATAAGAAAAGTAGACAGGGTTTCATACCAAGCCCTTGGGGCTTGCTTTAACCCATACAATGCTTTCCTAAGTCTATAGACATAACTAGGTTTAAGAGAATCTACAAAAACTGATGGCTGCTCTACATAGACTTCTTCTTTTAGAATCACCATTCAGGAATGCTGATTTCACATCCATTTGGTATACTTTGAATCCTTGATATGCTGCATAGGCAAGGAACATTCTGATTGCCTCCAGTATTGCTACTGGGGCAAATGTTTGATTAAAGTCAATCCCTTCTTCCTGCCTGTATCCTTTAGCAACCAATCTTGCTTTGTTCTTCACAATTACTCCACTCTCATCCAACTTGTTCCTAAAGATCCACTTTGTGCCAATGATGTTGCGGTCTCTTAGTTTAGGAACTAACTCCCAGAATTTGCACCTTCTGGATTGATTAAGCTCCTCTTACATAGCATTAATCCAGTGTTGGTCTTGAATGGCTTCTTCAAATTTCTTAGGCTCCAGTTGAGATAGAAAACTTGAGTGTAGGACTGTGCTAAGATTTCTACTTCTAGTCTGCACTCCTTATTTTGGATCACCTATAATTTGATTTGCTGGATGGTCTTTTAGATGTCTTGTAGCTGGAGGTAGATTTCCTTCAGGTTGAATATCTCCAGCTCCTTCATTATGCTGCACCTCTTGGTTGTCATCAGCTTCTATTGAGTCTTGTACTCCCCCTGGACAGTAGCCTTCATTTTCCAATACTTCATATGCATTTGATGCTTCTGCAATGGAAAGCTTGTCCATCCTTTTGCTTATACCTGTTGGATTATTTGATCTACAAGGCAACTCACTGTTGATTAATCTTGTTTCATCAAATACAACATGTACAGATTCTTCTACAACTTGAGTAGTTAAGTTGTAGACTCTATAAGCCTTACTATTGATGTTGTACCCAATAAATATCCCATCTTGGGATTTGGCAGCAAACTTAGTTAGATAAGACTTGCCATTGTTAAGTATATAGCATTTGCAACCAAAGATCCTAAAGTAGGATAGATTTGGTTTTCTACCTTTCATAATTTCATAGGGAGTCTTTTTGTGGCTCTTGGTGATAGAAGCCCTATTGATCACATGACATGCAGTATTTACTGCCTCAGCCCAGAAATATTCTTGAAGAGAAGTGTCACTCAATAGAGTTCTACCAGCTTCAATCAATGTCCTATTCTTTCTTTCAGCAATACCATTTTGCTGTGGTGTTCTAGGTGAGGAGAATTCTTGGAAAATCCCAAAGTCTTCACATAATTTTTGTCATACTTTCAAATTGAAATTCAGTGCCATGGTCACTTCTGATTTTTACCACTGTACTGTTCAGTTCATTTTGAATTTGTTTCACAAAACTTAGTAAGACACTTGGAGTTTCTGATTTTTGTCTCAGAAAGAACACCCATGTATATCTAGAATAGTCATCTACAACCACAAAAGTGTAGACCTTCCTACCTAGACTATGAACTGGAATAGGACCAAAAAGATCCATATGTAAGAGGTATAAACACCTCACTGAATCCTTGTTTTCAAGGCTATGAAAGGAGGATTTTGTCTGCTTGCCCTTTTGACAAGTTGAGCATATCCCTTCCTTTATACACTTAACTTGAGGACCATTCCTCACTAACTCTTTGCTAAAGAGTTGGCCAATTGTCTTGTAGTTAAGATGGGCTAGCCTCTTGTGCCATTTGACACAATGAGATGCATTATCATCAGCTACAAGACAGATAGGAGAAACCTTGTTCTCACAAACAAAATCAAGACAATAAATATTTCTCTTTCTATACCCAGTCAATATGACCTTTTGATCACTTGACCTTTAAATATGACATCCATCCTTAACAAATGAAATGTCATATCCAAGATCACTTAGCTGACTTATGCTTATCAGATTATGTTTCAAACCTTTTACATAAGCCACTTGAGTGATTGTAATTTGGTTTGAGGAAATGTTACCAAACCCTTTGATGATCCCTCTTTCAGATCCACCAAAGATAACTTTAGGCCCATCCTTGACAGATGTGTACTCCTTCAGCAACCCCTTTGTTCCAGTCATGTGCCTGGAACAACCACTGTCCAAGTACCATATAGGGGCATGACAACTTGGACTTACCTGCAATACAGAATTACTTTCCCTTAGAACCCACGTAAGTCTTGGGTCCTTGGTTGAGGTTAGCACCATTCACATCAAAACTACCAGCAGCTCTTCTAACTGGTAGACTATTGTTCTTCCTTACACTTGTGTTATGCCAGCAGTCTAAGGCAAAATGGCCTCTCTTGCCACAACACCAACATTCATATTTGTTGTATCTAAGTCTAGATATACCCTTGGCAGAAAAATTTCTGTCCAGTGCTGGTGCTGCTGCAGCTTCACCCACTGATTTCTTATAACCATTGGGTTTATGAACATGGGCAGACCTATTGGCATTAACACCCTTGTTTTTCAGAACATCAGTCTTAATATGACCATGAATATTTTCAAGATCATATTTGTTAGAAGGCACTTGTACCTTTCTAAACATAACAGGGACTTTAAGGTTTAGTGGCTGGACAGGAGCTTTGCCTTTTCTCTTGAATTGGGCAGCCCCGGTGTTACCTTTGAAGCCTAATCCTTCCTTACCCTTTTGAGCCACAAACTCATCTATTATAGGTAAGACAGATCTTGGCTTAGAGTAACTAGCCACTAACTCTTTCTCTATTCTCAGTCTGGCCTCCAGACTTTTAACTTGATCATTGTTATATTTGATTGTGCCCATCTAAATAATAGTTATATTTTTCAGTTTGACAATCTCATTTAACTTTTGATCCAATACTTTTTCAAACTCAGATGCTGCCACCTTAAGATCAGCAATTTCCTGAGCCTGAGTTTTGACTAGGTTCTTGCTTTTCTTAAGAGCCTGCAATAAGTCCCCATACTTATCTATTAACTGATGAACATCTCCTTCAGATTCAGATCCATCTATATTACTTGATGCAGATATAACTGATTCTGTACTAGTACTACAAACTGATTTTATAGAAGGACAATGTACCTTACTGGGTCCAGACTGATTCTGACACATGTCTTCTTCTGATCCAGCCATCAGTCCCATACATTGATGATCTTCTTGTTCATAGATGGAGTTTAGCAATTGCATAAACTCATCTTCTTCATTAGCTGCATACAGTCCAATGTATGCTTCAGCTTTAGATTCTGACTCTGAGGAGGATTGATCTGTAAGACTCTTCTCCTTCTTAGCTACAAAGGATTTCTCCTTCTTGCCCTTTTGTTGAGTCTTATTTCTGTCTGTTGACTCCTTCCTCTTTTCTGGACACTCAGCTACCACATGTCCAGGCCTATTGTAGCAATAGCAAACAATCTTTGATGTAGTAGCTTTGTTGGGCTCAGTTCTGCTTCTCTCCTTTCTTGATGATTTTCTCTTCTGATAGTAATCATCAACTGGCTGTGATGTGGAGGGCCTTGACTTCCACTGCTTCTTCTTCAAAAACCTCTGAAACTGCCTTGTAAAGGCAGCAAAATCTACATCTGAATCACTGCTTTCTGAGTTCTTATAGTCTGAATTTTCTGAGTTAACTTCAACAACTTCCTTAGGAGGTGATGGAGATATCCTCCTATTATTTCTAGGGGCTTCAGCCTTGAAGGCCACAGAACTTTCTCTATGTTCTCCTTTTGAATTCTTTTCTTCCTCCTTCCTAGCCATTAGTTGCATTTCATATGATAGCAACTTTTTCCAAACAAGGTTGGAGGAGAAATGTCTGCCAGTTTGGCCACTTCTCTTATGGCACAAATCTTGGTGTCCCAATCCTTTGTCAAGGATCTTAGGAATTTGTCATTCAGTTCATAGGTACTGAAGACCCTTCCATAGGACATTAGTTCATTCACTATCCTATAGAATTTATTGTAGCATTCAGTTATGCTATCAGACTTCCCTTGTCTGAAACTCTCATATTCTTGGTTGAGCATAGCCTTTCTATCTTGTCTAACTTCTTCAGAACCCTCCATGTAGACAATCAAAGTGTCCCATATTTCCTTGGAGGTTTTGCAGTGAATCAGATTTTGAAATGTAGCATCATCTATAGCACTTACAATAATGTTATGTGCTCTTTTGTCTAGTGTTGCCAGGATGTTCTCATCCTTGGTCATTTTAGAATAACTCTTTGGAGTTTGAATATTTGCATCAAGAACTGATATCTTCATTGGAATGAAGGGGCCTTCCTATACTGTGATATATATCCTTGGATAAGAAGCCTCCATAAACAACCTAACCCTTTTTTTCCAGATTCCAAAAATCTCTTTCCTGCAGATGGGTAATTTCATTGACCCTAGTTCCTTGTGATTCTCTCCAGAACCCATTTTCTTGATTCTTGATTCTGCCTTAGGGATCTAACTCAGACTATTAAGTCCTTCTTTGAGTAACCTCCCTCTGATACCACTTGATAGTTATACTTTCAAGACCACCTAAACACCTAGAGGGGGGGGGGGGGTGAATAGGTTCTAATGCTTGTTTTAACTTAAGGCAGAATATAATTACTGACTATAAGAGAATTCAGCAAACACTGCAGCAAACACCACACAACAATCACAAATATGCACACACCACAGATTGTACACAGATTTATAGTGGTTCCCCAAGGTCTGGGTACATCCACTTTCCCACTTCACCTATCTAGCAGTGTGCTAGATTCGGCCTAACTTCCTTCTTTATCTCAGATCCTCAAATCCTACACCTCAGAACCCTGAAAGATTCCTACAACTCAGAACCCTATAAGGTTCCTACAGCTCAGGCTAACCAGCCCTACCTCAGCCTTGCCACAAGGCCTACAACTCAGAGAAAACCTTCTCCTACACCTCAGCCATAAACAACCCTACCACTCAGAGAATACCTCTCCTACACTCAGCCTTTATAATCTAGGCTTACAACTCAGATCTATACAAATAGATCCTACAGAAATTGAAATTGAAGTTATATAATATCTTGCCCCTGTTGAGAGAGAAGGGACAAGACAGTTCTTGATCAGCTTCTTGAAAAAAACCTGATGGATGAAATCAACTAGATCTTAGCTTTCTTCAAAGCTTCTTGAATCTGAACTTAAGAAACCTGTGATAGCTTCCTTCTTGTCTTCAAATGGCTGGATCCCTCTCTATCCAACACCTTTGATGATACTTCAGAATTCTTGAAAGAATTCTTTTTAGACTGAATCTGAGTGGTTGTACACGTCAGAATGTCTTCTTAGATCTTCTCACGAAGATCTTCTTCTATGCCTTGCACTTTCTTGATCAGAGATCTTATCTCCCAATAGATGATTAATGTGTTGTTGTGTGTATATCACAATATCTTCTCTTTTTCTTCTTCTGAATCTGTCTATTTATAGACTTCATCCTTGGTAACCGGCTGATCCGGTTTCTAACTAACTTCTGACAAGTCTGACAGCTTCAGTAAACCGGTTGTAACCCACAGCTGTCAAGTCTTCAAACAGATCTTCTACCTTTGTATTTGTCAGCAAAGCGTCGAGACTGTCTATCAGAAAGTGTCGAGACCATCTGTCAAGATGTGTCGACACAAGTGACTTAAGTGTCGACACTGCATCTGGTGATGTCGACAAAGCTGTCTTGATGTCGACTTAGCTTCTTGACACTGTATTTTGAGAATGTGTCGACACAGATGTTGTCGACTCTGCCTCTATGTGTCGACTCAGTCTTCTGGTGTCGACACAAATATTGTCGACTAGCAATTCTGTGTGTCGACACAGCCTCTCATTGTTGACACAGTTGATGTCGACTAAACTTCTGTGAGTCGACACTGCTTCCCGGTGTCGAAACAAATGTTGTCGACTCTTTTTCTCTGTGTCGACACAGCCTTCTTCAAGTGTCGACACAATTATTCTGAAGTGTCGACACAGCTTCTTCTGGTGTCGACATATGGACTTAGAATATTTTTCCTGTATTTTAGTACATTCTTAACCTGCACATGTCAACTCAAAATAACATCAAATACACCTTGATGTATATCATTGAGCTAAGTTAGGCTTCTTCAAATCTGGTACACATTTTCCAATGTACCCAACAAGTTCTACACCTAAAACAATCAAAAGATTAATTGTTCTTGACCAAGGTTACCTTGGGTCCTTTATTTTCTTGATAAGAAAAACTTGAGATAACAGACATGGTTGGCTGAGATTTATAGCCTAGTGGATGGTATCTCTTAGGTGGAATTTCCCAAAGTGTGAAAGGATTGATTGTTTGTCTTTTCTGATTAGGGTTTCTGTTATAGTTAAAGGTTTTATTAATTCTCACTGGGTTTGACGATTGGAAGTGAGATCGTCAATCTGAATTCGACGACATGGGTTGAGATCATCCATCTCTGCTCAGAGAAGGATAACATTCATTCTCTATGCCCCACGTTCGTCAATCTATGCTCTATGATCCATACAGAAGTTGTCGATCGCAGTAAGACGATTGATTATAGTAGACATTTTTGTTCAAAGATCGTCGACCTGGGTTCGATGATTTGTTCACATTTCGTCGATCCGAGTTCGAAATAAACTGCTGAACATTGTTTTTGTTTTGATTTTGTCTATTTCTATTATTCTATTTGTTTGGTTTGTTCTTATTTGCAGTTGAGGGTTTCTCATAGATTATTTCTTTACCTTTTTCAGAGATGAATTTTATTGGGGTTCTTAGTGCATTTTTCTGGATCAGTGGGGGTTGGCTTGATGAAGCACCCAAGCCCAGTTTGCCAGTGAGTCTGGCATTAATAGTGCTTGTAATGTCCATCAGTTTGAGGTTTCTCCCATTAAGAGATTCTTCAAGTTGCCTTGCCTCAGCTAGTTCAGTTTTCAGTTTAATTATCTGTTCATTTGCAAGAGTAATTTCATCTTTTAATTTATGGTTTTTTGCAACTAAACTACTTTGATCATTCAATTGCTCTCTAAGTTATTTAATTTCCTTTTCTGAACTAATTAGGTCCATGCACATAGTTTTGAATTCATGTACAAAATCTTCAGAATTAAAGTAAAAAGAAGAGAGTACCTGATCCACTTCTGAAAGTGGTTGAACATCATCTGACGAATCTTCTCCTGAATGAGTGCTGGAAGCATCAATTGCCATTAGGCAAACTTCCTTTGCCTTTGCTTCCTCCTCATCTTCATCACTGGAGCTAGAGGATTAGAAATCCTCTTCAGTATCACTCCAGGTTTCTACTACAAAGCCTTTCTCTTTCCTCTTATGCTTGCTTGAGGAAGGCTTACTGTATTTCTGTCTTCTGGAGTCCTTGTCCTTTCTTTTCTCCTTCTTTTGATTCTCTAGACACTCAGAGATGTAGTGTCCAGGTTTCCTGCAACCAAAACAAACAACCTATTTAGTTGGTGTTTTGTCATACCTGGGTTTATCTTCTTGTTTGGATGACTTCTTCCTAAAGTCTCTTTTTCCCATCTTGTAGAATCTCTTTGTTAAGAGACTCAAGAACTCTTCATTAACAGCAGGAGCTGCTGTTTATTCTGTAGCCTTAAAAGCAATGTTTTGCTCTTTCCTGACTGGAGTAGAGACCTTCTGCTCTGCCTCCCTAGTCTTTATCAAGTGCTCAAAGGATTTGAGCTTTCCCAAAAGTGTTTCTGTGGAAATTTCTGAAATACTTCTGGCATCTTTGATAGGCAGAATTCTTGTGTCCCAAGAACTGGGAAAACACATTAATATTTTGTCATTGATCTCTGTCAGTGAAATGTCCTTGTCTAATGTTCTTAGTTCACTGATGATGACACTCAGTCTGCCATACATCTCTTCAACTGATTCGGCATCTTCCTTTCTGAAGTTCTCATATTTAGAGATAAGAAGGGATCTTCTATCTTTTCTTTCTTCTACTGAACCTGCCACCATTTGGTTCAAATAATCCCAGATGGCCTTTGTTGATGTACAGTCAGCAACATTTTGGAAAATATCATCTGACATAGTCTGGGCCAGTATGTCCATGGCCTTGGCATCTGCAATTTTTCCTTTCTTTTGAGCATCAGTCCAAGTTGGTGGTGGTACTGTATGAGTGTTAGTAGATGTAGAAGTAGCTTCAGTTGGTTGAGGGGGACCTGTCAAAATTGAGTTAAAAATATCTTTATCAATTGAGTTCATGTAAAGTCTTATTATTGCCTTCCAGATACTGAACTTATTTAAGTTACAGACTGGAGGTCTAGTGCTTGCAAAATCCTTATTCTGTGCCATGTGATAAATGAATAGCTAAGGAAAAGAAAATCTGAATAAGTAGGGATCTTGATTCAAGTGTTAGCTTGTACAAACAAAGAACCACAATCCTCTAATATCAATTGAAAGGAGGGAGTTATCCAGATCTACTCTAGAGGGGGGGGGGTGAATAAAGTGTTTAAAAAAACTTTAGGCTGTTTTAATCTATCTTATCAGAGTACAAAAATGGGTGATACCAATAAATATTAAAGCAGAAGGAAAACTAGAGAACTATTCTAAATATCACAGGAATTAGCAAGAGCAATAAGAAAAGGTGCAACAAGACGACACAAGAAATTATAGTGGTTCCCTAAATCTGGGTACATCCACTCTTCTATCACCCTGGTAGGAATCACTATCAGGATTTTGATCAGGTGACTGCCACCAAATAATATCTATTTTAAGGGAGATATTGCAACCCTTCTGGCTTTTGATCAGGTGCCGGAAAACCAACTTGAAGTCTTTGTTGAGTTGTCTTCTCTTTTCTCATGTAAATGAGAGAAGACTTGAGAGTGATCCTGATGGAGTCAAGGCTTGTCCTGTGATTTGAATGGTTCAGGAGATCATAGCCTTGTACAGGGTGCAGGGTGTAGGACTTGAAATCTAGAAAGCTGAGACTAATTGATGATGATTGTCTCCACAAACTTTCTGAATGAATTCTTGTTCATGAAACTGAGAACTGTTGTTGTTCTTTTTCTTGCAGCCTTGAGATTTCTTTTCAAAAGTCTGTCGATTGCTTCAAGAGATTTTGATGAATAACAATTATCTAGTTCTTTTATTCTCTGAGTTTCTTTCCTTTGAATAATTCCAAACTGAATTTTAAATGGTCCACATTGATTGACTGCCGGAATCACGGGAACTTGTGCAATGGCTATGAGAGAATTAACTCATTTCCTTAACTGTCCCGAGAAAAGTTGTATAATAACTCTGTGAAAACCAGTGATTAATGCTTGCTAAGGAACGACTATATTTAGAGAATATATACATTAATCACTCAGAGTCATATAAGCAAAATAATAAACAGTCAATAAGGAAAATAATAACTGCAGGGAATAAAATGTTGATCTGGCAGAAATCATCGATCTTGTCCTGAGATCGTCGATCTCAAACATCCTCTATCGTCGAGCTAAGCCCTGTGATCATTGAAATGAAAATCTTCTTTCTAAACTAGGCTTCACGATTGTCGAACTGAGATGGTTGAACGTCGATCTTAATACTGAAAGTAGATCAGAGATCGTCGACTTGAGTTCAGCAATCGTCGATCTCAGTATTTAGAGATTTAACTCTGAGATTATCAAGCGCAGAACGAAGATCATCGATCTCTCTTCATAGATCGTCGAACGACTTTTTACTTAGAAAAATTTCTGTCCTGTTCACTCTCAACTGTCTTCTAAGTCTCTGATGTCTTGGTCTTGTCTCACCGTGTTGATGACTTGGATGACAGCTAAGACACTAGACTAGACCCTGACTATACAATGTGGGTCTAACTTAGCCTTAGATTAGTGAATCTAACCCAAATCCAAACAAGGAATCCAACAGACTTAGCCAAAATCGAGCATCAGTAGAATAGGCGTTGAATGAGTAAGCATCACTCAATGCCAAAACACAGACAAATTTGCTGTCTCTTGGAGTTGAGTGAGTAACCTTCACTAAACGCCAATACTACTTAGAATATAAATCTGTTTCTAAGCATTGAGTGATTCTGCTTCACTCAATGCCATCTTGCTTTATCATCTTTCTATTGTTTGGCGTTGAGTGAGTGAGCATCACTCAACGCCAAACTACTTAGACCAAATTCTGTCTCCACTAGGCTTTGACAACATTGAGTGAGCAACCTCCACACAACACCTTTTGCCTTAACGAAATTTCTTCCTCTTCATTATATTAGGCATTGAGAGCATTGAGTGAGCATGCCTCTCTCAACGCTTTTTCCTTAGCAGAATTTCTGTGTTTAAAAAACACTGGGCTTAGACTGTCTTACTTTGAACTGAGTTCGACGAATGGTGAACTGAGATTGACAAACTTTGAACTCATTTCGATGAATTCTCAACTGAGCTCGACGAACTAAGAATCTCAAGCTCTAAGCTTAGCTCGACGAATGGTGAGCTGAACTCGATGAACTCTGAACTCAGTTTGACGAATTTTGAACATGGTTCAACTAGTTCAACTTACAGCCTTTTAGTTGTATGGCATTGAGTGTGTATTCATCACTCAACGCCAAAACACTTAGCCATATTTCTCTTTAGTACTTATAGCGTCGAGTGAGTTGAATTCACTCAATGTCTGTGGACTTAGCCACATTTCAGCTCATTCCAACATAGGTTATTTCCGCTTTAGCCTGTCTCACAACATTTTGTTGTATGGCGTTGAGTAAGTTGACTTCACTCAACGCCTGTGGACTTGGTCATTTTCTCAGCTTGCCACTAATTAGGCTTTGACTATATAGGCTCCACTCAGCGCCATAAGTCATCTAGTATTGAGTGATTTACCTTCACTCAATGCCTATGGACTTAGACAGAATTCTATCATCCCACACCTTAGGTAAGTGTTTACCTGACTTAGCCATTTAGGCTACCTATCCCATCACAGTCATCTTTTGATATGTGTATATCATTGATAAGATTGACTTCCTCAAATCCAAGACATTGTGGTCAATGGACCCAACAACCTCCCCCTATTTGAGCAAGTCAAAACTCTTAAGCAAGGGAGTCAATGACATATAAAGAACCATACAACAATAAGCATAATAAAAGAAAATATATAATTAAGAAGTGATCTATAGTTACCACACTGCCCTGCCTGCAGAATGGAACATCACTTCATCTTCCATCTGCTTCCCCTGAATTGCAACTACCTCACTTATCTGATCATCTTATCCTCCCCCTTTTTTACTTTAGCAAATAGCTGGTAGGATGCACCTGATCATCTTACCACCTGCTCCCCCTCAAATAGGCAACATTGAAATGTTGGAATTGTGTTGGATATGCTCCTACTCAATTGGAGAATCTTCATTTCTTTAAAGTATAATTCCATCTATAAAATGCCTAGTATCTTACATGTAAGACCCCCCTCCTGGAACACTAAACAAGACACGAGGGAAGTCTTATGCCCAGAATAGCCGCCTTGCAGTAGAGCTAGTGCTCAGGCTAATCTGTACTACAAGACGAATAATCTGCCGGCTATTACCAATATCAACCAATTCCAACCCAGCCAGAATACAAATCAGATGTCAATCCACACAAAGTAAATAATCTAGAAGTACAAAAGTAAAGAAGCTACGACAAGCTTCTAAAATGTCAGAGTGCGAATGAAACTTGCCCAAAAGGGCTACATCAAATATCTCTCAACTCACATTTGTGACTGATGGTAGCGACGACACCGTCACTCTAGGCCCTGTCGTCCTGGCTTGGCTATCTTCCTGCAAAATCTGCTGCTGCTCTGGCTGTGGGGTTTCCTCCTAAAAAGGAAGACGTAGCAACCGTTAGTCATAAAGACTAAGTGGCTATCACATCCACTCCCCCAGCGACTCCTCGGCACCAAGCGGAGAAAGGAACAAGGGTACAATATAAATAAGTAACACATAAGTACAAGCAGGTGGTGAATCTATATAGTATCATGAATAACAGTATAATGAGAGTATATCAATACTAACAACATTCTAATCCAGCAATTCTACCAAGCTATACCAATCTATCAGGCATATAAATCTACAACAGGGAAGTAACTTAACTTATAAGAATGCCCATACAAACTTATAAGTTAAGGGTCGGCTTAACAGAAATGTAACTCATCGTATAAGAGTGCCCATACAAACTTATACGATGAGAATCTTGTGAATATAATATATGTAATGATATGAATGCAATGCAATGACTCACCCATGCTCTCGCACATGCAATTGCTATGTCGATACAGACTTGAAGTTCCCACTTTTCGAGCAGGTAGCTAAACTCTCCGGCGTCAACCGTCGTGGACAGACAGTGACAGTAGAGCGGGCTTCTCCACTACTAGGATGGCATACACACTTCCAAGACTAGGCTTTTGTATACCTCAATGCTAAGAACACAACATCGAAGCTCACATGCGTACTACGGCTCAGCGGGAGTCTCGGGTAGATGTGCACCGAGAACCAAGCCCCGAACTGGCCGATGTTGTGACCCGAAAGGAGCCTCGGAAAAAGCACGAGGACCAAGCCCAACCGTCCACTTGGCATAGAAGGAGCCCCGGGAGTACGCACCGAGGACCAAGCCAAACCGCCCAAGGTCTAACTGTCAACTCCCGTCGGTGTGATGACTAGCGAGCCCGTAGACCTGCCACACTATCCCTAACCCGGGATTACAACACCGCGTGTCGACTCACACCTCATGCAACATCACATCATCGTGGCACGGAAGGAGCCTCGAGAATGAACACCAAGGTCCTAGCCCAACCGTCCATTTACATATCTTCTCATTATTACCATACTTGTGCGGTCAAACCCCACACTTACATCCTTTCACAATGCTACCCATAGGGAGAAAACACTCTAAGCATTGGACTACTAAACACATTCCGTTAAACATCGATTCACATGGCCATAAATTATCATCCTACAATTCATTTCCAATGGTATCCAACACATTGTTAATATGAAACGCATCCCTATCGGATCACATAGTTGATTCATTCTTACCATCCAAACTAATTACCCATTCGTTCACTAATTTCCACCAAATCATTTCGTTCAAGCACGTTTCACTACACCGTTTGTTTAAGAAGGATCTATCCACTACTCACCTTATTCCTTCACACTATTTATTTATAATCTCTCAATCAAATCCTAAATTGGATTTACATAACCCGAGACAAAACATACAGGAAATGAGTTAAGTACAAAAACTTCAAACGGGGATTCCTGATGCTACAGGAATCCAGTGAAAACGTTTAATCCCTCGTTCGAAAGGTATTTCCAAGGGATACGACTTTTGTGTTTAGTCAAAAGCCCTGATCTGGCCATATCACGCTTGAAATCAGCTTCAAAGTCTGATGCGTGCAGAATACAGTTTTCTGCACGTTAGCCCGTCAGCCATCAATTTCGATCAGACTTTACAATGGCAACAGACCTCGCCTGATGATGTGTAACCACTCGTTGGAAAGGTATTTCCAAGGCCTATGACTTTTGTTTTTAATCAAAAGAATATATGTGTCCATATCATATCTGAAAATGGCCACGAATATTGCTGCGTGCAGAACATAGATTTCTGCGGGCATCTTAGGCCGGGACGAACGACATCAGTTCGTCTTCCTCCTCTAACCTATCTTCCCAAATCTCATCCAGAATTACTCCTCTCTTATTCACCCTCATAAGGCCACTTCTCTTCACTAAACAATCCCCCATCATCATATAGAAGGAGGGAGAGGTTGAAGATGTCTAATCTCTAGGACACAAGTCCTAGCAAGACCTTTTCCTAGAAAACTTCTTCTCACAAATCTAGACTCTCTTGAGTCGATATCTCTCCTAGGAATAACTAGAGATATAGCACCAAGGGAGAGGGGAGGAAGCTCACCTCGTTTCTTGTATTTCTTCCACTTCTGGCCAAGGATCTCATCACCCTTCTCGACGACATCTTCTTCTCCTCGGCGATGTTGGCTCTTCACGAGATGAAGAATGGCTCCAGCACCTTCCTTCTCCTCTCCAGTAGTTTTTCTACAGATGTGGCTTGGAAGGAGGAAATAAAATCGTATAGGGTTTCTTCCCCACTTTTATTTGGAAACTACACGGGTAGGGACACGCCCGTTTCCCTACACGTGTCCTGTTCGGGTGAAGTGTCGTCGACAGTTCGGTTTCTGCACGGACATACATACACGGGTAGATACACAGGCGTGTCTCTACCCGTGTCCTGCTTGGGAAACACGGTCTGCTGCCTGGAGATATACACATGGGTAGGGATACACCCGTATCTCTACCCGTGTCTTGCTCGGGAAACACTTGGACATATGTATACGGGTAGGGACATGCCTGTATCTCTATCCGTATCCTGCTCTGGAAACACAATCGACAATATTAGTTACACACATGGGTAGGGACACACCCGTGCCTCTACCTGTGTCCACATACACACGGGTAGGGACACGCCCGTGTCACTACCCGCGTCCTCTAGAAATTTCATGAATTTTCAACTCTGGCACCAGAGTACCACACGGGTATGGACACACCCATATCACTACCCGTGTCCTACTCTGGACCAACTTCACCTCCCTTACACAGGTGTAAGCCTAGTTGCCAGCATTCCCAAAGCCCAAGTCAGCTCTCCTGACTTAAAAATATGCACGAGGGGCCTAGCGCGAATCAGGACGTTACATTGCAACCATATGAGGAGCAACTGAATCTATTCTAAATTTAACATACCCAACTCAAATGTGAAGGTGTTAAACTTGGCTTCATCTAGTGGCTTAGTGAAGATGTCAGCCACTTGCTTGTCTATTGGAACAAAATCAAGGGTGATGTCTTCACATTCCACATGCTCCCTAATGAAGTGATATCTAGTCTCTATATGCTTAGTCTTGCTATAGAAGACAGGATTCCTAGCAATTGAGATTGCACTAGTAGAATCATAGAATAGAGGAGTTCTACTTATCTGGAGGTTGTAGTCTTGAAGCTAGTGCTGGATCCACAACAACTGAGCACAATAGCTTCCTGCTGAGATGTACTCTGACTCTACAGTTGATATTAGCACACTGATTTGTTTCTTGCTGCTCCAAGATACCAGTCTAACTCCAAAGAACTAATAGGTGCCAGATGTGCTCTTCCTGTCCACTTTGCAGCCTGCAAAATCTGCATCTAAATAGCCTGTTAGTTCAAACTCCCAATTCCTAGGTACCATAGGCCAAGATCGGAGTGCCCTTAAGATATCTCAAAATTCTCTTAGCTATAAAGTAGTGAGATTCTTTAGGGCAAGCCTAATACCTAGCATAAACACATGTAACATACATGATGTATGACCTACTTGGAGTCAGATATAAAAGGGAGCCAATTATCCCTTTATACAAAGTTTCATCAACATGTTTCCCTGCTTCATCGTTGCCTATAGGCATACTTGACCCCATATGATTTCTCATGGTGGGGGAATTCTCCATGCCAAATTTCTTTATTAACTCCCTAGTGAACTTAGACTGGGATATGGACAAGCCATCATCAGTCTATCTTACTTGGAGGCCCAAGAAGAACTTAAATTCACCCATACTTCTCATCTCAAACTTCCCCTACATAAGTTTAGCAAACTTTTTGCAGAGGTTGTCATCAGTAGATCCAAAGATGATGTCATCTACATAGATCTGAACTTGGATGATCTTACCCTTAGATTCCCTTAGGAATAGGGTCTTATCTATTTTCCCCCTTGAGAATTTGTCTCAATGAGGAAACTAGATAATGTCTCATACCATGCTCCAGGGGATTGCTTCAGCCCATATAGAGCTTTCCTAAGTCTGTAAACATAATAAGGTGAGTAAGGAACTATAAAACCTGGAGGCTGCTCAACATAGACTTCCTCTTTTAAGTCACCATTTAGGAAGGCTGACTTCACATTCATTTGGTAGACCTTGAATCCCTTGTGCGCTGCATATGTAAGGAACAATCTGATGGCCTCCACTCTTGCTACAGGGGCAAATGTTTGATCAAAATCAATCCCTTCTTCTTGCTTGTACCCCTTAGCTACTAGTATGACTTTGTTCTTAACTATAATGCCATTTTCATCAATCTTGTTTTTGTAGATACACTTGACTCTAATGACATTATGACCATGAGGTCTGGGAACTAGCTTCTAGACCCTACACCTCTTGAACTGGTTCAGTTCCTCCTGCATAGCTCCAATCTAATGCTAGTCTATATTGGCCTCTTCAAACTTCTTGGGCTCCACTTGGGATAGAAAGCTTGAATACATGGTTGTATTCTGACTTCTGCTCCTTGTCATTACTCTATGACTTGCCTCACCAATGATCTGGCGTGATGGATGATCTCTCATATATATGACTGCAGGTGGCAGTCTTCTCTCAGCAATAGGGTCATCTTGTTGATCTTCATCCATTCCCAGTGTGCCTGGTAGATCTTCTGGAGTATCCATTTCGTCTTGGATAACTGGTGATGCTTCCTTAATGGTCAGCTTGTCCATCATCTATTCTATACTTGCAGTACTATAAGAGGAGCTAGACAATCCACTGTTAATCATGGAAGACTCATCAAAGACTACATGAACTAACTCTTCTACAACTTGGCTTTTCAAGTTGTAGATCCTATAGGCTTTGCTATGATTGCTATACCCAACAAATATTCCATCATAGGATTTGGCAGCAAACTTAGTCATATAGGACTTGCCATTGTGAAGCACAAAGCACTTACTAGCAAAGATTCTGAGATAGCCCAGATTTGGTTTTCTGCCCTTCAAGATCTCATTGGGAGTCATCTTGTGGCCTTTGGATGATAGAGACCCTGTTGAGGACATGACATGCAGTATTTACTGCCTCAGCCCAGAAATATTCTGGGAGAGATGTATCACTCAATAGTGTTTTACCAGCCTCTATGAGAGTCCTATTTTTCCTCTCAACTATCCCATTTTGCTAGGGTATTCTAGGAGGAGAGAATTCATGATGAATCCCATTCTCTTCACAAAAATTTGTCATGCTATCAGACTATAATTTAGTCCCATGGTCACTTCTGATTTTGACCACAGAACTATCAAGCTCATTCTGAATTTGCTTGACAAACCTCATGAAGACATCATGAGTTTCATCCTTTTTCTTAAGAAAGAACACCCAAGTAAACTTGGAGTAGTCATCAACTATCACAAGGGTGTAGAATTTCCTACCAAGACTGTGAACTGGCATAGGACCAAATAGGTCCATGTGCAATAGGTATAAGCACCTCATAGAGTCTTTGGTCCCAATTCCCTTGAAGGAGACTTTTGTCTGCTTACCCTTTTGGCAAGCTAAGCAAATGCCCTCCTTGGAGAACTTCACATTGGGGCCATTCCTAACTAGCTCTTGACTGAAGAGTTTGCCAATAGTATTAAAATTCAAATGGACTAGCCTCTTGTGCCACTGGACACAGTAGGAGACTTTCTCATTTGCCACTAAACAGATAGGAGAATCTGTGTGTAAACATAGAAAGTTTAAGCAATAAACATTTCCACTCCTAGTGCTTGTCAAGTTGACCTTTTGGTCACTTGACCTCCTAATTAGGCACTCATCCTTGTGGAGGACCAAAACATAGCCAAGATCAGAGAGCTGGCTTATCCTTATCAGGTTGTGCTGCAACCCTTCAACATAAGCCACCTTGGTGATGGTGACTATGCCATTGGTAATCTTACCATATCCTCTGGTAACCCCTCTATCTGACCCACCAAAAATGACTTTGGGTCCATCTTTTACTGGAGTAAACTCCTTCAAGTTGCTCCTTATTCCAGTCATGTGTCTGGAACAACCACTGTCCAAGTACCATATAAGGGTATGACATCTTAGACTATCTTGCAATATACATATTACTTAACCTTAGGACCCCAATATTTATTGGGTCCTAGGTGCCTGTTAGCATGAAGCTGAACATGTCCACTAACATAATTTCTAACTGGTGGACAGACCCTAGTTCTGGCCACATTGGGATTGTGCCAGCAGTCAATGGCAAAATGCCCTATCTTACCACAGCACCAACAGTCATGTATGTTATATCTTCTCTTCCGTGTAGGCCCCGTGGCTTGGTTAGTAGTAGCCTTAACAGGAGGAAGATGTGCTGTAGCCTTTTTCTGATTTCTTTCAGCTAGAATTTGACTGCAGGTAAGTCTTTTAGCTGGCTGATTTGGTTTATCCTGTGTGCCAGCAGCAACAAGCTTCTTTTTAGTAATCAAGCTTCTGATGGCTTCAGATATGCCCAGATCAACCTTACTCTTAGACTTGCCCTTAGTCCGAACCTTTGCTGCCAGACTCTGAGCCTTGACTGCAGCAATATTCTTGAGTGTTGGTGCAGAAGTACCAAATACAAATGGTACAGATTGGGCCATTTGAAATTTCTCATTGGCAGCCTTGAATGCACACACCCTGCCAAAACTTTCACCATGGAAATGAACATCTTTGTTCACTCTAGATGAACAACCCTTCTCCCAGTGACCATAAGAGCTTTCTTGGTCATACCTGTTAGAAGGTATGAGAACTTTTTTGAAAAGAATGGGAGGCTTGGAAGTAATAGGCTTAGGTGGAGCTGGAGCTTTGTCCATTATTTTGGAAAGATCAACTCTTGTGCTTCCCTTGAATCCCAACCCCTTCTTGCCCTTTTGAGAGGAGAAGGAGTCTATCAAGGGGAGGACAGTACTTGGCTTAGAATAGCTATCCACTATTCTTTTCTCCTTCTCAAGCTTATCTTCAAGCTCCCTGATGAGACAGTTCTTATGCTTGATGGAGGCTACCTGAATGTCCAAGAGGGACTTCAGTTGGCTAATTTCCCTAGCTTTCTGGTCCAGCAGATTTGCTGTTACAGTCTGCTGGGCAACACAAAGCTTAAGAGATGAAATCTCTTTAGTTTGCTTCTTAGAAGACTTCTTGACCTTCTTGAAGGCATTCATAAGTTCTCCATACTTGTCAAACAATTAATTGACATCTCCTTCAGATCCAGAATCTTCTTCACCATAGGGTGAAGAGGCTTCTGAGCAAGGACTAATCTCATACCCAGACAAGGAGGCAGAATTAGGTAATGGATGTACCTTACTTTGACCAGGCTGATCCTAGCTGCCCTCCTCATCTGTCTTTGACATCAGCCCTCTATAGGTGTGGACATCTTCATCCACCTCTGACTCACTGTCTGAAAGTGCTAGAGGGGCCCTGATTCCTATCCTCACTAAAGGATTGACTTCTCCTGCTGCAATAGTTTCATCTTTAGTATCAACAACAACTAGCTAAATGTGGGCTTCATCTTCTTCAGACTCAGAAGATGATGAGTCTGTCCAACTCTTTTCCTTCTTAAAAATGAAGGACTTTTCCTTCTTTCCTTTATGCTGGTGCTGATTCTTCTCCTCAGTCTCTTTCCTCTTCTCTGGACAGTCAGCTATCACATGCCCAGGCTTGCTGCAACAGTAGCAAACTACATTAGAAGAATTATATTTATTATGTTTAGAACCATACCTGTTATTCTTTGACTTATTCTTCCTGTGATGAGTGGAATTGGAAGGCCTCTACTTCTAATGCTTCTTCTTCATCAGCCTCTGGATTTGTCTGGAAAGGGCTGCAAAGTCTTCATCAGACATGCTGCTGTCTGATGCCTCTGAGTCTGAGTTGTCTCACTCAGCTAGTCTCCTTGGTGGAGATGGAATCCTCTTCTTGCCTTTCCTTGTTCTTTCAGCTCGATCTGAAGGCCAAGAACTTTTCTTTGGCTAGTGATTTGTTGGTGGCATCCTCCTCCTTCCTGGCAGCTAGCTGCATCTCATAGGAGAGCAGCTTCCCAAATAATATTTGGGGAGGAGTATCAACAAGCTTGACCATCTCTCTTATGACACAGATCTTAGTATCCCAGTCTCTAGTGAGAGACCTGAGAAACTTGTCATTTATTTCATAATTATTGAAGACCCTTCCATAGGTCTTCAACTCATTTATGATCCTAAAGAATCTTTTATAACATGTAGTTATGTTCTCCTTCAGGATTTGCCTGAAAGCCTCATACTCTTGGTTGAGAAGAGACTTCCTATCATCCATTACCTCATCAGTACCCTCCATGTAGACCACAAAGGTGTCCCACATCTCCTTGGAGGTATGGTAGTGAACCAAGTTCAGGAAGGTTGAGTCATCTACAACACTGACAATGATGTTCTATGCTCTCTTGTTAAAGCAAGCTAATATGACCTCATCTTTGGTCATTTCAGATAATGTCTTTGGTGTCTGGATGTTGGCATCCAGAGCAGAGACCTTCATACGAATGACAGGTCCCTCCCTAATAGTTGCAAAGATTCTTGGATCATAGGCTTCCATGAATAGCCTCACACTCTCTTTCCATATTCCAAATTGCTCCTTTCTGCGGATGGCGAGTTTAATGGAACTCAGCTCTCTCTGGCTCTCTCTTAAGCCCATGATCACTTAACTGTAGCTACCTTTAGGGATCACTCAGATTGTTAAATCCTTTTTGAGTAACCTCTCTCTAATACCACTTGAAAGATCTTATTTTCAAGGTAGCTAGCAACCTAGAGGGGAGGGGGAATAGGTTTGTCTTGGTCTTTTGATAGTATTTTTAATATCTTGTTGTTTTCTTTTGGCTTTCAGCTTAGGGTGATCTAGAGCTTGTCCTTAACACCTACAATTAAGAAAAGAAAAACAAACACAAAAAAACACACAAGTATTTTATATTGGTTCCCCAAAATTATGGGTACATCCACTCTCCTCCCACCTTGCTAACTTCCTGTTAATCAAGGCACTTCTCCAAACCAATGCTCCACGGATCTTACACCTTAGATCCCTCAGGATCTCTCAGTCTCCTCCAAGACTTACACCTCGGCCACAAAGGCCTACTCTCAGTGATACAAGTATAACCTACCTTAGACGATTAAGCCTTACCACTCAGGCTATGGAGGATAGCCCTTCCTTAGAGCAAACTTGCTCCTACAACTCAGAGAGATAAACTCTCCTACATCTCAGGCAAATTTTCCCTACCTTAGACCCCAAGGTCCTACAGCTCAGATACAGAAGGATCCTACAAAAAGAAATAGTTTAATTAACTTTGACACAAAGAAATTTCTCTATGTCAACAACTTGAGCAGAAAAATTTCTGCTCCAACTCTCCTCACAGCAGGGAAAAGATTTGCTGGAGGAACTCAGAAGTTAACTTCTGAACTTGCTACAGAAGGCTAAAGATTTTTTGATCTTGAGTCTTCAATCAACTAACAAAACCTGCTTAAGGATGCAGGTTCTTCTTTCTTAAGAACTGATTCTGAATCTGCTGTGGCAGATGGAGACTTGCATAGCTAACTGAACTTTTCTTGCTGGAGAGCTTCAAGCTTTTCACATGGTGCATTGACAAAGAAGATTAAGATGGCTGCTCTCCTTTTTGAATATTGTTTGCCCTAAAGGTTGTCTTTGTCTTGGCCCTATCTCTTCATTTTGTAGTTCGCCGATCAACGACTCTTAGAGATCGGTGGGCCCCACTTGTAGCTTCCAGCTGCGTATTGCTTTAACGGAAGAAGACGTATATTAGCTTTATGACAAGTTTTGTCATGTACTGTAGCTTTCCCATACCTGATTTGGCTTAAGTTGATTTTGTCAATTTTGCTGACTTCAGCACCTGTGGATTTACCCAAAATCGAGCATCAGTAGAATAGGCGTTGAGTGAGTAAGCATCACTCAACACCAAAACACAAACAGATTTGCTGTCTCTTTGTGTTGAGTGAGTAACCTTCACTCAATGCTAAACTACTTAGAATATAAATCTGTTTCTAGGCATTGAGTGATTCAGCTTCACTCAACGCCATCTTGCTTTATCAGCTTTCTGCTGTTTGGAGTTGAGTGAGTGAACATCACTCAACGCCAAACTACTTAGACCAAATTCTGTCTCCACTAGGTGTTGATAGCGTTGAGTGAGCAACCTCCACTCAACACATTTTTCCTTCACCAAATTTCTGCCTCTTCAGTATCTTAGGCATTGAGAGCGTTGAGTGAGCATGCCTCTCTCAGCTCTTTTTTCCATAGCAGAATTTTTGTGTTTAAAAACACTGGGCTTAGACTATCTTACTTTGAACTGAGTTTGACGAATGGAGAATTGAGCTCGACAAACTTGGAACTCAGTTCGACGAATTCTCAACTGAGCTCGACGAACTCAGAATCTCAAGCTCTGAGCTTAGCTCGACGAATGGTGAGCTGAGCTCTACAAACTTTGAACTCAATTCGACGAATTTTGAACATGGTTCAACTAGTTCAACTTACAGCCTTTTAGCTGTATGGCGTTGAGTGTGTATTCATCACTCAATGCCAAAACAATTAGCTATATTTCTCTTTAGTACTTATAGTGTTGAGTGAGTTGACTTCACTCAACGCCTGTGGACTTGGCCATATTTCAGCTCATTCCAACTTAGGCTATTTCTACTTTAGCCTATCTCACAACATTTTTCTATATGACATTTAGTGAGTTGACTTCACTCAACACCTGTGAACTTGGTAATTTTCTCAGCTTTCCACTAATTCGGCTTTGACTGTATAGGCTCCACTCAACGCTATAAGTCATCCTGCGTTGAGTGATTTACCGTCACTTAATGCCTGTGGAATTAGACAGAATTCTATCATCCCACACCTTAGGTAAGTGTATACCTGACTTAGCCATTTATTCTACCCGTCCCATCACAGTCATCTTCTAATATGTGTATATCATTGATAAGATTGACTTCCTCAAATCCAGAAGATTGTGGGCAATGGACCCAACAACTGTTATATTATCTCTGCAACTTGCTGGGCTTTGACTATCCTGTCTTTACTCAGTGCTTTTATTGTCTGGCATTGAGACTCAATGCCTGTGGACTTAGCCACTTTTCAGCTTGCCAATGCTGAGGCTTTGACAGACTCAACTATACTCGAGGACTTTTGATATATGGCATTGAGTGAACTGCCTTCACTCAATGCCTGTGGACTTAGCCGCAGAATTTCTTTGCAGACTGCTGGGCTTTGACTGTCCATACCTTACTCATCACTTTTTCACATCTGACATTGAGCGAACCGGCTTCACTCAACGCCTATGTACTTAGGATATTTTCAGCCTTTCCAACATTCTTCTTTGGCATCTGGTGTTGAGTGAACTGGCTTCACTCAACGCCTGTGGACTTAGATAGATTTTTGTCTCTCCACTTCTCTACCTTGTGACCACCTGTCACAACCACTTAGACAACTTCTCTAATCATGTTCCATGGAACATCCTGCACATGATGAGCCTAATCAAAATCAAATACATCTATTCTCTTAGTGTTGATGGTGATGCCTCTTCAAATTAAGTCTAGGGAACATTGAGGGAAATATTCCCAACAATCTTCCCCTATTTGAAGAAGGCAGAACACCCAGCAATACTAAAAAGCACTGACATAAAAAGCATATTAATTTGATGCAGCTATAAGCAATATCTGCTACATCTTCTAGCTTATGCTACTTGAGTTAACAACATATCAGTTCAATGTACTCCATTTAGCAGAATTGACTTAACATGTCTAGTCATTGCATTCTCATACCACTTGAATAACTGCTCAAGTAGTATGCCCTTTCCTTATACCACTTAATACTTAAATAGAGCACCACTAGAAGCACTTTGCTCATAATATGCACTGACTCAATATGGCTCAACATGTAGTCATTGCATTACTCATACTACTTGAATCTTTCCAAGTATTCCACACATCTAGTCATTGCATTCCTCATACTACTTGAATCTTTCCAAGTATTATGCACTAACTCAACATGACCTAGAAATGTCAAGTATTGCTTTTACATCTCCCCCTTTCCAAGTATTGCCACACATCTCCCCCTTTCTGGCTTCTTCTATAGGCAGATATCTATGGAGGGAGGTGATGGGAGAATTTATCTCTTGAGCCTAGCCTACTTCTAATATACTAGTGATCAAACTAGTAGACTGGAGAACATATATCTTGTGTTGATCCCACTGATACAACACATCACTGCAGCCACTTGACACTTGGGTGGTCCATTGATTCATTTGAGCTAGCTGGTATCATTGATCCACATGAGCTAAATCCACTCCTCCCCTTTTTATCTTCTGTAAAAGCAGCTACAGTCAGGGAAGTGATGACAGTTCCTCTTCTCCTTTAGCAGCATTGTCCTTTCAGCAGGAACAATGACTTCTCAACAATAATAATAATGATCTTTGATCCACTGTAGCAGTAGCTGGACTTTCTCCCCCTCAATAGGAGCATCTTGACTTGATCCCCCTCAGTAGGAGCATCTAGATTTACTCCCCCTCAATAGGAGCATCTTCTATCATCCTTCCTGGTAGACACTTTAGTCTATTCCAGTGTAGATAGCACTTGAACAACTTGATTCCAATGAAGGTATACCCCTTGAAAAATCCTCACATCACTGAAGGTCCTTTCCACCTACAAGAAGTAGTACAACCTGAAACAATAACAACACAAGGAGCAGCTAAAGCTATACCAAGTTCAACATACCCAACTCAAACTTGAAGGTGTTGAACTTTGCTTTATCTAGTGGCTTTGTGAAGATATCAACCACTTGCTTGTTTGTAGGGACAAACTCAAGACTAATATCTTCACACTCCATATGCTCTCTAAAGAAATGATACCTAATATCAATGTGCTTAGTCCTGATATGAGAGATAGGATTCCTAGCAATTGAGATTGCACTAGTAGAATCACAATATAAAGGAGTTCTACTTATCTAGAGGTTATTGTCCTAGAGTTGATGCTGGATCCACAACAACAGTGCACAGCAGCTACCTGCTGAGATGTATTCTAACTTAGTTGCTGAGATTGCAATACTGGTGAAAGTTATTACTTCAAGGTTAGCTAGTCACCTAGAGGGGGGGGGGGGGTGAACAGGTGTTTTAAACTTTCTTAGATCTTTGCTGTTTTCTTATTAAATGATCTAGAGCTTGTCCTTAATACCTGTAATACAAGAGAGAAACAAGCAACACAACAAGCAAACATATATTTATAGTGGTTCCCCAATTGGGTACATCCACTTTTCCTCTCACCTATCCAACTGATTTGTTGTACTAGGCACAAACTCCACCAAAATGCTCCTCAGAGCTTACACCTCAGGCCCTCACCCTTACACACAGATTCATTTCAGAATCCAAACTCAGAACCACAAGGGTTCCTACCTCAGAGCCCTGCAGTGCTCCTACACCTCAGTAGTCCATTGAATACCTACCTCAGCCTTATTTGTAAGGCCTACAACTTAGGCTTCTCAGCCCTACAACTTCAGGCATACAAACCTACTCCTAGAGTGCTGTATCACTCCTACAACTCAGTACCTATCCAGGTACCTACCTCAGTGCCCTTCCAGGAACCTACAGCTCATCCTCCTCCAAGGCCTACAACTCAGTGACAAACTTGTCACCTACAACTCAGTCACCCAACAGTCACCTACCTCAGGCACTAGGCCCTACACTCAGGGTGGGAGGATAGCCCTACCTCAGATCCACACTTGGATCCTACCTCAGAGAGTAGCACTCTCCTACCTCAGGCAATTAAGTCCTATAGCTCAGATCCAAACTTGGATCCTACCTCAGTACCCAGCAGGGCACCTACCTCAGTGAATAATTAGTTACCTATAACTCAGGCCAAAAGGCCCTACAGCTCAAATTCAGATATACTGAATCCTACAGGAGTTTATACAAAATGTTAAGTAAAAACAAAATAACTGACTAAGTGATAAATATCAGAGTCTACCTTGCTGGACTGAGTAGATATCAGTCCAGCCTACTTGCTGTAGAAGGGATGAGTCTTCTTTTACAGCCAACTTCTTCTTTGCTGCACAATTGAGCAGTTATCTGCTATTGAAGGCTTACAACCCTTCACACAACTATCTTCTCTTGCTGATAGATTGAATCAGCAAACTTGTTCTTCAAGGAACAATCTTACTAAACTAGTAGAAGCTTCAGCTATCTTTCTCTGCTTTGCAGACTTGCACAACTGGACTTGGCTGTCAAGCTCGTCGGTGAAGATTGAGTCCAACCGTCTCTCATTTTTTTTCGTTTGCTGTGTTCGTTTCCCTAATCCCATTTTATCTTTTATTTTTATATCCGTAGATTTGAATCAATGACACAATTTGAATGTGGGCCCAGCCAAGGATGGTGAGCACCACCTTCCTCAGAAGAGGATAAATAGTATCTTCCGACGCTACTGTAGCTTTCCCGCAATGGCATGAAGTACTTGGACTGAGCTCGACGATCGTCGAGCTGAGATCAACGACCTCTGTGCTGATCTCGATGAACTTCAGAATCTCCAACTTTACATTAAGTTCGACGAAATGTGAGCTCTGATCGACGAGCTATGAATATTCAAACTTCAACTTGAGCTCGACAAAAGGCGGGTTCAGCTCAACGAACTTTTAATCTTCAACCTTTAACTTGAGCTCAACGAAAGGTGAGCTCAGTTCGACGAACTTTGAATCTTCAAACTTTAACTTGAGCTCCACGAAAGGTGAGCTCAGCTCGATGAACTCTAAATCTTCAACCTTTAACTTGAGCTCGATGAAAGGCGGGCTTAGCTCGACGAACTTTGAATCTTCTAACTTTAACTTGAGCTCAACGAAAGGTGAGCTCTGCTCGATGAACTCTGAATCTTCAACCTTTAACTTAAGCTTGACGATATGTGAGCTGAGCTCGACGAACTGCGAGCTTAGCTCGACGAATTCTGAACCTCAAGCTTCTGAGTAAATCCTCAAGGAATGGTGAGCTGAGCTCGACGATCTGTGAGCTGAGCTCGACGAACTCTGATCTCAGTTCAGTGAACTCCACTTTCTGGACTTAGAAAATTTCTGCTAGCTTTGTCTCAGTGGTTCCTTCTCAACTGTCTCAATGGTTTCTTCTTCACAGCTGAGTCTCTTCTATCTCAGCGGTTCCTTATCAACTGTCTCAGTAGTTTCTTCTTCACAGCTGAGACTGTCTTCTATCTTAGCGATTTAGCAGAGACCAACACTTCTCTCATTGTTTTGTGTTGAGCTTCTCAGCTGTCTCAGCGGTTCTGCTGAGAAATTCTTCTCAGCTGTCTCAACGGTTATGCCTTAGTCAAATTATCTAACTTCTAGCTTCCTCTTCCTGTTCACCTGTACAATCAAGGACAACCTGCATGCAAGAACTCAAGCACACATCAAATACATTATGCCCCTTAACATGATTGGTGATGCCTCTTCAATCCTGAGGAACATTGTAGGGCACAATTCCTAACAATCTCCCCCTATTTGAAGAAGGCAGAACACCCATCCATGCTAAGGTGCATCAACCCAAAAATTTTTATGATAGGCCTGATGAAACATTATCATGATAACTAGCCATCCCAGTATAGGAAAAACTCCCCCTAAATGAGATGGCTTAACACTATGATTGAATAATTATTGGTACTAGTGAATTGCCAATCATTAACAAGGTAAACATTATGATTAAGATATACCTAATTATTAACTAATCCAAACAACAGTAACAAACCTGTGATTATAGGATATCTATGAAATAACAACATATTTATTAATCACAGATATATCGATGATAATTGCATGCACATTTATCACATCAATATAGTTAGGGCCAACTCATATTAATTTCATTGATAAAGATTTGGTATTGCTACACTATTGATATTCATTACAAGACATTGATTACATAATTAAAGCACCCTAAGTCTTACAGTCTCATCTCAGATCTTCTTTGATGAACTTGAATCAGCATCCTTGGTAGCAGCTGTCTTCTTCAAGTTTTCAGCTTTGTTCTCCTGCCTCTTGAAGTAAAGGAATGGCTTTGGAATATATCTGGGAGGCATTTTCTTAGGATTGCTCTTCCTTACCAGATTTTCTTTGAATACTCTTTTCCTGAAGGAATTTCTTTCCAGATGCATGATCCATTCCTCAAAAGGATAAACACTATAAATATTCTTTAAGATTTGTCCATGGCTTATCCAAGTATTGATAATGATGGATTCAGAGGCATCACTTAACTGTTCATGATCTGGATCGTCTCTGTTCTCAGCTCTCCTATTTTCCATGAACACTTCAGCCATTTGAGTTCCTTCTCTCTTTCTTCTGGTAGTAAGTTGTGCGTCCTGTGCAACACTAGCTTATGCTGGGAAGTCTAGGTCCTCTGGCCACTTTCTATCCAGGAGGGGCAGGTGTAGTGCTACCCTGGTGCCTTGAATTATATTGAAGGCTTGTTCTTCAATGAGTGTTGCTGTCTTAGCATGTCTTCTCTCACCCTTTCTGCATTCTTCACAGATGGTGTTTTGCAGTAGGGTGGTGCTGGCTTCATATTTGCTTAATATGGATTGGAGTATTCTCTCATTGTCAGCAAGCAGCTCATTTTTTAGAATTAGTGCCTCCTTCATAGAGTGGAAAGAAACATTGGTGACATGCAGATTTACATGATCTACTGCACCCTTGATCACCTCATCATTTGTACTCACATAATTCTTGACATATCCTATATCAGCTGTAGAGAGTTTTTGTCTTGTGTCCAAGGATTTCATGAGGGTGGTCAGTTTGATGCCAACAGTTCCAGCCCTATCAAACCAGGTGGTGACCAGTTTGTTTAAATGGGATATTTCTTCTTTGTTTTCCTTGACTTTGGTTGACAATTCATCTCTCAGTTTGGAAACTGTTTGGTCAACATACTCCTTGAGCGTTGTGGTCTGAGCATCTATGAGTGCTTTGATTTGGTTTACTAATTCCTCATTTGAGATAGGGGTAGATGATGTATGGCCCATTGGGGGAGGGACATCATCCTGAGCAGGGACCTGAGAAGGCTCCCACTCAACTATAACACCTATAGAAGGAAACATTTCCGTAGTTAAAGCTATATTAACACTACTAATTAAGAGGGTATGGGTATTACCTGTAGTGGGTGCAGACTCAACTATTCTGTTTACAACTTGATCCAAGTTTGTCAAATCCATCTGATCATGCTCCCCCTCAGACTGAGCATCCTTCTTTGGGATTAACCTATCAAGATAAGTATCTAATGCCTCAGAAGGATCATGGTGTAAGACCCCAACCTCGGAGATGATCGCGGGGCGATCAATCAGCACTTTTGGAGGTCTGAACAGGGGCATACGGCCAGGCACACGGCCGTGTGCCTACCCGTGTTCAGTGGTCTATTGTGGTTTTGTGCAGTCTCGAGTCAGAGAAGGACACGGCCTGAGACACACGGCCGTGTCTCAAGCCGTGTGTGGGGCACACGGCCTCGAACACGGCCGTGTTCGAAGCCATGTTCATGAAGCCCGACGATCGTTCCTGAAGCTCCAGGTAACACGGCCCGTGGCACACGGCCGTGTCAGGACCCGTGTCGATCGGCGTAACTGATATTTTGGGTTAAATCCGGGCCATCCGGATCTTTTATGTTGGATCTAACGACTGTGGGTTAACCAAGGGGGTATTAGGGTTGAGTTTGGGGCTGAATTCTCTAAGAATGGTTGAGGGTTCAAAAAGGGTGTACTCCAAACCCGCGGTCTCAATCATCCTTAACACTTCCTTAATCTCTAGCGAGGAATGACTGAATACATTCCTCACAATTTCATATCCCTCTTGGAGCTCCTTTGTGATCTTCAGCGCCATCGAGTCAGTGCGGCAAGACGCTGAAAAGGTTTCGGTCTCGACGGCTAGGGTTAAAGCTTTTAAGAGTGATGTGGCTTTTCGTTTCTTGTCTCCTTTATATATTAAATGAAAAAGGTTAAATGCCTTATCATTAGATTAACCAATTAAACATTTTTAGACTTAAGTTAATACATATAGGATTTACAGCTTGCTCTACGCTTCCTGTTATGATACATGACACTTAGTGCTTCTATTATACCTCTGAGCTCTTCTTTTATTCACTTAATGCCAGATTAATTTGTAGCTTCCCTCACTGTCTGGTTGTACATTCTATTTGTCACATTATTATACAAACATTTTATCACTTCTTACTGATTGGAAGTTATTACTTCAAGGTATAATGGAGACCTGACATGTTAATAAGCTAGTTTTATTAGCAACCTTATTTTGCACTGGTTTATATGTAATTTGGGCTTGAAAGAAAAAGCTACATAAGTTAACAATGCAGATAATTATGAAGGATAGTTTAATCATTGTTATCAACTGGTGTGCTTGATTAGATTCATCCTAAGCACATCTAACTTAATTCATGAATTTGCAAATGTAGTCTCTATACAAGAAAGAGAGACTTACCTTAAGTCTTGCTGCCTCTAGCTTTTGAGGATTACACACTTAACATCCTCAGCCTTTGTTTATTTCTTTACATGGAGCGTATTCCTTGAGCAATCATTCTGTCCCAAACATTTGCCTGGAACATCCATTGTCCAAGTATCAAGTCTTATTTAGACAGGTACTTGGACTATCCTGCAAAATAGAATTCATTTACCCTTAGGCACCCAACAATAGTTAGGTCCTAGGTTCTTGTTAGTATTATAAAACTTTAGCCCAACTCTCTGCCTTGGCTGAGCACCTTTCTGTCCACTAGCCACATTCAGGTTGTGCCAACAATCAATGGCAAAGTGGCCCACCTTCCCACAACACCAAAATTTATGAATGTTGTATCTTCTCTTCAGGACATCACATAATTGCTGTCTATGAGAGATGTGAGCAGCTCCAGATTTTGCTGGAAAAGCATTGCATGATGCTGCTTCCTTCTTCCTGAATGAAGGTGCCGAGGAACTAAATACAGCTGGTCCTGGATAGGCCAATTGTATTTTTGGAGCCTGCCATCTAGTGGTCTCTCTCATCTCTTTAGATACAGGATATTTGGATCCAAATATAAAGAGCTTATCCTGAGCTTTATGGCTAGAGTGTACAGAAACACTCCTTTTAAGATCACGTGTCTTTTACCCCACTTGTAAAGCACACATTTGATTGATCCTCAAGGGGAGGTGCAAACTTGACAGTTTTAGAAGGTAAATTCACCATTTTAAATACTGTCAACTTATTAGGGAATTCAGATTTGAAATGATGATGAGTGTGATTAATACCCAGCTTCCAAGGAACTTGGCAGGTTATAGCTTTTTGCAACTGACCCTGTGACTGGGAAGGGTTAATCACAATCCCCAATTTCTCTGTGTACTTTTTGATCCAGATATCTGATATGCTTATTCTTCTCTTCTAGAAGCTTGGTCTGACACTCAAGACTTTTCTTGAGTTTAGACACCTTATGACTCTTCTTACTAAACTCAATAAATTTATTGTTATAGAGAGTTTTATAAGGCTTCAGGACTTCAATCTCCTTTGCTTGCCTTTTGACAAGATTTTTGCTCTTTCTTAGAGCATCTAGGAGTAGTCCATATTGGTCAATCAATTGATTGACATCAGTCTCAGAGTCTGAGCAATCTTCATCATAGGATGAAGATGCATCAGTGTTTGGACTAGTTTCATACTCAGAGGAAGATGAAGGAATGGAGAGAGGTTGTACCTTGATTGATTCTGGATATGCTGACTCCTTTCCTCTTCAATTATTGCCAACAGCCCCTGGCATCCATAGTCTTCTTCATCCTCCTCATTGTCACTGTCAGAGTGTGACAGAGTGGCTCTTATCCTTATCCTGGCAGCATGATATTCCTCTTCTTCTTTTGGATCTAAAACAATAGATATAAGCCTTATATAGGCTTCTTCCTCTTCATCTTCAGATTCTAAGGAGGAAGAATCTGTCAAGCTTCTCTCCTTCTTAGCCACAAAGGACTTCTCTTTCTTCTTGTCCTTATGGTGATGGGGATGCTTTTTCTTCTTCTTCTCATCTTCTTCCTTCCTTTTGACTGGGAAGTCAGCAATGACATGCCCAACCTTACTTCAATAATAACAGATGACATTAAAAGAAATCTGTTTACTAGTTTTAGGGGCATATTTGTCATCCTTGGATGACTTCATATGGTAAGAGGATGAAGATGGCCTTATCCTCTAGTCCTTCTTCTCCATGAACTTCTAAAATTACCTGGAGAAGGCAGCTAGATCTTTATTAGACAAGTGGTTGTCTGATGAGCTTGACTCAGAGTTTTTTGAGCTTGATTCAGCTTCCCTCCTTGGTTGTGCGGGAGTCTTTCTTCTGATACTTCTTAAGGCTTCTGCCTTGAATTCCACAAACTTATCCTTGGACTTGGATTGGCTGCTCTTCTCCTCTTCTAGTCTAGCAGCAAGCTGCATTTTATAGGATATCATCTTTCCAAACAAAGTTGGTGGAGGAGTATCTGCCAACTTAGCCATTTCCCTAATGGCACAAATCTTGGTATACCAGTCTCTAGTGAGAGATCTAAGGAACTTATCATTCAACTCATAGTTGCTGAAGACCCTACCATATGTTCTTAGTTCATTGACTGTCCTAAAGAACCTCTCAAAATAGTCAGCTATTTTTTCAGATTGGCTTTGTCTTAAATCCTCATACTCTTGGTTGAGCATGGACTTCCTATCATCTCTAACTTTCTTCTGAGCCTTCCATATTGACCACAAGAGTGTCCCACATTTCTTTGGAGGTCTTCCAATGTACAAGATTTTGGAAGGTTGAGTCATCAATGACACTGGTAATAATATTTTGTGCCCTCTTATCCATGGTAGACAACACTACCTAATCTCTATCCAACTCTATATATGCCTTGGGCACTCTCAGAGTTGGATCTATGGTGGAAGCCTTTGTGGGGGATAAAAGGACCTTCCACAACTGTTATATAGATCCTAGGGTCAAACGACTTCATGAACAACCTGACCCTTTGCTTCTAGAGACCAAATCCTTCCTTCCTGTAGATTGGTGGTTTAATGGCTCCTAGCTCCTTATAGTTCATTCCTGACCCCATACTTATATCTTATATATAATCTTGGAGATATACTCAGATTGTTAAATCCATTTTGAGTGACCTCCTTCTGGTACCACTTGAAAGTTATTACTTCAAGCTTAGCTAGTCACCTAGAGGGGGGGGGGTGAATAAGTGTTTTAAACTTTCCTAGATCTTTTTGCTGTTTTCTTATTAAATGATCTAGAGCTTGTCCTTAATACCTGCAATACAAGAGAGAAACAACCAAAATAGCAAGCACACAAATATTTATAGTGGTTCCCTAATTGGGTACATCCACTTTCCCACCAACCTATTTAACTGATTTGTTGGACTTGGCACAAACTCCACCAAAATGCTCCTCAGAGCTTTCATCTCAGGCCCTCAGACTTACACATAGATTCTCTTAAGAATCCAAACTCAGAACCACAAGGATTCCTACCTCAGTGCCCTGCAGTGATCCTACAGCTCAGTGGTCCAATGACTACCTACCTCAGCCTTATTTCTAAGGCATACAGCTCAGGCTTCTTAGCCCTACAACTTCAGGCACACAACCCTTCTCTCAGAGAGCTGCAACACTCCTACAACTTAGTACCTATCCAGGTAACTACCTCAGTGCCCTTCCAGGCACCTACGACTCAGCCTCCTCCAAGTCCTATAACTCAGTGACACACTTGTCACCTACAACTCAGTACCCAACAGTCACCTACCTCAGGCACTAGGCCCTACACTCAGGCTGGGAGGATAGCCCTACCTAAGATCCACACTTGGATCCTACCTTAGAGAGCAGTACTCTCCTAACTCAGGAAATTAAGTCCTACAACTCAGATCCACACTTGGATCCTACCTCAGTACCCCAGCAGGGCACCTACCTCAGTGACTAATTAGTCACCTACAACTCAGGACAAAAGGCCCTATAGCTCAGATTCAGATATACTGAATTCTACAGAAGTTTATACAAAATGTTAAGTAAAAATAAAACAATTGACTCAGAGATAAATCTCAGAGTCTACCTTGCTGTACTGAGCAGATATCAGTCCAGCCTACTTACTGTAGAAGGGATGAGTCTTCTTCTTCAACCAACTTCTTCTTTGCTGCAGAGGCGAGCAATTATCTTTTTTTGAAGGCTTACAGACCTTCACACAGCTATCTTCTCTTGCTGATAGATTGAATCTGCCAACTTGTTCTTCAAGGAACAATCTTGCTTAACTGGAAGAAGCTTCAACTATCTTTCTCTGCTTTATAGGCTTGCACAACTAGACTTGGCTGTCAAGCTAGTCGGTGAAGATTATGTCCAACTGTCTCTCATTTCTTTTTCGTTTGCTATGTTCATTCCCCTAATCCCATTTTCTCTTTTCTTTTTATATCCATAGATTTGAATCAACGACACAATTTGAATGTGGGCCTAGCCAAGGATGGTGAGCACCACCTTCCACAGAAGAGGACAAATAGTAGCTTCCGGTGCTACTGTAGCTTTCTCGCAACAACATGAAGTACTTGGACTGAGCTCGATGATCGTCGAGCTGAGATCGACGAACTCTGTGCTGAGCTCGACGAACTTAAGAATCTCTAACTTTATATTAAGCTCGATTAAATGTGAGCTCTGCTTGACGAACTCTGAATCTTCAAACTTCAACTTGAGCTCGATAAAAGGCGGGTTCAGCTCAACGAACTTTGAATCTTCAACCTTTAACTTGAGCTCAACGAAAGGTGAGCTCAGTTCGATGAAATCTAAATCTTAAACCTTTAACTTGAGCTCGACGAAAGGCAGGCTCAGCTCGATGAACTTTGAATCTTCAAACTTTAACTTGAGCTCAACGAAAGGTTATCTAAGCTCGATGAACTCTGAATCTTCAACCTTTAACTTGAGCTCGACGATCTGTGAGCTGAGCTTGATGAACTACGAGCTGAGCTCGATGAATTATTAACCTCAAGTTTCTGAGTAAACCGCTCAAGGAATGGTGAGCTGAGCTCGACGATTTGTGAGCTTAGCTCGACAAACTCTAAACTCAGTTCGACGAACTCCACTTTCTGGACTTAAAAAGAATCTGCTGGCTTTGTCTCAGCGATTCCTTCTCAACTGTCACATCGGTTTCTTCTTCACAACTGAGACTCTTCTGTCTCAGTGGTTCCTTCTCAACTGTCTCAGTGGTTTCTTCTTCACAGCTGAGACTATTTTCTGTCTTAGCGGTTTAAGTGAGACCAACACTTCTCTTAATGTTTTGTGTTGAGCTTCTCAACTATCTCAGCGGTTTTACTGAGACATTCTTCTCATCTGTCTCATCAATTATGCCTTTGTCAAATTATCTGACTTCTAGCTTCCTCTTCCTGTTCACCTCTCCAATCAAGGACAACCTGCATGCAAACTCAAGCACACATCAAATACATTATGCCCCTTAGCTTGATTGGTGATGCCTCTTCAAATCCTGAGGAATATTGTAGGGCACAATTCCCAACAAATGGGTTGCTTCTTGCTGTTCCAAGACACTAGTCTTCCTCCAAAGAATTGTTAGGTGCCTGAAGTGCTCTTCCTGTCCTCTTTTAGCCTGCAAAGTCTGCATCTGAATAGCCTGTTAGTTCAAAATTCCTATTTCTAGGGTACCGTAGGCCAAGATCTGGTGTGACCTTAAACTACCTCAAAATCGTCTTAGCAGCAAAATAGTGAGATTATTTAGGGCTAGTCTGATACCAAGCACAAACACATATAGCATACATGATGTCTGGCCTGCTTGTAGTAAGATATAGGAGGGAGCCAATTATCCCTTTATACAAAGTTTCATCAACAGGTTTCCCTGCGTCATCTTTACCTATAAGCATACTTGACCCCGTGGGAGTTTTCATGGTGAAGGCATTCTCCATGCCAAACTTTTTGATCAACTCCCTTGTGAACTTAGACTAGGATATGGATAATCCATCATCGTTTTATCTTACTTGGAGGCCCAAGAAGAACTTAAGTTCACCTATACTGTTCATCTCAAATTTTTCATGCATAAGTTTGACAAACTTCCTGCAAATGTTATCATCAGTAGATCCCAAGATTATGTCATCTACATATATCTGGACTAGGATGATCTTTCCCTCAGATTCCCTTCGAAAATGGGTCTTGCCTATCTTTCCCCTTGAGAATTTGTTCTCAATGAGAAAGCAAAACAATGTCTCATACCGTGCTCTATGGGCTTACTTCTGCCCAAATAGAGCTTTCCTAAGTCTATAAACAAATTCAGGGGAGTTAGAATAAACAAAACCTTGAGGTTGCTCAACATAGATTACTTACTTTAAGTCACCATTCAGGAAGGTTGACTTCACATCCATCTGGTATACTTTAAATCCTTTGAATGCAGCATATGCAAGGAAGAGTCTGATGGCTTCCAATCTTGCTACCGGGGCAAAGGTTTGATCAAAATCAATACCTTCTTCTTGTATGTACCCCTTAGATACTAGCCTTGCCTTGTTCTTGATTATAATGTCATTTTCATCAAGTTTATTCCTGTAAATCCACTTGACTCCAATGACATTATATCTTTTTGGTCTGGGAACCAGCTTCCGGACCTTGCACCTTTTAAACTGGTTCAGTTCCTCTTGTATTGCTACAATCTAGAACTGATCTATGTTGGCCTCTTAAAATCTCTTGGGCTCATCCCGTGAAAGAAAACTTGCATACATTGATGTATTTAGGATCTTGCTTCTTGTTAGCACTCCTTGGTGTGCATCACCAATAATATGGTGTCTTGGATGATATCTTAGATGCCTGATAGCTAGAGGCAATCTTCTTTCAACATTATCTTCAGCAGCAGCTTCTTGTTGATCTTCATCCACTTCAAGTGTGCCTTGCACTTCATTTGGAATATCCACTCCATCTTTGATTCCTGGAGCAGCTTACTTGATGCTTAAATTTTCCATCATCAGCTCTGTACCTACAGTACTAGAAGAGGAGCTTGACAACTCACTGTTAATCATGGTAGACTCATCAAAGGCTACATGTACATACTCTTCTACAACTTGGCTTTTCAAGTTATAGATCCTATAGGCTTTCCTATGATTGTTGTACCCAACAAAAATCCCATCAAAGGACTTAGCAGCAAACTTAGTCACATAGGACTTAACATTATGAAGCATATAACACTTGCTACCAAAGTTCCTGAGATAGCCCAGGTTTGGTTTTCTGCCCTTCAAGATCTCATAGGGAGTCTACTTGTGGTTCTTGGTGAGAGAGGCTCTGTTAAGGACATGAGATGCAGTATTCACTGCCTCAGCCCAGAAATATTCTGGGAGAGATGTGTCACTCAACAAGGTCCTTCCAACCTTTATAAGAGTTCTATATTTCCTCTCAACAATCCCATTTTGCTGGGGTGTTCTTGGAGAAGAAAACTCTTGATGAATCTCTATCTCTTCACAGAACTTTGTCATGCTATCAGACTAGAATTCAATCCCATGGTCACTTCTGATTTTGACCACAATACTATCAAACTCATTCTGAATTTGGTTGACAAACTTCATGAATATATCAAGGGTTTCATTCTTTTTCTTAATAAAGAATACCCAAGTAAACCTAGAATAGTCATCAACCACCAATAGGGTATAAACTTTCCTACCTAGACTATGAACTGGCATAGGACAAAACAAGTCCATATACAAGAGGTATAAACACCGCACAGAGTCTTTGGTCCCAATGCCCTTGAAGGATGGTTTGGTCTGCTTGCTCTTTTGGCATGCTGAGCAAATGCTTTCCTTAGTGCATTTCATCTTGGGACCATTCCTAACTAGCTCTTCACTAAAGGCTTGCCAATAGTCTTATAATTCAAATGAGCTAGTCTCTTGTGCTATTGCACACAATAAGAATTTTTCTCATTTGCCACTAGAATAATTGGAGAGTCTGTATCTAGAAATAGAAAGTTTAAGCAATAAACATTTCCACTCCTACTGCCTGTCAAGATGACCTCTTGGTCACTTGACCTCTTAATATGGCACTCATCCTTGTGGAAGACAATGACATAGCCCAGATCATCGAGTTGGCTTATGCTTATAAGGTTGTGTTGCAACCCTTCAACATAAGCTACTTTTGATATGATGACTATGCCATTGGTAATCTTACAATAGCCTCTTGTCACTCCTCTATATAAACCACCAATGATAACCTTCAGTCCATCCTTTATTGGAGTGTACTCTTATAAGTTGCTCCTTGTCAAAGTCATGTGCTTGGAACAACCACTATCCAAGTACTGTATAGGGGTATGAGCACTTGGACTAACCTGCATCACATAATTTATTTTACCTCAGGACCCAAATATCTATTGGGTCCAAGGTGCATGTTAGTTTTAAAATGGACTTGTCTACCATCAGCTTTTCTGACTGATAGACTAACACTAGCTCTAGACACAGTAGGATTGTTCCAGCAATCTAAGGCAAAATTCCCCACCTAGCCACAACACCAGCACTCATGAATCATACCTTCTCTTCTGAGCAGGTCCTGCAGTTGGGTTAACTACTGACTGTACAAAAGGAAGAGGTGCATCAGCCTTCTTCAAATTCCTTTCAGCAAGGATTTGATTGAAGGTAAGTCTTCTAGCAGGATTCCTTGGCTGGCTCTGACTGCCCTTTACAGCAGTCTTCTTTGCAGATGACATGTTGTTTATAGCATTAGAGATATCTAGATTTGGCCTGCTAACAGATTTACACTTGGTTTTAATTTTTGCTGGATGGGCTTGAGTGAAGGAAGTTGCCTTGTTCTTGAGAGTGGGGGCTAGGGTACCAAAAATAAATGGTCTAGGATAGGTAATTTGGATATCCTCATAGGGATCCTTAAAGGCACTCACTCCCCTACTATACCTTCCACCATAGCTGTGAACCTCTTTGTTCACACTAATGGATCAACCATTCATCCAGTGAGCATAGATGCTCTCTTGGTCATACCTATTTGAAGGTAACTGAACTTTCCTAAAAGGATTGGGAGGCTTGGAAGCCAAAGGCTGAGATGGAGCTTTGCACTTCCCTTTGGAAGGGGCAAATCTAGTGTTTCCCTCAAACCCCAACCCCTTTTTATCCTTCTGAGAGGAGAAGGAGTCTATCAAGGGCAATAATGTATTGGGCTTAAAGAAACTATCCACAATTCTCTTTTCCCTCTAGAGCTTCTCTTTAAGGTCCCTTTTGAGACTATTCTTGAACATTATGGTGCCAAACTGGATTAGAGTTAAGACCTTAAGGTTGATAATCTCCCTGTCCTTCTAATCCAGCAAAGATGTTATCTCAGCATGCTGTGCAGCAGCTAGCTGAAGAGAGGCAATCTCCACATCTTGCTTTTTAGTCAACTTCTTGAACTTCTTAAAGGAATCAAGAAGTTCACCGTACCTATCAATCAATTGATTGACATTTTCCTCAGAAACCGAGCCCTCTTCACCATTGGATGAAGAAGCATCAGAGTCTGGACTAGTCTCATAATCTGAGTCAGAAGATGAGCTGGATAAGGAATGTACCTTGACTGGACCAGGCAATCCCTAGCTGGATTCATCATTAGACCTTTCCATTAGCCTATAGAAATTGATACAATCTTGTTCATCTTAATCATCCACCTCTAAATCACTATTTGAATGTGATAGAGGGCCCTGATCCCTATCCTGGTAGCAGGATAGTCTTCAGCTTCTACTTCAGCTCCTTCTTCAATAGGAATAGCAACCAACCCAATATAGGCTTCTTCTTCTTCAGACTCAGATGAAGATGAGTTAGTACAACCCTTCTCCTTATTTGTAATGAAGGACTTATCCATCTTGCCCTTGTGCTGGCGAGCCTTTTTCTCACCATCCTCTTTTCTCTTCACTGGGCAGTCAGCAATAACATGCCTAGGTTTGATGCAATTGTAGCAAACAACTTTAGAGGATAAAAATTTACATGTCTTAGAGTCATACCCGCCTCCCTTAGAGAGCTTCTTCTCTGCCTTATAGTAGTCCTCCTTGTGATCAGAGGAGGAGGAAGGTTTGCTCCTCCACTACTTTATCCTCATCATTTTTTGAAGCTGTCTGGAGAAGATAGCAAAGTATTCATATGACATGCTACTGTCAGATGAACTTGGCCCAATGCTGTTTGAGTCAGCAGGCCCCTTGGAGGAGAGGGAATCTTCTCCTTGCCCTTCTTGGTGCTCTCTGCTCTGAAGTCCAAAGACTTTTCCTTGGCCTGGGGTTTGCTGATGGTCTCCTCCTCTTTCCTTACAGCTAGCTGCATCTTATAAGAGAGCAGCTTTCCAAATAGATTATGAGGAGGAGTATAGGCTAGCTTGGACACCTCAGATGGCACATATCTTGGTGTCCCAGTATCTAGTGAGAGACCTCAGGAGCTTGTCATTAAGCTCATAATGACTAAAGACCCTCCCATAGGTCATCAGGTCATTTACTATCCTGAAGAATCTTTCATAGCAGTTAGTTATCCATTCTCCCTTAGACTGCGTGAAAGCCTCATACTCCTTGTTAGCATGTACTTCCTATCATCTCTAACCTCTTCAGTTCCCTCCATGTAGACCACAAGAGTGTCCCACATCTTCTTGGAGGATTGGCAGTGAACAAGATTTTGAAAGGTAGAATCATCTATGGCACTAACAATAATGTTCTGTGCCCTCTTATCCCTAGTGGCCAAGATGACTTCATCCTTGGTCATCTCTGAGTATTTATTTGGTGTCTGGACTGTTGCATCCAGAACTGTGACCTTTATGAGGATGAAAGGTCCCTTTTTGACTATCACAAAGATCCTTGGGTAAGAGACTTCCATAAACAGCCTGACACTCTCTTTCGAGATTCCAAAACTCTCCTTCCTGTAGATGAGGAGTTTCATGAAACCTATCTCCTTATGGTTCTCTCCTTAACCTATTAGTATACTTGCTTCAAATACCCTTGGAGATCTAATCTGACTGTTAAGTCTTTCTTGAGCAACCTGTCTCTGATACCACTTGAAAGTCTTTAATTATAAGGTAGCTAATCACCTAAAGAGGGGGGGGGGGTGAATAGGTTTTTGGTCTTTTATAATTTTCCCTTTACTTAGTGTGTTGTGGGTGAGTTAAATAATGCTTCCAAGATAGCCACACAAAGCACACTCAAGATTTATAGTGGTTCCTTAGATTATAGTACGTCCACTTTCCCTTACCTTTCTAATAGTTTGTTAGACAAGGCCCCTTCTCCAAAACTCAGCTCCTTAGAGCTTATAACACAGATCCCTCAGGATCTCTTAGTCTCCTCCAAGACCGACAACTACGGCACAAAGCCTACCTTAGAGAAAGCTTGCTCTTACAACTCAGTGGTCAAAAGACCACCTACCTCAGACTTGAGCACAAGTCCTATAGCTCAAGTTATGGTGGTTAGCCCCACAACTCAGAGAATTATACTCTCCTACCTCAGATTTGTTAAGACCCTATGTTGGAATACCTTATTACAAATTTGGGCAAGGATCACTATGTTTTTAGGAAATTGGTTTGACCTTGTTGTATAGTTGAAAAGGTCAAATTAGAATGAGCCTAAGGGTTAGAATTTAGGTTTGAAGCTGCCCCCAAGACCATTCAAAGATCAGGATTCAGTGCTGAGCCTAAGGCAATTTTTGTCGAGCTCAGGTCGACGAAACGTCGAACTCAGTTCGACGTTCTCTGAGCTCAATTCTGCAAGTCGACGAACTCCGGTCGACGATCTTCGAGCTCAGATCGACGTTTTTTCTTCAGCTATTTTCCTAGTCGCTGAGCTCAGTTCGACGATCGTAGAGCTCAGGTCGACGTTTTCTGTCTCTAGTATAAATCCAATCTCTGAGCTCAGTTCGACGATAGCTGAGCTCAGGTCGATGTTTTTTTTGTGAAAGATCGACGCTTTCTGAATTCAAATTCAAGAATAGTTTTGGAATTCTTTCAGAGTTATTTCCTGCATTTATTGCAAAGGATTATGTAGCCGTTTCAAGAAATCTGGAGCAAGTTTCAAGGAAGGCTAAAAAGAATGTTACTTAGGACTTTCCCCAGAGACAGTTGTCATTTATGAAAGTCATTTATGACTGAGTAACGACCATCTAAGTCAGAATCTGATATACTCCTACAGAATATGTTTTTGACAGTGATACAATAAGATATGCAAGAGATATACAGGATCATTAGATTTTAAAATAAGAGTTACAGAAGAGAGATCAAAATATACTCTGATCAAGAACTCATCTTCTGGAACATATAGATTCACTGAGTCAAAATCTTCAAGAACACAAGAAAGTTTTCTGTGGGGGAAATCATCTGCTATTCTACTCCTCCAAATCCTCAAGTGTTCAAAAGCTTCAACATCAAGGACTCCAGACATCACACATTTCAGCATCTACTGAAATCATCTTTTGCTGGAGATCTGAAGCACCTGAAGACCTATCACCCTAGCAAAGCTCACCTTCCTGAACCTTACAGATCTCAGGGGGAGCTTTAGCTTCATCTTCCACTTGTCTTCTCTCAGACTGTTGACAGAGAAGAACAACTCAACTCTTTCTTTCTTTTTTCCTTTCCCTCCTATAAAAGGGTTTTTTCAAAACTCCCTTCAAAAGTTCTGAGACTGGTTTCTGAGACCTTGTCAAAACTCAGTGGTGGCAAGACACCTTATCAAAAAAATCTAGTTTTGGTTTTTGAGCACCTTATCAAAAGCTCATTGGTTCCCAGGACACCTGATCAACTATTCCTTCAGTGGATTCCTACCTAGGGTGGTAGAAGAGTGGATGTACCCAGGTTATTGGGGAACCACTATAGATCCTTGTGTCATCTGGTTGCTGTGTGTTTGACTTTGCTGTATGCTGTGTGATTTCTTAGTTCTTGCTTTAGTTTTTATTTCATCACAAGCACCTTACACATATACATAAATTAAGTCTTCCACTGCTTTATAGTTTTAATTGTAAATTATTTTAAAAATACTCTATTCACCCCCCTCTAGAGTTAAGGTAGATCTTTTCCTCACTTTCAATTGGTATCAGAGCCAGGTTGGTTATTCAACACTTGAATTTTCAACAGATTGGTTGAGCAGGCTAACACCTGAACCAAAAGATCCTTGATAAGATAAACCTTCTATAGAGGATAGTTATTACTTTTTTATTATATTTATTTTCATACAAAACCATGACACAAAACAAAGATTATGCTAGCACCAGACCTGCAGTGTGCAACCTCTCTAAGTTTGCACTTTGGAAGGCAAGGATTAAGCTTTACATGAATTCTATTGATTATGACATTTTTAATTCTGTTTTGACAGTTTGTCCAAGACCCCCAGTGATCACAAGTACAAGTGTTGTTCCACCTCCTTCAGGAACAGATGCAGAAATAAAGAAATGGAAAGTTGCAGATGCAAAGGCTTTGAATATCCTTGCTCAAACCATGTCTGATGAGATATTCCAAAAGGTGGCTGAATGCAGTTCAGCAAAAGAGATATGGGACAAGTTATCTTAAATTGTCTCAGGATCTGCTGATGAAAGGAAGGACAGGAGATCCCATCTCATATCTCAATATGAGAATTTCAAGAAAGGAGAAGCTGAGTCAGTTGCAGATATGTACAATAGGCTCAGTCTGATAGTTAGTGAGTTGAAAACATTGGATAAGGAGATCACACTAACTGAACTAAATGACAAGATCCTTATGTGCTTCCCTAGCACTTGGGACACAAGGATCTGGCCAATCAACGATGCCAGAAGCCTAACTGAGATTACTACTTAAGCTCTTTTGGGCAAGCTCAAGTCTTATGAGCTGTTCATCAAGAATAGGGAAGAAGAGCAAAAGACTGTTTCTCCAGTCATCAGAAAGGAGAAGACCATTGCTTTCAAAGCCATAGAAGAGAAGCCTGAAGACAAGGTCACAGGGAATGAAGAATTGATGAGCTTGCTGGCCAAAAGATTCTATAAGATGGCCAGGAAAGATTTCAGAAAGAGGTCATCCAGAGGGCATGAGAAGCCAAGGTATGACAAATCAAATAATAAAGAAATAATCTGTTTTGGATGCAGGAAACCAGGCCATATTGTGCCTGACTGTCTAGAAAATCAGAACAAGGACAAGAAGGACAGGAAAGATAGGAGAAAAGATAAGGACTCCAAAGGAAACAACAGCAACAAATCCTCCTCCAACAAAAATAAACATATAAGGAAGGGGTTTGTAGCTGAAAGCTGGAGTGATACTGAAGAAGAATCAGAAGCCTCATCAAGCTTAAGTGATGATGAGGATGATGCTGAAGAAAAGGAATTCTGCATGATGGCTATCAATGCCTCTCAGCAAAATTCTGATGCAGAATAGGAATCAGACTCAGAATCTGAAACTCAAACTGAAGAAAACCAGGTAATTGACTCCTTTGACTTTGACTCAGAGGACTTTAGGTATGAATTTAAGGCACTTTGTTTATACCTGTTAAAATCTGAGAAAGAGATTATCTCTCTCAGAAATCAATTATCTGAACATAGCACCTTAAAATCAGACAACCTCAAACTCTCTGAGGAGTTAGAATGTTGTAGGGAGGAGATAGCTTCACTGAAAAGTGAGCTATCCCAGGAAAAGAAGTTTAAAGAATCCCTTAATGGGAGAAGCATCAGACTGATGGACATCACAAGCATAGTGAACTCAAGATTCAACAGTACACTGGGCTTGGGTGCTTCATCCAACCAACCTATAGTATTAACAATCCCAATGAAATTTATTTCTGATAAAGGAAAGGGTGTTGTAGAGGTAGCTAGGAAGAATCCTGATTTACCTAAGGAAAATAAAGTTCAACAGAAAACGTCGAACAGAGGTCGACGATCGTCGAACAGAGCTTGGCGATCTCAGGTTGGTCCGTCAAACTCAGATCGACGACTTCTGAACTCTGAACTCTGGTATAGTCGATCTTCGAATGGAGCTCGACGATCTGACCCAAGATCGTCGAACTCAGCTCGACGATCGTCGAACGGAGCTCAGAGCTTTGAACATTCTTTTAGAGGTAAATCTAAAATCAATCCTAGAAGTCCCACATTCCAAAGCTTCAACCCTTATACTGAATGGATAGTGCCTCCTAGGAGATACCATCCTGAAGGATATAAGAGTCAGCCAGGGATGTCTTTTATTTCTGAGTTTAAAGGTTATCAACCTAGACCCAAGGTAAACTGGGTCAAAAACATATAAATTGTTTATGTGCAGGTAAAGACCTATCCAGCAATGAACCAACAATGGTATCTGGATAGTGGGTGCTCAAAGTACATGACAGGTAGTAAGGACAATCTCACATCCTTCAAAGCCAAACTTGGACCCAAAGTTATCTTTTGAGATTCAAACTTTGGTCAAACAAAAGGATATGGTGCTGTTCAGAATGGCTCAGTCACATTCAAGAAGGTGGCTTATGTGGAAGGACTGAAGCACAACCTAATCAGCATCAGTCAACTCTGTGATGAAGGATATCAAGTGACATTTAACAAATCCTTATGCAAGATCAAGTCAGAGGATAACACAATAATGTTAACAGGTAAAAGGAAAGGTAACATTTATCTTGTAGATTTTCTTTCAACCAACATAGATATCTGCTTATTTAACTAAGTCTGCAAACCAAATGATTTATGACATAAGAGACTAGGACACTTAAACCTTAGAACCATTGCTAGGCTATCCAAGGATAACCTTATTAGAGGACTACCTTCTGGCCCCTACAAGAAGGAAGGACTCTACAGGGCTTGTCAATTAGGCAAGCAAACTAAAAACAGTTTTAAGTCACTTAATAAGAGTGATTCACCTAGGATTTTGTATCTGTTACACATGGATCTTTTTGGACAAATTACAGTACAAAGCTTAGGAGGAAAATCTTACACTTTAGTGATTGTAGATGACTTATCTAGATTCACTTGGGTATTCTTTCTGAGGAAGAAGTCTGATAACTTTAAATGTTTGACAGATTTTCTCAAATGCATACAGATTGAGTTCAATACTCACATTTCCCAGATCAAAAGTGATCATGGGACAGAGTTTGATTCTCTTCTCATGCAAGAGTTCTGTCAGAGTAAAGGGATCAGACATACTTTCTCAGCTCCTAGAACTCCTCAACAAAATGGGGTAGTTGAAAGGAAAAATAGAACCCTAATTGAATCTGCTACTACATTGTTGACAGATGCTCACCTTCCTCTATCTTTTTGGGCAGAGGCAGTGAACACCTCCAACCATGTGTTGAACAGAAGTTTGATACATAAACTGAAGGGCAAGACTCCCTATGAATTGCTCAAAGGGAAGAAACCTAAAGTAGATTACTTCAAAATTTTTGGCTCCTTTTTTTATACTCATAATAATGACAAGAAGTATTTAGCAAAATTCCAAGCTAAAGCTGATGAAGGAGTGTTTCTGGGATACTCCATGATCAGTAAAGCTTATAGGGTTTATAATAAAACTTCTCTTAAAATTGAAGAATCTGTTCATGTATCTTTTGAAGAGACTAACATGTGTTACAAGGAGAAGTCTACTTCTACCATGAAACCAGTGCAGGTACACTCTCTTTTGGAAAATTTGGACATGTTATACATTGTAGAAAAGGATTCAGTACATTCACCTATCCAATAAAGAGCTAAAATCAGTGAAGATGAATAGGATACTCAACAACTTGATGTTCAACATCTTGGAGAAAACCATTTTGAAGAGCCAGTTGTTGTTCCACAACAGGAAACAACAACACAGGTTGGTGAACAATCAACACCTCCTGTTAATTTAGTAACAACAAGAGATCACCTAATCTCCCAAGTGATTGGAAACATCTCAGCTGGTGTGCAAACCAGAAATCAGGTCAACCAGAACCTGATGCACACCTACTTTTTATCTCAAGTTGAGCCTCAATCCATTCAAGATGCAGAACAAGATCCACACTGGATCATTGCTATGCAAAAGGAACTACATCAATTTGAGAGGAACAAAGTTTGGGAGCTAGTACCAAGGCTTAAGGATCACTCAATAGTTGGAACAAAGTGGGTGTTCAAAAACAAGTTGGATGATCAAGGAGTTATTGTAAGGAACAAGGCAAGGCTAGTTGCTCAAGGTTATTCTCAAGAAGAAGGGATAGACTATGACCAGACCTTTGCACCAGTGGCAAGGTTAGAAGCCAAAAGAATATTCCTTGCTTATGCAGCTCACAAAGGATTCAAGGTCTACCAAATGGATGTGAAGAGTGCATTTCTCAATGGAGACATCAAAGAGGAAGTCTATGTTAGACAAACTCCAGGTTTTATCTCTCCAACTTATCCTGACCTTGTTTTCAAATTGCATAAAGCATTATATGGTCTCAAGCAAGCTCCTAGAGCATGGTATGAGACCTTAGCATGCTTTCTTCTGAAAAATGATTTTATAAGGGGTAGAGTAGACCAAACTCTCTTTATTAGAACCCATAAGTCCCATACCCTACTAGTACAAATATATGTAGATGATATCATATTTGGTTCTACTGATTCAAATTTGTGCAGAAGGTTCTCTAACTTAATGCATTCTAAATTTGAAATGAGTAGCATGGGTGAGTTTTCCTTCTTTCTAGGATTGCAAGTCAAACAACATGTTGAAGGCATATTTATTTCTCAAACCAAGTATGCAAAAGAATTGGTTAAGAAATTTGGTATGTCTGAAGCATCTTGTATGAAAACACCTATGCCTACCAATGCTATATTAGATACTGATGAACATGGTGAACATGTTGATCAGACAACATATAGAGCAATGATTGGCTCTCTATTGTACCTTACAGCTAGTAGACCTGATATAATGTTTGCTACATGTATATGTTCTAGGTTCCAAGTAAGCCCTAGAGAGTCACACCTAACATTAGTTAAGAGGATTCTTAGGTATGTGAAAAGTTGTCCAAATCTAGGACTCTGGTATCCAAAAGACTCAGGATTTTAATTAACTGGATTTTCAGATGCTGATTATGCTGGATGTAGAGTAGACAGGAAAAGAACTAGTGGAACTTGCCAGTTCCTTGGTGATAGATTTGTTTCCTGGTTCTGTAAGAAACAGACATCTGTGTCCACTTCAACTGCTGAAGCTGAATACATGGCAGCAGGAAGTTGTTTCTCACAGATTCTGTGGATTCAAAACCAGCTCCTAGACTATGGCTACAACTTAGAAGGATCAAAAATATTTTGTGATAACACTATTGCTATCTCTATAGCACAAAATCCGGTCCTGCATAGTAGGACAAAACATATAGAGATTAGGCATCACTTCCTAAGAGACAATATAGAGAAAAATTAAATTAAATTCAATATGTCCCAACTGATTTGCAAAGGGGAGATATTTTCACCAAACTTTTGGATGAAAAGAAACACACCTTCTTCTTAAATAGGGTAAGAATGTTAGATGGAGGAAGTTTAAAATAAATCCCAAGATTTTTAAAATCTAAAAACAGACCAAGACTAGGCTAAAAACTTGTATTTTCTAGTGTCTGTTGGTTCTGTTTTGTCTCTGAACTGCGCTCGACGTTTTTCCCAAAAAGCGTCGAACGGAGATCGACGCTTTCCAATAGTGTCGACCGGAGTTCAGCATTTTCCAGGCAGCGCTAGGCTATCTTCTTCTGGTCAGCGATCGTCGAACGGAGATTGACGCTCTCCAATGTCGTCGAACGGAGATCGACGATATTGAATACTCTTCAGATTCCACTAGAAGCCCAGATCGTCGAACGGAGTTCAACGATCCTTCCTTTTCGGCGTCGAACCCTAATATAAAATCATTCTTTCGGCCGTCGTTTTTCTTTTGGGCTTTCATATTCTCTGCAAACTTTTTCGTTCCCTCCAAACTCTACTGCACTTGGTTGTGTTTGTTACTTTTTGCAGGTATACAAAGGCCATGAATGTTGCCGCTCTCGCCAAGATGAAATTTGATACAGGATTTGATATAGATATGGACTCGTTTGATGGCAGCGATCAGGTTTTCAAAGACATTCTGGAACTCTTCTGAGAACAACAGTTAGTGCACATAATGTCCACCAGGATGAAAATTGCTGTAGATGATATTAAGGAATGGGTGTTTACAACACATAATCTGGATGAGAATACCCTCGTTGGTACTATCGGCGGGACTCAGGTATCATTATCACCTACACTTCTAAGTGAAGTATTTCATCTGAGTACTGGAGATGACTCTGTTGAACTATCGGGAGAAGAATCTACGAATATGTTAGATAGAATGGGACACTCTGCCGCTAACCCTAGTAAGTTTGTTAAAAAGAACTTATCTATTGAGTTTAGATTTCTGGATGATGTTGTGGGGAAAGTGCTTCTAGCAAAGCACTCAGCTCATGATACCATATCCAGGTATCAGTTCTATTTGATGGGAGCCCTGGTAGATAAGAAACACCTGAATTGGGGAGAAATTTTCTTTGATTTGATAAAGAAGAAAATAAATAAAAGTTTTGTGAACTTTGGGAGGATTTTAGGGGTATTCCTGCACTCCAGGTGCCCTGAACTGCTAGTCTCTAATTGGATGCACATCAATGCATCAAAAAGGCTATCCTGTGCCCTGTTTGGGAAATGGGACAGGCAGATTATAAAGCCTACCAGGACTACCAATGCTTCAGGCACAAGGACTATTGCAGTCTCTTCCCCTCAGGCTCCTGCCCTCATTGAGGAATTGCCTGCCTCCACCTCTTCTCCTCCCTCTCCACCTCCTGCTATTTCTACCTCCACCTCCACATCAACCATCTCCACATCCATCTCTTCCCCCATTACCATTTCATCACCAATCTAACCTCCAGCCACCTCAGAATAATTCCATCCACTCCACTACTATCCACCTCTTGACATTCCATCCTTCAATATATTGGAAGACTCCTTCATGGATGCTTCAACTTCCTCACCTGCTGAGCTTCCCTCTACCTCTTCATATCAACAACTCCTGCATGATATTCTTACTCAACCATCCTTCACACCATCCATCTCCACACCCATATCATCTATCTCCTCCATCCTAATCTCTCAACCAACCATCCTACCATCCACAATACCATCTACCACAGTCCATCCATCACCATCCCAAAACATTCCCTCCTCCACCTCTACTCAATTCACACTTGAGCAAGTGGATCTATCAGCTTTGGCAGATAAGCTATATGGGATACTGGCCCCCAAGCTAGTAAACCTGCTGGAGACCTCCATGGCTCCACTCCTGAACTCAATAAAGGAGCTATCCGACAGGATAACCTCTCTCTCCTCTCCTCAGACAATCCCTTCTATGGGGTGCCTTGATCCAGTTATCACTGAATCAAGGTAGGGGAAGATGCCCTATGAAGCTGAGGTAGTGCCTGCTGCTCCTAAGGAATTGCTGCTGCCAGAGATTTCTACTCCAGCCCCAGTACCAGTACTCACAGTGGAATTCAGGTCACTGTTGTCTGAATTTGATTCTCTTCACAGAAGCTGCTTATCAACTCTGGGAGTTGAAGACCTTACTAAGGCAATTGTTCCTATTACTGTCTGTGATCCCAGCCTGATTATCTCTTATATCAATTCTCTTAAGGCTGTGGATGTTTCTGCTTGTGTTGTTGCTGCTGCTGCTGAAGTTGCTGAATCTACTGATATTGATATGTTGCCTGTTGATCCTGTTGATGCTGCTGCTGCTGTTGAACTTGTTATTTTTTCTAGAAGAACCTGTTGTTTCTGAGGTTCCTGCTGCTCCAGAAGTTTCTTCTGCTCCTGCTGCTACTACAATTGTTTCTGCTCCTGTTCTGTCTGCTAAGAAGTCTAAACAAAGAGAAGAGTATATCAAAAGCATTGATGATCTATATGACAGACCCCAGAGTTCAGAAAGTGATCAATTCAATACTGACTCTGATGATTCTGCTGGCACCATTGCCAAGAAAAGGAAAGCAAGAAGCAAAGCAATGATGAGAGTCCCTCCTGCTCAAGCCAAAGATGTCAATGATATACCATATTACATTTTGCATGATTGTCAGATAATAGAGCCTTGGATGCAATACTCTAAGAATCAGCTAAAGGCTATGAAGAAAAGAAGAAAGCTTGACAAATATGAGAAAGGATCTTCCCAGTTTCCTCCTCCTCCTCCTCTAAACTCAGGATCTGGTGGAGGCTCAGATTTTCAATCACCTGCTTCAAAACACAGTTCTTCTCAATCTTCTCAAAGATATCAACCCAGAGGTCAACATCAAAGAGGCTATCATTCTAGAAGAGGTCAGTATAGAGGAAATCAGAGAGAGTACATAACTTATTCCAGACAACAAAGGGAAGGACAAGGTCCTATTGATTCTACTCAAGGTCCTTTCCCTTACAAGCTTAGAGATTCAGTTGTCACCAGGACTCCTACTGATTCAGAATCTATCAATAGATATGAACCTCCAGTCCCTTTTGAAGATCCTAAAAACAATCCAGTGTCATGGACTGCCAGAATGAAAGAGCTTGCTGCACTAGATCAAATGAAAAATGCCAAAGAGCAAGGAAAAGACATTTCCAACATTACAACCCTATCAGATAAAAGAAAGACAGAGTTAGAGAGATATTCTTCAAGAAAATTCTTTGATCCAGAAAGTTACATGAAGCTGCACCCTGAGTTTGTAGTTCCAAGGCCTAGATCCCAAACTTCCTTAGGTGCAAATGATGACAGAAGATCAAAGAGAGAAGCACTATAGATCCTTGTAACAATAAGATAGGCAAGAGATTCTATGAAGAGTGGATTCCTACCTAGGGTGGTAGAAGAGTGGATGTACCCAGGTTGTTGGGGAACCACTATAGATCCTTGTGTCATCTGGTTGCTGTGTGTTTTACTTTGCTGTGTGCTGTGTGATTTCTTAGTTCTTGCTTTAGTTTTTATTTTATCACAAGCACCTTACACATATACATAAATTCAGTCTTCCACTGCTTTATAGTTTTAATTGTAAATTATTTTAAAAATACTCTATTCACCGCCCCTCTAGAGTTAAGGTAGATCTTTTCCTCACTTTCACCCTACCTTAGGACAAAGGCCCTACCTCAAGCACACATGCCCTACTCTCAGATCCATACAAGGATCCTACAAACTCAGGCTCAACAGCCCTACACTCAGATCCACACAGGGATCCTACCTCAACCTTTATAAAGCAGGCTTACAACTCAGATCCAAAAAGATACTACAGGAAGAGTAGTTTGTTGGTGTTGTTGATTTGACACTAGAGAAATTTCTCTGTATCAGCCTTTCTGGACTGAGTTAACAACCCTAACTTTCTTCACAACAACAAAAAAAATAATTTCAGTAGTAAGCTGCCTGTGTTGAAGAACCTCAGAAACTTATTTCTGAACTTGTCGAAGAAGACTAAGGATTAGATAGTTCTTGTGTTATTCAATCGGCTAACCTGGACCAGTAGGAACTTGAAAGCTCTGCTCTTTCTTCTTAATCAGATCCTTATCTAAACTTGTTGTAGCAGAAGAAATTAGCTACAATAACTTGAAAGAACTTTTAGATCGGCTGATTCAACTTCAAGCATCAAGCTCGACAACAATGGAGAGGAAGATGAAGTTCAGCTGCAACTTTTCAAAATCAGAAAACCCTAAAAGTTAAAGTTCCTTTAGTCCATCTTGTCCCTTTTATCTTCCGCCGATTAACGGCTATAGGAAGCAGTGGGGACCACCTATGGTTGACAGATGCACCTTGCTTTAATGAAAGAAGACATACACTAGGCCTCTGGTGCTATTTGTCGTGTTCTGTAGCTTTCCCGCAACGAATTTGAACTTTGTTGACTTTGGCTGATGTCAGCATTTGTGGACTTAGCCAAATTCTTAGATTTAACTCCAGGCGTTGAATGCGTTGAGTGAATGGCCTTCACTCAACGAATCTGGACTTAGTCAAATTCTCTGCACCATCAAACGTCGAGTCGTTGAGTGAACTGGCTTCACTTAATGCCTCTGGACTTAGTCAATTCTTCTGCATTGCCAGGCGTTTAGTGCGTTGAGTGAATCTTCATCACTCAACGCTCCTGGACTTAGCTATAACTTTCTTTATTTGCTAGGCATTGAGAGCGTTTAATGAAGCTTCATCACTCAAAGCTTTTGTACTTATTTGATTTCTGTCTTCTTTCTTCTTAGGCTTTGACTGCAGCAGTATAACTCAACGCTTTTGCTGTCTGGCATTGAGTGAACAGGCTTCACTCAATGCTTGTGGACTTAGCCATAATATTGTCTTTATAACCTGCTGGGTTTTGACTGCCCTATCTTTACTCAGCGCTTTTGCTGTCTGGCATTGAGTGAACTGGCTTCACTCAATGCATATGGACTTAGCCACTTTTTCAGCTTGCCAATGCTGAGGCTTTGACAGACTCAGTAATACTCGATGCCTTTTGATATATGGCATTGAGTGAATTGCCTTCACTCATTGCCTGTTGACTTAGCTGTAGAATTGCTTTGCAGACTACTAGGCTTTGACTGTCCATACCTCACTCAGCTCTTTTTAGCATTTGGCATTGAGTGAATTGTCTTCACTCAACACCTATGGACTTAGGAGATTTTTAGCCTTTCCAGCATTCTTCTTTGGCATCTGGTGTTGAGTGAACTTGCTTCACTCAACTCCTGTGGACTTAGACAGATTCCTGTCCCTCCACTTCATTACCTTATGACCACCTATCACAACCACTTAAACAACTTGTCTAAATTTGTTCCATGGAACATCCTGCACATGATGAGCTTAACCAACATCAAATACAACTATGCTCTTAGTGTTGATGGTGATGCCTCTTCAAATCAAATCTAGAGAACATTTAGGGCAATATTCCCAACAATCTCCCCCTATTTGAAGAAGACAGAACACCCAGTAATACTAAGAAGCATTGACATAAAAAACATATTAATTTGAGGCAGGTGTAAGCAATATCTGCTACATCTGCTAGCTTATGCTACTTGAGTTAACAACATATCTGTTCAATGTACTCCATTTAGCTGCATTGACTCAACAAGTCAAATCAATGCATTCTCATACCACTTGAACAACTGCTAAAGTAGTACGCACTTTCCTCATACCACTTAATACTTAAATGGAGCACCACTAAAAGCACTTACCTCATAGTATGCACTGACTCAACATGGCTCAACATGGAGTCAATTCATTCCTCATACTACTTGAATCTTTCCAAGTAATATGAACTGACTCAACATGACCTAGTCATGTCAAGTATTGCTTCTACATCTCCCCTTTCCAAGTATTACCACACATCTCTCCCTTTCTGGCTTCTTCTATAGGCATATATCTATTAAGGGAGGTGATGGGAGAATTTATCTCTTGGCCGAGCCTACTTCTACTATACTAGTGATCAAACTAGTAGACTGGAGAACATACCTCTTATATTGATCCCACTGATACAGCACATCACTACAGCCATATGAAACTTGAGTGGTCTATTGATCCACTTAAGATGGCTGCTATCATTGATCCACATGAGCTAAAGACACTCCTCCACCTTTTTATGACTTTTGCAGAAGAAGCTATAGTCAGGGAGGTGCTGGCAGTTCCTATTCTCCTTCAGCAGCATTGTCCTTTCAGTAGTAGCAGTGACTTCTCAGCAGCAGTAATAATGATCTTTGATCCACTATAGCAGCTACTGGACCTTCTCCCCCTCGATAAGAGCATCTTGAATTGCTCCTCCTTAGTAGGAGCATCTATACTTGCTCCCCCTCAACATGAGCATCTTCTATCATCCATCATGGTAGACACTTTAGTCTATTCCAGTCTAGATAGCACTTGAACAACTTGATAATCTTCACATCACAGAAGGTCTTTTACACCTGTAAGAAGTAGTACAACCTACAATAATAGCAATACAAGGAGCAGCTGAAGCTATACGAAGTTCAATATACCCAACTCAAGCTTGAAGGTGTTGACCTTTGCTTCATCTAATGGCTTTGTGAAGATGTCAGCCACTTGCTTGTCTCTAGGTACAAACTCAAGACTAATATCTTAAAACTCCACATGCTCACTAATGAAATAATATCTAATCTTAATGTGCTTAGTCCTACTATAAGAGACAGGATTCCTAGCAATTGAGATTGCACTATTAGAATCACAATATAGAGGAGTTCTACTTATCTAGAGGTTATAGTCCTAGAGTTGATGTTGGATTCACAACAACTGTGCACAACAGATACCTGTTGAGTTGTATTCTGACTCAGTTGTTGAGATTGCAACACTGGTCTGCTTCTTGCTGTTCCAAGATGCTAGTATTCCTCCCAAGAACTGACAGGTGCCTGAAGTGCTCTTCCTGTCCTCTTTGCAGCCTGTAAAATCTGTATTTGAATAGCCTATTAGTTCAAAATCCCTATTTCTAGGGTACCATAGGCCAAGATGTGGTGTGCCTTAATATACCTTAAAATCCTCTTAGCAACAGAGTAGTGAGATTCTTTTGGGCTAGCCTGATACCTAGCACAAACACATATAGTATGCATGATGTCTTGCTTACTTGCAGTAAGATATAGAAGGGAGCCAATTATCCCTCTATACAAAGTTTCATCAATAGGTTTCCCTGCCTCATCTTTGCCTATAGGCATACTTGATCCCATGGGAGTTTTCATGGTGGAGGCATTCTCCATGCCAAACTTTTTCATCAACTCCCTAGTGAACTTAGACTAGGATATGGATAATCCATCATCAGTCTGTCTTACTTGGAGGCCTAAGAAGAACTTACGTTCACCCATACTGCTCATCTCAAACTTCCCTTGCATAAATTTGGCAAACTTTCTGCAAAGGTTGTCATCAGTAGATCCAAAGATTTTGTCATCTATATATATCTGGACTAGGATGATCTTTCCCTTAAATTCCCTTAGGAATAGGGTCTGGTCTATCTTCTCCCTTGAGAATTTGTTCTCAATGAGGAAGCTATACAATGTCTCATACCATGCTCTAGGGGCTTGCTTCAGCCCATATAGAGCTTTCCTAAGTCTATAAATAAATTCAGAGAAGTTAGAATAAACAAAACCTGGAGGTTGCTCAACATAGACTTCTTCCTTTAAGTCATCATTCAAGAAGGCTCACTTCACATCCATCTGGTATTCTTTAAATCCTTTGAATACCGCATATGCAAGGAAGAGTTTGATGGCTTCCAATCTTACTACAGGGGCAATGGTTTGATTAAAATCAAAACCTTCTTCTTGTCTGTACCCCTTAGCTACTAGCCTTGCCTTATTCTTAATTATAATGCAATTTTCATCAAGTTTATTCCTCTAAATCCACTTGAATCCAATGACATTATGTCCTTGTGGTCTGGGAACCAGCTTCCAAACCATGCACCTTTTAAACTGGTTCAGTTCCTCTTGCATTACTACAATGCAAAACTGATCTATGTTGGCCTCTCTTGGGCTAAACCTATGACAGGAAACTTGCATACATTACTGTATTTAGGCTCTTGCTTCTTGACACCACTCCTTGGTGTGCATCACCAATAATCTAGTGTCTTGGATGACATCTTAGATGCCTGACTGATGGAGACGTTGCTGATGCGGCCGTTGATCCCCAATATAGAGAATTTGTTGATTGGGACGATCGTTGCCGCAAGCTTGAAGATGAGATTCTACTACAACGTTCTTCGCCAATGCCACTACATGTTTTGCACGATGTCCGCCGTCGCCGTTACCTTCAAATAAAATGATATAATTATAAATTAAATATTTATAATTATATATTGTTAAGCAATTTTCATTTTAAGCATTTTTATTTTCATGCATTTCATTATTGTATTTTATTTCATGTATGATGGGTGCTTATTACCATCTATTGTTTTATTTCATGCATTTAGTTATTGTATTTTCTATTTCATATTTATGATGGGTGCATCTAACCATCTCATGTTTATTTTATTTTGAATGGAGGAGATTGAGTGGTGCAGCCTATATAAGGCCATGTTATTGAGGATTTGAAAAGTTGATGATAAAATTGAATAACCTAATTCTTGAGAGAATTTTCCTCCTCCTCTTAGCAAGTTTCGGCCACCCTCTCTCCCCTCTTTATCCAAGCGGCCGGACTCCCCCTCTCCCTCTCCAAGTTCGGCCTCCTCTCCTCCTCCTCCTCCTCTCCTCCTCTTTGTGAAGTTCTCTTCCTTAACTCTCCTTCACCAAGTCTCTCGGCCACCCTCCTTCCACACCAAACCAGAGCATCCCGTTCCCTAGATGCCAGCAACCACCACTCCTCTAGGGTTCAGCCAATTCCAAGCCGCTACCCACTCCCCCTCCCCTTCTATCTCTCGACAACCCAACTCCACCACCCAACCCGAGCATCCCTCCTTTTCTTCCCTAAGAAAAACCGATCACCCTTTCCTCCCTTATCAACATTTCGGCCACCACCTTTTCTCTCTCATCCATGATAAATTTGGCTAACAAGGTTCACCCACTCCTAAGGTTATTGCAAAGGAAAATGGCTCGCGTCTTCATTGTCCAGAGCGAATTCGTGGATTTACCTGGAAATAGATCCATCCACCGTCGTGTGTGCTTCCTCCACTCATATTTATGGACGAATTTTCTTGGGAATGTGAAACAAAATTCTAAACTGTCTGTTGGGTCCATTGCCCATAATGTACTAGATTTGAGGAAGTCAATCTTGTCAATGATATACGTACAGTTCTAGTTGACAGTGATAGGACAGGTAGCCTAAGTGGCCAAGTCAGGTAAACACTTACCTAAGATGTGGGTTGACAGAAATCTGTCTAAGTCCACAGGCGTTGAATGAAGGTGACTCACTCAACGCCAAATGACTTAAAGCACTGAGTGAAGCCTATACAGTCAAAGCCAAAGTAGTGGCAAGCTGAGAATTTGGCTAAGTACAAATGCGTTGAGTGTAGCTCACTCACTCAACGCTAGATAACATAAGTGTTTGTTAAGTAGTTTGGCGTTAAGTGGAGCTTACTCACTCAACGCCAAGTAGCAGAAAATTGGCTAAGGCAGAAAGCATTGAGTGAGGCATGATCACTCAACGCTCGCAATGCTTAAGATGCTACAGACGCAGAAAATTGGCTAACGCAAAAAGCATTGAGTGAGGTATGCTCACTCAACGCTCTCAATGCCTAAATTACAGAATGCATAGGCAAAGGCACAAGGCATTGAGTGCGGTGTGCTCACTCAACGCTCTCAATGCCTAACATGCAGAAGTGGATGAAAAATATTCTAAGGCAAAGAGCTTTGAGTGGAGCTTTCTCACTCAACGCTCTCAACTCCTAGATAGACAGAATTTTGTCTAAGTGTTTTGGCGTTGAGTGAAGCTCATTTTCTCAATGCCTATTTTACTGATGCTCGATTTTGACTAAGTCCACAGGTGCTGACGTCAGCAAAATCGACAAAGTCAACTGATTTCATATCAAGTACAGAGAAGCTACAGAACACGACAAACTATGCTAGAAGCTACTGTACGACTTCTTTCTTTAAAGCAAGGTGCAGTTGGAAGCTGCAAGTGGGCCCCACTGATCTCTAAGAGCCGTTGATCGGCAAACTACAAAAGAAAGAGATGGGCCAAGACACAAGACAACTTTTAGGGCTTTATCATTTTCAAAAAGGTTGCGGATGGACTTCATCTTCCTCGTCATTGCTCTAAGTAAAAACTTGAAGTCTCCCTGCAAAAAGTTCAGTTAGCTGTGTGTCTTCTTCATCAACACCAGAAAGATCAGAAGGCTTTCCTTCCGAGGGAGAAGTAGAAACAAGGAAGAAGTCTCTGTAGATCAAGTTGCTTCTCAGTTTAGCAAGGCCAAACTTGAAGATCTACTTCTAAAGCTGAGAAGAAGGAAGAATAAAGTAGCTGACTCTAACCTAAGAAGGAAGAGGAAGCAAAACAGTTTACTGCTAGTTACTTTCAGCTCAAGATCCTTGTAGCTATGAAGAAAGTTTGAGCTGAGATAACTTAGCTCAAGGTGCTGTCATAGAGAAATTTCTCTGTGATAGATATAAATCTATTTTACTCTAGTAGGATCCAACTGGATATGAGCTGTAGGGCCACTGGCCTGAGGTAGGGAAACTTGCCTGAGTTGTAGGAGAGTGCTGCTCTCTGAGTGTAGGATCCTGTGTGGATCTGAGGTAGGGCTATCCTCCCAGCTTGAGTGTAGGGCTTAACAACATGAGGTATGTGATCAGCTAATCACTAAGTTGTAGGCCCTTGCTGCTGAGCTGTAGGTCTTGGAGGAGACTGAGAGATCCTGAGGGATTTGAGGTGTAAGTTCTGTGGAGCATTATTTTGGAGAAGTGCCTTGACTAATAGGAAGTTCGCAAGGCGGGAGGAGAGTGGATGTACCCAAAAGTTGGGTAATCACTATAAATCATTTGTGTGCTTTTTGTGGTGTTCTTTTTGTGCAGGTTCTTGAAAGCAAATTACTGCCAACTCACTAAGCATTAAAGGAAGTAAAAGTGAAGGGATAGATAACACTAACTATAGAGGGGGGGGGGGGGGGTGAATAGAGCATTAAAAATCTTTTGATTAATTTTTATAGCGGATTAAAATAAGTGATATCTATATGTAAATAGGCAGAAATAAAATACAGAAAATCACATCACAGAGAATAACAAATAGAGCAACGAGACGACACAAAGATTTTATAGTGGTTCCCCTAAAACTTGGGTACATCCACTCTTCTACCACCCTGGTAGGAATCCACTACAGGGTTTTGATTAGGTGCCCTGCCACCACAGGTTTTTGCTCAGGTTCCTTGTCACCACAAGATCTATTTTTAAGGGAGATCTAACAACCCTTTGAGATTTTGACCATGTGCTCAAAAAACCAAACCAAGTCTTTTGATCAGGAGACTTGACAACCAAATGGATAACTTTTGAAGGGAGTTAAAAGCCCTTTTACAATAGAGTAAAAATAAATTTGATATTATCTTCTCTTTCTCAATGTTCTGAGAAGACTAGTGGATTGATGTTGTTGTCAAAGCTCCCCCTGAGATGTTGAATAGTTCAGGATAATGGAAGCTTTGCTCAGGGTGTAGGCCTTAAGATTGCTTGTTGATCTTCAAGAAGCTTTTAGACAGATGTTGATGGATTGTCTCTTGAAAGCCCTGAAGCAAAAACTGATGGGGACTTGAGTTGTATGCGAGCTATTCTTCTTTCAGTTTTCTGCAAATTATTCTTTTTGTCACATCATTCTAACTTGCTGCTATCTTGAAAAGATAATCCTTATATATTCTTTGCAGATTTTAGCCTTTGAATTTTGAATTCCTATCCTTGATTGACTGCAGAAATTCTGAGAGGTTAACGGCTAGAATTTTTCTTTAATAAGTTCCCCAACTATTCCAGTAAAATAAGCCAAGTAATAACTCTGTGAAGACCATAATTAATCCTGCCATGGAACGAATATATTCATAAGAATATTGTGCATTAATTATCAGAGCATTACAGACATATTATAATATAATTTGAAATTCATCTGCCTTAGTCTAACTGAAATCATCAAAGAATTAGTCAAACTGAACATGGGAGAAATTAGCCGAACTCAGCAAATTTTTCGTCGAGCTGAGCTCCAAGATCGTCGAGCTGAGAATTCTCTTTCATCGAGCTGAGCTTCAAGAACATCGAGCTGAAAAAATACTTGCCAAACTGTGCTCTAAGTTCATCGAGCTGAGATAGTCCTTCGTCGTGCTGAAGTTCTGATGTGAGATCAGAGATCGTCGATCTTAGCTAGACTTTAGTCGAGCTCAACTCAGAGAAGGAACTCTGAGTTCGTCGATCTGAGAACGATGATCGTCTAGCTGAGTTCAGCTATTATTGAGTGACTTTTTCTACAATCTTTAAATTGTCTTGTCTCTAATGTCTTGAGTCTCTAAAGTCTTTTGAAGGCAGGTTTCAATAATCTAACCTAATATGACTAACCTTAACCCTAGAACTAACAAATGATGCTAGGCTATACATGTTGGGTCAATAAACCCAATAGTGATCCTAGCCCAAATCCAAACTGGGGTTCCAACAATCTCCCCCTATTTGGGTGAGGTCACTATACAAAAATAAAAATTAAGAAAATCACAAAGAAATAAAAATATCTGACAGAATTTTAAATCATTCGACAGATATGAACAAATGTGTCTTGTGGATATAATACACAACAAAAAAGTTTAAAATGCAAAATCAGAATAATAAGAGTTGTTCTTTGAATCATCAGTAGAGGGATCTGAAGCAGGTTTTGTGAAAACCATTATCCTTTTTGGGTCTTCTGCTTCTCTTTGGGTCATCTTCATGTCTTAAGCCCTAAGAATCTTTACAGTTATAGCTCTGGGCATTACAACTTCTGGATGTAAATTCATATAAGTATCAACATTAAAAAGTTTTTGTACCTAATATTTATCCAGTTCTTTCTTTCTGGAAGAAAACATGGTTGTAAACTGAGAGTGATCTTTTCCTTCCTCATTGGCCTTTCTTATCTAAGATAGAGCTATTAGCTTCTTGAACCTGGCCATTCTATAGTTGGGTTCCAATTCTAGATCATAAGCAGGAGAGGGAGGTCTCTCTGGACTTGATTCTTCTTTCTGGACATCTTGAACTTTCTGTTGGCTGCTTTGATTATCAGACTTCTGCTGTTGTTTTCTCTGTTGGCTGCTAGATTGAGACTCTGACCTTAAAGATCTTTCCATTCTGCCATGAGTTGGTCTTGATTGATAAGAATATGAAGCAGACCTTTAATCTTGAGAAATGTTTCCTACTGATCCTGCTGCAGGAGGAGGAGGAGGAGGTCCTCTCCAAGACTTCTTAGGAGGAGAACTATATCTCTTCATCTTCTTTCTTCTCTTTTGCTTATTCTTAGACAGTCTCATCTAGTAGGGAGTATCTGGAGTGAGAGTAATGTTGTGCAGAATGTAGTAGGGAGTGTTAGCTGTAGGAATTGGTATAGGTGCAGCCTTTGTTGGAACTTTCTTCTTTGCTTTTCTATTCTTAGAACCAAAATCTTCCGAATCATGAGAGTCATCATCATCATTGTCAGAATCACTAGCAGGATTATCATATAACTCATCAATTTGTTTAAATAAATCATCTTGATCCTTGGCTTGAACTTCTGACTCTTTATATACAATATATGTAATAACTTGAGCCTGAATATAGTAACTTTCTACATCTATATCTTGAAACATAATTTCATCAAGATCTGGCATGGGGGACTCAGCCCAGCCAAAAGTTGGAGGAGAAAAATCCTTTGGCTCTGGAATACTTACTGATATAATCTTAGAAGAAATACTATAGGAAATGTTATAGAAGCTATTTATAATTTCTTCTAACACAGAAGAATTAACAGAATAGAAAACAATTGCTCTAGAATAATCAGATACTGCTGAGTCAAAAGCTGGTATGTTTCTGCTATAAACTGTATCAAAGGAATACAATAAAGAATGAATATCAACTGCGGGATTTATAATGAAATCACCAACAATGTTTATTACTACATCAACTGACTCTTCTTCAAAGTGTAAGAAACAAACAAGAACAAACTGGAAGTGGTTTAACAGAAATTTTATTATCTGAATAAGGTATCTATTATAAAGGTATGGCCTCCCTTTTATAGAATGGAGGAGAGAAGAGAGAGTACAAATAAGAGATGTGGGACTAAAAATTTACAGGACTAAGAGGTCTATACAGAAACAACCCGCACAAGCCGCGCAGTTAGACAGAATAACTAACCGCTCGGCCACCACCAGAGAGGAAGGAGAGATCGCCATGGGAGACTGTTAAACCACCCGGTCTCCAAGACGTCTAAGACCAACCGGTAGACCGCTCGGACTCCAGACAGCAATGACATATCAACCAAACCGCTGAAGGGAAACCGCCAGACCGCGCGGTCTTCAATCCACAAAGACAGATCGCCAGACCGCCCGATCACCAACTTCAACACTCTCCCTTAAGCTGGAGCATATATATCGATCATGCCCAGCTTGTCTCTAATATGAAGAAACGAGGCGGATACTGGCTTGGTGAAGATGTCAGCCAACTCTTTATCAGAAGTGACGAAGGGAGTGCAAATTTGTTCTTTCAAAATCTCTTCACGAATGAAATGATAGTCGACCTCAATGTGCTTGGTTCTTTCATTAAAGACTGAATTTTTGGAGATGTATATGGCAGCTTTGTTATCACAGAACATATGTAGAGGATGGTTGTAGACCTCTCCTAAATCCATCATGAGCGCCTGTAACCACTTTAACTCAAAAGTGGTCGATGCCATACTACGATACTCTGCTTCTACACTGGACCTTGAAATAACATACAGCTTCTTGCTCTTCCAGCTCACCAGATTTCCCCCAACAAAGGTGCATAAACCCGAGTTTGAATTGCGATCCCCTTTGTCATCAGCGTAACTTACATTTGAGTATACTTCAACCCTCAGATGACCATTCTTCTGAAAGAGTAATCCTTTCCCAGGTGCTGCTTTGACATACTCCAAGATCCGCAAGACGGACTGGAGATGGCACTCCCTAGGCGCTTGCATGAATGAATCACCCTTCCCACAACATAGGAAAAATCGGGCCTGGTCACTGTGAGATATATGAGCTTACCAACCAGACGCCTGTACCGCATAATATCTAAAAGAGGAGGCGAATAATCTATCCAGGTTTTGTCTTCTCGAGTTGCCATGGGGCATCGGGCAAGTTTTTCCCCAGTCAATCCTGCCTCTTTTAATAGATCAATAGCATAATTACGTTGGGAGAGGACTAAGGAGTTGGGCTTTCGAGAGATTTCGGTCCCCAGAAAGTACTTCAGAGAGCCCATATCTTTCGTGACCAGATATTGACAAAGATACCGCTTTGTCAAGGCTACCCCTTCCTGGTCATCGTCAGTGAGAAGAATATCATTGACGTACACAGCAAGAACCACCAGTCCTGAGGAGGTTTTGCGAATGAATAGCGAGTGATCGACAGAGCTTCGCGTAAAACCAACGGCCGCCACGATTCCGCTGAACTTGTCAAAACAAGCTCGAGGGCTCTTCTTGAGGCCATAGATTGACTTCTTCAGCCGACATGCCCGTGTCTCCCCCTGAGCAACATACCCAGGAGTTTGCTCCATGTTGACGGCCTCCTGAAGATCACCAGGGACATGCCCGTGTCCCAGGCCGTATACACCTGACACGCCCTGAGACACGCCCGTGTCTCAGGCCGTGTCAGCCAACCTGAATCCCACTTTGGCTTTTGAGATTTCTGGGGTGTTACAATCCTCCCCTCCTTTGCATAGCACTGGAGACTTTCATCAAACTCCGTTGCCCACCGAACCCTTTCCGCAAAGTCATATTGAACCTCCATCAAGTTCAAGCATGCATCGGCCGAAGAATCCCTTTCCACACAAGATATCTCCAACGCTTCCATCTCCTGGATTAGACGCTCATCATGTATCTGCAACCAACTTGCTCGCACTGGAGTCCGACGACTCAAGGCATCGGCAACCATATTTCCCTTTCCGGGAACATAGTGAATGTCGAAGGTATAATCCCCTAGGAATTCAATCCACCTCCTTTGTCGCATATTCAAATCCTTTTGATCGAGCAGATATTTTAGGCTTTTATGATCTGTATAAATATCTACTTTCACGCCATAAAGATAGTGCCGCCACAACTTTAGCGAAAAGATCACTGCCGCCAACTCCAAGTCGTGTACAGGGTAATTACGTTCATGCACTTTCAATTGACGTGAGCCATAAGCGATCACCTTGCCAAACTGCAGGAGAACGCAGCCTAAGACGCTTCCTGACGCATCGCTGTATATCTCAAAACCGTCTGTACCACATGGCGACGTCAAAACAGGGGTCGTGGTCAAACGACCTTTTAGCTCCTCAAAAGCTCGCGCGCACTCTGGCGTCCAAACAAACTTCTGATCTTTTCTCGTCAACGTAGTCAAAGGCAAAGCAATCCGGGAGAAGTTCGCCACAAATCATCTATAGTAGCCTACCAATCCAAGAAAACTCCTGACTTCGGCCACCGAAGACATCACTGGCCAATCACGAATGGAACTTATCTTTGCCGGATCCACCGCTATGCCCTCTCCACTTACCACATGGCCCAGAAAAGCCACCGACGAGAGCCAGAACTCACACTTAGAGAACTTAACATACAACTTATTTCTCTGCAAGGTATGTAATACCAACCGCAAATGGTTTGCATGATCTTCCTCCGACTGTGAGTACACGAGGATATCATCAATGAACACAATCACAAACAGATCCAAGTATTCGCGGAACGTTCGATGCATAAGATCCATGAATACCGAAGGCGCATTACATAAGCCGAACGACATCACTGTGAACTCATAGTGACCGTAGTGTGTGCCAAACGCTATCTTGGGAATGTCACCTTCCCTAATCCGCAATTGGTAATACCCGGATTTCAAATCCAACTTGGAATAGACGGTTGAACCCTCTAGCTGATCGAACAAGTCATCGATCCGTTGAATCAGATACTTGTTTTTCTCCGTCAGCTTATTCAGTTCGCGATAATCAATACATAGCCGCAAACTACCGTCTTTCTTTTTCACAAAAAGAACAGGCGCGCTCCATGGTGACATACTTGGGCGTATGTATCCCTGTTCCAACAGCTCTTGCAACTGAACTTTCAGTTCGACCATCTCTTTTGGCTCTACCTGATACGGCAAACGGGCCACAGGTTTTGCACCCGGCACCAGCTCGATAGCGAAATCGATCTCCCTTTGGGGAGGTAACCCCGGAAGGTCCTTTGGAAACACATCAGCATACTCCGATACAATCGGCACTTCACTCACACTAGCCTTCGGCGCCACCGCCTCTACGAGTGTGAAGAAGAACTCCGCACCCTTCCGAACTGCCTTAACGACTTGGAGAGCAGATAACAATATCCCACTCATCCCTTGTATACCAATGAACTTGGTCTCTTGTTCGGTATTCTGCCCGAGTGTGACATCTTTTGAAGTGCAATCTATACAGGCACGCTGCTCTGATAGCCAGTCCATACCAAAGATTATATCAAATTCCTTGATCGGCAATACTAATGTTTCCACCTTGAACTCCCGACTCCTTATCTTGACCTCAAGACCGCAAGATTTATCCACGCACATCAAACATCCGTTAGGTAACAATACCTTTACACTGTCTGTCGTGGTCCGGATAGGTACCCTAACACGAAATACGAAATCTTCAGATAGAAATGAATGTGAAGCACCTGTGTCAAACAGTGCTCGCGTTGGATACTCTCGTATAAGGACAAACCCTAAAACATCACAATCAAAACAAGCACAACACATAGTATAAAATAACATTAAAAAATGCGCGCACTTGTGACGACATTCGCCTGCTTAAAGTCCTCCTGTTGTCCAAGGTCGAAGACCCTGGGCTGCACGTGCGAGGCAGAAGACTCCACCACAGTCTTCCCTTTCTCCGCATAAGATGCTCCCGTCTTCTTGTCACCCTTTGGAGGACCAACTCGGCAATCACGTGCGAAGTGTCCCAACTTCCCGCACGTAAAACAAGCACGAGATCCATTCCCAGATGTCTCTGTCACAATCGCAGAAGGAGCTTGCCCAGTAGACTTAGACTTCTTTCCCCATCTCTTACGGTACCCAAACTTCTCCAGACGCGGTGGCTTGAACTCTGGCTTTTTCACAGCCAAGGTCCCTTTTGCCTACCCTCTTCTCATGTCCGTCTCCAAAGACCGAGCCGTACAGACTAAGGCTTGAAATCCCTGACTCACAAAACTCGAGAGAAAATACCGCAGCTCGTCTCGCAGTCCCGCATAAAACCTACTAGTCTTACGCTCTTCTTTGACGAAGATTGTACCCGCATATCTTCCCAAACATGTGAAATCATGCAGATAATCATCCACACTACGATCTCCTTGGGTTAACCATTGAAATTCCATTTCCATCGATATCCTTTGCTGTATTGGTAGATGTTGTGCCAAGAACAACCGAGAAAATTCGTCCATCAAGACCTCTGCAAGTTGTATACCGACCAAGTGATGCAGTTCAATCTCATCCCACCATAAACGAGCCTCTCCTTCCAGTAGGAAAGTGGCCAACATAACCTTCTGTCCCTCCTCAACCTTGATCGCTCTGATGATCCTCTTGATCATTGCAAGCCAATCCTCTGCTTGGGCCGTTGACCCTGCCCCAGTAAATTATGGAGGATTGAAGCTCAAGAATTGCTTCAATTGTTGATCTGCTGTACACGGATCAACTACAGCTTCTACCGGTTCTTGCCGTACCCCAGCATGCGTTGTCACCACTTCAGGACGTGCCTGCCAAGCCTGCTGAGCATTCATCACAGCAAGTACCGTTTCCGTGATGAAACGTACCGTTTCAGCGGATGGAGGAGGTGTGGGCACCTCAGCTGGTGCTGCACTTTCTACAGAATGTCGAGTTTCGGATTGACCCGCAACACTTCTAGTCACCTATATGTGTAAAACACACAATTTAGCGACCAAACAAAATGCCAAACATACAAAAAGAATACACAGGTTCAATAAACAAGTGTATTTGCATTCCTAAGTGGACATTCTTGAGTTCAAGTTAAGTGTTATAACGATAGCACTGAGACGTGCTCGCCACCCCTCAAAAGAATTCGTCCATGAATTCGGAAGAGAGCGACCAACAAGCTGATACCAAATTGTAACACCTCTACCCGTCAAGAAGAATATAATAGAGGGTCTGGCCGGGGCCCCACACCATATTCCACAAACAGGCGAGACGCTACGAAATAATATCAAAACCAACGTATCCTAACACAGAGCATTCTAGCGGAAGCTTCACGGTTGAAAACTTGAACTCAAGAGTAACAAGAACGGTCCACTAAAATATAGGAATGTATACAACTAAAGTATCTGGCCTAAAGGACTTACAAATTTCTCTTAACAAGGTGTGGTTTACAGACATCGGCACGCAGGCCATCCACACATGAACAAGAAGAAACAAAATAAAGCCTTAAAGGCCAGCAACGCAGCTTGGGCTTCAACCCGCTAAGTCCCGCTCGGACCAGCACCTCCTGCACCTGCAAGAACCAATCCACCAAGCAGTCGTAAATAGGGCAACGATCAGCATTCAGCTGACCAATTATAACGATCCTGCCCCTAGCACGGGGCAGCGGAATTCCATCCCTGCAAAGCATGTTTCAACAGTATGTATAGCAACCCACGCAATATGTGCATGACCGCACAGTCAATACATATCACAAATGCCGGCCCGACGGCCCGACGCTCCGTGCACTCAGGGCACATTCGGGTGTACCGGAAACACCGGATCCCACCAATGAGCATTTAGTCTGGCACGACGGCCCAAGACTCTCATTATGCCGCTGACGAAAGCCCAATGCCTTTGCGCTCTCATGTCCAGCCTACATAATGCAGGTACGGATCAGCCACCCCCCGTTGCTCAAACCGACTTGCCACTACCAAGTACATCGTACCTGAGGCCACAAATAAAGGCGCGGGTCGGTTTCACCTTGCCTGTTCGACACGAAGCCTCATTTTATATAGTTGCAGCCCAACGGCTCAACACCACGTAAAGTGAAAACTCACGGTCACAAGAGTTGAACTAACTCTCACAATTTCCTGGACTTCCTCCAGTACTTCCTACTGCACCAAGCGACAGGTATGCACCATAGATTGCACACAAACAATCAAATACTCGGAGATTCCTCCGAATGCAAACAAGCATCACCAATCCAGAATAGCACATCCAGATGGGCATCACAAAGCATGCCTAGATCCGTACTCCAATTCTGGACTCTAACAAGGGGGACTTCACATATCTACCCCAAGGGACACAATAACCCACCGCACACTCGCGGGGACAGGTTTTCCCTATGCAAATGCAGGAAAGTAGGACTTTACATGTCCAAGATGGAAATCGTTACCCTTAAAAGTCGCCTCGGAGCCATGAAGAGAATTGAGATGGATGAAAGCCTTCGCAGTAGCCTTGCCTTCACAAATCCAAACTCGGCTCGCGATTTGGACCACCGCAACATTACTGGCGGCCAGATTCCTCTTCTTCTTCCTTGCCTTGCTCTCCCCTCTCTCTTAACTTTAGAAAGAGAAAGATGAAACTCAAATGAGCTTTCTCCTCTTCAATCCCGGCCTTATCAACCCAGGGAAGAGCCCAGACCATTGGATCTTGGTCAAAGAAAATGAACGGCTCTGATCATCCCTGAATTTGATTTCCTGGGCTGAACACGGGTTGTGACACGCCCGTGTCACAGGCCGTGTTCCTGAAGCAGTGCACAATCGACTGAAAATAAACCATAACACGGGCATTGACACGCCCGTGTCAAGCCTGACACGCCCGTATCACACAGTACACGGCTGTGTACCTGATCGTGTCACCCCTGTAACACGATCTCAAAAACCACCCGAGAAGGACACGGCTAAGGCACACGCCCGTGTCCCAAGCCGTGTGCCAAATACGCCCCTGTGACACGCCCGTGTCATAGGCCGTGTTCCACACTCGACGATCAGCTCTCGAGTACTTGTCGAGAATAGGGACATGCCCTGGGACATGCCCGTGTCCCAGGCCGTGTACACCTGACACGCCCTGAGACACGCCCGTGTCTCAGGCCGTGTCAGCCAACCTGAATCCCACTTTGGCTTTTGAGATTTCTTGGGTGGTACACTGTACATAGCTGTTTAGAACAGCGGAGGTTGGCTATTTATAGGCCGTTTTCAGAAATCTATAAATAGGACCCAAGGGGTACCTTAGAAGGCTTGCTCACTTGTCTCCTAACCTTCTAGAGCTTTCTGAGGTACCTTAGATCGACATTTAGCTAAGGAGGGGAAGCACTCAGAGATCTTCTTGGTGTGTGGTGGGTCCTCTGGGCAGGTCCCTTGGTTCAGTCCCCTATTCTTTTTTCCTTGTTGTTTTTCTTGCAGGAGAGAAGTTGGTGCGCGATCAACCCTCCCCCAAGGATGAATTCCATCGAGACCAAATTCTCGATTTCAACAATCTGTGTGATCTCTAAAGGTATCTGCAGTTATGTGATCATGGGATTTGGAGAGAGCCAGAGAGAGCTGAGTTCCATGAAACTCCCTATCTGCATGAAGGAGTATTTTGGAATATGGAAAGAGAGGGTCAAGGTATTTATGGATGCCTATGATCTAAGGATCTTTGTAACAGTCAGGAAGGAACCTGTCATTCCTATGAAGGTCTCTGCTCTGGATACCAATATCCAAAAACTAAAGACATAATCTGAAATTACCAAGGATGAGGTCATCTTAGCTGGCTGGATAAGAGAGCACAAAATATCATTGCCAGTACAGTAGATGATCCAACTTTTCAGAACTTGGTTCACTACTAGACCTCCAAGGAGATGTGTCACACTCTTGTAGTCTATATGGAGGGTACTGAAGAGGTAAGAGATGATAGAAAGTCTCTGCTCAACCAGGAGTATGAGGCTTTCAGGAAAAATCTGAAAAAAAACATAGTTGCTTGCTATGAAAGATTTTTCAGGATCATAAATGAGTTGGTCCTATAGGAGGATCTTCAATAATTATGAAATAAATGACAAGTTTCTCAAATCTCTCACTAGAGACTAAGATACTAAGATATGTGCCATAAGAAATGTGGTCAAGCTTGTTGAAACCCCTCCCCAAACATTGTTTGGAAAGCTGCTCTCTTATGAGATGCAGCTAGCTGCCAGGAAAGTCCTTGGACTTCAGAGCAGAAAGCACCAAAAAGTGCAAGGAGAGGATTCCATCTCCTCCAAGAAGACTAGCGGAGTCAGACAGCTAAGAATCAGAAGCATCAGATAGCAGTATGTATGATGAGGATTTTTCAGCTTTCTCCAGGCAACTCTAGAGGCTGATAAAGAAGAAGCATTTGGAAGAAGAGGCTTTCCAACTCCACTCATCACAGGAAGAATCACTCCAAGGCTGACAGTATGATTCCAAACCTAATAAATACAACTCTTCTAAAGTAGTTTGTTATTATTGTAGTAAGCCTGGGCATATGATAGCTGACTGCCCAGTAAAGAGAAAGGAGGCTGAGGAGAAGAAGCAACTTCAGTGTAAAGGGAAGAAGGAGAAGTCCTTCATTGTTAAGAAGGAAAAGAGCTGGACAGACTCATCATCATATGAGTCTGAAGAAGAGGAAGCCTACATTGGGCTAATTGCTACTGCTGCTGCTAATGATGTAACTGTATCAGCAGAGGATGTCTGTCCTTCAACAAGGATAGGTATCAGGGTCCCTCAGACACTGTCAGACAGTGATTCAGAGGTAGATAAAGATGATGTGCTTAGCTACAGAGGGCTAATAACAATGACTGATGAAGAAGCCATCCAGGATCTGCCTGGTCCACACAAGGTACATGCAATACCTTTTTCTGCTTCTATGTCTGGGTATAAGACCATTCCTTGTTCAAAAACCACTTCACCAAGTGGTGAAGAAGATTCTAGATCTGAAGGAGATTTCAATCAACTGATTGACAAGTATGGAGAACTTCTTAATGCCTTTAAAAAGGTCAAGAAGTTGTCTAAGAAGCAAGCTAAAGAGATTTCATCTCTTAAGCTTGCAGTTGCCCATCAGACTGTAACAGATAATCTGTTGGATTAGAAAGCTAGGGAAATAAGCCAACTGAAGTCCCTCTTGGACATCAAGATAGGCTCCATCAAGCATAAGAACTGTCTCATCAGGGAGCTTGAAGAAAGGATTGAGAAGGAGAAAAGAATATGGCTAGCTATTCTAAGATAAGTACATTACTACCCTTGATAGGCACCTTCTCCTCTCAAAAGGGTAAGAAGGGGTTGGGATTCAAGGGAAGCACACGAGTTGCTCCTTCTAAAAGGAAGGGCAAAGCTCCAGCTCCATCTTAGCCTATTACTTCCAAGCCTCCCATTCGTTTTAGAAAAGTTAGGTTACCATCTAACAGGTACTCCTGTGGTCACTAGGAGAATGGTTGTTCCTCAGGGGTGAACACAGATGTTCACTGCCATTGTGAAAGCTCTAGCCGGGTGAGTGCCTTTATAGCTGCCCATGTGTTGGAACACCCTATTACTAATTTGGGTAAGGATCACTATGTGATTAGGATTCTATTTTGACTTTGATGTATAGTCTGATAGGTCAATTAGAATGAGTCTTAGGGTTAGTACTTAGGTTTGAAAGCTGCCCTCTAGACCTTCTACAGATCAGGATTCAAGTGCTGAGACAAGACAATTCTCGTCGAGCTCAGGTCGACGAAACGTCAAACTCAGGTCGACGATCTATGAGCTCAGTTCAATGAGGCATAGAACTCCGTTCGACGATCTTCGAGCTCAGATCAACGCTCTGTCTCTAGCTGATTTCCAAGTCGCTGAGCTCAGGTCGACGATCGTAGAGCTCAGGTCGATGTTTTTTGTCTCTAGTATAAATCCAATCTCTGAGCTCAGGTCGACGATAGCTGAGCTCAGGTTGATAATTTTTCTGAGAGGTCGACGTTTTCAGGATTCAAATTCAGGACAGTTATGGAATTCTTTCAGATTTATTCTCAGCATTTATGACAAAAGATTATGTAGCCGTTTCAAGCAATCTAGTGCAAGTTTCAAGGAAGAATAATTGGAATGTTACTTAGGACTTTCCCCAGAGACAGTTGTCAATTATGGAAGTCATTTATGACTGAATAATTGCCATCTAAAGTCAGGATCTGATATACTACCTAGAGAATTATTCTGAATACATCAGAGACAAGATTTGAAAAAGATATACAGAGGAGAGAACAAGAAATTCACTCATCAAGAATTCATCTTCTGAGAATAGATTCAGTAGACAAAAACTTACAGAATCACTGAGTCAGAATTCTTCAAGAACACAAGGAACATCATTGTGAAGGAGATCATCTGCCTTTCTACTCCTTCAAGCTTCAAGTGTTAAAAAGCTTCATTATCAAGGACTCCAAACATCACACATTTCAGCATCTGCTGAAATCATCTATTGCTGGAGATCTGAAGCAACTGAAGGCCAATCACCCTAAGCAAAGCTCATCTTCCTGAACCCTTACAGATCTCAGGGGGAGCTTTGACAACATCTTCCACTTGTCTTCTCTCAGAATGTTGACAGAGAAGAACAACTCAACTTATTTTCTTTTTTCTTTTCTCTCCTGTAAAAGGGTTTCTCAAAACTCCCTTCAAAAGTTTTGTGGCTGGTTTCTGAGACCTTATCAAAACTCAGTGGTGGCAAGACACCTTATTAAAAAATCTAGTTTTGATTTTTGAGCACCTTATCAAAAGCTCATTGGTTCCCAGGACACCTGATCAACTATTCCTGCAGTGGATTCCTACCTAGGGTGGTAGAAGAGTGGATGTACCCAGGTTGTTGGGGAACCACCATAGCTCCTTGTGTCATCTGGCTTGCTGTGCTTTTTTGCTTTGTTGTGTGCTGTGTGTTTCTGTTTTCTTACTGCTTTAGTGTTTACCTTTCTGCTATCACATTACATATATAAGTAAATTAAGTCTTCCACTGCTTTACAATTTTAATTGTAAATTATTTTTAAATACTCTATTCACCCCCCTCTCTAGAGTGAAGATAGATCTTACCCTCACTTTCAATTGGTATGAGAGGCAGGTTGGTTACTCAACAACTGAATCTTCAACAGATTGGTTGAACAGGCTAACACCTGAACCAAAAGATCCTTGATAAGATAAATCTTCTATAGAGGGTTTTTACTTTTTGTATTATATTTATTTTCATACAAAACCATGGCACAGAACAAAGATTATGCTAGCACCAGACCTCCAGTGTGCAACCTTTCTAAGTTTGCACTTTGGAAGGCAAGGATTAGGCTTTACATGAATCTTATTGATGAGGAAATCTACAATTCTGTTTTGACAGTTTGTCCAAGACCCCCAGTAATTACAAGTACAAGTGCTATTCCACCTCCTTCAGGAACAGATGCATAAATAAAGAAATGGAAAGTTGCAGATGCAAAGGCTATGAATATCCTTGCTCAGACTATGTCTGATGAGATATTCCAAAAGGTGTCTGAATGCAGTTCAGCAAAAGATATATGGGACAAGTTATCTGAAATTGTCTCAGGATCTGCTGATGAAAGGAAGGACAGGAGATCCCATCTCATAAGCCAATATGAAAACTTCAAAAAGGGAGAAACTGAATCAGTGGCTGACATGTACAATAGGCTCGGCCTAATAGTCAGTGAATTAAAAACACTGGACAAGGAGATCTCTCTAACTGAATTAAATGACAAGATCCTAATGTGCTTACCTAGAACTTGGGACTCAAGGATCTGGCCAATAAAGGATGCCAGAAGCCGAACTGAGATTACTACTGAACCCTTGTTGGGCAAGCTCAAGTCTTATGAGCTCTCATCAATAACAGAGAGGAAGAACAAAAGTTTGCTTCTCACGCTATCAGGAAGGAGAAGACAATAGCATTTAAAGCTACAGAAGATCTGCCTGAAGACAAGGTCACAAGCAATGAAGAATTGATGAGCTTGCTGGCCAAAAGATTCTATAAGATGGCCAGGAAAGATTTCAGAAAGAGGTCATCCAGAGGGCATGTGAAGCCAAGGTATGACAAGTCAAATAATAAAGAAATAATCTGTTTTGGATGCAGGAAACTAGGCCATATTGTGCCTGACTGTCCAGAAAATCAGAATAAGGACAAGAAGGAAAGGAAAGATAGGAGAAAAGACAAGGACTCCAGGGGAAACAATTACAACAAATCCTCCTCCAGCAAAAATTAACATACAAGGAAGGGATTTGTAGCAGAAACCTGGAGTGAAACAGAAGAAGAATCAAAGGCTTCATCAAGCTCAAGTGATGATGAAGATGATGCTGAAGAAAAGGAATTCTGCATGATGGCTATCAATGCGTCCCAACAAAATTCTGAAGCAGAACAATAGTCAGAGTCTGAATATGAAACTCAAACTGAAGAAGAACAGGTAATAGACTCCTTTGACTTTGATTAAGAGGACTTTAGATCTGAATTTAAAGCACTTTGTTTAGACCTGTTAAAGTCTTAGAAGGAGATTATCTCTCTCAGAAATCAATTGTCTGAACATAGCACCTTAAAATCAGACAACCTCAAACTCTCTGAGGAGTTAGAATGCTGTAGGGAGGAGATAGCTTCACTGAAAAGTGAGCTATCATAGGCAAAGAAGTTTGAAGAATCCCTTAATGGGAGAAGCATCAGACTAATGGAGATCACAAGCACAGTGAACTCAAGATTCAACAGTATACTGGGCTTGGGTGCTTCATCCAGCCAACCTATAGTATTAACAACCCCAATTAAATTTTTTTCTGATAAAGGAAAGGGTGTCGTAGAGGTAGCTAGGAAGAATCCTGATTTACCTAAGGAAAACAAAGTTCAACAGAAAACGTCGAACAGAGGTCGACGATCGTCAAACAGAGCTCGATGATCTCAGGCTGAAACGTCGAACTCAGATCGATGACTTCTGAACTCTGAACTCTGGTATAGTCGATCTTTGAACGGAGCTCGACGATCTGACCCAAGATCGTCGAACTCAGCTCGACGATCGTCGAACGGAGCTCAGAGATTTGAACATTCTTTTAGAGGTAAATATAAAATCAATCCTAGAAGTCCCTCATCCCAAAGCTTCAACACTTATACTGAATGGATAGTGCCTCCTAGGAGATACCATCCTGAAGGATATAAGAGTCAGCCAGGGATATCTTTTATTTCTGAGTTTAAAGGTTATAAACCTAGACCCAAGGTAAACTGGGTCAAAAATATATAAATTGTTTATGTGCAGGTGAAGACCTATCCAGCAATGAACCAATAATGGTATCTGGATAGTGGGTGCTCAAAGCACATGACAGGGAGCAAGGAGAATCTCACATCCTTCAGAACCAAACTTGGACCAAAAGTGATATTTGGTGATTCAAACTTTTGTCAAACAAAAAGATATGGTGCTGTTCAGATTGGCTCAGTCACATTCAAGAAGGTGGCTTATGTGGAAGGACTGAAGCACAACCTAATCAGCATCAATCAACTTTGTGATGAAGGCTATCAAGTGATATTCAACAAATCCTTATGCAAGATCAAGTCAGAGGATAACACAACAGTGTTAACAGGTAAAAGGAAAGTGAAGATTAAGAAGATGTTCAACATCTTGGAGAGAACCATCTTGATGAGCCAGTTGTTATTCCACTAGAGGAAACAAAAACACAGGTTGGTGAACAATCAACACCCCCTATTGATTTAGTAACAACAAGTGATCATCCAATCTCCCAAGTGATTGGAAACATCTCAGCTGGTGTGCAAACCAGAAATCAAGTCAACCAGAACCTGATGCACACTTGCTTTCTATCTCAAGTTGAGCCTCAATCCATTCAAGATGCAGAACAAGATCCAAACTGGATCATTGCTATGCAAGAGGAACTACATCAATTTGAGAGGAATAAAGTTTGGGAACTAGTGCCCAAGACTAAGGATCAGTCCATTGTTGGAACAAAGTGGGTGTTCAGAAACAAGTTGGATGATCAAGGAGTTATTGTAAGAAACAAGGCATGGCTAGTTGCTCAAGGTTATTCTCACGAAGAAGGAATAGAGTATGACCAGACCTTTGCACCAGTTGCAAGGTTAGAGGCCATAAGAATATTCCTAGCTTATGCAGCTCACAAAGGACTCAAGGTCTACCAAATGGATGTGAAGAGTGCATTTCTCAATGGAGACATCAAAGAAGAAGTCTATGTTAGACAACCTCCAGGTTTTATCTCTTCAACTTATCCTAACCATGTTTTCAAATTGCATAAAGCATTATATGGTCTCAAGCAAGCTCCTAGAGCATGGTATGAGACCTTAGCATGCTTTCTTCTGAAAAATAATTTTATAAGGGGTAGAGTAGACCAAACTCTTTTTATTCGAACCCATAAGTCCTATACCCTACAAGTACAAATATATGTAGATGATATCATATTTGGTTTTACTGATTCAAATTTGTGCAGAAGGTTCTTCTAACCTAATGCATTCTAAATTTGAAATGAGTAGCATGAGTGAGCTTTCCTTCTTTTTAGGATTGCAAGTCAAACAACATGCTGATGGCATATTTATTTCTCAAACAAAGTATGCAAAAGAACTGGTTAAGAAATTTTGTATGTCTGAGGCATCATGTATGAAAACACCAATGCCTACTAATGCTGTATTAGATGCTGATGAACATGAAAAACATGTTGATCAGACAACATATAGAGCAATGATTGGCTCTCTATTATACCTTATAGCAAGTAGACCTGATATAATGTTGTCTACATGCATATGTGCTAGGTTCCAAGTAAGCCCTAGAGAGTCACACCTAACATTAGTTAAGAAAATTCTTAGGTATGTGAAAAGTTTTCCAAATCTAGTTCTCCGGTATCCAAAAGACTCAAGATTTGAATTAACTGGATTTTCAGATGCTGATTATGCTGGATGTAGAGTAGACAGGAAAAGCACCAGTGGAACTTTCCAGTTTCTTGGTGATAGACTTGTCTCCTGGTTTTGTAAGAAACATACATCTATGTCCACTTCAACTGCTGAAGCTGAATACATGACAGCAGGCAGTTGTTGCTCACAGATTTTGTGGATTCAAACTCAGCTCCTAGACTATGGCTACAACTTAGAAGGGTCAAAAATATTTTGTGATAACACCAGTGCTGTTTCTATAGCACAAAATCCAGTCCTCCATAGTAGGACAAAACATATAGAGATTAGACATCATTTCTTAAGAGATAATGTTGAGAAAAATAAAATTGAACTTCAGTATATCCCAACTGATTTGCAAAGGTGAGATATTTTCACCAAACCCTTGGATGAAAAGAAACATACCTTCTTCCTAAATCAGTTAGGAATGTTAGATGGAGGAAGTTTAAAATAAAACCCAAGATTTTAAAACTCTTAAACAGACTAAGACTAGGCTAAAAACTTGTATTTTCTAGTGTCTGTAGTTTTTTTTTTGTCTCTGAACTGCGCTCGACGTTTTTCCCCCAGATCGTCAAACGGAGATCGACGCTTTCCAATAGCGTCGACCGGAGTTCAGTGTTTTCCAGACAGTGCTAGGCTATTTTCTTCTAGTCAGCGATCGTCGATCAGAGATCGACGTTCTCCAGTATCATCGAACGGAGATCAATGTTATTGAAGACTCTTCAGATTCCTTTAGAAGCCCAGATCGTCGAATGGAGTTCAACGATCTTTCCTTTTCGGCATCGAACCTTAATATAAAATCATTCTTTCGGCCGTCGTTCTTCTTTTGCGTTTTCATACTCTCTGCAAACATTTCCTTTCCCTCCAAACTTTTCTACACTTGGTCGTGGTTGTTCATCTTTGCAGGTACATAATGGCTGTGTCCGTTGCCGCTCTTGCCAAGATGAAGTTCGACACAGGGTTTGATATTGACATGGACTCCTTTGATGGAAGCGATCAAATCTTCAAAGACATTCTGGACCTATTCAAAGAACAATAGCTAGTGCAAATAATGACAACCAAGATGAAGATTGCAGCTGATGAAATTAAAGAATGGGTATATACAGCGGACAATTTGGATCAAAATACATTGGTTGGTACTATAGCCGGGACGCAGGTATCCCTTACACCTTCTCTTCTGACTGAAGTGTTTCAATTGAGTTTTGGAAATGATTACATTGAGTTATCTGGAGAAGAATCTGCAAATATGTTAGATAGAATGGGACATTCTGCCGCTAACCCTAGCAAGTTGTTGAAAAAGAACTTATCTATTGAGTATAGATTTCTCGCTGATGTTGTGGGGAAAGTGCTGTTGGCAAAGCACTCAGCACATGATACCATCTCAAGGTATCAGTTTTGCTTGATAGGAGCACTTGTGGACAATAAACATTTGAACTGGGGAGAGCTCTTCTTTGACTTGATTAAGAAGAAAGTGAACAAAAGTTTGGTAAACTTTGGGAGGATAATAGGGTTATTCCTGCACTCCAGGTGCCCTGAACTACTGGTATCAAGTGGAATGCACATCAATGCATCAAAGAGGCTGACCTATGCCCTGTTTGGGAAATGAGACAGGCAGATAGTCAGGCTAACCAGGACTACTACTGCTTCAGGAACAAGGACTGTTGCAGTCTCTTCCCCTCAGGCCCCTGCCCTCATTGAAGCATTGCCTGCCTCCTCCTCTTCTCAACCTTCTCAAGTTCTTCCCTCAACCATTCCCTCATCCACTATAACCATCTCTACCTCCATATCCACCTGAACCATCACCACATCTATCTCCTCCCCCATTACAATTTCAACTCCTCTGTCCACTCTTTCACCTCCTCCAGCCACAACAGAACAACAATTCCATCCACTTCATTATTATCCACCTCTTGACATTCCATCTTTCAACATCATGGATGATTCCTTCATGGATGATTCCCCCTCCTCACCTAGTGAGCTTCCCTCCACTTCCTCATACCAAAAACTACTCCATGATATTCTAACCCAACCATCCTTCACTCCATCCATCTCCATACCCATAACCTCTATCTACACCATCCTAATCTCTCAACCAAACAACCTACCATCCCCTCCCACTCATCCTGAAACCCATCCATCTCCAGCCACAGTCATTTCTTCCTCCACCTCTACTCAAGTCCCACTTGAGCAAGTGGATCTCTCAGCACTAACAGATAAGCTCTATGGGATACTTGCTCCCAAGCTAGTAGCCCTGCTAGAGACCTCCATTGCTCCACTTCTGCAGTCCATCAAGGAGTTATCTGACAGGCTCTCCTCTCTATCTACTCCTCAGGCAATCCCATCAATGGAGTACCTTGATCCAGTTCTCACCGAATCAAGGCAGGGGGAGATGCCTTATGAAGTTGTGGTAGTGCTTGCTGTTTCAGAGGAATTGCTGCCAGAAATTGCTGCTGATGCTTCAGTTCCAGCCCCAGTACCAGTAATAACAGTGGACCTCAGGTCACTGCTATCTGATTTTGACTTTCTTCACTTCAGCTGCTTACCAGCTTAGGGAGTTGAAGACTTTACTAAGGCCATTGTGCCTGTTGCTGTCTGTGATCCCAGTCTAATTACTTCTTATATCAGTTCTCTTAAGACTGAGGAAGTTATTGTTTCTGTTGCTGCTGTAGTTGAAATTGTTGAATCTACTGATATTGATATGTTGCCTGTTGTTTCTGTTTATGCTGCTGTTGCTGATGAACTTGATGTTTACTTAAAAGAACCTATTGTTTCTGAAGCTCTTGTCTCTGCTCCTGCTGCTACTCCAATAGTTTCTGCTCCTGCTGCTGCTTCTGAGAAGTCAAAACAAAGAGAAGAGTATATCAAAAGTATTGATGATCTATATGACAGACCCCAGAGTTCAGATAGTGATCAATTCAACACTGAATCTGATGATTCTTCTGGCACCATTGCCAAGAAAAGGAAAGCAAGAAGTAAGGCTATGATGAAAGTTCCTCCTGCAAAAGTCAAAGACAACAATGATATACCCTATTACATTCTGCATGACTGCCAAATAACTGAACCATGGATGTAATACTCTAAGAACCATCTTAAGGCCATGAGGAAAAAGAGAAAGCTTGACAAGTATGAAAAAGGATCATCTAAATTTCATCCTCCTCCTCCAGATTCATGATCTGGTGGAGGCTCGGATTTTCAGTCATCTGCTACAAAGCATAGCTCCTCTCAACCTTCACTGAGATATCAACCCAGAGGACAACATCAAAGAGGTTATCAGTCTAGAAGAGGTCAGTCAAGAGGAAGGCAAAGAGATTACAGAACTTACTCCAGTCAACAAATGGAAGGATAAGGCCCCACTGATTCTACATCAGGTCCTTTCCCATACAAGCTCAGAGATACAGTTGTCACTAGGGCTCCTCAAACTGATTCAGAGTCAATCAACAGATATGAACCCCCAGTTCCTTTTGAGGACCCTGAGAACAATCCTTTATATTGGACAGCTAGAATGAAAGAGCTTGCTGCATTAGATCAGATTAAGAAGGCTAAAGAGCAAGGCAGAGATACTTCCAACATCACAACCATGTCAGAACATAGAAAGAAAGAATTAGAGAGATATGCTTCAAGGAAATTCTTTGATCCAGAAGACTATATGAAGCTGCATCCTGAGGTCGTAGTTCCAAGGCCAAGATCTCAAACCTCCTTAGGTGCAAGAGATGATAGAAGATCAAAGAAAGAAGCCCTAAATCCCAACAGAGAAATCTTATTCAAGAAGGGCAATGAGTAACTTGTGTAAGCTGATACTCATATTTATCTTCTGACTGATTTTGTGACTCTTGCTGTGTTTCTACAATGCTCAACATATGTTATCTGCATTGTTGTTTCTGTTTTATTTTCTTTAATCCTTATATATGCTTGTTATTTTACATTCTGTCATATAAATAGTAATCCTAACCCAAATAGGGGGAGATTGTTGGAACACCCTATTACTAATTTTGGTAAGGGTCACTATGTGATTAGGATTCTGTTTTGACCTTGCTGTATAGTCTGATAGGTCAATTAGAATGAGTCTTAGGGTTAATACTTAGGTTTGAAAGCTGCCCTCCAGACCTTCTAAAGATCAGGATTCAAGTGCTGAGACAAGAAAATTCTCGTCGAGCTCAGGTCGACGAAACGTCAAACTCAGGTCGACGATATCTGAGCTCAGTTCAATGAGGCGTCGAACTTCGTTCGATGATCTTCGAGATCAGATCGACGCTCTGTCTCTAGATGATTTCTAAGTCGTTGAGCTCAGGTCGACGATCGTAGAGCTCAGGTCGACGTTTTTTGTCTCTAGTATAAATCCAATCTCTGAGCTCAGGTCGACGATAGCTGAGCTCAGGTCGACAATTTTTCTGAGAGGTCGACGTTTTCAGGATTCAAATTCAGGACAGTTATGGAATTCTTTCAGATTTATTCTCAGCAATTATGACAAAAGATTATGTAGCCGTTTCAAGCAATCTAGTGCAAGTTTCAAGGAAGAATAATTGGAATGTTACTTAGGACTTTCCCCAGAGACAGTTGTCAATTATGGAAGTCATTTATGACTGAATAATTGCCATCTAAAGTCAGGATCTGATATACTACCTAGAGAATTATTCTGAATACAGCAGAGACAAGATTTGAAAAAGATATACAGAAGAGAGAACAAGAAATTCACTCATCAAGAATTCATCTTCTGAGAATAGATTCAGTAGACAAAAACTTACAAAATCACTGAGTCAGAATTCTTCAAGAACACAAGGAACATCATTGTGAAGGAGATCATCTGCCTTTCTACTCCTTCAAGCTTCAAGTGTTAAAAAGCTTCATTATCAAGGACTCCAAACATCACACATTTCAGCATCTGCTGAAATCATCTATTGCTGGAGATCTGAAGCAACTGAAGGCCAATCACCCTAAGCAAAGCTAATCTTCCTGAACCCTTACAGATCTTAGGGGGAGCTTTGACAACATCTTCCACTTGTCTTCTCTCAGATTGTTGACAGAGAAGAACAACTCAACTTATTTTCTTTTTTCTTTTCTCTCCTATAAAAGGGTTTCTCAAAACTCCCTTCAAAAGTTTTGTGCCTGTTTTCTGAGACCTTGTCAAAACTCTGTGGTGGCAAGACACCTTATCAAAAAATCTAGTTTTGGTTTTTGAGCACCTTATCAAAAGATCATTGGTGCCCAGGACACCTGATCAACAATTCCTGCAGTGGATTCCTACCTAGGGTGGTAGAAGAGTGGATGTACCCAGGTTGTTGGGGAACCACTATAGCTCCTTGTGTCATCTGGCTTGCTATGCTTTTTTGCTTTGTTGTGTGCTGTGTGTTTCTGTTTTCTTACTGCTTTAGTGTTTACCTTTCTGCTAGCACATTACACATATAAGTAAATTAAGTCTTCCACTGCTTTACAGTTTAAATTGTAAATTATTTTAAAATACTCTATTCACTCCCCCTCTAGAGTGAAGATAGATCTTACCCTCACTTTCACCATGAGAAAACTCAAATGGCCCAAACTAGACCATTTCTTTTTGGTGCTTCAGCTCCAACACTCAAAAATGTTGCTGCAGCCAAGGCTCTGAATCTGACAACTAAGACTCAGACAAAGGGCAAGTCTAACAGCCAAGCTGATTTGGGCATTTCTGATGCCATCAAAAGTATGCTCTCTAAAAATAAGCTTGCTGCTGATAGCAATCAGAGCAGACCAAATAAGCCAGCTAAAAGACGCCTTCTATCAAATTCTAGTTGAAAGAAATTAGAAAAGGGCTGCAATACATCTTCCTCCTATTAAGGCTGCTGCTAACCAAACAGTAGGGCCTACACAGAAGAGAAGATATAACATACATGACAGTTGGTGCTATGGTATGATAGGGAATTTTTCCATTGACTGCTGCCACGATCACAATGTGGCCAGAGTTATGGTCTGTCCACCAGTCAGAAATTCTGCTGGTGGACATGTTCAGTTTCATACTAATGTGCACCTAGGACCCAATAAATATTGGGATACTAAGGTAAAGTAAATTGTGTATTGCAGGATGGTCCAAGTGTCCATACCCCTATATGGTACCTTGACAGTGGTTGTTCTAGGAATATGACTGGGACAATGGGCAACTTGATGGAGTATACTCCAGTAAAAGATGGACCCAAAGTAATCTTTGGTGGTTCAAATAGAGGGGTAACAAAAGGCTATGGTAATATCACCAATGGAATAGTCACTATCACTAAGGTGGCTTATGTTGAAGGGTTGCAACATAACCTTATAAGCATAAGCCAATTCTTTGATCTTGGCTATATTAATGTCTTCCATAAGAATGAGTGCCTAATCAGGAGGTCAAGTGACCAAGAGGTCATATTGACAGGCACTAGGTGTGGAAATGTTTATTGCTTAAACTTTCTATGTTTAGATACATACTCTTCTATTTGTCTAGTAGTAAATGAGAAAGCCTCCTATTGTGTCCTATGACACAAGAGGCTAGCCCACATAAATTACAAGACTATTGGTATGCTATTTATTAAAGAGCTAGTTAGGAATGGTCCCAATGTGAAGTTATCCAAGGAGGGCATATGTTCTGCTTGTCAGAAGGGCAAGCATAAAAAAGCTTGCTTTAAGGGCATTGGGACCAAAGATTCTGTGAGGTGCCTATACCTCCAGCATATGGACTTGTTTGGTCCTATGCCAGTTCATAGTCTTGGTAGGAAGGTCTACATCCTTGTGGTGGTTGATGACTTTTCCAGGTTTGCTTGGGTATTCTTCCTCAAGAGAAAGAATGAAACCCATGATATCTTCAATAAGTTTGTCAAGCAAATTTAGAATGAGTTCAACAGCTCTGTGGTCAAAATCAGAAGTGACCAAGGTACTGAATTCTAGTCTGATAGCTTGACAAGGTTCTGTGAAGAGCATGAGATTCATCAAGAATTCTCTTCACCTATAACACCCCAGCAAAATGGGATTGTTGAAAGGAAAAATAGAACTCTTATAGAGGCTGGAAGGACTCTATTAAAGGACACATCTCTCCCAGAATATTTCTAGGCTGAGGCAGTCAACACTGCATGTCATGTCCTCAATAGAGCCTCTATCACCAAATGCCACAAGAAAACTCCCTATGAGATCTTGAAAGGCAGAAAACCAAACCTGAGCTATCTCAGGATCTTTGGTAGCAAGTGATATGTGCTTCATAATGGAAAGTCCTATGTGACTAAGTTTGCTTCCAAATCCTTTGATGGAATTTTTGTTGGGTACAACAATCATAGAAAAGCCTATAAGATCTAAAACTTTAAAATCCAAGTTATGGAAGAATCTATTCATGTAATCTTTGATGAGTCTACTATGATTAACCATGATCTGCCAAGCTCCTCTTGTAGTACTACAGGTACAAAGCAGATGATGGACAAACTAACCATCAAGGAATCATCATCAGTTATCCAAGATGAAGTGGATACTCCATAAGATCTACCTAGGACACTTGGAGTGGATAAAGATCAACAAGAGGCTGCACCTAAAGCTGCACCTATTGCTGATACTGTGTAACATCCCATTTCTAACTAGACCCCTAGGAATGATTTTGTCCTGACTAGGTCAAGACAAACCCTTAGAAAACCAAGAAGGACCAAGTGAACCTAGGGTTTCAGTTGAGTGTCGCTTGGTCTGCAAATAGTAAAACCCAGAAACCGTAGAATTGGAGGGCAAAGTAAGTCCAACCTAAGTGGACCCTAGGATAGGTCATAGGGTCAAACTTAGGACCCATGTTGACTCCAGTCAATACTTTGACCTTATTAGCAAAAAATGACCCTAAGCCCTATTCCTTTGGTTGGGTCCACCCAAACTAACCCAATGCCACCCAATGGGTCAAAGTCAACTCCTACCCCATAGGGATGAGAAAAAAATGAGTTTCATGCATGGATATTTTGAATTAACCTAAGAGAGAGAATTTGAATAAAATAGGAGAGAGAAAGGATATTTTGGAGTAATATTGAGTTTGGGCCCACTTGTGCTCATGCCATCAGCCCACACATGGGCTGGCCGACCCCTTTAACCCACTTAGGAGGGGTGGGAGCAAGTGGGGCCCACATTGCATGCTTGGATACAAGCCCAAGCCCAAAACCGACCCTACCCAGCCATGTGGCTTCATACCCTCCTCCCTACTCATTCCCTCAGCCCACACATGGGCTGGCCGACCCATTTAACCCAATTAGGAGGAGCTTGAACCAGTGGGGCCCACCATGCATGCCTGGCCGATACAAACAAGGCAACCCGCCCCCCTCACCTTGATGATATTGCCTCCCCCCTTGATATCATCGCCCCCCATATTATCCCCTCCCACACGACCTCTCAGCCCCCATTTCATTCTCATCCCGAGAGAGAGAGAGAAAGAGAGAAGCCTGAACCATAGCTAGGAGCTGTGAATCCAAGGAAACGCCGCCACCACCACCAGAAATGGCTCCCCGCTGCTCCTCACGTAGCATGGCCGCCAGGAAGGTCCTCCCTCACCTCTCTCTTCATGTTGTAGATCTTTGGACTGTTTAAGATAGGGTTCGGGCTCGAAGGAGCCCGAACCCAGCTTGCCTTTTAATCCATTAATGGAGTTCTAAAGCTCACGGGTTTGATGGCGCCGCCACTTCCCACCGCCCTAGCCTTCGGCAAAGACTCGCCCCCACCACCGTGAGGGTAGAGGAGAGGATCGCCGGTAGAGGCACCGCCTGTAGCCGCCGGAAAACCCCCCGTGAGGCTTCCTGCTATTGGGTTGGATATCCACTGCGTTTTGGAGAAGAAATACACAGGCCGTCCGATGGCTTTAAGATCCGTGCCATGCAAAAAAAAACATAAAAATCTTGTTTTTATTTTAGTTACATGAACAGTGCTATTTTTTTTGCTTATAGAGCAGAGTTATGCATGTGGATGTTTAGGGCACTTCTGAACCTTTTCAGAAAGAGTGTTTAACATAAAAATTATAGGTCTTTGAGTTAACTTTAATTTAATATATTATACATTTATTTTGGTTAAGTAGGATGCCCTATAGAGCCATTTTCCTAGGACTGGTCCTAGAGTAGTTCAGAAATTAAAATGAGTGCCCTGCCCAAACCCTAAGTCCAAATGGGCTTAAATAATGTTGATGTTTGGAGCATACCAACCCCAATTGGCCCCAAATTTTGGTGGCCTGCCCTTAGGGGTATATTAGACCTATGGTAGAAAAATTAGTCAATTTAGCCCCTTGCATGTTGAGATATCGCACTTGCAAGATCTGGAAAGGTGAGTTGCCTTGGGCTGCAAATAGCAAATGTGCAGAAATTAGAAGAGATGCCCAAGCCCATTCAGAGGCCCAAATGACCTGGGAATTTGGGAAGTAACTGGTTTAGGGCATAATTAGTCCCTGCCCAAAAATGGGATCAATTGGAATTAAAATTAGGGGGAAATTACTAAAATACCCCTAGGCTTGTTTAGGTGATTCTTGGAGTAGTTCAACTCCAAAAGGCCCCAATTTTTGGTGGCATGTCCATGGAGACATTATTATTGCATGGTTAAATTTTCAGTCCACATGGACCACAACAAGTTGGGTAAATCCCCTTGCTTGTGTTGGTTAGTAAAGGGTTTGGTGTGCTTATAGTCAAACATGAAATATTGAGTGCACAACCCTTTTGGACAACTGGCTTAGTATTACCCTAAGTACCCCCCACCCCTTGGGGAAGATGGATGAATTAGGGTTGATTTACCCTTGGACCCATGTTCAAACCCCAAGGAAGGACTTTTGAGGGTTGTGAAGGACATAGGGGCAAATGCCCTTGTATGGCCTTGTAATTTTGTAGAAGGATAGCTTATGTACATTCAAGCCTCTGGTTGAAATGTTAGGGAATTTGGAAGTAGTTAAGTACCTTAAAAGTCAAACCCTAGCTTTATGGTAGAAGCACTATTAGGTCAAAACAGTAACTTAACATCATCTAAAAATTGGGAAGATGGGGTATAATAAATCTTAGGGTGAGTTGAACCCCTAGATATTTTTAGTGGAATTTTATAGATTATATTCATGGTAGTTCCTTTGTTAAATATCAAAGTGTCCAAATTAGTATTTAATTTAATTTGATTATTTGGTCTAAATGGAATCTAGTAAAATTTTGTCAGTAGAGGTTTTTGACCTAAATGGAGGTCTCTGAATTTTATTATAATTTTTAAAGGATTTTATATATTGCTTCCTTCACAAATTTTGTAAAGGCCGTACTTGGTAAATAAATCATTTAAAGAATAATTTAACTTGTAAAAATGTGGATTTTGGCCACTGATAATTTTAGGATGACATCTATTGTTAGGAATTTAATTATGAATTTTTAAAGTATATTCATAGTACTTGATTCATAATTATGCCTTGTTTAGATTTTTGTATTGAATTTATTTAGAATTAAATATTCTGTGAAAAATAATGAAAGTTAGCCAGTGATAATTTTAGGACTGTAGTAGTGTAATATATTTAATTCAAATTATTTGGATGATAATTTCAAATAGTTGATTTATAAATCGTGGAATATGGGAATTACTGCTAAAATAATTTTAGGACCCTTAAATGTTTGTAGAAAATGCCAAATTTGGAAATTGTCACTTTTAGACATATGGAATTTTATCATGAATTTATGAAACATTAATCATGTCTAAAATGTATACTTCATGATCAACTTGACAATGATTGGCTCTTTTAAGAAATTATTTAAATAGAAGATTAATTGAGGAAAATACAATATTCTGGAATTAAATCATTTATGTCATGATAGGACTCCAGTAAATAATCTAGGTCATTCGGATGAATACTTAAAGGACGCCCTATCATGAACATCACTTAGTATAGGTTGGTCTGCAAATAGTAATTTGGGAAAGAGTTGTATAAAGATATGATTTAGAATAATGTAGAGCTAGTCTTGTGGAATTGGTTAGATGAAAGTAGATTAGTCACCAAAGGAAGTTCTAAGGAGTGGCGAGAATCGAGTTGGTGCGAGTTAGAAGGTACGCGAGTCCGACGAAAGATCGTCGTTCCCGCGAGAGTGAAAGGTCTAAACTACCCTAGGTTTAGTTTAATGTAATATAAAAAGGGAATGGGTAAGGGAAGACAACCAATAATAATAAGTGCCTTGCGAAAGAGAACTTTGGTCTGTCATACCATCGTGGTTCCTAGTGCCTATTGAGAACCCCTCACAGGGTATAATTCGGAGGCAGTCCTGGGCTAACGTAAACCTTAAAGAACAAAACGAAAGAGTAATGTAGAAAATATGGCTTCACTCTGCACACACAAGCTGGATAGGAGGTGGGAAATGGATAAGTCATCCCGAGATGTTCAAAGGGGCGCCATCCTATGGTGTTCAAATGGATGAGGTTTGGTAATTGAGCCGAGCTATTTTGTCCGGGGAGCTTAGTCTCGGTTTGAGGTTAATTCGGACGGTTTAGTCCGGGAGCTTGACTTGTTGGTTCTTTTAAGAATATTGCATGTGCATAAAAAGGAATATCTAAGGTGGTGGGTCTTCGGTACTGATTGACGTAGAACCGATGCTAGTATACGATGACTCGACAAGTGTGGTTTTATACTTCACCAAAGTTAAGTCTGGCGGTCCAGTCGGCAAGAGTACGCAGGAGTACGCTTAGTGCACCAAGCGTTGAGGTGTAAGATAGGTCAGACCGGTAGTGCTATACTTGTTTTGAGGTGGGAGAGGCCCAACCCACCACTTCTGTCTGCCACTACGGAGGTATCCTGGGAGGTTACGACTCCGAAAGAGGGAACTAAAGGTTTGTGTACACAAAGTCGGGTGGGTGAGTTGCACTGCTTGATCATAACATACCCACCATATAGATGCATATCATAATCATTCATAATAACATGTGACACCTAATGTATAAGTGGTATGGGACGCTTATACATTAGGACTTGCTAAACGACCCCTAGGTCTATAAGCTTGTGTGGGCAAGTTTATAAATTAAGGTTATTTCAATTTATATATATAAGGCTCGTGATAACCGACACCCCAACGTATAAAGTTGTATGGGACATTTTATACGATGAGAGCCTTGTAGAAGATCCCTTGGCTTATGTGTACTCACATAAGTGAAGGTTAAATTCTTTTCTTACTTTACCTATTACAACATGATTATAAATTGCTAGCTAGGCCCCCCTATCACCTGTTTGTTTTACTCTCCACTTTCACGTCCTTTCCTTTCTTCCTCCCCGCTCGGTGCCTAGGAGCATGGGGGAAGGGGTGGGGGACGATAGGTCTTAGTCTTATAGACTAACGATTTTCGAACCATATTGTATTAGGGGATCGTGGATCCTAGCAGGGAGGAACAGCCCAGGAGACCAGTGCGATTGGAGACAGGGCAGTCATGCTCAGGAGCACAGCCAGCTGGGACTGTGAGTCCCGATCTTTAGTAGTAGATGTTTTATTTTGCTTCCGCATGAGAGACCTGTAGTGAGGATATTGATGTACCGGGCTTAAGCCCTTCATTTCTGCACTCTTTACTATTATGTGGACACTCCCTTCGTGGAGATTTTATTATATGTGATTTGTTGTGGACTTACATGTCTATACTCTTGTACTGCTACTTTTGTGATCAATAAGGCCGGAAGAATCGGCATTTTGTAGTGACGATCTTCCTGGGCGCGAAGGTGTCACCACAAAGCAGCGGTTTTTGGCATTAGACCCCGGTTTTTACGAGTTGTTAAAAAGGCGGGGTCTTAGAGGGTAGACTCGATCCATCAAGTAGCTGTCCGCTAAAACCCAGGGCCACCCTCACATGAGTTTAGTTTGCGGACAAACTAAGCAGCGGAAGCAGTTGTGTGCCCATGTGGGGATCACATATATAATTGTCCATTTTAGTTAAGGTTGAAAAATTTCTGACGATAAATTTTGTGGCGCAGCCTCCAGCACTGACTACACCACTGGGTGGAATCCCACAGATTCTGGAAGTTGCACCACCTCTGCCGGTTCCCACTCAGTTCCTACAGTCTGACATGGGACTGACTCTGACGGCTATCTTGGAAGCCTTCAGGAACCAACAGGCCCCGGCTCTGCAGCCTATCCCGGGAGCAAACTGGCTCAGCATCTTTCGAGGACTCTCTCCCCCGTCCTACTTAGGGATAGAGGCAGTAGTTCGGACAGAGGAGTGGCTAGACATCATGGAGGAGATGTTGACAGGGATGCGAAGCCCTTGGGAGGAAAGGGTGCCACTTGTTGTTTCCTGCTTGGATTCCCATGCCAAGCGGTGGTGGAAGACAGTTCTGGAGACTACCTTTGCTGGTAGGGAGGCTGCCGAGGTGACATGGGAGGAGTTTAGGCCCATGCTGTTGGAGAACTTTATTCCGCAGTCGGCCCGAGACGAGCTGGAGGACCGCTTCTTGCAGTTGAAGCAAGGTACCAGGACGGTGGTGGAGTACCATCGAGAGTTCAACAATCTGGCCCGTTTCGCAGACTCTTACCAGCTAGATGAGGAAGCGTACATCAAGAGGTTCTACAAAGGTTTACGGGAAGACATGAGGGATGCCCTTCTTTTCGTTTCGGACGGGCCTATAACTCGTATTCTGGAGATGTAAAAAAGATTAGAGGCAGATTGGATCACCACCAGAGGCTGGAAGCGGCCAACGGAGGATCAGAGCCGGGGAGCCCGGAACGTACAGCGGCGAGGTCGTGCGCCAGAGGTACTAAAGGTGGAGGATCAGCCTCGATAGGAGTTGAGGCAGGAGCCGAGGGAGTAGGTGACACTGGCCCCTCAGCCTATTCAGGTGCGAGATGTGCAGAGACCGGGAGGTGGGGATTACACTCCGCCGGAATGTTACCATTGTCATCAGGTGTGGCACATCAAGAGAAACTGTCCCATGAGAGGGATGCCTCCACTAACACCGCAGATTGCCCTACCACCTCAGCATTATGGAGGCTGAGGACGTGGCCAAGGACGCGGATATCAGGGTAGAGACCGCAGGTCGGAAGGACAGTAGATTTATGCACTGGACCTGGCTCAACCTAGGAACCCGGAACAAGTAATCATAGGTATGCACGAATATTTTATGTGCTTTCATAAATAATTGGACTTTTGCTTTAGAAACTTCAAACTAGAAATGAAAACTATAGTTAGACTTCTAAGACATTTGATTACCCTCAGGCATAGTCACAGCCAACGACAAGCCAGCCTACACCCTGTTTGACACCGGCGCTGCACACTCATTTGTTTCGGCAAACTTTGCTAAGGAGATAGGAGCCGAACATCACTTCACGGGAATCCCTCGGAGAGTACGCCTCCCAGACGGCTCCGAGATGACATCATCAGTGAAGTGCGACCTGGGAGTATGCATGGGAGGGAATATTTTCGAAACCCATGCAACAGTATTGGAAATGCAGGGGTTTGATCTCATCTTGGGCATGAAGTGGCTGGATTACCACTATGGCAGGATCGATTGTGCAAGGAGGCTAGTCTGGTTATGGCATATGGACACAGAAGTTATCTTTCAAGGTATTAGACCTACCTCCCATATATATATATATTGTTTATTCAGGCCGTCAAGGCCCACATGCAGGGCGACGAGATTTATCAGATTCTCTTCGAGATGGCGGAGGTCAAGGGATCTGTATCTGACGTTCCCGTGGTGCGAGATTTTACGAACGTCTTCCCGGAGAAACTACCAGGGCTACCCCCGCACAGAGAGCAGGACTTCCAGATATTGCTTATGCTAGGGGATAAGCCGGCATCCAAAGCTCCCTACTGCATGGCCCCAAGGTAGCTGACAGAGTTTCGGAGTCAGCTGCAGAAGTTGGTGGAAGCCGGGTTTGTCCGACCGAGCTCTTCGCCATGGGGAGCCCCCATGTTGTTCGTCAAGAAGAAAGGCGGAACACTAGGGTTGTGTATCGATTACCGGGCATTGAACCGGCTAACAGTCAGGAATACCTATCCTCTGCCAAGGATAGACGAGTTATTCGACCAGCTGGAAGAAGCCCACTTCTTCTCGAAGTTGGACTTGAGATCGGGCTATTATCAGTTGCGGATCTGAGAGGAGGATATACAGAAGACTGCTTTTAGTAGCAGGTATGGACTCTACGAGTGTACCGTGATGCCCTTCGGGCTCACGAATGCACCGTCAGCATTCATGACTCTCATGAACCGGGTCTTCGAGACATATCTAGATGTGTTTGTCATCGTTTTCATCGATGACATCCTCATTTACTCGAGGACCGAGGAGGAGCACAAGAGGCATCTGACACTGACCTTGGAGAAGCTACGAAAACATCAATTATATGCCAAATTCAGCAAATGCCAGTTCTGGATGAAGGAGGTGGCCTTCTTCAGACATGTTATTAGTTGAGCAGGGTTGGTAGTAGATCCGTCCAAGATTCAGGCAGTCCGGGATTGGCCACAGTTTAAGACAGCTGCGGACGTACGGAGCTTCCTAGGACTTGCCGGCTACTACCGGAAGTTCGTAAGGGGTTTTTCTAAACTTTCCCTCCCACTTACCTCTCTGACGAGAAAGGAGACAACATTTGTCTGGACACCACAGTGCTAGATGGCGTTCCAGGAGCTGAAAAGTCGACTCACTTCAGCCCCGATACTTGCCCTCCCCTCGGGGAGAGAAGGATTTCAGGTTTATGCGGATGCCTCCTACAAGGGCATGGGAGCAGTTTTGATGCAGAAGGGACATGTGATCGCTTATGCCTCCCGCAAGCTAAAGAAACATGAGCAGAACAATCCAGTTCACGATCTAGAGATGGGAGCGGTTATATTTGCATTGAAGGTCTGGCGGCACAACCTCTATGGTGTCCACTGCGACATATTTTCAGATCATAAAAATCTGAAATATGTGGATACGCAGAAGGAACTGAATATCTAGCAACACAGATGGGTGGAGTTTCTAGCGGACTATCAGTATGAGATGCACTACCATCCGGGTAAGGCAAACGTGGTGGTCGATGCACTGAGCCGGAGAGATTCCATCTCTGGAGCAGGGCCCCAGCTTATGTCCATGGAGCTACTACGGAGTTTTTAAGAGATGCATATCACTCTGGTATCATCTGATGACCCTGAGCTGTACGAGGAGTACCTGGCCGCTATGAGCACCACCTATGATATACATAACAGAGTCAGAGATTGGTAGAGACGGGATACCAAGCTAGAGCCAATTTTCCGGGCCTTAGAGGCAGGCTCTGCTGGGGACTACACGATACGAGATGATCTGATATGTTTCAGAGGTCAGACTTACATATCGGATGGAGGCCAGATTCGGTAGGACATCATTGTCGAGGATCATCACAGCAGATATTCTATACATCCCGGGATCACTAGGATGATGGCGGATTTGAAGAAGACTCTATACTGGCCGGGCATGAAGAAGGACATCACCTACTTCGTGACCCACTGCGAGGCGTGCCAGTTAGTTAAGGCAGAGTGCAGACATCCTGCTGGTTTATTGTAGTCACTCCTGGTGCCGGAGAGGAAATTTGAGGATATCGCGATTGACTTAATCCATGGCCTCCCTCGATCACGGGCGGGAAACGATTCTATTTGGGTAATTGTTGACCGATTGACGAAGGTGGCTAGGTTCATCCCGATCAGGAAGGAGGATATTGTCAGAGTACTGGAACGGAAGTTCATAGAGCAGTTTGTGCGATATCTTAGGGTGCCCAAGACGATCGTATCGGATCGAGATGGATAATTCACGTCCAGGGAATGGAGCTATGTACAGACATACTTGGGTACTCGACTGGCTTTCAGTACGGCCTTCCACCCCCAGACAGATGGGAAGACAGAGCACACCAACCAGACACTGGAGGACCTGCTGAGACTGTGTATTGTGGACTGTGGAGAGTCCTGGGAGAGGATGTTGCCCCTAGTGGAGTTTTCGTACAATAACATTCATCAGTACAATATACAGATGGCTCCGTATGAGGCGTTGTATGGGCGGCAGTGTAGGATTCCGTTGTCTTGGATACAAGATGAAGATCCGAAGACTGTGGGCACGAACTTTATTGAGGATACTGAGGCACAGGTACGGCTGATACGGGATAGAATGCTGGAGGCACAGAGCAGGCAGGAGAAATATTATGACGCTCGACATCGTCTAGTAGAGTTTCAGGTAGAGGATCTGGTGTTCTTGAAGATCCGGCCGATACATGGGGTTTCACGAGTTCGTGGTTGGCGGAAGAAGCTTAGCCCGAGGTACATGGGGCCGTTCAGGATCCTAGAGCGGATCGGTCCCCTAGCTTACCGGCTGGAGCTTCCACCGGAGCTGGCCTGCTTGCACGACGTCTTTCACGTGTCTTCACTCAAGAGGGCTCTACTATGCCCGGATTTGCAGATTACGGCCACTGATGGGCCGGTAGCTTCGGATTGATCTATACACTTGGAGCCGATACGGATCGACGACCAGGGGATACGAGTCTTGTGCCGCAAGAAGATCCCGCTAGTAAAGGTCTTGTGGAGGAACCACGGACGAGAGGAACATACTTGGGAGCCACAAGACCTGATGCAGGAAAGATATCCGGAGCTATTTAGTCAGGTATACCTCGTAACTCCTCAAGTGGTTTAAGCGTTCTTCCTAATTGCTTTTACTCGTAGAATCATCTAAAAGGATAGAGACTAATCCTTTTTGTTTATTGGAGCTAGCCCTTGTTTTGTAAGCTAGTAGGCGTGTCAACTCACTTATGGGATGTTACACTTTAGTTTTGCCGGTAGAAAAACCCCTTAGTCTTAACTTTAATTTCGGGGACGAAATTTTTATTTTATTTATTGGGATTTGTAACATCCTATTTCAAACTAGACCCCTAGGAATGATTTTGTCCTTACTAGGTAAGTACAAACCCTTAGAAAACCAAGAAGGACCACGTGAACCTAGGGTTTCAATTGATTGTCGCTTGGTCTGCAAATAGTAAAACCCAGAAACCCTAGAATTGGAGGGCCAAGTAAGTCCGACCTAAGTGGACCCTAGGGTAGGTAATAGGGTCAACCTTAGGACCCATGTTGACCCTAGTTAACACTTTGACCTTATTAGCCAAAAATGACCCTAAGCCCTATTCCTTGGGTTGGGTCCACCCAAACTAACCCAATGCCACCCAATGGGTCAAAGTCAACTCCTACCCCATAGAGAAGAGAAAAAAATGGGTTTCATGCATGGATATTTTGAATTAACCTAGGAGAGAGAATTTGAATAAAATAGGAGAGAGAAAGGATATTTTGGAGTAATATTGAGTTTGGGCCCACTTGTGCTAATGCCATCAGCCCACACATGGGTTGGCCGACCCCTTTAACCCACTTAGGAGGAGTGGGAGCATGTGGGGCCTACATTGCATGCTTGGAGACAATCCCAAGCCAAAAACCGACCCTACCTCGCCATGTGGCTTCATACCCTCCTCCCCACTCATTCCCTCAGCCCACACATGGGCTTGCCGACCGTTTAACCCAATTAGGAGGAGCTTGAACAAGTGGGGCCCACCATGCATGCATGGTCGATACAAACAAGGCAACCCACCCCCTCACCTTGATGATATCGCCTCCCCCCTGAATATCATCGCCCCCATATTATCCCCTCCCACACGACCTCTCATCCCCCATTTCATTCTCATCCCGAGAGAGAGAGAGAGAGAAGCCTGAACCAGATCTAAGAGCTATGAATCCAAGGAAACGCCTCCACCACCGCCGGAAATGGCTCCCCTCCGCTCCTCACGTAGCATGGCCGCAGGGAAGGTCCTCCCTCACCTCTCACTTCATGATGTAGATCTTAGGACTGTTTAAGATAGGGTTCGGGCTCGAATGAGCCCAAACCCAGCTTGCCTTTTTATCCATTAATGGAGTTCTTAAGCTCACGAGTTGGGTGGCGCCGCCACTTCCTGTCGCCCTAGCTGCCGTCAAAGACTCGCCCCCACCACTGTTAGGGTAGAGGAGAGGATCGCCGGCGGAGGCGCCGCCTATAGCCGCCGGAAAACCCCCCGTGAGGCTTCCTGTTATTGGGCTGGACATCCACTGCATTTTGGAGAAGAAATACACAGGCCGTCCGATGGCTTTAAGATCTGTGCCATGCATAAAAAAATATAAATCCTGTTTTTATTTTAGTTAAATGAACAGTGCTATTTTTTTGGCTTATATAGCAGAGTTATGCATGTGGATGTTTAGGGCACTTTTGTACCTTTTCATAAAATGTTTTTAACATAAAAATTATAGGTCTATGAGTTACCTTTAATTTGATATATAACACATTTATTTTGGTTAAGTAGGCTGCCCTATAGAGCCATTTTCCTAGGAATGGTCCTAGGGTAAGTCAGAAATTAAAATTAGTGCCCTGCCAAAACCCTAAGTCCAAATGGGCTGAAATTTTGGGCATGTTGCTTATTTAGGCATATCTAGATCCTCCTTAAAAATGGGAATTTTTGGGTAAAATAATCCTATAGTTTTAGTCAAAATTTGATAAATCAAATAATGTTGATTTTTGGGGCATACAAACCCTAATTGGCCCCAAATTTTGGGGGCCTTCCCTTAGGGGTATATTAGACCTATGGTAGAAAAATTAGTCAATTTAGCACTCTGCATGTTGAGATATCTCACTTGCAAGATCTGGAAAGGTGAGTTGCCTTGGGCTGCAAATAGCAAATGTGCAGAAATTGGAAGAGATGCCCAGGCCCATCCAGAGGCCAAAATGACCTGGTATTTTGGGCATTAACTTGTTTAGGGCATAATTAGGCCCTGCCCAAAAATGGGATCAATTGGAATTAAAATTAGGGGGAAATTACTAAAATACCCCTAGGCTTGTTTAGGTGATTCTTGGAGTAGTTCAACTCCAAAAGGTCCCAATTTTTGGTGTCATGTCCATGGAGATATTATTAGGGCATGGTTAAATTTTCAGCCCACATGTACAATAGCAAGGTTGGTAAATCCCCTTGCTTGTGTTGGTTAGTAAAGGGTTTGGTGTGCTTATAGTCAAAAATGAAATATTGAGTGCACAACCCTTTTGGACCAATGGCTTCGTATTACCCGAAGTAACCCCCAATCCTTGGGGAAGATGGATGAATTAGGGTTGATTTACCCTTGGACTCAAGTTCAAACCCCAAGGAAGGACCTTTAAGGGTTATGAAGGACATAGGGGCAAATGCCCTTGTATGGCCTTGTAATTTAGTAGAAGGATAGCTTATGTACATTCAAGCCTCTTGTTGAAATATTAGGGAATTTAGAAGTAGTTAAGTACCTTAAAAGTCAAACCCTAGCTTTAGGGTAGAAGCACTATTGGGTCAAAACAGTAACTTCACATCATCTAAAAATTGTGAAGATGGGGTAGAATGAATCTTAGGGTGAGTTGAACCCCTAGATATTTTTAGTGGAATTTTGTAGATTATATTCATGGTAGTTCCTTTGTTAAATATCAAAGTGTCCAAATTAGTATTTAATTTAATTTGATCATTTGGTACAAATGGAATCTATTAAAATTTGGTCAGTAGAGGTTTTTGACCTAAATAGAGGTCTCTGAATTTTATTATAATTTTTAAATGATTTTATATATTGCTTCCTTCACAAATTTTGTAAAGGCCATACTTGGTAAATAAATCATTTAAAGAATAATTTAACTTGTAAAAATGTGGATTTTGGCCGCTGATAATTTTAAGATGATATCTACTGTTAGGAATTTAATTATGAATTTTTGAAGTATATTCATAGTACTTGATTCACAATTATGCCTTGTTTAGTTTTTTGTATTGAATTTATTTAGAATTAAATATTCTTTGAAAAATCATAAATGTTGGCCAGTGATAATTTTAGGACTGTAGTAGTGTAATATCTTTAATTCAAATTATTTGGATGATAATTTCAAGTAGTTGATTTACAAATCGTGGAATATGAGAATTATTGCTAAAATAATTTTAGGACCCTTAAATGATTGTAGAAAATGCCAAATTTGGAAATTGTCACTTTTAGACATATGGAATTTTATCATGAATTTATGAAAAATTAATCATGTCTAAAATGTATACTTCATGATCAACTTGACAATGATTGGCTATTTTAATAAATTATTTAAATAGAAGATTAATTGAGGAAAATACAATATTCTGGAATTAAATCATTTATGCCATGATAGGATTCTAGTAAATAACCTAGGTCATTCAGATGAAAACTTAAAGGACACCCTATCATGAACATCACTTAGTATAGGTTGGTCTGCAAACAGTAATTTGGGGAAGAGTTATATCAAGATAAGATTTAGAATAGTGTAGAGCTAGTCTTGTGGAATTGGTTAGATGAAAGTATATGAGTCACCATAGGAAGTTCTAAGGAGTGGCGAGAATTGAGTTGGTGTGAGTTAGAAGGTACGCGAGTCCGACGAAAGATCGTCGTTCCCGCGAGAGTTAAAGGTCTATACTACCCTAGGATTAGTTTAATGTAATATAAAAAGGGAATGGGTAAGGGAAGACAACCAATAATAATAAGTGCCTTACGAAAGGGAACTTTGGTCTGTCATACCATCGTTGTTCCTAGTGCCTATTGAGAACCCCTCATAGGGTATAATCCGGAGGCAGTCCTGGGCTAACATAAACCTTAAAGAACAAATCGAAAGAGTAATATAGAAAATACAGCTTCACTCTGCACACACTAGCTGGATAGGAGGTTGGAAATGGATAAGTCGTCCCGAGGTGTTCAAAGGGGCGCCATCCCGCGGTGTTCAAAGGGATTAGGTTTGGTAATTGAACCGGGTTGTTTAGTCTTGGGAGCTTAGTCTCGGTTTGAGGTTAATTCGGACGGTTTAGTCCGGGAGCTTGACTTGTTGGTTCTTTTAAGAATATTGCATGTTCATAAAAAGGAATATCTAAGGTGGTGGGTCTTCGATACTGGTTTTCGTAGCACCGATGCCAGTACGATGACTCGACATGTGTGGTTTTACACTTCGCCAAAGTTAAGTCCGGTAGTCTAGTCGACAAGAGTACGCAGGAGCCCGCTTTGTGCACCAAGAGTTGAGGCGTACGATAGGTCAGACCGGTAGTGCTATACTGGCTTTGAGGTGGGCGAGGCCTAACCCACCGCTTCCGTTTGCCACTACGGAGGTATCCTGGGAGGTAATGACTCCGAAAGGGGGAACTAAAGGTTTGTGTACACAAAGTCGGGTGGGTGAGTTACACTTCTTGATCATAACATACCCACCATATAGATGCATATCATAATCATTCATAATAACTTGTGACACCTAATGTATAAGTGGTATGGGACGCTTATACATTAGGACTTTCTAAACGACCCCTTGGTCTATAAGCTTGTGTGGGCAAGTTTATAAATTAAGGTTATTTCAATTTATATATGTACTGCTCGTGATAACTGACACCCCAACGTATAAAGTGGTATGGGACATTTTATACGATGGGAGCCTTGTAGAAGATCTCTTGTCTTATGTGTACTAACATAAGTGAAGGTTAAATTCGTTTCTTACTTTACCTATTACAACATAATTATAAATTACTAGCTAGGTCCCCCTGTCACCTATTTGTTTTACTCTCTACTTTCACGTCCTTTCCTTTCTTCCTCCCCGCTCGGTGCCTAGGAGCATGGGGGAAGGGGTGGGGGACGATAAGGCTTAGTCTTATAGACTAACGGTTTTCAAACCATATCATATTAGGGGATCGTGGATCCCAGCAGGGAGGAGCAGCCCATGAGACTGGTGCGATTGGAGATAGGGCAGTCAAGCTCAGGAGCACAGCCAGTTGGGTCCGTGAGTCCCGATCTTTAGTAGTAGATGTTTTATTTTGCTTCTGCATGAGAGACCTGTAGTGAGGATATTGATGTACCGGGCTTAAGCCCTTCATTTATGTACTCTTTACTATTATGTTGACACTCCCTTTGTGGATATTTTATTATATGTGATTTGTTGTGGACTTACATGTCTATACTCTTGTACTGCTACTTTTGTGATCAATAAGGCCGACAGAATTGGCATTTTGTAGTGACAATCTTCCCGGGTGCGAAGGTGTCACCGCAAAGCGGCGGTTCTGGGCATAAGACCCCGGTTTTTACGAGTTGTAAAAAAGGCGGGGTCTTACATACTAAAAGAAGACTGACACCTATAGTCAGACATATGAGAGATCATACAGCACACCAGATCATTGGTAAGGCAATCCATGGAGTTATAACAAGAAGCTGAAGTCTGAATACAGCCATGTACTCAAGCTTTCTATCAAAAGTGAAGCCCAAGAAGTTTGAAGAGGACAACATAGATCAGCATTGGGTTGGAGCTATGCAGGAGGAACTAAACTAGTTCAAGAGGTGCAAGGTCTGTAAGCTGGTTCCCAGACCACAAGGACTTAATATCATTGGAGTCAAGTGGATCTACAGAAACAAGCTTAATGAAAGTGGCATTATAATCAAGAACAAAGATAGTCTAGTTGTTAAGGGGTACTATGAAGAAGAAAGCATTGACTTTTATCAAACCTTTACCCATGTATCAAGACTGGAAGCCATCAGATTATTCCTTGCATATGCTGCACACAAGGGATTCATGGTCTACCAGATGAATGTGACATCAGCCTTTTTGAATGGTGACTTAAAGGAAGAAGTTTATGTTGAGCAGCCTCCAGATTTTGTAGTTACTAACTCACCTGATTCTATTTATAGACTTATGAATGCTCTATATGGGCAGAAGTAAGACCCTAGAGCATGGTATGAGACTTTGTCTAGCTTCCTCATTGAGAACAAATTCTCAAGGGGTAAGATAAACAAAACCCTATTCCTAAGGGAATTTAAGGGTAAGATCATCCTAGTTTAGATCTATGTAGATGACATTATCTTTGAATCTATTGATGACAACCTCTATTGGAAGTTTGCCAAACCTATGTAGGGGAAGTTTGAGATGAGCAGTATGGGTGAACTTAAGTTCTTCTTTGGCCTCCAAGTAAGACAGACTAATGATGGTGTGTCCATATCCAATTCTAAGTTCAATAGGGAGTTTATAAATAAATTTGGTATGGAAAATTCCTCCACCATAAGAACTCCCATGGGATCAAGTATGCCCATATGCAAAGATGAGGTAGGGAAACCTATTAATGAGACTTTGTATAGGGGGAAAATTGGTTCCCTTCTTTATATAACTGCTAGTAGGCCAGACATCATGTATGCTATATATGTTTGTGCTAGGTATCAGGCTTGCCCTAAAAGAATCTCATTACTCTGCTGCAAAGAGAATTCTGAGGTATCTTAAGGGCACACCAGATCTTGGCTTATGGTACCCTAGGAATGGGAATTTGAACTAACTAACTATTCAGATGCAAACTTTATAGGCTACAAGGAGGACATGAAGAGCACTTCTGGCATATATTAATTCCTAGGTGGAAGGATAGTTTCATAGAGTAGCAAGAAGAAAACTAGTGTTGCAATTTCAATTGCAGAGTCAGAGTACATCTCAGTAGGTAGCTGCTATGCTCAGTTATTGTGGATCTAGCATCAGCTCCAGGACTACAACCTTCAGATAAGTAGAAGTCCTCTTTTCTATGATTCTACTAGTACAATCTCAATTGGTAGGAATCCTGTGTCCCATAACATGACTAAGCATATAAAGATTAGGTATCATTTTATTAGGGAGCATGTGGAATATGAAGACATCACTCTTGAGTTTGTTCTAACAGACAAGCAAGTGGCTGACATCTTCATTAAGCCACTAGATGAAGCAAAGTTTAACACCTTCAAATTTGAGCTGGGTATGTTAAACCTGATATAGCTTCAGTTGCTCTTCCTCTTGTTGCAAGCTATTTTGTATTTTGCAGATGGAATTATTCTTTAAAGAAATGAAGATTCTCTAATTGAGGGGAAGCATGTCCAACACAATTCCAACAATTCACTTCTTCCTATTTGAGGTGGAGCAGATGAAAAGAATCCTACCAGCTATTTGCTGTAGTCAAAAAGGGGGAGGAAAATATGATCAGATGGTTAGATTAATGTTCAAGTATGGTAGCAGCAATTCAGGGGAAGCATGTGCAGTGATGTTCCTCTCTGCAGCCAAGGAAGTGTGGTAACTATAGATCACTTCTCAGTTATATAGTTTTTATTCTTATTGCTGCATAGTACTGTGTATGTCATTGACTCACTTTCTTAAGAGTTTTGACTTCCTTAAATAGGGGGAGATTGTTTGGTCCATTGCCCACAATAAACTGGATTTGAGGAAGTCAATCTTATCAATGATATATATATAGTTGTAGTTGACAGTGATGGGGTAGGTAGCCTAAGTGGCCAAGTCAGGTAAACACTTACCTAAGATGTGGGTTGATAGAAGTCTGTCTAAGTCCATAGGCTTTAAGTGAAGGTGACTCACTCAATGCAAGATGACTTATAGCGTTGAGTGAAGCCTATACAGTCAAAGCCAAAGCAGTGGCAAGCTAAGAATTTGGCAATGTCCAAATGCTTTGAGTGTAGCTCACTCACTCAACACCAGATAACAAAAGTGTCTGTTAAGTTGTTTGGCATTGAGTGGAGCATACTCACTCAATGCCAAGTAGCAAAAAATTCAAAAAGCATTGAGTGAGGTATACTCACTTAACGCTCTCAATGCCTAAATTATAGAATCCATAGGCTAAGGCATGAGACATTGAGTGAGGTGTGCTCACTCAACGCTCTCAACACCTAGCATACAGAAGTGGATGAAAAATATGCTAAGGAAAAAAGCATTGAGTGGAGCTTGCTCACTCAACGTTCTCAACTCCTAGATAGACATAATTCTGTCTAAGTGTTGTTGCGTTGAGTGAAGCTCATTCACTCAATGCCTATTCTACTAATGCTTGATTTTGGCTAAGTCTACAGGTGCTGACGTCAGCAAAATCGACAAAGTTAACTTATTTCAAATCAAGTACGGAGAAGCTACAGAACACGACAAACTATGCCGAGAAGCTACTGTACGTCTTCTTCCGTTAAAGTAAGGTGCAGTTGGAAGCTATATATGGGGCCCACTGATCTCTATGAGCCATTGTTCGGCGAACTACAAAAGGAAGAGAAGGGCCAAGACACAAGAAAACTTTTAGGGCTTTATCATTTTAAAAAAGTTGGAGGCTGGAATTCATCTTCCTTGCTATTGCTGTAAGTAAAAGCTTGAAGTCTCCCTACAAAAAGTTCAATTATTTGTGTGTCTTCTTCATCGACACCAGCAAGATAAGAAGGCTTTCCTTCTGAGGGAGAAGCAGAAACAAGGAAGAAGTCTCTGCAGATCAATTGGCTTCTCAGTTTAGCAAGCCCAAAATTGAAGATCTACTTCTGAAGCTGTGAAGAAGGAAGAATAAAGTAGGTTACTCTATCCTAAGAAGGAAGAGGAAGCAAAGTAGTTTACTGCTATTTACTTCCAGCTTAAGATCCTTGTAGCTGTGATGAAAGTTTGAACTGAGATATCTCAGCTCAAGGTGCTATCATAGAGAAATTTCTCTATGATAGATATAAATCTATTTTACTCCAGTAGGATCCAAATGGATCTGAGCTGTAGGGCCACTGGCCTGAGGTATGGCAACTTTCCTGAGTTGTGAGAGAATGTTGCTCTCTGAGTGTACGATCCCGTATGGATCTGAGGTAGGGCTGTCCTTCCAGCTTGAGTGTATGGCTTAACAACCTGAGGTAGGTGATCAGCTGATCACTGAGTTGTAGGACCTTGTGGCTGGGCTGTAGGTCTTGGTGGAGACTGAGAGATCTTGAGGGATCTGAGGTATAAGATCTGTGGAGCATTATTTTGGAGAAGTGCATTGACTAATAGAAAGTTAGCAAGGTGAGAGGTGAGTGGATGTACCCAAAAATTATGGAATCACTATAAATCATTTGTGTGCTTTTCTGTGGTGATCTTTTTGTGCAGGTACTTGAAAGCAAATTACTACCAACTCACTAAGCATTAAAGGAAGAAACTAAAAGATATCAAAAGAGAAAGAAAACCTATTCAACCCCCCCTCTAGGTTGCAAGATGCCTTAAACTTAAGAACTTTCACCATCTCTCGTGTGTTTCTTCTATAATATTGCGATATTTGGTGGATTAGAAGGCTAGTGTTTAGTCCTATTTTATATTGAAATTAATGCTTAATTAAATTTTAAATTTCAAGCGTGTTTCTTCCGAATATTTTCGTAAAAATCAGATCGGGTAAATCTCGTGAACGCTAGTAGGAATCAGATTCATTATTCTTGATTTCTCCTCGAGTTCAAGTGATTCGGTCTACCTCGTTTAAAATTAATTTGGGATCGATTTTGGACTTTGTTTAAATCACTATTTTAGTCCAAATTTTCTCAAATTGGATTTTTGAAGGCTTGTAGATAGATTTTAATTAGGATTACTAATATTACGGATCAGGTATGTCCTATTCGCTTGAGCGAACATTGGCATATAGACCTTATTTAATCTCTAAAAGGGATAACGACCCTTTGCTTTGTGCGTAGCTAAAATTTGTGCCAGTAATTTGTTGAGTTCATCATTAGTGTAATTAAGAGAGATATTACAAGCAACGTATCTATTTTATTTGTCAAACCAAAGAGCACGTAGTATTAATCCCTTAGGAACCATTGGACTGCATCAATTTTATATCAGAGGGAGGTTCACGTCAATTTCCTAATTGTCACCCTCCCCCTTTTTATTAGTACGCCAACACGCACTTGCACGATTCATTTCCCAAAACAACAAAATAAATTTATTTTTGGTCTACAAATAGTGGCACAAACTTTAATAATGCACAACACACTTCTCTTAGTACGTAAACACACACATGTCTTGCACGATTTGTTGTAAAAAAACACACAAAAATTTATTTTTTGTCTGCAAATAGAGGCCTAAAACTTTTATTTTTTTGCAAAAAAATAAAAAAAAATATTTTAACAATCTCCATATTATTTTCATCAAGAAAATAAAAAAAGTATTTTACTACCCTAGTTATTAAGTGGAAACAAATCCATCTTTCTTAGATTATATTTGTCAGATTCATTTATTTCTTGGAAGCGCACAAGATCCGGGTAGATTAGTCTCTTTGGTCCCCACTGAATATGGCCAATGACGTGAATGCTTCCCGATTAGACTATTTGTATGCTAAAGTCATGGCTAATCATACCCCCGCCTTTCCTACATATCAGAGGAATACCAACCGTCCCCACACTTTTCCTGACACTAGAAGACAGGTACCTACTTATGACGGTTATGAGAGTCCTCAAATTTATAGGGACTGGCTTAAGGGAATGGAAAATTATTTTTATTGTCACGAATAGGATGACCACCAAAAGGTTTTCGTCGCCCGAGAGAGATTAGTAGGGCAAGCCCAGTTGTTTTGGCTAAACGAAGAACGTCATGTGGGTAATTATCAATATGCCTGGCCGCAAATGCATAGCCTTCTTACCTTTCAATTTGACCCAGACTACCTTCGTACTAATAGAATCACAACCTTGAGCATGTATAGTTATGGTACTAGACCAGTAGCTGCTTATAGGAGTTACTATATGCTTTAGGCTAGATCCTCTCCCCACAAAGGTAGGACTACCAAAAGTGTGCCTACTCCCACCTTTAGGGACAATAAGAAGTTTAGGCCCTATGTTTTGGACTCGAACGATATTACTACTAGGGCATTGCCTCCATTACCTTCGACACCTGAGCCTCCTGAAATTGTGTATGATACCCCTGAGGATTATGATGTAGATATGATATCTCGTGACTCTGTAGATGACCAGTTAGATGAGAGTATTCCGTCATGTACGATAGTGCCCGACGATTCTGATGATTCTGACATTGATGGGTTACCTAGTGATTTGGAAGATGATATATGGGATGATGTAATTCCGATCTGTGAGAGTATCCCATTGCCTATTACATGCTCTGCTAGTGTTGTGTTAGATCACCCAACTATTGAGTACACTCTCCAGGCTACGATCCCCATCGTGATAGAGCTTACTATTACACCAGCTAAGATTGTGTCTGAGTCATCTGAGGAGTCTGAAAGTGAGGATGTCCCTAGTGTTATTATTGATGATTTACCTTATGAGGGAAGGTTAATTTTGGATGATTTTAGCGCTGAGAACCCGAAGGATATCTCTTTGATGTTATCACCATTGCCTGAAGCTACTTGTGGATTAAAAATTTTGTCGGGTTCGATTTTGCCTATTTATGAGACCTTTACTGATTTTGATTTTGATGATATATCTAGTGCGGAAGAATTTTGTAGCGAAGGAGTTGTACTTTTGGATGAAGTTATTGATATAGACCCGGATGAGAGTTCCTTGATATTGTCACCGTTGGATGAAAATTATACTGATTTGGATTTTGTCCCGGGATTGATTTTACCGACCCTTCCTCCTATTTATTTGCCTACATTAGATGATTTTTTAGGATGTGGATCCGGTAGTCCTAATCTGAGTTTTGGTGCCACACCAACTCTATTAGTTCCTACATTGGCGTTGTCTCGACGTTTAGATGTTAATAAGTTTAGTGCAATAGTATTTGGTCTTTTTACCGCATCTCGTAGATCTGACTATGCGTCATCTTTGACAGTTCATGTTTTTGCGTGCCTGTCTACGATTTTGTCCTCGACTGCGACCGATCCTGATTCCACGGCGGTTGTGCCCATAGATTGGTCTTATCACGCTATATTTATTCTTCCAATCGAGTGGCACATATTTTCACTCCGCCTATTTATGACCTCCGCTTACATGTATCTAGGACGTTAGCGTTTCATTTTAATTTATGTCGTACACACTTCTACTCCCTTCCGAGACCATCCTACGTTAGAGTTGGTGATTTGGTTTTAGTCTTGTCAGTACCCGAGCGGAAGTCTTTTGGCTCCGTTAATAATTTAATACTTAGGAATGCAGACCCATCCATGGATATGAAGAAATTTAGATTTCATGCTTTTCTTTTGGATTTTTATAAAGCATGGGGTGTTTCAATTTCTTTCAAGTTTCCGGACTTTTTACTGTACGTCTCTTTTCCACCTGAGTGGCTTTCTTCATCGTTTCTCCCTACCACTAAATGTTCTCTTGGATTGGGGAGTGTTAGTTCTATCGTATCTATTTTCCACATGGACTCTTTTGTTCTTGAACCGGATGGTAAGATTCAAGTTATATTTCTTTTTCTTGACACCCTTTCGAGTTTCCTTGAAAGTTTTGCTGTTCCTATGTCTGGCAGGTTCTCATTACTGTGGGATGATCATGCTACTATGACTTGGATTGTGGGGCCATATTTGCCCCATGTTGCTTCTTCTTTTGACTGTTCTCCCCTCACGGGCCACTCATTGGTGATGAGTAAATTTGAGTGGGGGAGGATTGATGGCAACGTTGCTTATGCGGCCGTTGATCCCCGACATAGAGAATTTGTTGATTAGGATGATCGTTGTCGCAAGCTTGAAGATGAGATTATACCAAGACGTTCTTTGCCAATGCCGCTACATGTTTTGCACGACATCCGCCGTCGCCGTTACCTTCAAATAAAATTAAATAATTATAAATTAAATATTATAATTATATATTGTTAAGCAATTTTCATTTTAAGCATTTTTATTTTTATGCATTTCATTATTGTATTTAATTTCATGTATGATGGGTGCTTATAACCATCTATTATTTTATTTCATGCATTTTGTTATTGTATTTTCTATTTCATGTTTATGATGGTGCATATAACCATCTCATGTTTATTTTATTTTTAATGGAGGAGATTCAGTGGTGTTGCATATATAAGGCCTTGTTATTGAAGGATTTGAAAAGTTGATGATAGAATTAAAAAAACTAATTCTTGAGAGAATTTTCCTCCTCCTCTTGGCAAGTTTCGGCAACCCTCTCTCCTCTAAGACCCACTTTTTTTCTATTTAAAACCACAGGGTCTTAGGCCCAGAACCGCCGCTTTGCGGTTACACCTTCACGCCTGGGAAGGTCTTCACTACAAAATGCCGATCTTGCCGTCCATATCGATCAAAGAAAAAGTAGCAAGAGACTAAATGAAACAAAAACTCTAACACATGTCCACAGAGATCATATATATAAAAATAATCTCCACGAAGGGAGAGTCCACATTAATAATAATAAAGGAAGTACTAAAAATGGGGCTCACGCCCGATACATCAATGTCCTCACTACATATCTCTCATCGCGGAAGCTAAACTAAAAAAACTACTAGCGATCGGGACTCAAGGTCCCAGCTGTCTGATCTCCGGTGCTAGACTGTCCCATCTCCAAGTGTGCTGACCTCGGGGGTTGCTCCTCCATGCTGGGCTCCACGGTCCCCTAAAATGATGTGGTTCGAAAACATTTAGTCTAAAAGACTAAGTCTTATCATCCCCTACCCCTCCCCGATGGCTCCTAGGAACCGAGAGGGGAGAAGGAAAGGAGAGGTAGCCAGGGTGGAGAATGAACAAAAAATAGTTGACGGCGGAACTAATCTAGCAGTTCTATAAGTACATGTGGCCGTAATAAAAGTATGAAAAACTGAACAAGAAATAAGTAACCTTAACTTATATGAAATCACATAAGCAAAGGGATCTTCTGCAAGGCTCCTATAGTATAAAGAGTCCCATACCAATTTATATGATAGGGTGTCTATTTTCTAGCAAGCATGTATAAATCTATAGAATAAAAACCTTAACTTATAAGCACGCTCACGCGAGCTTATAATCCAAGGGGTCGTTTTGTAGGGCCTATTGTATAAAAAGTCCCATACCAATTTATGTGTAATGCCCCAAAACCAAATTAAGGTCACATGTCCTAGGACACGTGCATATCTAGGGCTCTGTCCTGCTATTTGTTAGCCTGGCTGTGTCAAGTGTGGTACACGACTAGAAATACGGGTATGAATAGTGCTGACACGGGCGTGTCGATTGGTGACACGGGCGTGTCAAATACCAGTGTCGTTCTTGAGTTGTGTCGGGCGGTGCCGACTGAAATACACGGCCTGGAGCACGGACGTGTACTGGTCAACATGGGTGTGTTAAATTTGACACGACCGTGTTGTGGACCCGTGTCCTTTTCGGGTTCTATTGGTCCTGTGTCGTTCGGGGGACACACCCCTCAATATGGGCATGTACTGAGTGACACAGGCATGTTAGGAGATTGACACAGACATGTCTAAGCCCGTGTACTGGTCTGGTTTGAGCTAGTTGTGTGAATAATAAGGTACACGGCCTGTGAAACGGGCGTGTCACCAGCGGTGTTAGTCCATGGAAGATGCTTTTCAGAGCAAGTCTGAGCCGTTCGTTTCCTTTGATGAAGATCTAATGGCCCTGGGTATTTCCTGAAGGGATAGGTGCGAGAATGGATGAGTTAATTCTCATTCTATCATCACCATTCTCTTTCTAAGAAGAAGAGAGAGAGGAGAGCAAGGGAAGAAAGAGGAAGAGAAATCCGGCCGCCGGTGGTGCTATGGTGGTCCAAATCGCGAGCCGAGTTAAGATCTGCGAAGGCTAAAGCATTGCTGTGCTTTCCAACCGTATAGTTTTCGCGCCAAAACGTTTTCCAAGGCTAACGATTTCCTTCTTGGACAAGTGAAGTCCTTCTTTCCTGCATTTGCATAGGAATCCTCCACCAAAGGGTGGATGGCGAAGTGATTCCCTTGGGATCGGCGGTTCATCCCTTGTTATGTTGCATTAGAACTGGAAGTGAGTAGTACGGGTAGGCATGTTGTGTGAAGCCCATCCGGATGAGTGTGTCTAGATTGGTGATGCTTTGTTTGCAAATTGGAGAAAACTTCGAGTAAATTGATTGTTTGTATGGAATACTTGGTGGATACCTGTTGCATGGTGCAACAGGAAGTACTGGAATAAATCTAGGAAAATGCTTTGAGAGTTGGTGCTTGGTGTTCAACTCTTGTGGCAGTGAGTGTCATTTTATGTGCAATTGACGTTGGGTTGCAATTGTAGAATGCCTTTGTGATGAACGGGAAAGGTGAAGCTGTACCCGCGTCAGTCCAGGCTTGATTCTGACGAATTTGAGCAACAGGAAAGGTGGATATGTACCCGCGTTATGGTTGTCTAACCTTGGGTGCTTAAGGCCCTATTAGGATCACATAGGGAGAGTCTTCGGCCTACACGCCATTAAGACTAAATGCTCATAATGGACCGTCATGTCTGGGACCTCTGAACGGTGGCGGGACTTTGTTTTCGGTACACCAATAATATTCCCTGAGTGCACGGAATGTCGGGTCATTGTGTTGGCATTTGTGATATATTGACTTGTGCTATTGTGCACGTCCTTGGTGGATTGTTACATGTATATGCTGTGTGAATAAACTGCTGTGCAGGGAAGGAATTCTGCTGCCCCATGCCAGGAGCAGGGTCATTATAATTTGTCAGTTGAATGCTGACCGTTGCCCTATTTTCCACCGCTTGGTGGATTGATTCTTTGCAGGTGGTGTTGGCCCAAGTGGGAAATAGCGGGCTGAAACCCAGGTTGCGATGTTGCCCTCGAAGGCTATGTTTTGTTTACTCTTGTTCATGTGTGGCCGGCCTGCACGTCGATGTTTGTAAACCACACCTTTGTTAAGAGAAACTTGTAAGGCCATAAGACCATGTACTTTATGTGTTTGGTTGTATACATTCCTAATTGGTGGTAGTGGACATTTATTTGATTCTTGAGCTCATGTTTTAAACCATGAAGCTTCTGCTAGAATGCTCTATGTTAGGATTCGATGGTCTTTGATATTATTTATTAACTTCTTCGTCTGTTTGTGCAATATGGTGTGGGGCCCCTGCCGGACCCTCTATTATATAACACGTGACGGGTAGAGGTGTTACAATTTGGTATCAACATGTTGGTCTATCTCTTTCGAATTCGTGGTCGAATTCTTTTGAGGGGTGGCAAGCACATGTAAGTGTTGCCGTTATAACTCATAAAATGAACTCAAGAATGTCCACTTAGGAATGAAAATAGACATATTTGGGATCCTTGTGTGTTCCTGATATTGCTTTATGCAACATTTAGTTGCTTACTTGTGCGTTTCACGCTTGTAGGCAACTAACAGTAATAAGGGACAATGAGAACACCAGCATTCAATGGGGATTAATGAGCCAACTGCGGTGCCAACACCTCCTCTTTCTATAGCGACGGTCTTGTTGATCGCTGATATGGTCTTTACAATGATAAAAGCCCACCATGAGGAACATGCACAACCCTCTGTTCCGATGGTGCATCTTATGCCGATTGGTGTGCCTGATTAGATGGCAAGGGAAAGAGCATCGGCCCCGCCATTGAATATGCGTCTGATCCAAGGACCATATACGGTTGAGGAGTACTTTCATGCATTTATTGCGCTGAGACAACATGCAGAGTTTGTGTTTGAAAGTGAGGAGTCGAAGACCAACAGATTTTATAATGGTCTGCGCGATGAACTACGATGTCTATTAGTGGGTCCAAAGTTACTTGGCTTTTGTGCCCTGGTCACGATAGCTCGATCTTTGGAAATGGACTTAAATTAGTTCAGGGCAAGGTACGGTGTCAATGTGCCCACCATTACAAATGTGCCAAAATAAAACTCTTGTATGTGGAAGAAGAATAGACATTTGTGGGAATCAACCTCTTCCACCACCATGGGAACAAAGAATAGGCGTGTTTGTTTTTCTTATATAAACGTAGGACATCTTGCCCGGGACTGCCATGGTAATGCGCCAAGGACAAAGAAAGCTAAGGCTGGAGTAGTGGCAGGGAGAACTCCACCCATTTGCTACTCGTGTGGTAAAGAAGGACATAAAGCCCGAGACTGCAGAATCGACCCTTAGATGAGACGAAGCAAGAAGAGAAAGAACTGATGTACATAAATAATTGTACCTATGTACTGTACATATCCTCGTTCGTAATGCTGGCTCCAATACTTGTTTTGTATATGCATAAATATGTTGTGATGAATAATCGAAACGTTGTTGGTTTAAGGTTTTTTCTGCCCTATATGTTTATCTTGGTATCACAGATACCAATGGAATGGCACGGCCGTAGTGGAACAAATGCATATGATTAGAAAATGATATGGTAAGAGGTCGTTATGATGTTATATTAGGCCGTAGGAGCGTCTGTGCTGACCATAATTGTGTTTATTGTGCCTATAGGTGTGGGCAAGCGCTTTGAGCAGCGAGCCGGGGTAGAGTACACCGTCATGGAAGTTACCCTAGAAAAGATCACCGAATGAGGGACCAAGTTTGCTTGTGTGCTCAACTTGAGCAGGATGATGATATTTGGTCACTAAGTTGTCAAACTTGTTCGGTCGTGCTCGAAGCAATTTTTCATGCCTATAGCGGCCAGTAGGCCGAAGGCGGGTTGAGTGACCCTTCTATTATGTCGGTTTATGTCGGCTTATACAGATGTGTTTCCTAATGACCTTTATGAGTGATGAAGTCCACAGGAGATCGACTTCACTACTAAATTTGAGCTAAGTGCGAAACCTCTGGGCCGCTCGCCATATCGAGTAGCGCCAAAGGAAAAGTTGGATTTGAAGTTAGGTTATTATCAGTTGAGAGTTCGTGAAAGTGACATACCCAAAACAGCGTTTGGAACACGCTATGGTCACTATGAGTTCACGGTAATGCCGTTTGGGCTGTCAAATGCGCCATTGGTATTAATGGACTTAATGCATCAGACGTTTAGGGAATACTTAGACCTCTTTGTGATCATCTTTATTGACGATATTCTCGTATGCTCCCAATCCAAAGAAGATCAAGCAAATCATTTGTGGATGGTGTTGCACACCCTGAGGAAAAACAAGCTCTACGCCAAGTTCTCTAAGTGTGAGTTTTGGTTGTCGTCAGTGGCTTTCCTTGTCCATGTGGTTAGTGGAGAGGCCATTGTGGTGGATCCTTCCAAGATAGTTGCTATACGGGAGTGGCCTGTTCTCACTACAGTAGCAGAAGTCAGGAGTTTCCTTGGGCTTGCGGGCTACTACAGGAGCTTCGTAGAGAACTTCTCGAGGATTGCCTTGCCTCTAACCACACTGACAAGGAAGGATCAGAAGTTCGTTTGGACACCTGAGTGCACACGAGCTTTCGAAGAGCTAAAGAGTCGTTTGACCATATCGCCAATCTTGACCTCGTCATGTGGTCAGGGCAGCTTTTAGGTTTATAGTGATGCGTCAGTGAACGGCTTAGGCTGCGTTCTTCTACAGTTCTAAAAGGTGATAGCATATGGCTCACTCCAGTTTAAGTTGCATGAACGGAAATACCCCGTCCATGATTTGGATTTGGCGGCAGTAATATTCACACTTAAACAGTGGTGTCATTACCTATATGGCGTGAATGTGGATATATTCCCATACCATAAGAGCCTGAAATATCTGTTGGACAAGAAGGATCTCAATATGCGACAAAAAAGGTGGATGGAGTTTCTTGGTGACTACACCTTACAGATTCATTATACTCCTGGTAAATGGAATGTAGTCGCGGATGCCTTGAGTCATAGGACTCCGGCAATGGCAAATTGGTTGCTAAGGCATGATGAAAGCCTAATTTAAGAACTAGAAGCATTAGACATTTCTTGTGTTGAAAAGAATTCCACTGCAAATGCGTGCTTAAACTGGACAGAGGTACAGTGTGACCTGGCGGATAGAGTTCGACAAGTAACAGCACTTGATTAAATTCTACAACGCTCTGCAGCAGAAAGTGCGGATTCTGAGTTTTTGTTTAATGACGGCCTTTTTCGGAAGGAAGGCCGTTTGTGTGTCCCAGATAGGGGTAAACTTCGTGAAGATTTGATGTATGAAGCCCACATCACAAAGAATTCGGTTCACCCCTGGAGCACGAAGATGTATAAGGATCTGAAGAAAATTTTCTGGTTGTCTGGGATGAAGAAGGACATAGTGCACTATGTTGCTAAATGTCAAACCTGTGCCTTAGTAAAGGCTGAATGCCAAAAACCAGAAGGTTTTCTGAAGTCGTTGCCTATCCCTGTGTGGAAATTTGATGATATTTCAATGGATTTCGTGCATGGGTTGCCGAAGTCACAGAGTGGGAATGATGCAGTTTGGGTGATTGTGGACCGATTAACTAAGGTGTCACACTTTATCCCGAACCGGAAGGATGATTCAGTTAAAAGTTGGCAAAGATGTATGTGTATACTATTTTATGATAGCACGATGTGCCACATAGCATCGTTAGTGATCGAGATGGGCGTTTCACTTTGTGAGATTGGAAATTAGTCCACCAAGTGTTGGGTACGAAATTACATCTCAAAACGGCCTTTCATCCTCAGACGGATGGTCAGATCGAAAGGACCAACAGGACATTGGAGTATATATTCAGAATGTGTGCGCTGGATTTCGGGAAGAGTTGCGATGATCATCTCTTTATGATTGAGTTCGCCTACAACAATAGCTACTAAGCTTGCATCCAGATGGCACCCTTTGAGGCTTTATACGGTAGGAAATGCCGTACACCTTTGGCTTGGGCAGAGACTGGCGAAATAAAGTTGTACAAGAGAAAGGGGATGGATGATGCCAACTCAATTATATGGTGATATAAGAAAGGCTGTTGGTGGCTCAACACAAGCAGGCTAAGTATTACAATGTTAAGCACCGAAACGTGGAGTTTGTTGTGGGAGATTGGGTATACTTAATGATTAAACCCTTTAAAGGTGTGTCCAGGATACGAAGTCTGAAAAAGCTGAGCCCGAGGTATCTAGGACAGTTTGAAGTGGTAGAGCATGTTGGTGAAGCTGCCTATCAGTTAGCACTTTCACTACAGCTGAGTGGTTTACATGAGGTGTTTCATGTCTCGGTGTTGAGGAAAGCGGTGAAAGAACCATCATAGGTGATTGTTGTAGATCAAGTATTCGTCGACAGTGAGCTAACGATGAAGGTTAGTCCTATTCGGATCGAGGATACGGCGGTTAAACAGCTACGAAACAAAACTATCGGGATGGTTAAGGTTCGGTGGGACAACTGTGGTCATGAGGAGCTATCATGGTAGCAGGAGCGAACCATGCGTACAAAATTTCCCGAGCTATTTGTGTGAGGTTGTTGTACTGAACAAATGTTTTGTTTGCTGCGAACTATGTGCTTTAGCAATTTCGGGACGAAATTCTCTTAGGGGGGGGGGGTTGAGTTATAATTCCCCAAAACAAAATTAAGGTCACATGGCCTGGGACATGGGCGTGTCCAGGGCCATGTACTACTCTGTGTTAGCCTAGCTATGTTAAGTATGGTACATGGCTGGAAACACGGGTTTGAATAGTGATGATACGAGCGTGTCGGTTGGTGACACGGGCGTGTCAAATACCCCTGTCATTCTCGAGTTATGCCGGGCGGTGCCGACTTAAGTACATGGCCTGGTGCACGGGCGTGTACTTATCAACACAGGCGTGTCAAAGTTGACACGACAGTGTTGTGGACCCGTGTCCTTTTCGGGCTCTGTTGGTCCTGTGTTGATTGGGGGACACGCCCCTCAACACAGGCGTATACTGAGTGACACGGGCGTGTCAGGATATTGACACGGGTGTGTATAAGCCCATGTCCTGGTCTTGTTTGAGTCAGTTGTGTGCCGCTTAAGGTACACGACCTGTGACACGGGTGTGTCACAAGCCGTGTCATCCTAGGGAAGATGCTTTTTAGAGCAAGTCTGAGCCGTTCGTTTCCTTTGATGAAGATTTAACGACCCTGGGTATTTCTAGAAGGGATAAGTGCTGGAATGGATGAGTTAATTCTCATTCTATCATCACCATTCTCTTTATAAGAAGAAGAGAGAGAGGAGAGTAAGGGAAGGAAAGGGAAGATAAATTCGACCGCCGGTGGTGCTACGGTGGTCCAAATCACGAGCCGAGTTCAGATCTGCGAAGGCTAGAGCATTACGGTGCTTTCCAACCGTATAGTTTTCGCGTCAAAACGTCTTCCAAGGGTAATGATTTCCTTCTTGGACAAGTGAAGTCCTTCTTTCCTGCATTTGCATAGGAATCCTCCACCAAAGGGTAGATGGCGAAGTGATTCCCTTAGGATAGGTGGTTCATCCCTTGTTATATTGCAGTAGAACCAGAAGTGAGTAGTATGGGTAGGTATGCTGTGTGAAGCCCATCCAAACGAGTTGGTCTAGATTGGTGATGCTTTGTTTGCAAATAAGAGAAAACTCTGAGTAAATTGATTATTTGTATGGAATGCTTGGTGGATCCCTGTGGCATGGTGCAATAGGAAGTACTGGAAGAAATCCAGGAAAAAGTTTTGAGAGTTGGTGCTTGGTGTTCAACTCTTGTGGCCATGAGTGCCATTTTGTGTGCAGTTGAGCTATTGGGCTGCAACTGTAGAATGTCTTTGTGACGAATGGGAAAGTTGAAGCCGTACTCGCATCAGTCCATGCTTGAGTTTGATGAATTTGAGGAAAGGTAAAGCTGTACCCGTGTTAGTCCAGGCTTGAGTTTGACGAATTTGAGCAACGGGAAAGGTTGATCTGTACCCAAGTTATGATTTTATTACCTTGGGTGCTTAAGGCCCTATTAGGATCACATAGCGAGAGTCTTAGGCCTGCGCGCCATTAAGACTAAATGCTCATAATGGACCGTCATGTCTGGGACCTCTGAACGGTGGTGGGACCTAGTTTTCGATACACCAATAATATTCCCTGAGTGCACGGAACGTCGGGCCGTCGTGTCGGCATTTGTCAGATGTATTAACTTGTGCTATTGTGCACATCCTTGGTGGATTGTTACATATATATACTGTGTGAATAAATTGCTGTGCAGGGAAGGAATTTTACTTCCCCGTGCCAGGGGCAGGGTCATTATAATTGGTCAGTTGAATGCTGATCGTTGCCTTATTTGCCACCGCTTGGTGGATTGATTCTTTGTAGGTGGTGCTGGCCCAAGTGGGAAATAGCAGGCTGAAACCCAGGTTGCATTGCTGCCCTCGAAGGCTATGTTTTGTTTACTCTTGTTCATGTGTGGCCGGCCTGTGCGCCGATGTTTGTAAACCACACGTTTGTTAAGAGGAACTTGTAAGGCCACAAGGCCATGTACCTTATGTGTTTGGTTGTATACATTCCTAATTGTTGGTAGTCGACATTTCTGTGATTCTTGAGTTCAAGTTTTCAACCATGAAGCTTCCGCTAGAATGCTCTGTGTTAGGATTCGATGGTCTTTGAGATTATTTAGTAACTTCTCTCCCTATTTGTGCAATATGGTGTGGGGCCCTGACCGGACCCTCTATTATATTGCACGTGATGGGTAGAGGTGTTACATTATACAATATGTGTCAAGGGTTAAATAAAATGGTTATGCTATGGCATGCATGCATGCTATGATTTGAATCATGCAAGTGCAACACACCCACTCGACTCTTTGCACACAGACATTTAGTTCCCACTTTCTGGAGCCTAACCTCCCAGGATACCTCTGTAGTGGCAAACAGAAGCGGTGGGTTGGGCCTCGCCCAACTCTAAACCTGTAATTGCACTACCAGTCAGACCTATTATATGCCTCGACACTAGTGCACTAGGCAGAGCTCCCGCGTCTCTTTGTCAGCTGGTCCACCAGACTCAATTTGGCGAAGTGCAAAACAACACTTACTGAGTCAACGTATTGGCGTCGGTGCATCGACCCTCCAACACCGAAGACCCACCGCCTTATATTTTATGAACATGCAATCTTGATTTATTAACCACCGAGCCAAAGCTCCCCGGACTAACCCGTCCGTCATAACCAACAACCGAGCCAAAGCTCCCCGGACTAACCCATCCGTCATAATTATCTACCGAGCCATCGGCTCGCCGGGCTAACCTGCCCATCACGAAGACCACCGAGCCTACCACCCGTGTGACCCAACCTAACTTCCCGAGATACCGGGGTGTGTGAAAGTGAACCCCTTATTATAATAGTTACTCTTAAAGTTTATTATGCCTACAGTTTATGTTAGCCCAGGACTGCCAAAGATATACCCCGTGAAGGGTTCATGAGGGCACTAGGAACTACGATGGGCTGAAGCCCAAAGCTCCCTTTCGCAAGAAACTTACTATTATTGGTTAATACCCGACTCCCGATCCCTTTAATAATACTCTGGATCAAACCCTAGTGTGTTTTGACCTTCTCTCTCCCTCAACAGGAAAGACAATCTTTCATCGATCCCGAGCACCACCTAACCTTAGACAACCCAATGATTCATCCCAACTTCCATTGATATACTCCATTTCACTTCACCAAGACCAGCAAGCAACTAACCCAAATCCATATGCCCAAATCAATTACTATCACATCTTCTGCAGATTTACTACATGTAGATCACCATATGCTATATGACATACATGATAGGTGGTACTCTAAATCCTCATCCAAACACCCTAAGATAATTAATTGAGGTCAATCATGACATTTATAGCCTAAATTCAGAAACTTGCAATTTTCCTAATTCATCTGTTATTTTATTTATTTTTTCTAAAAATCCAAATGCCCTAGTTTTGAATATGAAGTGGCCTTTATAGTCATGCAAAATTCTCCACAAAATTATGACAAATACTAGGAATCTAATTGACAGTAAATTCAAGTTTCCCAATTTTTTTGCAAGGTTTAGGCTTCTGATTCAAAATTTCAAATATAAACACATAGTTAATGATTAAAGAAACAAGTGCTGTAAATAAGCTTCCAAAAATTATAAGGAAATTCAAGCATGACTAACAAACCCTAAAAACACTCCTGACCAAGTTTCCAAACTTTCCAGTGAATAATGAACTCTAATTTTAATTTAGAACAATAGTCCTCTTTCATGAATTAATGCAACAACTACTGAAAATATTCATCTAAAAATTATGATAAAATTTCTGCATGAGTATATTGACCTAACTACACTTTTACATAAGTTTCAAAATTTTCTAACAATCATTGAGCTCTGAATCTATTTTTGAACATAATTGCATATTTATAAGATTGTGAAGTATGTACTTAAAATATATATCTAAAAATTATAATAAAATTCTAGTATAAGTATAATGACCTAAAACACCCTCTGCCCAATTTTCATAATTTTCTAATGAACAGTGATATCATAATAATCAAATGACTATCAAGTGGAAATCCATGTACAAAGGAGGTACTAAAATTATTGTTCCAAAATTTCTAATAAAATTACCAAGGGCTCGTATTAACCCTATGACTACACTACCCAAGTTTCACAACTTTTCACAAAGTATTGAAGGCATATTTTACATGTATAATATTTGTGCCCTTAACTTGGGTTAGGGTTTTGAGGGGTTCAACAACCTGTAAATTCCATAATATTTTTATCAGAGGACGTTGACTACCCTAGATTCCTCTCCACCAATTTTCAAGTCATTTCAAGGTCACTTAACCCCTTTACCTTTAAACCCTAGGTTTGCCCTCATAGGACCTACCCTAGTGTTCTAGGGCTCAACCCTTCAACTTCCACCCAATATCAGTGGAGGGGGTATTTTATGTGCTAAAAAGACTGAGTGCCAAGTTCCATCACTTTTGGATGAGGTTTGCCAACTCAAGAGCACTTAGAGCATTTAGCCCTAATTTGACTTAAAAGGGTCAACCTATGGCTACACAATTACCCTATCAAATCAAACCCAAAAAAGGTGAAATTTTTACCAAAGCGTTCTAATATCCCCCAAGATCACCGACCAAAATTTTAGGGGTTTTTGAGGTGTTTAAAACACCTAATTAATTTGTACATGATTTATTAAAATTTTCCAAAAACTATAATAAGTATCTCCAAAAATTCCCATTTTTGGCCATGATATAGGTATAGGTTAGGGTGACTCTCTGCCCAAATTTTAGATCATTTCGATAAGGGATGAAGTGGGGGCACGCATTTTAGTCTTTGTCTAATCCTAGGTATAGACCCCACCATAATGAGTGCCCTGGTCAAACCAGACATCCTAATTGGTTCAAACAAATTTTAAATTAAAGTACACCAGTAGGGCTACAAATTTTGTATTTACCATTTTATCACTATAGGTGTGTAGGTAGTTTTAATAAATAAAAACATTAAATACATATCCTGTGACAGAAATGAAATGAATTGAATATTTATCCTATGGTTTAAATATAAATCAACACGAATCTTGGCGCATGATGGACGTCATCTGGTCATCGTCTCCAGCGCGCCAATGGCCAGGATTTCTTTTTCCTGGGCCATATTCAAGCCGCTGCTGCCGGCTACCCAGCCACCTCCCTGGCCAGCCACCCGACCACCAACTCCATCGAGGTGGTGGCTATTGCCAGGCGGCGGCAAAGCCGCCGGAGGGGCGGATTCCGGCGATCCCGATAGGTCGATTTTTATGGAAAAATTGGGAAATCTTCCATCCCGATCGGGCTCAATTGAGCCCGATTTTCATCCCTAATTAGCCCTATGATCTACCCACAGAGAGAGGAGGAGGGAAGGACCTTTGTGGTGTTCTGGTGTCGAGTCGATCGCCGAGTTGCCATTAGCGGTGGTGATGTTGCCGGAATTCTACAAATACACAGTGGGATGCCTTGTCTTCTTCAGGAAAAATGTGTAAATGACTCCCCTTAGTCAAGTGAAGCTTTTAAAACCACCTGATGAGGAAGAGGAAGGGTGTGGGCTGAATGGGCATTTATGGCCATTAAAGGCCATTCACGGCCATGGTGGGTGGGGGGGGGGGCGGTGAATCTGGATTGGGGTGGCCAGGAATCGGCTGGAAACTTCTCCTCTTCCCCAGAGGAGTTGAATCCAGCCACCAAAGATGGCCCTTGGCCTCCTTATGCATGAATGACATTCTCCCTTCTCTTTTCTCACTCCTCCATTAAAGGATGAGGTGGAGCTCTCTCTCTCTCTCCTAGACATCAAGGCTGACTTAGTCATCAAGGCTGACTTAGTCATCCCTTGAGACTATTTGCATCCCAATAATTCATATTATAAAATAATTGGAGGTGTTTAGCCCAAATGGAAAAGGCTTGAGCTTGGGTTAGCCAATTTGGGCTAAGTTGATCTAAACTAGACTTGGGTTGACCTTGGTCATTTTGACCTTTTGGGTTGACCCCAATGGGTCCTTGGTGACCAATTGACCTCCATTAGGGTCTAGGTAGGGCTGGGTAGGGTTAACTTTATACACTTTGGGGGTCACTTGACTCTTAGGAAGGGCACTTTGACCAAGTTTGGGCTATAGTTGACTTTTGTCAACATGAACATTTGAGTTGACCCCAAGGGGTCCTTGGTTACCCCTTGGCTTCCCTTAAGGTCGAGGAAGGGTTGTGTAGGGTTAACTTTGCACACTGAAGGTCACGTGCCCCTCAGTTAGGGCTCTTTGACCACTTTAGGGCTAGGGTTGACTTGGGTCAACTAAGGCTCTAGGGTTGACCCCAATGGATCTTTGGTGACCCATTAAGCACACTTTAGGTCTAAAAAGACCTTGGTAGGGTTGGTTGGGCTCATTAGGGCACATTGCCCTTAGTTTGGGCACCTTGCTCAATTTAGGACTAGGATGATCCTAGGTCAACTTGGCCACCCAGAGTTGACTCTAATGGACCCTTAGGGCTCTAATGGACCTCCCCATGGGTTGGTGAGGTTGTGGTGAGGTCTTGAAGTCATGGTGAAGCCCTATTATCATCCCAACCTAGTGTTTAGAAACTTACTATTTGCAGACCATAGTGATCTCACCTACATTCCTAGGTCCACTTGGTCTCCCTAGGGTTTTGTCATGACCTAGTCATGAAAAAAACCACTCTTAGGGGTCAAGTTGCCTGAGGCATGTTACATCTACCCTCTTTCTCCAAGCCGCCGGCCTCCCCCCTCTCTCTCTCCAAGTCCGTCCTCCTCTCCTCCTCCTCCTCCTCTCCTCCTCTTTGTGAAGTTATCTTCCTTAACTCTCCTTCACAAAGTCTCTCGGCCACCCTCCTTCCACACCAAACCCAAGCAGCCCTCTCCCCTAGCCGCCGACCACCACCACTCCTCTAGGGTTCGTCCAATTCCAAGCCGCCACCCTCTCCTCCACTTCTCTCTCTCGGCCACCCACCTCTACCTCCCAACCCGAGTAGCCCTCCTTTTCTTCCCTAAGGAAAACCAATCACCCTTCCCCCTTTATCAACATTTCGGCCACCACCTTTTCTCTCTCATCCTTGATAAATTAAGCTAACAAGTTTCACCCTCTCCTAGGGTTATTGCAAAGGAAAATGGCTCGTGTCTTAATCGTCTAGAGCGAATCTGTGGATTTGCGTGGAAATAGATCCATCCACCATCGTGTTTTCTTTCTCCACTCATATTTTTGGATGGATTTTCTTGGGATTGGGTAATGAAATTTTAAACCATCCCTTGTGTGTATCTTCTATAATATTGCGATATTTGATTGATTAGAAGTCTAGTGTTTAGTCCGGCTTTATATTGAAATTAGTGCTTAATTAAATCTGAAATTTCAAGAGTGTTTCTTCCGAATATTTTCTTATAAATTGGATTGGATAAATCTCGTGAACGCCAGCAGGAATCAGATTCATTATCCTTGATTTCTCCTCGAGTTCAAGTGATTCGGTCAACCTCGTTAATAATTAATTTGGGATCAATTTTCGACTTTATTTAAATCGATATTTTAGTCCAGATCTTCTCTAATTGGATTTGTAAAGGCTTGCAGATAGATTTTAATTTGAATTGTTAATAGTCCGAATCGGGTAGGTTCTATTCGCTTGAGCGAACATTGATATATGGCCCTTGTTTAATCTCTAAAAGGGGTAGTGACCCTTTGCTTTGTGCATAGCTAAAATTTGTGCTACTAATTGATTGAGTTCATTGGTTGTGTAATTAAGAGAGATATTTCACACCACGTATCTATTTTATTTGTCGAACCAAAGAGTGCATAGTATTAATCCCTTAGGAACCATTGGCCTGCATCACTGACAGCTGGAGGCAATCTTCTTTCAGCATCAGCTTAAGAAGCAGCTTCTTGCTGATCTTCATCCACTTTAAGTGTGCGTTGCACTTCAGATGGAATGTCCACTCCATCTTGGATTTCTAGAGCAGCTTCCTTGATGCTTAACTTGTCCATCATCAAATCTGTACCTGCAGTACTAGAAGAGAAACTTGACAGCTCATTGTTAATCATGGTAGACTCATCAAAGACTATATGTACAGACATTTCTACAACTTGGCTTTTCAAGTTATAGATCCTATAGGCTTTACTATGATTGTTGTACCCAACAAAAATCCCATCAAAGGACTGATGCAGGCAAGTCCCACTGACGCGACTTAGATGATCAGAAAACTCACAATGTGCTCTCTCACGCGACTATACCGGATTGTGTTGTTATCTATCGCACGACAACTCGAATGATCACCAATCCTCTAGAGATTAAATAAGGGCTATTTGCAAATATTTGCTCAAGTGAAAGGGACCTACACGATCCGAACGATTGTGTTGTACTAAAAGAGATCCACCAAAAATAAATCGATGCTCAAGGTGGTTGATCTCTCCTAAAAAAATAAAAACAATGGAAAACCAAATCCTTAGGATGCCTAAAAAAATCAAGAGTGTCAACAATGAATAATCCGGAGAAAAACCACATTGCAATCTCGATTTCAAAATCAACGCCACCATTTCATTCATAAGAAATAATAGGGGTGAATCACACACGAGAAGTGGAAATAAATTTGTTACCCACGCTCGAGTAGGTTGCCACGAAATGAATCACTCTACTACAGTTCTACCAAAGAAAAACCGAGCGGTTGAGTTCCTAGCCCACACTTCAACGAAGTCGCACTATGGATATCCTAGTTGCGGAGCAGCGAAACCGAAGTAGAGAGGGCCGACTGGGTGTCAATAAGGAGGACGGCTGCTTGATCAGTTTGGGCAGAGGCAGGTCGGGTAGAGGGCGGCCCAATGCTTCACATGAAGGGAGAGGGGTGGTGTCACACCACCAAGAGGAGAACACTTGAGTCACACAGACAGCAGTGTCGGCGAGTCGTATGCTAGGAAGGAGGGAGGCAACAGCTTCTCCCTATCGCACAACACGAGTCGGCCGAACCCTAGAAGGGATAAAAAGGAACATCACTTTTTTTGTATCAATCTCAATACCTTTTCAATACTAAGAGATCTATACAAATGGTATTTAAAACAACATCCTAGCCACACATCACAAGGCTCATCATAGCCATTAAAACTCAAATAGAAACATAAACTTTGTTTTGATTAATAGCAATAAGAAACTAAAATGATGCTTATTTATAACGAGACGCATAATGAAACATCATTTGGACGAGGACAGATGTGAGTAGAGATTGTCGCAATGACAATCTTCATTTTCTGGAATGTTGCGGTGATGCGGCCGCGATCGAAGGTGGTAGCGGCGGATATCTTTAGTCATTGGTGGGTCAGCATCACCAATCCTCCCCCGGTCAAAAGCACTCATCACCGGTGAGTGGTCTCATCGATAGTGTGTGAGGAGTGCAACATCCAAGTGCTCCAAATCAGCCTCGGGAAGCCAAGAATCATCTGAAGCGGGGCGGTCATGCCAACGAATGTAAGACCCCATTTTTTTCTTTTAAACCACCAGTGTCTTATGCCCAGAATTGCCGTTTTGTGGTTAAACTGACACTCGTGAAGGTCGCCACTAAAAAAAGACGATCCCGCCGGCCTTTACGATCGCCAAAGAGAAAGAAGCTTATATAAAGTTCAGATAAAACTAAGTCCTGATGTAGGACAAGTTAAAGCAAGACGGTAGAAAAGTTGACGTCGACATGCATGATGTCAATGAATATTCAAATAAAATATGTATTTCTATTAGGTATTTTATTTTGAGCATACTTATGAGCTCACTCGCATTTTAATCCTTATGTATTTTGGGCTATTACTTATGTAATATGGCCTTTTCATATTGTAGGATAAATTATAGATCATGAGCAAGCCAAGCCCAATACCATCCAAACCCAACATAACTTAGCCCACTTGTTAAACCACCCCTTTTCACATATAAACCACATTTTTTCTTTATATCATGATGACCACCATAAACCACCCTCTTTTCACACATAAACCACTTAAATTTCCACAAGTCATGAAGGGCCACCAAAAACCACCCCCTTTTCACACATAAATTACTTTATTTCCTATATGTCATTATTAGCCACCATAAACCGCCCCTTTTCACACATAAACCACTTTATTTTCTTCATGCCATTAATATCCACCACAAAGTTCTCTCCTTTCACACATAAGCTACCTTATTTCATCATCATTCAAACATGTGACTAAAGACCACCATAATGATGGCCCAACCTCCAGCCAAATACATGGACTCCAAATTCATTCCCTCCTCACCTTTCATGGCTCTTAAGATCTATAAATAGGCATGAATGCTCTTGTTGTAATCATCCTTTGAATGAATGAAAATTGCAATTTTTAGCTATTGCTACATTGATCTTCTTTGTACTTTTTTCCTCTGAGTGAAGGACTACTAAGAGTGATAGTGTACAAACCTTGAAGGACTTTCAAGGAAGGAGTAGGCAACGACCCGACGAAGGACTGTCCGATCGGTACTAGCTCGAGTTATCCCTCAACTAAAATACAAAAGTAGTTTGTCTACGGTATTTCTCTTTAAAAGCCTTAGTATTATTCTTCTACATGGTTGTAAGATTAGACATTATTGGTTAACAACTCATCATAAGACACCAATCGTTGATGATCGCATTTCTGTCTTGCTATTTGTTTACGGCCAACTTTCGTATAACTCAAGTATTTAACGCAAAAGAACATCGAATATCCAAAGTAACTCAAACATCATATTAAATCACCACACTAAATCACTTAGCCTACATCAAATTGGTATTAGAGGCAGGTTTCCCTTACTCTTGTCTGAGGAGCATAAAAAAAGAACTTTTTGCTGCCTCATGCATGATTATATATAATTTTTTTAAAAAAATAGTAAATCAAAGTATTTTGTGCTAAAATTTTAAAAGTAAGCTATTTTAATCTTTTTGAATATCTCACAAAAGATTGAAGCTCAATTAAAATTTGGTATATTAAAATTTGTTTTCTAATCATTGACATGTTTTATCTTTTTTCTTCTGCATTCACGTAAACATTGTTAGCATAACTTTATATGCAAAAACTCTTTTAAAAAAGCTCAAAAACTATTGCAACACTCCAGATCATAACTTTAGTGTATTCCCTAAAAACAACCAAAATTTGAGCAAGAAACTCAAAGATTGGATATAAATTTTGTTGTTTCTTCTAAATCATGCATTGCTGAATTCTGAAATTCAGCTTGCTGTCTATTTTATTAAAAAAATCATAACTCATAGAATATTTCTCCAAAAATTATGAAATAAATTTTCATATCTTTGTTTTGAAGTCCTTTATAACTTTCTAGAAAAAAGTGAGCTCTAATATTGAACCCATAGTCTTCTAGAAATTAAGGTTTGCGGCTTTATCATAGTTAAGTATTTTTTGCCCTATAAAGTTTTCATCAATGTCTACTCGCAGTGGTGGACAATATGCTATAAATACATCTACAAGCATCGAAGACATGTTAAAAAACATAATAGAGAGGTTTGGAAGAATGGAAACTTCCAACCAAATTTTGGTGGATCGAGTAGAGACACTTGAAAATAATAATGGACACACTCCCACTAAGACACCCAAACACCCGATTGATCAAGATAAGCCTAAACAAAGGCCTAACATTCAAAATACTGAACTCATAGGAAATAATTTTTCTGATTTTGAGTTAGATGATCATCTTGATCAAGAACCAAGAAGATTTATAAGTCCTCCTTACCATCAAGATGACCAAAGGTTTGGCCTTAATCATGTAATTCCAAGAAATCTAGAAAGAAATATTGATAACAACCTTACTCGTAGAGCTAAAATCAAAGCTCCAACCTTTGATGGAAACTTAGATCCTAGAGTCTTTTCTAAGTAGCTCACTGATATTGAACAATATTTTTATTGGATTAATATTCATCCAAACTCTCAAGTAAGGTTTGCTAGGTTAATGTTAAAAGGACCCGCTCAAACTTACTAGACGACTGTGGAGAGAAAGGAGCAACATAAAAATCGGGAGGTAGGTAGTTGGAAGAGTCTTTTCTGATTGGCTCACTGATATTGAACAATATTTTGATTGGATTAATATTCGTCCAAACTCTCAAGTCAGGTTTGCTAGGTTAATGTTAAAAGGACCCGCTCGAACTTACTAGACGACTATGGAGAGAAAGGAGGAGCGTAAAAATTGGGAGGTGGGTAGTTGGATGGAGATGAAAGCACTTTTATCTGAGAAATACCTTCCCGAGTCATATAATGATCAACTTTTCTCAGAATTACATGATCTTAAGCAAGGAAACTTTATAGTGGCTGAGTATTCAGCTCGATTTGATGATCTAATGCTTAGATGTGACATATTAGAAACTCCTAAGGCATCCATTTGCTAGATTTAAGGCAGGGTTATGACTAGATGTTAAGGTTGAAATGACCATTCGAGATGTGAACACTTTAGAGGAAGCTTCTCACATGGCAATTCGAATTGAGTCTTACCTCAAGACCCAACAACAACATAAATTTCATGCCTCCACTCAACATAACAAAACACTAAGGGTGTCACCGTCCATGCCCACATCAACTATTTCTACATCACTCCCCGATCCTAAAGGAAAGACCATTACAGGGATATCTGGCTCAAAGTCAACTAATGGAAATACTGGTCCCAAAGACACAAATATCACATGCTTTAGTTGCAAACAAATTGGGCATTATGCATCCTAGTGCGCGCGTAACCTTCATATAGGATTTGAACCCCTTCAATCATCACAAGACTTAGAAGATAGTGAAGTAGATCCATTAGAAGAAGACGAAGAATCTGACAAAGCACTTAATTCTAATCAGTTAGCAGTTGTGCGGTGTATGCTTACAACGCCACAAACTGATGAAGATTGGAAGCGCACAGCAATATTTATTACAATTACTAAAACAGGAGAGAAGACATGAAAAATTATTATTGATAGTGGAAGTTTCATGAATGTTTTCTCAAGTATAGCTCTTATTAGACAAAATCTCACAACTGAACCTCACCCTAGACCATACAAAGTTGCATGGATAGAAACAACATCCATATCTATCTCTCAACATTGTTTGGTGCTAATATAGTTTGGTCGATATAGTGATAAGATATGGTGTGATGTACTCCCCATGGATGTTGCACATATACTTTTAGGATGACCATGGTTATACGATTTGGATGTGACACATCATGGCCGATCAAATACATATACATTTATTTTTGGAGGTAAGCATGTAATCCTAAAACCTGCTAAATCTAAAGAAGATGCACCAAAACAACCAGTGACTTCATCAGCCCCAATTGAACATAAGTCACTTCATATCATTAATAGACATGATTTCAAAAAGGAAATAGACCATACTCTTATGTTTGATCTAGTTATTTTAAATTCACCCAGTATGGTACTTATAAACACAGTAACATCTGAGGTAAGTGACCTCCTACAAGAATTTAAGGATGTTTATCCAGCAGAATTACCAGCTGAACTACCACCATTAAGAAGTATCCAACATGCAATGGACCTCGTTCCTTGATCTAAGCTCCCAAACCTACCCCATTATCGGATGAGTCCTATTGAGCATGCTGAGCTCAAACGTCTGGTTGATTACCTCTTGAGTCGAGGCTTCATTAGGGAGAGTATGTCTCCTTGTGCAGTTCCTGCCCTTCTTACCCCTAAGAAGGATAGAACATGGCGCATGTGCATTGGCAGTCATATAATAAATAAAATTACAGTTAAATATAGATTTCCAATACCAAGAATTGATGATATGTTAGATATGATGTCAGGAGCAACCACCTTCTCAAAGATAGATCTTCAAAGAGGATACCACAAGATCTGCATGCGAGAAGGTGATGAGTGGAAGACTACTTTTAAGACAAAAGAAGAGTTATTTAAGTGGTTAGTCATGCCATTCGGGTTAACTAATTCCCCAAGCACATTTAAGCGATTCATGACCCATATACTTCAACCACATATTGGGAAATTTCTTGTCGTATATTTTGACAATATATTAATTTTTAGCAAATCCAGGGATGATCACCTTTCACATCTTCGACAAGTATTTGAGATTCTACGATAAAATAAACTTTATGTGCACTTAAAAAATGTTCATTTATGACCCCCTTGACTATATTTTTAGGCTTTGTTTTGTCAAGTGAAGGTGTCTCTGTAGACCCTGAAAAGATAAGAGCCATTCAAGAGTGGCTAGTACCATCATCTATTCATGAAGTTCGTAGTTTTCATGGATTAGCAACCTTCTATCGTCGATTTATTTGAGGATTCAACACCATAATGGCACCTATCACTCAATGTCTCCAAAAGGGTGAGTTTAGATGGACTACTGCAGCCTCTAAGACCTTCTTAGAGATTAAAAATCGCTTATCAACTCCCCCTGTTTTGAGCCTCCAAGATTTTACTAAGGTTTTTGAAGTGTCCTGTGATGCTTCAGGAGTTGGCATTGGTGGCGTCCTAAAGTAAGACGGTCATCCTATTGTATTCTTTAGCAAAAAATTAAATATGGCTCGACAAAAGTATTCAACCTATGATAAAGAATTTTATGTTATTATTCAATCACTTTGTCATTGGAGACATTATCTTCTTTTTAAAGAATTTGTGATGTACTCTGACCATGAAGATCTAAAATATTTAAACTCTCAAAAGAAGCTTAGCTCCCGACAAGCCAATTGGATTCAATTGTTATAAGAGAACACATTTGTACTTAAGCATACATCTAGTGCTAAGAACAAAGTAGCAGATGCGCTAAGTCAAGTATGTACTACTATGAGGGTCATGAGCACTACAGTCACCGGGTTTGATAAGATGAAGAATGATTACATTAATTGCAAGAATTTTTGTCATATTTATGCATCATTTGATGCCGAGTCCCAGAGTCCTCAGGCTGAGTACCAAATAAGAGATGGCTACTTATTTTGAGGAACATATCTTTGTATTCCTGATTCTTCACTTCGTGACTTCCTCATTGAGGAAATGCATGCAGGAGGAGGTGCTGGACATTTTGGCAGAGATAAGACCATTGCTATCGTCGAGGATAGATTCTTTTGGCCTAGCCTTAAGCGTGACGTGGCTCATATTATTAGGTGGTGTCATATTTGTCAATTGGCAAAGCGAGGGAGGCCCATGGCTAGATCATATACCCCCTTACCCATGCCATATATACCTTGGGAGGACATTAGTATGGACTTTGTGTTAGGATTGCCACACACAACACATCACTACGACTCCTTATTCGTTGTCGTTGATAGGTTCTCCAAAATGGCCCATTTCATTCCATGTCATAAAACATCTGATGCCTCACATATTGCCACACTTTTCATGAAGGAAGTAGTCCATCTACATAGATTACCAAAAAATATTATATCTGATAGGGATGTGCGCTTTGTTAGCTATTTTTGGAAAACCCGATGAAATAAATTAGGAACTAAGTTAGCCTTTTCTACTGCATACCACCCCCAAACTGATGGTTAAACAGAAGTTGTGAACCACAGCCTTGAAGAACTTCTTAGGAGCTTAGTTGCTGAACATTCTGCTTCTTGGGATTTAGTTCTACATATCGCTAAGTTTGCTTATAATAGTTCTGCTAATAGATCCACGGGTATGTCACCTTTTCAAATTATTAAAGGATATGACCCAAGAAAGCCCATTGATCTCATTGATTTACCTTCTACTTATAGGCCATCAACATTTGCATCATCATTTGCCGAACACATATATGAGTAACATAAGGAGATTCGACAAAAACATACATTAAAATATGAAAGCTATAAGAAATCTGCTGCTCAACACAGGCACCCCGTTGAATTCATAGTCGGAGACATGGTGCTTGTGAAGGTGAGATCATAAAGAATGCCCTCAAGCACTCTTAAGAAGCTAACCAATAAAAGAGCTGGTCCATACAAGATCATTAAGAAGATTAATAATAATGCTTTTGAATTAGATATACATATAGATGCTGGTTATTCATCAGTACTTAATATTGCCGATCTAACTAAGTATTATAGGTTCGATGCGGATACTCCTATTAGTACTAACATGTAGCAACTAGCTGGTAGACAACTGCCAGCCCCTTCCTCGAGATGTCTGAGGTCTCATCGGCCAGTGCAAATACTTGATGAGCAGGTGATATGTTCAGTTGATGGTGTTACTCAATCCTTCCTTGTTCATTGGAAAGGTCTATCCCAAATTGATGATTCATGGATTACCATTGAATAGATACAACTGTTGGATTCAGAGCTCCTACAAACTTACCTAGACTCACATTCAACAGAGTTGAATTCTTTAAAGCCTGGGGGAGCTGATGTAGGACAAGTTAAATCAAGACGGTAAAAAAGTTGACGTCAACACGCATGATGTCAATGAATCTTCAAATAAAATCTGTATTTCTATTATGTATTTTATTTTGAGCATACTTATGAGCTCACTCGCATTTTAAGCCTTATGTATTTTGGGCTATTACTTATGTAATATGGCCTTTTCATATTGCACGATAAATTATTGATCTTAAGCAAGCCAAGCCCAATACCATCCAAACCCAACATAACTTAGCCCATATGTTAAACCACCCCCTTTTCACATATAAACCATAATTTTTCCTTATATCATGATGAATACCATAAACCACCCTCTTTTCACACATAAACCGCTTAAATTTCCACAAGTCATGAAGGGCCACCAAAAACCACCCCCTTTTCACACATAAATAACTTTATTTCCTACATATCATTAGTAGCCACCATAAACCACCCCCTTTTCACGCATAAACCACTTTATTTTCTTCATGCCATTAATAGACACCACAAAGTTCTCTCCTTTCACACAAAAGCTACCTTATTTTCACTATCATTCAAACATGTGACTAAAGACCACCATAATGATGGCCCAACCTCCAACCAAATACATGGACTCCAAATTCATTCCCTCCTCAACTTTCAAGTCTCTTAAGATCTATAAATAGGCATGAATGCTCTTGTTGTAATCATCCTTTGAATGAATGAAAATTGCAATTGTTAGCTATTACTACATTGTTCTTCTTTGTACTTTTTCCTCTGAGAGAAGGACTACTAAGAGTGTGAGTGTACGGCCCTTGAAGAAGGACTTTCAAGGAAGGAGTAGGCAATGACCCGGCGAAGGACTGCCCGATCGGTACTATCTCGAGTTATCCCTCAACTAAAATACAAAAGTAGTTTGGCTACGATATTTCTCTTTCAAAGCCTTAGTATTATTCTTCTACATGGTTGTAAGATTAGACATTATCGGTTTGCAACTCATTACACGACACCAATCGTTAACGATCACATTTCTGTCTTGCTATTTGTTTACGACCAACTTTCGTATAACTCAATTATTTAACGTAAAAGAACATCGTATCTCAAAAGTAACTCAAACAGCATCTTAAATCACCACATAAAACCCCTTAGCCTACATCAAGTCCACAATCACATAAAATATGAAATAGAAGAAATCACATCAAGTACACAAGATAATAAAAGTATTGAAAAAGATCAGTACATAGAAATATAAACGGGCTCAAGCCCGGTACATTAAATCCTCACTACAAACTCTCGCGGAATCAAGGTAAACTAATCACTCACGGAGCCAGTAGCCGGTACTCCTGTGCTAGACTTGCCACCTCCATGAGAAACGTTCTTCACTGGTACTGTATCCCCTACTGCTACTCCCTATCTCTCATGCAAAGCCCCTGAAATGTTGTGGTCATTGACCATTTGTCAAAAAGACTAAGTCCTATCATCCCCTACCCCTCCCCATGGATCCTAGACACCGAGCAGGGAGGAGGAAAGGGAAGGTAATGAAGATAGGGAGTATAAAGAAAGCAGGTGGCGGTGGAGCTACTTTAGTAGTTGTTTATAATGGTTATAGAATTAATAAAGAGAAGTACAAGCTAGCAGTTCTATAATAATAAGCAGTAAGAATAAAAGGAAAAGCGCATCCCATGGTAGTAAATAAATATCAATAAGAATAGAACAAAAACTTATAAGCATGCCCACACAAGCTTATAAACTAAGAGGTCATTTTGCAAGACCTAACGTATAAAAATTCCCATACCGATTTATACATTAGGGGTAAGGGTTGAATGATGATGTCTGGTATGCAATGTTATGTGGGTTTAATGTTATGTTCATGTAGTGCAAGATACCCACACGACTCTATGCGCACAGACCTTTAGTTCCCCCCATTTGGGCAGCTAGCTTCACTCCCAAGAACCTCCGTAGTGGCAAACAGAGACAGTGGGTTTGGCCCCCCACTCCTAGGCAGGCATCCACACTACCAGGCCTCGCCCTTACGTACGACTCTGGAAGGACAAAACCTAGAGTCACCACGTGCTAATGCTGTCCATATCCACCAAGCTTTCTTTGGCTAAGTATCAACCATATCCGCCGAGTCAGCGTATCAACGTCAGTGTGAACGAAAGTCTAATAACGAAGACCCACCACGTTTTGCTCATGTATCCAAGAACTCCCGAGCCATCAGCTCCCCTGACAAACCCGTCTGTTTTAACTGCCCCCGAGCCTACCGCTCGGATAACTCAACAAACTAACCTCCCAAGTTACCGGGGTGTGTGAATGTGAATCACTAGTTATACTAATTGCTCTTTAACATTTATTCTTATAATTTAGATAACCTTGGACAGCCCAGGACATTCCCCGTGAAGGGCTCTCGGGGGTACTAGGAACTATGATGGTAGTTGAAGCCCATCGTTCCCTTTTGCAAGACAGTTATTATTGGTTATTATCTAATTCCCCGATCCCTTTAATATTATACTGGATCTAACCTTAGTGTATTATGACTCCGCTCTTCACAGGAAAGACGATCCTTTCTCGATCCCGAGCACCACCTACTCTACTCACCCCAACACATTCCACATCATGTTTCCTAATGATGAACTCATTTCTACTTCACCATAACTACTAAACTAATAACCCAACCTCCCTATGTCCATTTCACATCCTACCACAATTTTTGCAGTTTTATTATATGCATACCAATCTAACCTATATGATGTATACGATAGGAGGTACTCAAAATATCATTCAAAATCCCTAAGATATTTATTGGGGGTCTATTATGACATTTTTAGCGTAAATCCAGAAACTATTAATTTTCCTAAATAAATTGGCATTTATTTAATTTTTCCAAAAACTAGGCCATCGGTAATTTGAACATGAAGTACTAGATTTCATTTAGTTATGACCATACAAAAATTATGAACACTAAATGATAGCTAAATATCAGTGAATACCATATTTCATAGATTTTCATAAATGTATTATCCTCTAAATAATTAACTCAAGGTAATTCAAATAATTGGAGGATTTGAAGTGAGTACTGTAATTAATAGTCCAAAAATTATACAAAAATTAACAAAGTCTTATTATGATTGAAATACTTATTTCATGAGCCTAGACACCTAGAGGGGTGGGGTGGGGGGTGGTGAATAGGTTCTAATTTTCTTTTATAATTAAGGCAATTAACTAGTATTAACACAACACAGGAAATACAATCTACAATACAGAAATCACAGCACAGCAAACACCAGATTTATAGTGGTTCCCCAAGGTATGGGTACATCCACTTTCCCCCCTTCGCCTATCCAGTAGAGAACTGAATTCAGCCCAACTTCTTTCCACTAGCTCAGATCCATAAATCTTGCAACTCAGAACCAGATTTGTTCCTAGAGCTCAAGATTATACAAGTCTTACCTCAGATTCTTCCCAAGAATCCTACCTTAGGCCTAACCCCTACCTCAGCCTTTATCACTAGGCTTACAACTCAGACTATCACCAGTCCTACACCTCAGGCACTTAGTCCTACCTCAGCCTTTATAATTACAGGCTCACAACTCAGATCTTACAAAGATCCTACAAGATAATGGAATGTTTAAGAGATATAAAGATATCACCAGATAGATCTGTATATAGGTGTGAGCTTCTTGATCAGTTCTTGAATAAACTTAATCTTCAGATTCAACCTGACTTAGCTGTTTCAAAGCTACATGATAAAACAAAATAAGGTTGAACTCTTCTTGATGTAGAAGTTGATCTCCTGTCAGCTCCTTTCTTGAATTCAAAATAAGATCTGAATCTTCTCTTGCAGACTACTCTGGATCTTCCTTCTTAAGGGTTTCCCCTTTACTTGTTGTCAGATTCTTTTTCCTGAGATAGCTTGATTACTTCCTTAATTATGTTATCATTGTGGTTGTCAAGGATCAGTCCCTTATATAGAGTTTCCTCATGGTTACCGGCTGATCCGGTTTGTAACAACCTTCTGACAGTTCTGACAAAGGTGTCAGACTTGTTGGTTATGATAGCTATTGAGTCACCAGTCATGATAGTTGATTCCTTATAAACTTTACAACTCAGCATAACCACTCAGCAAACTGCTTCACATGTGTCGACACAAATAGACTAAGTGTCAACACAAGTCTTGATGATGTCGACATAACACTCCATGTGTTGACATAATCATTCTTCAGCTACTCGACACAGCTTCTATTTGTATGTGTCAACACAAGTCCTGTGTGTCGACACAACTACTCCTGGTCTTGACATAACTGATGCTGGGAGATGGCGTTGAGTGTATATCCAGCTGTCGTTGAGTGTGTGTCGAGACGTCGTTGAGTGTGTGTCAACACAAGCCCTGTGTTTCGACACAAGCCTTCTGACTTAGTATAGTTGTTGCTGTTAGATGGCGTTGAGTGTCATCAAGATGTCGTTGAGTGTGTGTCGACACAAGTCCTGTGTGTCGACACAACTGCTTTTGGTCTTGACTTAGCTGTAGACACATGTCATTGAGTGTATTTCGACACAAGTCCTGTGTGTCGACACAAACCTTCTTCAGGTGTCGACACAATTCCTGAGTGTCGACACATGCCTTTCTTATGGTGTCGACATAACTCCTATGTGTCGACACAACTTCTGCTTTAGGTGTGGACACAATTCTTGCCTTAGGTGTCGACACAATTCAAGGTGTCGATACAGCTTCTCCTTCAGGTGTCGACACAATGCCTGGGTGTCGACATAGGCCTTGCTTCTAGTGTCGACACAACTTTTGTGTGTCGACACAATTCTTCACAAGTGTCGACACTTGTACTTAGAAAAATTTCTTGCAAACCTTACACCTGCAAAATGAAACTCAAACATTCATCAAAAACAAATTGATGTATATCATTCAATAAGATGAGGCTTCTCCAAATCTAGTAGGTATTTTTCAGTGTACCCAACAATCTCCCCCTATTTGGAGAAGTCATAACTCTTAGTCAAAGATATATATCTCTCATAATAAAACACATAAGAATAAATGTACATTTATTTCAGTGCAGGATAACATATAAATAATGTAAACAACTCAAATCAATAGTGAAGCTGCTTTTATTTAGTAATCAAAAAAATACTGGGTTTACATGTTTTTCCTTAGAAAAAAAACAAAAGGTTATATTGTTCTACACATAAGCCTATCTATCCTATGATTGATTAGGCTCCTTAATTACAATGCTTTTCCCAGACTTGATCTTTGCCTGCACAGTAGGTTATGTATCCTCAGCAGGTTTCTTCGCTTTGAGATCCTTCTTTAGTTCTTCAGCCTTTATCCTTTGCCTTTCAAAATAGTGAAAAGGCTTGGGGAAGTATCTGCTAGGCTCCAGAGAATTAGCAGCTAACTTCCCAGCTTTTGCACTTCTTCTGTACTGAAGAATGGCTTCTTTCCAAGCTTGATACTTATTCCATTCTTGCTCAGAATACCACTTACCCCTATCATAGGTCTTATCCTTTACAGCCTTCGAGACAGTCAAAATAATATTCTTGGAAGTGGGGATCCATTGCTCAAAATCTGGCTTCAACTCAGCCTATTCTCTTAACTTTTTATTTGATAGCTATGCTTCCTTCTGAGCTTCCTTGGCAGCCTCTAACATGTCTACTATTGGGTATTACATCCACAATAACCCAGATTTGCATGAAGTCACCCTTGAACTAAGATGAATTAAGTTGTATTTGATATCCTTGTTCTAGTTGAATGTTTGCAGATTATTAGTGCTAAGTGTAGACCAATGTCAATCTACAGTTGGTCAGGAACACAAGACCATACATTGTAATCCCTCACTATTTGATCCAAAGTGTTGACTCATGTGTAGCCTCTCAATTGGGATACACTTCATGTTCAAACATTGGGAGCATGGGATGAAGACATGACCAGAAGTTAACATTCTCTTAAAGTCTTGAAAATTATCTAAGTCAAGTTCTCGAGAAGCTACTTCAGAGTTCTCGAGAAGTGTAGTTTAGTTCTCAAAAAGCTATCATAGTTCTCGAGAAGCTTAACTACTTAGTTCATAAAAAGTCTTGGCAGATTTAAGAAATTTTCTAAGTTATAGTTCTCGAGAAGTCCTCTTTATTCTCGAGAAGTCTTGGTCAGTTTTCGATAAGTCTAAGGTATAGTTCTTGAGAAGTCTTATTTGTTCTCGAGAAGTGTGGGTTCAGTTCTCGAGAACTGCCAGCCCAATTTCTTGAATAAGTCAGGATTTGCCTCAAAAATTTTCTAAGTTATAGTTCTCGAGAAGTCTTATTTAGTTCTCGAGAAGTCCTCCCTCAGTTCTCGAGAAGTCTTCCTCTTTGTTCTCGAGAAGTTCATAAAAATTGTCTCAGTGCTTGTTCTCGAGAAGTTCAGGAATTTTTCTAAGTTAAGTTCTCGAGAAGTCAATTAGTTCTCGAGAACTAAGCCTTGTGTTCTCGAGAAGTCCAAGTCTTTTCTAAAGAATTTAGTTCCCGAGAAGTCTTGACAGTTCTCGAGAACTCAAATCCTAGTTCTCGAGAACAATAGCCACTTCTCGAGAGCTAAGTTGATTTTCCAGAAATTTTCGTTCCAAGTCCAGAACGGCCGAAATTTCAAATACGACGTGATTGGTCCGCGTGTTGTAATTAATGTCTTTTCTAGCCGTTAAGGGTAATCCTATATAAAGTTTTTTCACTAAGACATAACCCTAAGCAAAAAATAAAATGAAGAATCTCTTCAGAGCGGATTCCGTACTTTCCTAATTTACTTGTTCGGCCGACTCTCTCTCAGAATAACATCTGAAGCCGCCGCTCTCGACAAGATCGATCTCTCTGCATTCGATCTAGAAGATCTGCTGATTAAGGAATCAGTTTTCTCTCCTTGATCGAGTAGATTCAAGTTCTCTCAGGTCAGATTTTCAAAGGATCTTCTTCTACAAATTCTGATAAAGCCGCAACGTTCACGAAGAAGACCTAGAGACAAATTCTTTCAGATCTGAGAATATTTCTGTTTGTATTTCCAATCTTTATTTGTAAATCTTGTAGGAGATTAATCTCCGAGTGTAGGAGTATTGTTCTCCGAGTGGTAGGAAGTTTTTATCTTACGAGTGTAGATCCGTTTGGATCGAGGTTTGTAGGAACGCGGTTCCGAGGTGTAGGATTAGTTTTCAATCCGAGATAGTGGAGTAGCCGAGTCTAGTGATTTGCTAGATCGGTGAGGAAAGTGGACGTACCCAAGATCGGGGAACCACTATAAATCTCTTGTCGTCTGTGTGATTGCTTGCTTACTTATTTGAGCTAGTCGCTAAATTTTTTATTCCGCATTAGACGCACATCTCACCTATTCACCCCCTCTAGGTGATTTAGGTAGACAACTTACATCTTTCAATTGGTATCAGAGGGAGGTTGATCGTTAAAAGGTTAACACCTTGATCTAATCCTTCCCAAGTTGTCTTTAGAGAAGTATCAAGCATGAGTAAGACCAAGGATTTTGCTAAGCTCCCTATATGCACCAAGAACAATTTTCTTATGTGGAAGGAAAGAGTTAAACTCTTCATGGAAGCAGTGGATCCTCAGATCTTCATGATTGTTGAAGAAGATCTATATGTTCCTATGATTGCATCAACAATAGATCCAACCAGACAAGTCCCAAAGAAGTTGATGGACTTGGATAAGGACGAGATTACACTTGTCTCCCTGGACAAGAAAGCCAAAAATATTATAGCAAGTGCAGTCGATGACTCGATGCTGCAAAATCTGATTCATTGCCAATCTGCCAAGGAGATGTGGCAATCCCTGGGTACTCTGATGGAAGGCACTGAATAAATTATGGACGATCGGAGATCCCTTGTAAATCAGAAGTATGAAGCCTTCAGGCAAGGTCACAAGGAAGCCATAGCTGATACCTTTGAGAACTTCTTCAAGATAGTCAATGACCTAAGAGTTTATGGCCGAGTCTTCACAAATGGGGAACTGAATGACAAATTCTAAAGATCCTTAACCAAGGAATGGGATAATAAGGTATGCTCCATTCGAGAGTTCGGAAGGTTAACCGAGGTGGACCCGCAGAATCTATTTGGAAAGCTTATGTCTTACGAGCTCCAAATCAACTCAAGAAAAGATAAAGAAGAGATGAGTAGGTCTGCAACCAAGGAGAAGTCTGTCGCTCTGAAGGCAGATAGCTCAAGGAAGACAAAGGCTAGCTCTCCTGCCCCAGCTCCTGAAGCTGATGAAGAAGAATCATTTGAGCCAAGCTCCTCTAGCTCAGAGCTATCTGATTGAGAGTTCTCTCTACTCTCAAGGCAGTTCAAGAAATTCTTGAGCAAGAAGAAGCAATAGAAAGGCAAGGATGCCTCCTATAGAAGATCACGCAATGATGGTGATCGCCATAGAAAAGGCTCAAGCATCCACGATAAGTATGGTTCTAAACCGAATAAACATTATTCGACTGACATCGTTTGTTATTACTATAAGAAGCCAGGTCACGTCATTGCGGATTGCCCCCACAAGAAGAAAGAGGGTGGCAAAATAGAAGAGAAGAAGTCCTACAGTAAAATTAGGACAGAAAAGAGTTTGTTGGCCAAGAAGGGTAAAACCCTCAGTGACTCCGACTGATCTGAGTCGAGTGCATAAGAGGAAGAAGCATACTTTGGGCTAATGGCTCTAACTGATGATGAACAAATCCCCCAGTTCACTAGGGAGGTAAAATCTCACACCCCACTTTCAGAATCTGATGATGATAATGAGCAAGAGGCCTATCACTCTGAGGATGAATCTGAACTCATGGTACAATATAAGGAGTTACTCGAGGCTTACGACAAATGTCGCCGAGTCGTGAAAACTCAAGCTAAAGAGATAAAGTCTCTAAAATCTATAGAGAGCGCCTTAAGAGAAGAAGCCTCAAAGACTGACTCTCTTAAGGAAGACTTAAATAAATCTATTGAAGAATAAAACAAGGCTCCTGAGCACCTTGACCTTAAGGAGAAAATCATCAAGGAGTTGGAAGAACAACTCTCAGCTAAAAAGAAACTTGTAGAAGGTTTCTCTAAGCCTAAGACTGTACTTCCTCTGATTGCTGAATTCTCAACTAAGGCCAATGGTGCTGGTCTAGGCCACAAAGGTGCTCCTAGTAAATCCCCTAGGAGAAGGAAGGCCAAGAGAAAGAATAAGGATGCCAAGAAGGCCTTGGCGGAGTGAAAGTGCGGAAGAGAGATCTACCTTCACTCTAGAGGGGGGGGGGGTGAATAAAGTATTTTAAAATAATTTTCAGTTTAAAAGAAATAAGACAGATTAAGATTTAATTTATATTTAAGTGTATATGTGCTTGCTATGAAACAAAGATAAAATAAAAACTAAAGAAACACACAGCACAAAGCAAAGATAAACACACAGCAAACTAGACGACACAAGGAGCTATAGTGGTTCCCCAACAACTTGGGTACGTCCACTCTTCTACCACCCTTGGTAGGAATCCACTCAGGAAGAGTTGATCAGGTGTCCTGACACCAAAGAGCTTTTGATAAGGTGCTCAAAAACCAAAACTAGATTTTTTGATCAGGTGTCTTGCCACCACTGAGTTTTGACAAGGCTCTCAGAACCACACTCAAAACTTTTGAAGGGAGTCTTGATAACCCTTTTACAGCAGGAAAGTAAAAAGTAAAGAGGTTGATGTTGTCTTCTCTGTTCTCAAATCAAATGAGAGATGCACAAGTGGATTTGATGAAGATGTCAAAGCTCCCCCTGAGATTAGCAGTAGGTTCAGGAGTAGAAGCTTTGCATAGGGTGATAGGCCTTCAATGAGACTTCTCCAGCAAATGATGATTTCAGCAAAGCTGAAATGTGAGTTGTCTGGAGACTTGAATGATGAAGCCTTTTAGCACTTGAAGCAGATCTTTTAGTCACAGAAGATGAAAACTTGATTAGAGAATTTTTTGTTGTTCTTCTTCAGTAATGCAATTCTTGTGTCTCTTGGTGTTGGTGTTGAATGATCTGTCTTCTTGTGTCTCTCTTTTCTTTTTCTGAATATAGCTAAGAGAACTGAGAGAATAATAATGAATTCTTGACTTGAATGGCCGAATAAACAGTCTTGAATGATTTCCAAAAACATCATTTGTCTCTAGGGAAAGTCCATTAGCAATATTACATTTTTACCTTCCTTGACATTTGCATCAGATAGCTTGAAACGGCTAGGAAATCTTTTGCCATTAATGCAGCAATTAACTTTGAAAGAATTTGAAATAATTCCATAACTGATATTGACTTGATAGTAGAAAACGTCGACCTCATCAAGAAATAGTCGATCTGAGATCGACTATCGTCGACCAGAGCTCAGAGTTAATGAAATTGAACTGGAACAGAAATAGTCGATCTGAGCTCGCAGAAAAATGGAGATAAGCAATAGACAGAAAGCGTCGACCTGATTTGGACATAAATCGTCGACCTTAGCTTCAACAGAAAACGTCGATCTGAACTCAGGGAAAAAGCGTCGACCTGAGCTCACCAGAAAACGTCGACCTGGCTAAGGCAGAAATCGTCGACCTTAAATCAGAAATAGTCGACCTAAGCTTGACGACAAAGCGTCGATCTAAGCTCAGCAACAGAGCATCGATCTAAGCTTGACGACAAAGCGTCGATCTAAGCTTGAAGACAAAGCGTCGATCTAAGCTCAGCAACAGAGTGCCGATCTAAGCTTGACGACAAAGAAATAGCTGAAGGCCGGGCGCTGATCCAAGCTCGACGATCGTCGGACTGAAGCTCGACGATAGTCGACCTGAGCTCGACTATTTTTAACATTTGTCTCAGCTTTGATTCCTGATCTTGAATGGTCCTGGGGGCAGCTTCAAACCTAAGTTCTAAGCCCTAGACACATTCTAACTTGACCTTTTCAACTATACAACTAGGTCAAACAGATATCCTAAATACATAGTGATCCTTGCCCAAATTAGTAATAGGGTGTTCCAACAATCTCCCCCTATTTGGGTTAGGATTACTATTTACAGGACTTAGAATAAAATACAATAGCAAATGCAATCAAGCAACAAAAATTAAAGTAACAAACAGCATAGCAGCAATCTGATAGAACCTCAGCAAGAGATTTAAGAAATGAATGAGCCATCTGCATACAAAAATCATTCTTTTTTACTTCCTTTCGTGAACAGAATTTCCCTGTTGGGATTAAGGGATTCCTTCTTTGTTCTCCTGTCATCTTCTGCACCTAAGGAGGTTTGAGCTTTTGCTCTGGGAACCACAGCCTCAGGATGCAGCTTCATATAATCTACAGGATCAAAGAATTTCCTTGAAGAATACCTTTCCAACTCTGCTTTTCTTTGCTCGGACAGAGTGGAGATGTTTGAGGTGTCCTTGCCTTGCTCTCTTGCCTTCTTCAGCTAGTCCAAGGCAGCAAGTTCTTTCATCCTGGCAGTCCAGGAATTAGGATTATTTTCAGGATCCTCAAAAGGAATAGGAGCTTCATATCTGTTAATGGTTTCAGGAGCAGCAGCAGTTCTTGGTTCAACAGTTTCTCTGAGCTTATATGGGTAAGGACCTTGAGATGAGTCAAGTTGCCTTTGTCCTTCCCTTTTAGTTCTGTAGTCTCTTTGATTACCTCTATACTGTCCTCTTCTGGACTGATTGCCTCTTTGATAATGCCCTCTGGGAGGATATCTTTGAGATGGTTGAGAAGGGCTTTGCTTTGGAGCCGAAGGTAGAGAAGCTGAGCCTCCACCTGATCCAGAATCTGGAGGAGGAGGAGGAGGAGGCTGAAACTTAGAGGAGCCTTTCTCATACCTGTCAAATTTTCTCTTTTTCTTCATTGCCTTCAATTGATTTTTGGAGTATTGCATCCACGGCTCAGTAATTTGGCAATCATGCAATATATAGTAGGGTACATCATGTGAATCCTTGGCTTTTTCGAGAGGAACTCTTTTCAGAGCTTTGCTTCTTGCTTTTCTTTTCCTTACAATAGTACCATAAGAGTCATCAGATTCTGTTTGGAACTGATCACTTTCAGAACTTTGAGGTTGATTATACAAATCGTCGATCCTTCTGATATAATCTTCTTGATCTTTGAGCTTTTTTGAGACAGCCGGAGCAGGAGGAGAAGGTACAACAGTAGAACAAACAGTATCAGCAGGAGCAGAAACATCAACAATCATATCATCAGCAGCAGAAATCTCAGCAGACAAAACAATAGTCAAAACTTCATCATCAGCAGCAGCAGCAGCACAAACAGAACCAACATCCACAGCTTTAAGAGAATTGACATAAGATTCAATTATACTGGGATCACATATTGAAAGAGGCACAATGGCCTTAGTAAAATCTTCAGCTTTCTGAACAAGAACTGGTGCAATTTGATGGTAGATAGAATCAAAACTACTCAGCAGTGACTTGAGGTCCACTGTAAATAAAAGCACTGGAGCAGCAGTATCAGCAGCAGGCAATATAGCTGGAGGAGCAGCAGCAGCTTCAATAGCTTCATAAGGCATCTCCCCCTGGCTTGATGCAGACGGAGCTGGATCAAGGCACCTAAATGAAGGATTGGCCTGCGGAGAAGAGAGAGCGGAGAGTCTGGAGGATAGCTCCTGAATGGACTTCTGGAGTGGAGCAAAGGAGGTCTCCAGCAAAGCCACTAGCTTGGGAGCTAGTAGCTCATATATCCTATCGGCCAGACTCGGGAGATCCACTTGCTCAAGAGAGACTTGAGTAGAGGTGAATGAAGATGTGGCTGGGACTGAAGAAGTGGTTGCACGACTTGAAGGTGAGAAAGGAGGGATGGATGGCTGGGATATAGGGATGGTGGATATGGATGGTATAAGAATGGAGGTGGATGGTAAGAAAGAGGGTTGATCCAAAATGTCATACAATAATTGTTGGTAAGAGGAGGAGGATGGAGGATCAAGAGAGGAGGAGGGAGAATCATCCATGAAGTAATCATCCAGAATGGAAGAGTCAATTGATGGATAATAGAAAAGAGGGTGGAATGATTCTGAAATGGTGGCTGGAGGAGATAAATAAGGTAATGAAGTGGTGATGGGGGAGGAGATGACAGGCTGAATGGGAGAAGAGGAAAGCAATGAAGAGACAAGGGGAGGAGGAGATATAGGAGCAGAGGAGGAGGCAGGAAATCCCTCAAGAGATGCTGCAGGGGAAGAGACTGATAAAGTCCTTATGCCTGAAGCAATTGTTACAGCAGCAGCCCTGCTGGGTCTGAGGATCTGCCTGTCCCACTTGCTGAATAGGGCACAGGATAGCCTCTTTGAAGCATTTATGTGCATCCCAGTTGAAATCAGCAATTCTGGGCACCTGGAGTGCAGAAATACTTCTAAAATCCTTCCAAAATCCACAGAAGACTTGCTAATCTTCTTCTTGATTGAGTTAAAAATGATTGTTCCCCAATCCACTTTCTTCCTGTCAACAATTGCACCCATCAAGTTCAATTGATACTGCGTGATTGTATCATGCGCCGAGTGCTTTGCCAAAAGCACTTTTCCCGTAATGTCGGCGAGAAATGGAAACTCAATAGCCAAATCCTTCTTCAATAACCTGTTAGGGTTCGCGGCAGAATAACCCATTCGTTCTAACAATGAATTAACTTCCTCTCCAGACAAAGCGAAGGAATCATTTCCAGAACTGAGAGCGAACACTTCTGTCAAGAGATTTGGGGATAGCGGTACCTTCGTTCCGCTGATTGTTACGACAACAGTAGTCTCATTCTCAACTGTCGCTGAAAACACCCATTCTTTAATCTCATTTGCTGCAATCTTAATTCTGGTTTACATCAACCGCACTAGCTGCTGGTTGCGGTAAAGATTCAGAATGTCCTTGAAGCGCTGATCGCTGCCGTCGAAAGAGTCCATGTCGATGTCAAATCCTGTATCGAACTTCATTTTGGAGAGAATAGCGACTGTCGCTGCCATCTATATCTGCAAAAGTTCAACAAACAAGACCAAGTGTAGAGAGTTTTGGAGGGAAGAAGAAAATTTGCAGAGAGAATGAAGGCAAAACCGACGAACGGCGGTCGAAAAATGATTTTATATTAGGGTTTGACACGGAAAAGGAAAAACCGTCAAACTCCGTTCGAAGTTTTCGGCTGACGGGGAAACTGAAGAGTCTTTAATGATGTTGAACTCCGTTCAATGCTATTAAATAGCGTCGAGCTCAGCTCGACGGCGACTAATAAGAAGATAGATAGACGCGCTATCTGAAAGCGATGAACTCCGGTCAACGTTTTTGGACAACGTTGAACTCTGGTCGACGCTTTAGGGAAAAGCGTCGATCTCCGTTCGATGTCCGAGGCTAATAGGGAAAACTGAAGAGTCTTTAACTGCGTCAAACTCTGTTCAATGCTATTAAATAGCGTCGAGCTCAGCTCGACGGCGACTAGTCAGAAAGAAGAAACTAACGCTAACTAAGGAAGCTGAACTTCGATCGACATTTTTGTAGAACGTCGATCTCCGGTCGACGCTTTTGGGAAAAACGTCGATCTCCGTTCGACGTTTTCTGAGAAAATGTCGATCTTAGTTCAGAGACAAAATATATATTATAGACACTAGAAAATATAATATTTTTTAGCCTAGTCTTGGTCTGTTTTTAGCTTTTAAAATCTTTGGATTTAATTTAAACTTCCTCCATCTAGCATTCCTAACTGATTCAGGAAGAAGGTATGCTTCATTTCATCCAATGGTTTGGTGAAAATATCTCCCCTTTGCAAATCAGTTGGGATATATTGAAGTTCAATTTTATTCTTCTCAACATTATCTCTTAAAAAGTGATGCCTAATCTCTATATGTTTTGTCCTACTATGGAGGACTGGATTTTGTGCTATAGAGATAGCACTAGTATTATCACAAAAAATTTTAGACTTCTCTAAGTTGTAGCCATAGTCTATGAGCTGATTTTGTATCCACAATATTTGTGAACAGCAACTACCTGCAGCCATATATTCAGCTTCAGCAGTTGAAGTTGACACATATGTTTGCTTCTTACAAAACCAGGAGACAAGTCTGTCACCAAGGAACTGACAAGTTCCACTGGTGCTTTTCCTGTCTACTCTGCATCCAGCATAATTAGCATCTGAAAATCCAGTTAGTTCAAATCCTGAGTCTTTTGGATACCAGAGTCCTAGATTTGGACAACTTTTTACATATCTAAGAATCCTTTTAACTAGAGTTAGGTGTGACTCTCTAGGGCTTACTTGGAATCTAGCACATATGCATGTAGCAAACATTATATCTGGTCTACTAGCTGTAAGGTACAATAGAGAGCCAATCATTGCTCTATATTTTGTCTGATCAACATGTTTACCATGCTCATCAGCATCCAATATAGCATTGGTAGGCATGGGTGTTTTCATACAGGATGTCTCAGACATACCAAATTTCTTAACCAATTCTTTAGCATACTTGGTTTGGGAAATAAATATGCCTTCAGCATGTTGTTTTACTTGCAATCCTAAGAAGAAGGAGAGCTCACCCATGCTACTCATTTCAAATTTGGAATGCATCAGGTTGTAAAACCTTCTGCACAAATTTGAATCAGTAGATCCAAATATGATATCATCTACATAAATTTGTACTAGTAGGGTATGGGACTTATGGGTTCTAATAAAAAGAGTTTGGTCTACTCTACCCCTTATAAAATCATTTTCTAGAAGAAAGCATGCTAGGGTCTCATGCCATGCTCTAGGAGCTTGCTTGAGACCATATAATGCTTTATGCAATTTGAAAACATGATCAGGATAAGTTGAAGAGATAAAACCTGGAGGTTGTCTAACATAGACTTCCTCTTTGATGTCTCCATTGAGAAAAGCACTCTTCACATCCATCTGGTAGACCTTGAATCCCTTGTGAGCAGCATAAGCTAGGAATATTCTAATTGCCTCTAACATTGCAACTGGTGCAAAGGTCTGGTCATAGTATATTCCTTCTTGTTGAGAGTAGCCTTGAGCAACTAGCCTTGCCTTGTTTCTGACAATAACTCCTTGATCATCCAGCTTGTTTCTGAACACCCACTTTGTTCCAACAATGGAGTGATCCTTTGGCTTAGGCACTAGTTCCCAAACTTTATTCCTTTCAAATTAATGCAACTCCTCTTGCATTGCAATGATCCAGTGTGGATCTTGCTCTGCATCTTGAATGGATTGAGGCTCAACTTGAGATAGGAAGCAAGTGTGCATCAGGTTCTGGTTGACCTGATTTCGGGTTTGCACACCAGCTGAGACATCTCCAATCACTTAGGAGATTGGATGATCTCTTGATGTTACTAAATCAACAGGGGGTGTTAATTGTTCACCAACCTGTGTTGTTGTTTCCTCTTGTGGAATAACAACTGGCTCTTCAAGATGATTTTCTTCAAGAGGTTGAACTTCTTCTTCATCATCACTACTCTCATTCTTTTGCTGAATAGGTTGAGTGGTTGTATCCTCTTCTTTAACCTGTAATCTGTCCATACTTTCTGAAATAAAGTGTACCTGCAAAGGTTCTATGGTAGAAGTAGACTTCTCCTTATAACACATGTTAGTCTTATCAAAAGTAATATGAACAGATTCTTCAATTTTACAAGAAGATTTATTATATACCCTATAAGCCTTGTTGATCATGGAGTATCCCAGAAACACTCCTTCATCAGCTTTAGCATGGAATTTTGTTAAATACTTCTTGTCATTATTATGAATATAACAAGTACAGCCAAAATTTTTAAAATAATCTACTTTAGGTTTCTTCCCTTTGAGCAATTCATAGGGAGTCTTACCTTTCAGTTTATGTATTAAACTTCTATTCAACACATAGTTGGAGGTGTTCACTGCCTCAGCCCAAAAGGATAGAGGTAGGTGAGCATCTGTCAACAATATAGTAGCAGATTCAATTAGGGTTCTATTTTTCCTTTCAGCTACCCCATTTTGTTGAGGAGTTTTAGGAGCTGAGAAAGTGTGCCTGATCCCTTCACTTTGACAGAACTCTTGCATAAGAAGAGAATCAAACTCTATCCCATGATCACTTCTGATCAGGGCAATGTGAGTGTTGAACTCAATCTGTATGCATTTGAGAAACTCTGTCAAACACTTAAAGTTATCAGACTTCTTCCTCAGAAAGAATACCCAAGTGAATCTAGAGAAGTCATCTACAATCACTAAAGCATAAGATTTCCCTCCTAAGCTTTGTACTGTAATGGGTCCAAAAAGGTCCATGTGTAACAAATACAAAATCCTAGGTGAATCACTCTTATTAAGTGACTTAAAGCTATTTTTAGTTTGCTTGCCTAATTGACAAGCCCTGCAGAGTCCTTCCTTCTTGTAGGGGCTAGAAGGTAGTCCTCTAACAAGGTTGTCCTTGGAGAGCCTAGCAATGGTTCTAAGGTTTAAATGTCCTAATCTTTTATGCCATAAATCATTTGGCTTGTATACTGAATTGAATAAACAAATGTCTGTATGGGCTGAAAGAAAATTTACTAGATAGATGTTACCTTTCCTTTTACTTGTTAACACAGTTGGTTATTTTCTGACTTGATCTTGCATAGGGATTGGTTGAAGGTCACTTTATATCCTTCATCACATAGCTGACTGATGCTTATCAGGTTGTGCTTCAGTCCTTCAACATATGCCACTTTCTTGAAAGCGACTGAGCCTATCTGAACAACACCATATCCTTTGGTTTGGCCAAAATTTGAATCACCAAAAATCACTTTGGGTCCAAGTTTGGTTATGAAGGATGATAGGTTCTCCTTGTTCCCTGTCATGTGCTTTGAGCACCCACTATCCAGATACCATTGTTGGTTAGATACTGGATAGGTCTTCACCTGCACATAAACATTTTATTTGTTTTTGACCCAGTTTACCTTGGTCCTAGGTTGATAGCCTTCAAAATCTGAAATGAAAGACATCCTAGGTTGACTCTTATAACCCTCAGGATGATATCTCCTAGGAGGTACTATCCATTCAGTATAAGGGTTGAAACATTGGGATGCAGGACTTCTAGGATTTAATTTAGATTTGCTTCTGAAAGCATGTTCACGGCTCTGAGCTCCGTTCGGAGATCGTCGAGCTGAGGTCGACGTTCCTGGGTAGGATCGTCGAGCTCCGTTCGAAGATCGCCAGTGCTGAACTTCAGAGTCCAGAAAGCATTGAGCTGAGTTCGACGTTTCAGCCTTATGTCGTCGAGCTCTGTTCGAAGCTCGTCGACCTCTGCTCGACGCTTTCTGCTGAACCATGATTTTCTTTGGCAGATCAGCATTCTTCCTATCTACCTCTACTACTCCCTTCCCTTTGTCAGAGACAAATTTGATTGGAGTTGTTAATATTGTAGGTTGGCTGGATGAAGCACCCAAGCCCAGTGTACTATTAAGTCTAGATTTCACTGTGCTTGTGATGTCCATCAGTCTGATACTTCTCCCATTGAGGGATTCTTCAAACTTTTTGGCTTTTGACAGTTCACTTTTTAGTGAAGCTATCTCCTCCCTACAGCATTCCAACTCCTCAGAGAGTTTGAGGTTATTTGAGTTTAGTACACTGTATTCAGATAATTGATTTCTGAGAGAGATTATCTCTTTCTCAGATTTTAGCAAATCTAAGCACAGTGTCTTAAATTCAATTATAAAGTCCTCAGAAGTAAAATCAAAAGAGCTGATTACCTGATCTTCTTCTGGTTGAATTTCTGAATCTGATTCTGATTCAGCATTAGAGTTTTGCTGTGAGGAATTGATAGCCATCATGCAAAATTCTTTTTCATCAGCATCATCTTCATCATCACTGGAGCTGGATGAAGTTTCAGAATCATCTTCAGTTTCACTCCATGTCTCAGCAACAAATCCTTTCCTTGTGTTCTTGTTCTTGCTCGAGGAGGCTTTGTCTGAGCTGTTCTTCTTGTAATCTTTTCTCTTTTCTTCTTTCTCTTCTATCCTTTTTGTCCTTGTTCTTGTTTTCTGGACAATCAGGCACAATGTGGTCTGGTTTCCTGCAGCCAAAGCAAATAATTTCTTTGTTGTTATTTGTCTTATCATACCTTGGCTTATCATGTACTTTGTATGGCCTTTTTCTGAAGTCTTTCCTGGCCAGTTTGTAGAATCTTTTGGCCAATAGACTGACCAATTCCTCATTGCCTGTGAGCTTTTCTTCAGGCAGGTCCTCAATAGCTTTGAAAGCTATTGACTTCTCTTTCTTTATGGCTGGTGAGGTAGCCTTCTGCTCTTCTTCTCTGTTTCTGATGAGCAGCTCATAAGATTTGAGCTTGCCTAGGAGAGCTTCAGTAGTGATTTCACTTAGACTTCTGACATCTTTAATTGGCCAGATTCTTGAATCCCAAGTGCTGGGAAAGCACATTAGGATCTTGTCATTAAGCTCAGTTAATGAGATATCTTTATCCAAGGTCTTTAACTCATTGACAATCAGACTCAATATGTTGTACATATCTGCTACTAACTCAGTCTCTCCTTTCTTAAAATTCTCATATTGGGTTATGAGGTGAGATCTTCTGTCTTTTCTTTCGTCCGCAGATCCTGTGATGAGTCCTCTTTATATACCTATTTTCGGACTCATCTAAGCTTATTTTCTTGTCTTTGCACACCGTTTAGCGTCATTTGCACTCCTTTTTGGTTCGCTACGGTTTTCCACGTCTTGTGCACATTTTTAGCCTATTTCTGTGTGTGTATGTATTTCATTCTTGCTATGATTATTATTGTTTGTCTATGACTGCCATGTCGACATCCCGTCCAGTTTTCCTGCAGGTTCAGGGATTGTGTGGGCGTCCGGGGTAGGACTTTCACCATTTTTGGCAAAGGAGTCAATGGTCGTGCGTTTTTACCCACGCACGACCATCGACCTCTTTGGCGCACGATCATCGGTCGTGCGCAGTCATGACCTCTCCTGTGAAAGTTCTGTCCCGACATATCGCACGATCACCAGCCATACCGCGCACGATCACTGCTCGTGCGCTGCCGTTCGTGCGCAGTCTTGACATCTTTTTCCACTTTTCTGCCTCCATTTCGCACGATCACGGACCATATCGCTCAAGACCACTGGTCGTGCTCCAGTGATCATGCGCGCTGTTTATTTCTGTTTTCTATAAATATGCAGGTTCCGCCCTAATTCGAGAATCGGCCAGATCGCTCGACTTTTTCCGCCGTTCTTCGTCTCGGACGAGGGTTTCCACCGTCCTCCTTCATCCTCCACCATAGGGTGTTGCTCCGGGAAAGCTTTCAATGCCAAATCATAGCCGGAGCATCCCCTCGGCCTCCTCCTTCATCCCCAAGCTTCAAGCGGAGTTTTGACCTAGCTTTCTCCATCAAGTTAGGAGGAGCTGGAGCCGCAATCTACGGGTCATTTCAACGAAGAAGACGGGTCCATTGGGAGTGAGTGACAGCCTCCTCTACCCCGGACGCAGTTGAGGACCGAGCTTGGACTCGGATTGACAACCCGGGATTCCAACCGTGAACCCTCAATAAGGCTTCGGATTCGGTCGATTCGCACACCTCTTCCTCTTGTTGTTGTTAGCTTAGTTATTTTCCTTGTTTTGATGAAGTACATTTATTGTAATTGACGCTTGTGCTAAATCATGTCTATGTGATTTGTATTTTCGTTATTTATTGCTTGAGGTGCGCCTTATTACTCCACCATCCATCCACCCTTGCCGCACTAGTAATTGCTAGTGGCGTGCATAGCGAAGAGGTGCTTACGACCCTCATTCCGCCATTCTAACCACCTCATCCGCGAGCCTACTCTTCCATCCGCCTAGCGATTCGGTGCATAGCGGCCCGTGTAGTTTCCATCCCGCCTGGCAAAGCATCGCATAACGGCGTTGCATAGGAGTAGTAGTAGCATTTATTTTCTGTTTCCGCATCCACCAAAACCCCCATTTTGTTACCTCCAACCCGAGGACTTCAATCTCAAGTCCTCCTCGACATTAACTCATCCCTTACTGTGTTCCTCAAGAGACCAACACTCGGGGATTTATTCCCAAACTTTATTACTTGTGCGACCGGTGCGCTTGCCGTATTCTACACGCATCACAGATCCTGAGACAATATCTGAAAGTTTGTCCCAAATTTCCTTAGCTGAATTGCATTCAGCTACCTTCTGAAAAATCTCATCAGACATTGTCTGGGCTAAGATGTTCATAGCCTTGGCATCTACAGTCTTCCACTTCTTTATATCTGCATCTGTTCCAGAAGGAGGTGGAACAGCATTTGTACTTGAGCTTGCTGGTGGAGTTGGGCACACTGTCAAAACAGAATAAAATATATCTTCATCAATCGAATTCATGTATAATTTAATTCTTGCCTTCCAGAGTGCAAACTTTGAAAGATTGCACACTGGAGGTCTGGTGCTAGCATAATCTTTATTCTGTGCCATGGTTTTGAATAAAAATAAATAAAATACAACTAATAACAGGCCTCAATAGAAGGTTGATCTTTTTCAGAGATCTTTTGGTTCAGGTGTTAGCCTGTACAACCAATCTAGTGAAGATTTAGTTGTTGGACAACCAACCTCCCTCTGATACCAATTGAAAGTGCGGAAGAGAGATCTATCTTCACTCTAGAGGGGGGGGGGGTGACTAGAGTATTTTAAAATAATTTTCAATTTAAAAGAAATAAGGCAGATTAAGATTTAATTTATATTTAAGTGTATATGTGCTTGCTATGAAACAAAGATAAAATAAAAACTAAAAAAACACACAGCACAAAGCAAAGATAAACACACAGCAAACCAGAAGACACAAGGAGCTATAGTGGTTCCCCAACAACTTGGGTACGTCCACTCTTCTACCACCCTTGGTAGGAATCCACTCAGGAAGAGTTGATCAGGTGTCCTGACACCAAAGAGCTTTTGATAAGGTGCTCAAAAACCAAAACTAGATTTTTCGATCAGGTGTCTTACCACCACTGAGTTTTGACAAGGCTCTCAGAACCACACTCAAAACTTTTGAAGGGAGTCTTGATAACCCTTTTATAGCAGGAAAGTAAAAAAGTAAAGACGTTGATGTTGTCTTCTCTATTCTCAAATCAAATGAGAGAAGCACAAGTGGATTTGATGAAGATGTCAAAGCTCCCCCTGAGATTAGCAGTAGGTTCAGGAGTAGAAGCTTTGCACAGGGTGATAGGCCTTCAATGAGACTTCTCCAGCAAATGATGATTTCAGCAAAACTGAAATGTGAGTTGTCTGGAGACTTGAATGATGAAGCCTTTTAGCACTTGAAGCAGATCTTTTAGTCACAGAAGATGAAAACTTGATTAGAGAATTTTTTGTTGTTCTTCTTCAGTAATGAAATTCTTGTGTCTCTTGGTGTTGGTGTTGAATGATCTGTCTTCTTGTGTCTCTCTTTTCTTTTTCTGAATATCTCCAAGAGAACTGAGAGAATAATAATGAATTCTTGACTTGAATGGCCGAATAAACAGTCTTGAATGATTTCCAAAAACATCATTTGTCTCTAGGGAAAGTCCATTAGCAATATTCCATTTTTACCTTCCTTGACATTTGCATCAGATAGCTTGAAATGGCTAGGAAATCTTTTGCCATTAATGTAGCAATTAACTCTGAAAGAATTTGAAATAATTCCATAACTGATATTGACTTGATAGCAGAAAACGTCGACCTCATCAAGAAATAGTCGATCTGAGAACGACTATCGTCGACCAGAACTCAGAGTTAATGAAATTGAACTGGAACAGAAATAGTCGATCTGAGCTCGGAGAAAAATGGAGATAAGCAACAGACAGAAAGCGTCGACTTGATTTGGACATAAATCGTCGACCTTAGCTTCAACAGAAAACGTCGATCTGAACTCAGGGAAAAAGCGTCGACCTGAGCTCACCAGAAAACGTCGACCTGGCTAAGGCAGAAATCGTCGACCTTAAATCAGAAATAGTCGACCTAAGCTTGACGACAAAGCATCGATCTAAGCTCAGCAACAGAGCGTCGATCTAAGCTTGACGACAAAGCGTCGATCTAAGCTTGAAGACAAAGCGTCGATCTAAGCTCAGTAACAGAGCGTCGATCTAAGCTTGACGACAAAGAAATAGTTGAAGGCCGGGCGCTGATCCAAGCTCGACGATCGTCAGACTGAAGCTCGACGATAGTCGACCTGAGCTCGACTATTTTTAACATTTGTCTCAGCTTTGATTCCTGATCTTAAATGGTCCTGGGGGCATCTTCAAACCTAAGTTCTAAGCCCTGGACACATTCTAACTTGACCTTTTCAACTATACAACTAGGTCAAACAGATATCCTAAATACATAGTGATCCTTGCCCAAATTAGTAATAGGGTGTTCCAACACGGAGGATAAAGGGAAAGCTCCTTTGGAGCCAGTCTCGTTCAAGAAAGTTATCTTTCCTGCGAATGAATTCGACTATGAGTCCACCTATGGACACTTCACTAGGCCGATTCCGGAGAACCCTAAGTCAAGGTGTAACACCCCAAAAATCTCAAAAAGATGTTTGTACACAATTTTGGGTTGGAGGCTGTTAGACACGGCCTGGGACACGGGCGTGTCCCAGGGCGTGTCGGGTGTACACGGCCTGGGACACGGGCGTGTCCCAGGGCGTGTTCAGGCTGGTCGACGTTTGAGAGTCGACGATCGTCGAGCCTGGGACACGGCCTTCGACACGGGCGTGTCCCAGGGCGTGTTCGAATAAATTTTCGAAAATGACCTATTCAAGTCAGAGCCGGACACGGCCTTGAACACGGCCGGGAACACGGGCGTGTGAGGCTGGACACGGGCGTGTCAGCTGCCGTGTTCCGACCCGTGTACTGGTTTTGGAAATCGGTGAGTACCGTGTAACAGGAGACACGGGCGTGTCTCATGACTGACACGGGCGTGTCAGGTTCGACACGGGCGTGTCGATGCCCGTGTTCTCGAATATTTCAGGCGGTGCGACTGCCGTGTGTGCCGCTTAAGGGTACACGGCCTGTGACACGGGCGTGTCACAGGCCGTGTCGGCCAAATTTCAGGGGAATTTTCAGTAGATCGTGGCCCTTCATTTTCTTTAAATTAGATCCTGTGGCTGGAGTTCATTCCTGGGCTGATAAGGCCGGGAAAAGGGGGGGGGGGGAGAAGATCATTCTTCTTTTCATCTTCTCTTTCTAAAGTAAGAGAGAGGTGAGAGCAAGGAGGAAGAAGAGGAAGTGGAGTCCGGCTGCCGGTGGTGCTACGGTGGTCCAAATCGCGAGCCGAGATCGGATTTGCGAAGGCAACGCTGCTGCGAAGGCTTTCATCCGTCTCAATTTTCTCTCCATGGCTCCGAAGCGAACTCCTAGGGTAACGATTTCCTGCTTGGACATGTGAAGTCCTTAATTCCTGCATTGCATAGGGAAAACCCTTCCCCGCGAGTGTGCGGTGGGTTGTGGCGTCCCTTGGGGTAGATATGTGAAGTCCCCCTTGTTAGAGTCCGGAATTGGAGTACGGATCTAGGCATGCTGTGTGAAGCCCATCTGGACATGGTCTGGATTGGTGATGCTTGGTTGCATATCGGAGAAGACTCCGTGATGATTGCTTGTACGCATGATGGATAAAAGTACTGGAGGAAGTCCAGGAAATTATGAGAGTTGGACTCTCTTGTGGCCGTGAGTGCTACTGATGGAAAGTTGAGCTGTGACGCTGCAACTAGGAAATGGTGGAACGGGCAAGGTGAAACTGTACCCGCGTCAGTCCAGGCGTGAGTCTGACGATGTGAGCAACGGGAAAGGTGGATCTGTACCCGCGTTATGGTTGTCTAACCTTGGGTGCTTAAGACCCTGTTAGGATCACATAGCGAGAGTCGACGGCCGGTGAGCCGATCAGACTAGAATGCTCATAGTGCGCCGTTATGTCTGGGACCTCTGAACGGTGTGAATGTGCCCTGAGTGCACGGAGCGTTGGGCCGTCGAGCCGACGTTTGTGATATGTGACGGTGCGGGCGTGCACGTCTTGCTTGAATGGCTATATATATCATGTTGGATGAATGCTTTGCAGGGATGGAATTCCGCTGCCCCGTGCCAGGGGCAGGGTCGTTATAATTGGTCAGCTGAATGCTGACCGTTGCCCTGTTTTGCCACCGTTTGGTGGATTGGTTCTTACAGGTGCTGGAGGAGCTGGTCCGAGCGGGACTTAGCGGGCTGAAGCCCAAAGCTGCGTTGCTGCCCTTGAAGGCATTGTTTTGTTTCTTTTGTTCATGTGTGGCCGGCCTGCGTGCCGATGTATGTAAACCACGCTCTTGTTAAGAGAAACTGTTGTAAGGCCTTAAGGCCAGACTCTTTTGATGTATATTTATACATTCCTATGTAGTGGACAATGTTGTTTATCTTGAGTTCATGAATTCAACCGTGAAGCTTCCGCTAGAATGCTCTGTGTTAGGATGCGTTGATTATGATATTATTTAGTAGCGTCTCCGCCTGTTTGTGGAATATGGTGTGGGGCCCCGGCCGGACCCTCTATTATATTCTTCTTGACGGGTAGAGGTGTTACAATTTGGTATCAGCTTGTTGGTCGATCTCTTCCGAATTCGCGGACGAATTCTTTTGAGAGGGGGCGAGCACGTGTCAGTGTCGTCGTTATAACACTTAATTTGAACTCAAGATTGTCCACTTAGGAATGCAAATACACTTGTTTGTTGAACTTGTGTATTCTCTTTGTATGATTGCCGTTTTTATTGGTCGTTAACCTGTGTGTTTTACACATATAGGTGACCAGAAGTGTTGCGGGTCAGTCCGAACCACAACGTTCTATTGCGAGTGCGGCACCAGCCGAGGTGCCCACAACTCCTCCATCCGCTGAAACAGTCCGTCTCATTACGGAAACGGTACTTGCTGTGATGAATGCTCAGCAAGCGGGGCAAGCACGTCCTGCAGTGGTGCCAACGCAAGCTGGGGTACGGCAAGAACCGGTAGAAGCCGAAGTTGATCCGCGGGTAGCAGATCAACAATGGAAGCAATTCTTGAGCTTTAACCCTCCGCAGTTTCATGGGGCGGGTACACCGGCCCAAGCAGAGGATTGGCTTGCAAGAATTAAGAGGATTATGAGGGCTATCAGGGTTGAGGAGGAACAGAAAGTGATGTTAGCCACTTTTCTACTGGAAGGAGAGGCGCGATTGTGGTGGGATGAGATTGAACTGCATCACTTGGCCGGCAGGCAATTGGCAGAGATTACAATGGAAGAATTCTCTCGGTTGTTCTTAGCACAACATCTGCCGATGCAGCAAAGGATGTCGATGGAAATGGAGTTCCAACGGTTAGCACAGGGAGATCGAAGTGTGGATGACTACCTGCATGAGTTCACCCGGTTGGCCTATCGGTTAGCTTTTTCATCAGAATTGAGTGGATTGCATGACGTGTTTCACATCTCGGTGTTACGCAAAGCAGTCAAGGATCCAGCTCATATAGTTGAACATGATCGAGTGCCAGTTGAGTATGGGCTAACGACAAAGGTGAAGCCTATACGGATAGAGGATCGAGCCGAGAAACAGTTGCGGAACAAGGTGATCGGGATGGTCAAAGTCCGGTGGGACAATTGTGGCCGAGAAGAGCTAACATGGGAGCGCGAGCAGACCATGCGAGCCGAGTTTCCCGAGTTATTTTCGTAGCTTGTTCACTCGTTGTATATGTAATAGACACATATAAGTGTTTTGTTATTTTCTCCCTATTATCTTCAAATTTCGGGACGAAATTTTATTAAGGGGGGGAGGATTGTAACACCCCAAAAATCTCAAAAAGATGTTTGTACACAATTTTGGGTTGGAGGCTGTTAGACACGGCCTGGGACACGGGCGTGTCCCAGGGCGTGTCGGGTGTACACGGCCTGGGACACGGGCGTGTCCCAGGGCGTGTTCAGGCTGGTCGACGTTTGAGAGTCGACGATCGTCGAGCCTGGGACACGGCCTTCGACACGGGCGTGTCCCAGGGCGTGTTCGAATAAATTTTCGAAAATGACCTATTCAAGTCAGAGCCGGACACGGCCTTGAACACGGCCGGGAACACGGGCGTGTGAGGCTGGACACGGGCGTGTCAGCTGCCGTGTTCCGACCCGTGTACTGGTTTTGGAAATCGGTGAGTACCGTGTAACAGGAGACACGGGCGTGTCTCATGACTGACACGGGCGTGTCAGGTTCGACACGGGCGTGTCGATGCCCGTGTTCTCGAATATTTCAGGCGGTGCGACTGCCGCGTGTGCCGCTTAAGGGTACACGGCCTGTGACACGGGCGTGTCACAGGCCGTGTCGGCCAAATTTCAGGGGAATTTTCAGTAGATCGTGGCCCTTCATTTTCTTTAAATTAGATCCTGTGGCTGGAGTTCATTCCTGGGCTGATAAGGCCGGGAAAAGGGGGGGGAGAAGATCATTCTTCTTTTCATCTTCTCTTTCTAAAGTAAGAGAGAGGTGAGAGCAAGGAGGAAGAAGAGGAAGTGGAGTCCGGCTGCCGGTGGTGCTACGGTGGTCCAAATCGCGAACCGAGATCGGATTTGCGAAGGCAACGCTGCTGCGAAGGCTTTCATCCGTCTCAATTTTCTCTCCATGGCTCCGAAGCGAACTCCTAGGGTAACGATTTCCTGCTTGGACATGTGAAGTCCTTAATTCCTGCATTGCATAGGGAAAACCCTTCCCCGCGAGTGTGCGGTGGGTTGTGGCGTCCCTTGGGGTAGATATGTGAAGTCCCCCTTGTTAGAGTCCGGAATTGGAGTACGGATCTAGGCATGCTGTGTGAAGCCCATCTGGACATGGTCTGGATTGGTGATGCTTGGTTGCATATCGGAGAAGACTCCGTGATGATTGCTTGTACGCATGATGGATAAAAGTACTGGAGGAAGTCCAGGAAATTATGAGAGTTGGACTCTCTTGTGGCCGTGAGTGCTACTGATGGAAAGTTGAGCTGTGACGCTGCAACTAGGAAATGGTGGAACGGGCAAGGTGAAACTGTACCCGCGTCAGTCCAGGCGTGAGTCTGACGATGTGAGCAACGGGAAAGGTGGATCTGTACCCGCGTTATGGTTGTCTAACCTTGGGTGCTTAAGACCCTGTTAGGATCACATAGCGAGAGTCGACGGCCGGTGAGCCGATCAGACTAGAATGCTCATAGTGCGCCGTTATGTCTGGGACCTCTGAACGGTGTGAATGTGCTCTGAGTGCACGGAGCGTTGGGCCATCGAGCTGACGTTTGTGATATGTGACGGTGCGGGCGTGCACGTCTTGCTTGAATGGCTATATATATCATGTTGGATGAATGCTTTGCAGGGATGGAATTCCGCTGCCCCGTGCCAGGGGCAGGGTCGTTATAATTGGTCAGCTGAATGCTGACCGTTGCCCTGTTTTGCCACCGTTTGGTGGATTGGTTCTTACAGGTGCTGGAGGAGCTGGTCCGAGCGGGACTTAGCGGGCTGAAGCCCAAAGCTGCGTTGCTGCCCTTGAAGGCATTGTTTTGTTTCTTTTGTTCATGTGTGGCCGGCCTGCGTGCCGATGTATGTAAACCACGCTCTTGTTAAGAGAAACTGTTGTAAGGCCTTAAGGCCAGACTCTTTTGATGTATATTTATACATTCCTATGTAGTGGACAATGTTGTTTATCTTGAGTTCATGAATTCAACCGTGAAGCTTCCGCTAGAATGCTCTGTGTTAGGATGCGTTGATTATGATATTATTTAGTAGCGTCTCCGCCTGTTTGTGGAATATGGTGTGGGGCCCCGGCCGGACCCTCTATTATATTCTTCTTGACGGGTAGAGGTGTTACACAAGGTACCAAGGTTGGACTCGCCCTCATGACTTTGGCGAGAGTGTCTTCAAGGCACCTTATGAAGAGATTCAACTTTAGAGCTATGGACCTTATGCTCATGGTCATAACGTCAAGAAGGAACTAAAGGTAAAACCTGTTGTGGAATAGCCTATGAAGGAGAAGACTTCATGTAGTTTCCATCATCATGAAGCTTCTTCCTCCAAGGATGCTACCCCTACTAAACCTCCTCTCAAGAAGGTCAAGCAGGAGATTATAAGGCAAAGATACAACAGATTCGACTGTTGGTGCTGTGGTAGAGTTGGTCACTTTGCCATAGATTGTTGGTTCAATCCTAAAAATGATGCAACTCCTCAAGTTAGCAACGTGAGAATGACTACTCACGAGGCTAATACTCGTAGGGGGAGTATTCTAACTCGAGACCAAGGACCCAAACGTGTTTGGGTTCCTAAGGCTAAGTGATTATGATTGCAGGTACGTCCAAAGGCCATTAAAACACCAATCTGGTATTTGGACAGTGGATGTTCTCGGCATATGAACAAGACAAGGAGCCTACTCAAGAACTTTTTGTTGGGTTTCTCTATGAGGTGGGCATAACACTTGTGCACGCAGCGGAAGTAATAAAATCTAGAACAACCCAAAAGAGATTGGATTGGGCCATGAATGTTGAATCAAGAAGTTAACAAAAATTAGGCAATAATTACCTTGACGGCGTTGAGTCACAACTCAACGAAGATGCTCCAAATGTGATTCCTTGTCGGTGGCGAGTTCCACATAGAATAATATCTACGTCTCTGCAGAAATCCACACGAGCGGGAGAACACCAAGCTTCCGTCACACGGATGATCGGAAAGAGATCGACCGCACCTTACACTTCCACGGACTGCTAGGTCTGCTCAAGGAAGCGCAGCACCGGCGACTATCGTCGGAGAGGAGGAGGTCGGTGGAGCGAATGCGGTGGCGGAACGCTTCCGGCCGGCGGGATTCAAGAATCGGCGGGGAGAACGAGAACGGCGGAACAGGCCCGTCGGTTTCGATTCGGTCAAAGGAGAAAAACCCGATCAATCCGATTCACTGTGTGTATTCCCAAAAACCTAAGTGTCTATTTATACTCAAAGCATAAATAAACCTAGGCAAAATCGCTATCCGCAGACCACAGTAAAATTGGGTTTCAGAATCGATCGGCGAGAATCACCTCAAGATTCGGCGAGAATCAGTCCGCAGAAACGGTGTTGAGAGCGTTGAGTCATACTCGACGATTCTCGATGAATCTGCCTTGGAGTTGAGAGCGTTGAGTCATACTCAACGAATATGCCTTGGCGTTGAGAGCGTTGAGTCATACTCAACGATTCTCGACGAATCTGCCTTGACGTTGAGAGCGTTTAGTCATACTCAACGATTCTCGACGAATCTGCCTTAGCGTTGAAAGTGTTGAGTCATACTCAACGATTCTCGACGACTCTCGTCGAATTTGCCTTGGCGTTGAGAGCGTTGAGTCATACTCAATGATTCTCGACGACTCTCGTCGAATTTGCCTTGACGACGTTTGCCCGACCCCATTCTGTGTGGTGATTGGTAACCCTTACCAACACAGTCGATCTTCAAACTTCTCCACATGCTCTTATGTGCGACCCTGCAGGCTCATATCGCATTGGCAGTGAGATTACATGTTTGACCACTTCTAGATCACCATGGTAACTCCAACAGTCTCCCACTTGATCTTGAAAGTATCAAACCAAAAACCTCACAAACAATGAGCGGCATCTAGCAATGCATCATTGCTCCCCAAGCAATAAGAGTTCATAACTCATAAGCCTTCATGACCAATGTTCCATCGTTGTCTTTGTCCCTTACATCCGGAAAGAAGTAGAGGCATGGACCGTGTCACCCTCATAATATCTCAATCCAAGTTTCTTGATCTAGAACGGACTTCCATAGAATGGTGAGTCAAATATCACATACTGACTCAATCAAGCATGGCCATGCATTTCTCAGTCCAGTTCCATCAAGGGGCCCATGGATGCAACTCCTATCATATTGGAGGACAAATACCATATCTGCTCACACACAAACACCCAAATGATTCGTAACGTACCCAACAACCACCCTTATCATCAACCTTTCTCAAGGAAGACTTTAGATGGCATCAAAGCAAGCTCTTCCTCACTTGATGAATGCTGTGACGTCAGGTCAAAGAACCACAACACCATTGCCAATAGAGACCTACTTGTGACACGATTAGATAACAATCCACAAAGTAGTCTCAGGATGGGTCTGTAAAGTACAACTTGTTCATTAACAAGTACCCACGTGATGACTTGATATCACAATATCATGACCTATGAGAACTGGTCATCAGTCAACGCACGTGCTAGTCTTAAGGTATCATCATCACCCTTAGTTTCTATGACGATACAACGACCAGGGACCTTTTTAGAATGAATCTTCAAATAAATCATAGGCTCCCACATTAAAGTCACGTACTTGATGTCCTATGGAAGCGAACACTCTAAGGGTATTTATTATGTTACAATTTAACTATCACATAGAAAAATCATAATAAAAGAACTTGCCATTAATTGTAAAAAAAAACATTTGGTACACAATTCATCATATGAATGAACAACAAACAGCCAACAGAATATATGTTTACATGCAACCCACAAGACTCCCACTAGAGTTGATCACTTAGGTATCGCATACCCATTGATCTAGTATGACCATCATGCTTTCTCTGTGTGAGAGGCTTTGTCAGTGGATCCGCAATATTCTCCTCAGTCGGCACTCTGCAAATGTTCACATCTCCTCGTTCGACAATCTCACGAATAAGATGGAACCGCCGAAGTATGTGCTTGGAGCGCTGATGGGATCTAGGTTCCTTAGATTGTGCAATTGCACCATTGTTATCACAGTAGAGAACTACGGGACCAACAATGCTAGGAACTACATCAAGCTCGCCGATGAATTTCCTAATCCATACAGCCTCCTTCGCTGCGTTAGCCGCAGCGATATACTCGGCCATTGTTGTAGAATCAGCAACTGTCTCTTGCTTGGAACTCTTCCAGCTCACAGCTCCTCCATTAAGGCAAAACACAAAACCTGACTGAGACTTTGAGTCGTCCCTATCAGTTTGGAAGCTAGCATCCGTGTAACCACTTACAACGAGCTCTTCCACTCCACCATACACTGATAACACATCCTTAGTCCTTCTCAAGTACTTCAGGATATTCTTGACTGCAATCCAGTGACATTCACCGGGGTCTGACTGATACATGCTAGTCATGCTCAAAGTAAAGGAGACATCGGGTCGAGTACATAACATTGCATACATGATTGATCCAATTGCCGAAGCATATGGAATCAACTTCATGCGGTCCTTATCTTCACAAGATTTTGGACACTGGTCCTTAGTGAGATTCACACCATGAGACATGGGTAAAAATCCTTTCTTGGACTCAAGCATGTTGAACCTCTTCAACACCTTTTCAATGTATGTACTCTGGGTCAAACCCAGCAACTTCTTCGATCTATCTCTATAGATCTTAATACCGAGTATGTAAGTCGCTTCACCCAAGTCCTTCATAGAAAAGCAGTTCCCTAGGTTGTTCTTAACAACTTTCAGGGTAGGAATGTCATTCCAAATCAAAAGTATGTCATCTTCACACAATATCAGGAAGACAACAATGCTCCCACTGATTCGCTTGTAAACACAAGGCTCATCTTCATTCTTGATGAAATCAAACTCTTTGATTTTCTCATCAAAACGAAGATTCCAACTTCGAGAGGCCTGTTTCAGTCCATAAATGGACTTATTCAGCTTGCATATTTTAGTGGCTTTATTTGGGGATACAAAACCCTCGGGTTGTGTCATGTACACTTCCTCAAGGAGGTTTCCATTAAGGAAAGCCGTTTTGACATCCATCTTCCAGATCTCGTAGTCATAATACGCAGCAATAACAAGCAATATCCTTATGGACTTTACCATGGCAACAGGGGAAAAGGTCTCATCATAGTCAATACCATGAATTTGCTTGAAACCCTTGGCCACCAGTCTCCCTTTGAATGTCTGTACATTCCCATCCATGTCGGTCTTCTTCTTGAAGACCCATTTGCACCCTATGGGTCGTACCCCTTCAGGTGGTTCCACCAAGTTCCAAACTTGGTTTGCATACATGGAGTCCATTTCAGATTTCATAGCCTCAAGCCATTTGTTGGAGTCCGGTCCATTCATAGCCTCTTGGTAGGTTACTGGTTCATCATCATGATCCATAAGCAACACATTACCTATTTGAGACATGAAAAATCCATATCTCTCAGGCTCAAACCTCGGTCTACCAGATCTATGTAGGACTTGTGTTTTTTGAGCAGGTTCTCTAGCTACAACATCTTGTAGTCATTTCTCAGAATCCAATTCCGGTTCATTCACTACTTGTGGTTCTTGAACTTCTTCAAGTTCTACCTTTTCTGTCTTTCTTGATAAGAATTCTTTCTCCAAGAAGACGCTAGTCCTTGTGACAAACACTTTGCCCTCGGACGGTAGGTAAAAGTAATACCCTTTCGTTTCCTTAGGATATCCCACCAGATAACATTTATCCGATTTGGGTTCCAGCTTGTCAGGCATTTGACGTCGAACGTATGGCTCACAACCCCAAATTTTAATGAACGACATACTAGGACGCTTCCCAGTCCATATCTCATATGGTGTCTTCAGAACCGTTTTCATTGGAGCGCGATTCAGTGTCATTGCAGCAGTCTCTAAAGCAAAACCCCAAAAGGAAACAGGCAAGTCTGCATGACTCATCATTGAACGTACTATGTCTAACAAAGTACGATTTCTCCTCTCAGATACACCATTATGTTGTGGTGTTCTAGGTGGAGTGAGCTGTGATACAATACCACGCTCTTTAAGATGATCACGGAACTCATGACTCAGGTATTCGCCACCTCGATCTGATCGGAGTGCTTTAACCCTTTTACCCAACTGGTTTTCTACTTCATTCTTGAACTCTTTGAACTTTTCAAAGGACTCGGATTTGCACTTCATAAGATACACATATCCGTATCTACTGAAATCATCAGTAAATGTAACGAAGTAGAAATACCCACCTCTAGCCATGGAACTCATGGGTTCGCATACATCACTATGTACAACACCCTAGAGATCCTCAGCCCTCTCAGTATAACCAGTGAAAGGGGCCTTAGTCATCTTGCCTAACAAACAAGATTCGCATCGCTCAAATGATTCATAATCAAATGAGTCCAAAAGTCCATCTTTATGGAGCTTGGATATGCGCTTCTCATTTATATGGCCCAAATGACAATGCCAGCGATATGTAGGGTTTGAGTCATTTGTTCTTAGTCTTTTATTATTTTCTACATTATAGATCTGATAGTCCAAGTTCAAAACATAAAGACCATTAAACAATTGGGCTACAACATAACAAACATCATTCTTAAATATAGAACAACAGTTGTTCTTAATCATAAAAGAAAATCCAACCATGTCCAAGCATGAAATGGATATAATGTTTCTAGTTATTGCCGGAACAAAATAACAGTTATCTAATTCTATTACAAGCCCACTAGGCAAAGAAAGACGGTAAACCCCTATGGCCACAGCAGCAACTCTTGCTCCATTGCCGATACGAAGGTCCACCTCCCCTTTACTCAGCAATATTCTCCTTCCCAGTTCCTGCACATTTGTACAAATGTGAGAACCACATCCGGTATCCAATACCCAAGATGAAGGAGCAGAAAGGTTTATCTCTATAACGTAAATACTTGAAGCGAAAGTCATACCTCCCTTCATTTTCTGCAGACCCTCAATGTACGAAGGATAGTTCCTCCTCCAATGACCAGCCTTGCCACTGTGGTGGCATTCCCCCCCCCCCTTCACCATTCTCTTCTTCTTCATCAGTGTAGAAGACTTGGGCTCAAGATGTGACTTAGGTCCCACCTTCATCTTCTTGAAGCCCTTGCCCTTGCCCTTATGCACCATCAATATGGGGCTGGCTGGCTTGGCCTTCTTCATATTGATCTCGGCAGTTCTCAACATGCCTAGGAGCTCGGGCAGTGTCTTGTCTATCTCATTCATGTTGTAGTTCAAGACAAACTGCTCGTAACTGTCCGGCAACGATTGCAGGATCAGATCTGTGGCCAACTCTTGACCCAGAGGAAAACCCAGCCTTTCAAGGTTCTCTATATACCCAATCATCTTGAGTACGTGAGTCCCTACTGAGTCTCGAGCTCCCATCTTTCACTGAAATAACGCCTTTGTGACGTCAAACCTCTCTTGACGAGCTTGCCCTTGAAATATTTTCTTGAGATGCTCGTCAATCTCCTTACACCCCATGTTCTCATGTTGCTTCTGAAGCTCATATCATGGTTGCAAGCATAAGACATTCGACGTCTAAGGCGTCATCAGTATACTTCTTATAAGCATCCTTATCAGCACGGGAAGAATTCCCGGTCGGCACCTCGGGGGCTTCTTCTTCCAAGACATAGAGCTTTCGCTCTTGCTTGAGAACAATTCGCAGGTTCTTATACTAGTCCATATAATTAGTCCCACTGAGCTTATCCTTCTCAAGGATGGCTCTCAGAGATAGACTGGAGTGTGAACCACTTGCCATGGAATTCTACAAGAATTTATGCAGAATAAAATCAGTACCAAAATTTCAAAATATAATTATTTTTCTTAATTTGGAATTCAACTAAAACTCCCACTATTTTATTCGAAATAATAGCCCTCACTATCAATTCGGAGAGTTCATGCGAGCTACTCTCTTAGTGGACAAGATCCGTATTTCACCAACACAATAAGTTAGCTTTGGCTTTCCTCTCACAATGTGGTTATTTAGGTAGGCAACGCTTGCCAATTGCATCCTCATGCAATTCTTGTATGGTTGGTGAATAACTCCTTATTTGCATCCATCATATGGTGCATGCCAACCCCATGCCTCTAGGCACTCAACCTTTGAGGTCACCTAGTTAAGTTAGACCCGGTATCGACAGTGGGATATCACAATTATCCGCTCTCACCCTTACCAAGATAGATTAATGCACCTTGCTTTGGCATGCCCGCACTTCATCGATCGAGGCAGGAAGAGTGTCATCCATCGGAAGGCATCCGAACGCTTAATATTTGATGAAGGGATTTTTGATAATAGGTTAACAATTAACCATGATCAACATTTGATCAATGTTCACATCCAAAGAAAAACACTTCACTAAAATCCCCATGCATCCCTTATGTGCACAACAGAACACTATCAACATTTGATAGAAGAAAAGGGATAAATTTGAACATCTAGACAGTTCCAAATCTTCAGGTTTACATGCATTGGACAAGGGACAAAGGCAACTCAACTTAAAGCAGTAGACAAGCTCATCTCTTCTTGTTGGATTCAAAATCCAAAACAAAATCGAGGGATGGTTACTGCTAAGGAGACAGTAATTCCTAACGATTAGAAATTACTACAAGATTCTAGACGTTCCCGGCGGGGTGCCAAGATTAAATCTAGAAATTTATAACACTTCTAAATCCCTAGGTTTACACATACTGGAATAACCTAACTTCCAATACAACAAACATGGCCGGAACCTGGCTCTGATACCACTGTTGGGTTTCTCTATGAGGTGGGCACAACACTTATGCATGCAGCGGAAGTAATAAAATCTAGAACAACCCAAAAGAGATTGGATCGGGCCATGAATGTTGAATCAAGAAGTTAACAAAAATTAGGCAAAAATTACCTTGACGGCGTTGAGTCACAACTCAACGAAAATTCTCCAAATGTGATTCCTTGTCGGTGGCGAGTTCCACGTAGAATAATATCTACGTCTCTGCAGAAATCCACACGAGTGAAAGAACACCAAGCTTCCGCCACACGGATGATCGGAAAGAGATCGACTGCATCTTACACTTCCACGGACTGCTAGGTCCGCTCCAAGAAGCGCAGCACCGACGACTATCGTCGGATAGGAGGAGGTCAGCGGAGCGAATGCGGTGGCGGAACGCTTCCGGCCGGCGGGATTCGGGAATCGGCGGGGCGAACGAGAACGGCGGAACAGGCCCGTCGGTTTCGATTCGGTCAAAGGAGAAAAACCCGATCAATCCGATTCACTGTGTGTATTCCCAAAACCCTAAGTGTCTATTTATACTCCAAGCATAAATAAACCTAGGCAAAATCGCTATCCACAGACCACATCAAAATAGGGTTTCAGAATCGATCGGCGAGAATCACCTCAAGATTCGGCGAGAATCAGTCCGCAGAAACGGCGTTGAGAGCGTTGAGTCATACTCGACGATTCTCGACGAATCTGCCTTGGCGTTGAGAGCGTTGAGTCATACTCAACGATTCTCGACGAATCTGCCTTGGCATTGAGAGCGTTGAGTCATACTCAACGATTCTCGACGAATCTGCCTTGGCGTTGAGAGCATTGAGTCATACTCAACGATTCTCGACGAATCTGCCTTGGCGTTGAAAGCGTTGAGTCATACTCAACGATTCTCGACGACTCTCGTCGAATTTGCCTTGGCGTTGAGAGCGTTGAGTCATACTCAATGATTCTCGACGACTCTCGTCGAATTTGCCTTGGCGACGTTTGCCCGACCCCATTCTATGTGGTGATTGGTAACCCTTACCAACACAGTCGATCTTCCAACTTCTCCACATGCTCTTATGTGCGACCCTGCAGGCTCATATCACGTTGGCAGTGAGATTACATGTTTGACCACTTCTAGATCACCATGGTAACTCCAACACTTTTCACCGGTGTTGAACGTACCAAAGGTCATCTTTGGAGGTTCAGACCGAGGAATTACAAAAGGCTACAGTATGATTACTAACGGTAACGTATCCTTTTCAGATGTAGCCTATGTTGAAGGATTGGAACACAATCTCATCAGCATAAGCCAACTATGCAACAAAGGATACGTGGTTGAATTCCATGCTGACAAGTGTTTTATAAAATCGGTTGACAACATGGAAACTATTTTATCAGGCACTCGAAGCAGAAATATTTTCTGTTTAAATTTTATCTGTATTGACTCCTCTAGACCAGTATGTCTTTTAGCAAAAAGTAGTGCATCTTTTGCCGACCAATGGCACAAGAGACTAGCACATATTAATTTCAAAACTATTAATAAACTATTCTCTCAGAACTTAGTACGTGATGCCCCTAATGTCAAGTACATTAAGGTCATCCCTTGTCATGCCTGTATAAAAGGCAAGCAAACAAGGAGTTCATTTAAAAGCATTATAGGCAAGTATTCTAATAGAAGCTTACAGCTTCTTCATATGGACTTGTTTGGTCGACTACAAGTTAGAAGTTTGGGAGGTAAGGAATATACGTTGGTTATTGTGGATGATTGCTCGCGCTTTGCATGGGTGTTCTTTCTGAAACACAAGTCAGATACCTTCAATATTTTCACTAATTTTGTTAGGCAAGTCCAGAATGAATACAACTGCTCCGTAGTCAAAATCAAAAGTGACAATGGAACGGAATTCAAGTCTGGGGCCATGACAGAATACTATGAAAGTCAAGGTATCTTTCATGAGTTTTCCTCTCCTCGCACTCCACAGCAAAATGGAGTAGCTGAGAGAAGGAACAAAACACTCATAGAGGCTTGCCGGACTATGTTGAGTGATAACTCACTTCCAGAGTACTTCTGGGCTAAAGCTGTCAACACCGCTTGTCACGTGCAAAATTGAGCACACATCAACAAGAACCATGATAAGACTCCTTACGAACTTCTAAAAGGCAGGAAACCAACCATTTCATATTTTAGAATCTTTGGCTGTAAGTGTTTCGTACTAAACAACGATAAGTATCACACTACCATGTTTAGCGAGAAAATCTTTGAAGGTATTTTTGTAGGTTATAGTAGCCATAGTAAAGCATATAGAGTATTTAATAGAAAAACTCTGGTGGTATAAGAATCAATACACATTGTATTTGATGAGACGAGTTTGTTGTAAAGCAACTCTTCTAGTGTGCTCATTGAAGATGTAGGTACAAAGATAAAGGAACTCAGCATGGATGAACCTACTGAAGATAAAGATGAAAAGTCCATCAAGATCACCTCTACAACCCCGATTGGAGAGGTAGATGATCAAGATAAAAAATTCATCCCAGCTGAAGATGCAACTCCAGTGACTGAAGAGATCCCAGATGCAAGGACTCTAGAGCTCAGACACCTAAAGGATCATCCCTTGGACCAGATCATAGGAGATCCCCGGATGGTGTCAGAACTCAGAGAGGTACAACTAACGAGAATTTATTCTTAAGTTTTCTATCACAGGTTGAACCTAAGAAGTTCGAGGAAGCAAACTCGGATGCATCATGGATTCTAGCCGTGGAAGAAGAGTTAAATCAGTTCAAACGTTGCAAAGTTTGTACACTTGTTCCTAAACCCAAGAGTAAGAATGTCATCGATACAAAATGGGTCCACCGGAACAAGATGGACGAAGATGGAACTATTATAAAGAACAAAGCAAGACTCATTGCCAAGGGCTATCGTAAAGAAGAAGGAATCAACTTCGATCAAACGTATGCTCCAGTGGCAAGACTGGAGGCGATCAGGTTATTCCTTGCTTATACTACACTTAAGGGATTTACGGTCTATCAGATGGATGTAAAATCCGCCTTCATAAATGGTGACATAAGGAAGATGTGTATGTAGAGCAAATGCCAGGTTTTGTTGACTCAACTTTTCCTAATCATGTTTATTTACTGCAGAAAGCATTATATGGTCTTAAAAAAGCTCCTCGAGCTTGGTATGAGACGCTGTCTACCTTTCTTCTTGAGAACAAGTTCACAAGAGGAAAGATAGACAAGAAATTATTTCTTAGGGAAATAAATGGCAAGATTTTGCTAGTGCTAATCTATGTCGATGACATCATTTTTGGCTCTACGGATAACAACCTCTGCAAGAAGTTTTCTAAACTTATGCAAGGGAAGTTTGAAATGAGCAGTATGGGAGAGCTGAAGTATTTCTTAGGGCTTCAGGTGAAACAATCTGAGGATGGAATTTTCATCTCACAGACCAAGTTCACCAAAGAGCTACTTAAGAAATTCGGAATGGAGAATGCATCCTCTATGAGGACTCCAATGGCCTCAGCTATGTCTCTGGAGAAGGATGAGAAAGGGAAACCTTTCGATGAAACCAAGTACAGAAGCATAATTGGGTCCTTGCTCTACCTTACCGTAAGTAGACCAGATATAATGTTCTCAATATGTGTATGCGCTAGATTCCAGGTGAACTCTAAGGAATCTCACTATATTGCTGCGAAGCGAATTTTGAGATATCTTAAGGGTACACCAAATCTTGGCTTATGGTACCAAAGAAGTAATGATATTGATCTGATTGTATTTTTAGATGCAGATTTTGCAGGAAGCGAAGACGACAGGAAATGCACTTCTGGGACTTGCCAATTCCTAGGAAGAAGGCTTATCTCTTGGAGCAGCAAAAAGCAAAACTGTGTCGCAATCTCAACGGCCGAGTCAGAATACATTTCTGCCGGTAGTTGTTGTGCATAGTTACTTTGGCTAAAGAACCTACTAGAGGACTATAATATGAAGTTCAAGGACATTCCATTATTCTGTGACTCCTCCAGCGCAATCGCAATCACAAACAACCCAGTCTCTCACAGCCGGACAAAGCACATCGAGCTAAGATACCACTTCATCCGGTAGTATGTGGAGCAAGGGGATGTGGAACTTCAGTACGTGCCAACAGATCAACAGTTGCAGATATTTTCACAAAGCCGCTGGATGAGACCAAGTTCAATTTCTTCAAAACTGAACTTGGGCTACTGAACAAGGAAGATTAGGCCAAGGTGATAAGTTCAAACGCTCAAGAATCGAGGAATCTCCAAAAAGGTCAGAATTTCTCAAGTAGAAGGATAGCTCTCGAGAACTATACTTACTTCCCGAGAACTATCGGCCAGTTCTCGAGAACTAAAGATTGCCTCTCGAGAACTATCTGCCAGTTCTCGAGAACTAAGAAGCTTGCTTCTCGAGAACTATCTGCCAGTTCTTGAGAACTAAGAAGCTTGCTTCTCGAGAACTATCTGCCACTTCTCGAGAACCATCCTCGCTTCTCGAGAACTATCTGCCACTTCTCGAGAACTAAAGTTACCTCTCGAGAAATGGCCCGTCATTTTGATGAATTCTGCTAACTCTTCTATTTCGAAAAACTCTTGATTTTTGTCATAATCCAAGGTTAATTAGACTCATAATAAACTTTGCTATGGTTCTATATATCTATATAGTATTTTAGAAATCTTAAATCAACCTCCATTTCAAAATCATTCTCTCAAACTCTTCATCTTCCGTCGTAAGAGAACTCTTTCTCCGTCGCAGTCTCGAGCTCAGTCCGTCGCCACTATCAGTTTTTATGGCGCAGGTTTCCAAGATTGGAGTCGGCAGCGAACTGGTAGTCGTAGGAATTGCAGAGATTTCATACGATTTCCAGAATCTTCTCATTCTTCTCTAAACCGCCGACCTCATGTTCGTTTTGACAGAACCCTGCAAGATTCTTTTTCATGATGTCGAGGAGTTCTTCAAGAATGCTAAGGTAAAAAGCAATGGTATGATTATGAAAACTCAAGTCAGAGGGATCAAGATAAAGTCGAACAAGACAAGAGTTTCCCAGCTTTTGAGAATGCCCGTTGTAGATGAGGAAGATGACCTAACTTTGGAAGACTATGATAGAACCTACTCCTTCTGTGGAGTATCTGAGGAATTTCACTCCTTCAGGAGAAACCTATTCAATGATGTAGGGAAATTTCTTGTAGACATTATTAGAAAAATCCTATGGTGTAAAATAGGGTCAATTAGTTTCATTACTAATGATCTATTTGGAGTAACGACAGCCAATTTCTCAAGGAAGAAATTTCAGTTTGGCATGATGGTGTTTGAGCTGATCAGGGACATCATCCAAGCTCCCAAATTTGCAAGGATAATCTCATTGATCTTGCGAGAGATTGATCCTGTTACCTTCAATACCTCCAAAGGTACCATAATTCATCACCTTAAGAAGATTTCCTCAGCCTCCATGTAACACCCCTATCCGTTGTATAGCATATAGCAGTAGGTCCGGTCGGGGCCCGACGCCATATACTATGGACAGACCGGTTGGTTACGCGTTGAAACCATTCAACCAATTGCACGTCCTACACAACACCTAGCGGAAGCATTAAAATTAAGTTGCACAAATAAGAACCCTGCCAACAGCATGAATGTCCACTACAAAAACACCCGCAGGAATGTTCCAATACACATAAAACTGAAATGGCCTTAAGGCCTTACATAGTTTGCTTGATACAAAAATGTTTTCATACATCGGCTCGCAGGCCGGCCACACATGGTTACAATGAAACACTCAAAATTAGGCCTTCGAGGGCCGACTCAGCAACTTGGGCTTTAGCCCCCTATTTTCCGCTCGGCTCCGCAGCACCTGCAAGCACAAACCACAGCCCGGTGGCAAACAAAAGCAACGGTCAGCTATGCTGACCAAATTATAACGATCCCGCCCCCAAAATCGGGGTGGCGATGCTCTTTCCCTGCACTTTAATAGTATAGGCAATTTATTAGTGTAAACACACATCATCACAAGCGTAGGCTCGTACGACCACACACCTCATCCACACAGAGCACATTCACGGCAAACCGGCCAACGTCACGTCAATTCAAGCCCTAGACGTTCCCGTTCCACCACCGCCCCTTGGACAGCCAACCATATGAACATTTTGCCTTCTTGGCCTTGGTCACAACAATTTAAGCCATAGACCGCCGAAGGCTCTCATCCATGCCAACGGTCCCACCGAACGACATAGATCGGGTACGGTTCCGCCTGACCCGTACTCATATCGCAACGGCAATTTAAGCCATATACGCAGGTCAAGACTCACTGAGTCCCATTTCCGCCACAACAATCACATAACCCGGTTATGTTCACGTTGGCTCCCCGGCCATCGTGTTGGAAAAACTCGCTTTTGCCCAGTTTTCCGGGTGCACCTTGGAGTTAATCTCCAAGGCTCCCTGTCGCAATCTACCACGTAGAAAACCCGAAAAACGCCCAAACACCCGGAGTCTTCCCCGGTTCATATGCAATGCAACATCACCGATCTGGGTCTACTTGTCCGGATAGGCTTCACACACAATGCCTATGTCCGTTTTCGCATACGGACTCTAAACAAGGGGGACTTTACATATCTACCCCAAGGAACGCTCCAACTCTTCGCTCACTCGCGAGAGAGGGCTTCCTATGCAAAGGGAAAAAGGGCTTCACATGCCCAAGGATGAGAAATCGTTACCCTTGTGTTCTTCCGCGGCGCCATGAAAAACTACGCGGTTGGAAAGCACCGCAATGGCGTCACCTCCGCGGATCTGGACTCGGATCGCGATTCGGAGCTCCGACGCTCCACTGGCGGCCGGATCTTGGTCTCCAACCCCTCACTTTGCTCTCCCCTCTCTCTAGGATTTAGAAAGAGAATGGAAAAAGGGAATGAGGGTTTTGAAACCCATATCCCGGCTAAAACCTACTTAGGAGCAGCCCCCCACCGTCGGATCCAAAGCCAAGGAAATGAACGGCCACGATTAGGCCTCAAATTATAAAATCTGGGCCGAACACGGGTTGCAACACGGTCGTGTGCCTGGCCGTGTCACCCATTCGCCATCTCGACCGACTCGAAAACCAACACACGACATTCGACACGGCCTCCGACATGCCCGTGTCGAGACCCGTGTCACGCCCCCCCGTGTGCAATCGGCCAGCTTTCCCAACCCATGAAGGACATGGCCTGCGACACGGCACCCAACACGCCCGTGTCGAATTTGACACGCCCGCGTTAGGGCCCGTATCATGGCCTGTGTGCCTGTCTTAGAAAACTGCCCAAAGTGACACGCCCGTGTCCCAGGCCGTGTTCCTTAACACGACGATCTCCGATCGTCAAAACGTCGACCACATGACCCGTGGCCGAACACGCCTGTGACACGCCCGTGACACGCCCGTGTCACGCCCGTGTCACGCCTGTGACACGCCCGTGACACCTGCTCCAAAATTCAGACTGGGCTTAAAACATCACCCGTCCCTCTTTTGAGTTCCGGGGTGTTACAACTCTCTCCCCCTTAAAAGAATTTCGCCCACGAAATTTACTAAAGGAAATCCATAGGAACTTAAAACTTTTAACGGTACCTGGGCGGAATAACTCCGGGTACTCCTCCAGCATGGTTTGCTCCCTTTCCTAAGAGAGCTCCTCCCGATCGCAATTATCCCACCGGACCTTAACCATCCGGATCTCCTTGTTACAGAGCCTCTTGACCTCTGCGTCTTCAATACAAACGGGCTTGACCTTAGTCGTCAACCCTTCGCCCACCGGTACTTGATCCACTGCGATCACTAGTGAAGGCTCTTGCACCACCTTCCGCAACACAGAGATGTGGAACACATCGTGTAGCCCACTCAACTCCACCGATAGCTTCAAATGGTAAGCGGCTTCGCCAACTCGCTCTAGAACCTCAAAAGGTCCAAGGTATCTTGGGCTCAGCTTCTTCAAGCGTCTCACCTGCGAAACCCCCTTGAACGGCTTCACTTTCAAGTATACCCAATCGCCTATCGCGAACTCAACGTTCCGGTGCTTGGCATTGTAATACTTCGCCTGCCTGTCCTGAGCGATCAACAAGCGCTCCCGAATGATCCGCACCAACGAGGTAGCACTCTCCACCTCCTGCTTCTTGTACAACCTTGCCTCACCCATTTCTAACCAAGACAATGGCGTGCGACATTTTCTACCATATAGGGCCTCAAAGGGCGCCATTTGGATACTCGCCTGGTAGCTATTGTTGTACGCGAACTCCACCAAATACAGGTGGTCCTCCCAATGCTTCCCGAAGTCTAGAACACACATGCGGAGCATGTCCTCCATCGTTCTATTGACTCTCTCGGTCTGCCCATCCGTCTGTCGATGGAAGGCTGTGCTGAACTTCAACTTTGTCCCCAGCATCTGCTGCACAAACCTCCAATCATTGGACGTGAAACGCCCATCGCGATCACTCACAATGCTACGAGGCACACCATGCAGTCTAACTATATTGTCCACATATAGCTTTGCCAACTTCTCCACCGAGTCGTCCTTCCTATGCGGAATGAAATGCGACACCTTAGTTAACCGATCTACGATCACCCAGATGGCGTCGTTCCCCTTCTGCGACCTTGGCAACCTATGCACAAAGTCCATAGATATGTCGTCGAACTTCCACTCCGGTATAGGCAAGGACTTCAGAAATCCTCCCGGCTTTTGGCACTCCGCCTTCACCAAGGCGCACATTTGGCACTTAACCACAAACAATGCTACGTCTTTCTTAAGCCCCGGCCACCAATACAGCTTCTTGAGGTCACGGTACATCTTTGTGCTCCCTGGGTGGATCGAGTACTTAGTATGATGAGCCTCGTACAACAACTCCGCCCGTAGGTTACTCCCGCTTGGGACGCACAACCGATGATCCTTCCTTAACAACCCATCTTCCACCGAAAACTGGGAATTTGACCCATCCAACGCTGCCTCCATAAGCTCCTTCATGGAGTCATCTAACTCCAATGCCTGCCGAACTCGGTCAACTAGGTCATACTGAACTTCTGTCCATGTTCAACATTGCCTTGGCGCCCGCCTGCTTGTCAACGCAACAGATCTCAAGCTCCTCCAACTCCCGTATTAGCCGCTCATCATGCACCGACAACCAGTTGGCTTGGGCGGGAGCCCTGCGACTCAACGCATCAGCAACCGCATTGCCCTTCCCAGGTACATAATAAATCTTGAAGGTGTAGTCCCCCAGGAACTCCATCCACCTTCTCTGCCTCATGTTAAGATCCTTCTGATCCAATAGGTACTTCAGGCTCTTGTGATCGGTATATATATCGACCCTTACGCCGTATAGGTAGTGCCTCCACAGCTTAAGTGCAAATATCACGGCCGCCAACTCCAAGTCGTGGACCGGATAGTTCCTTTCATGCACTTTCAGCTGACGCGATCCATAAGCTATGACGCTCCCATGCTGCAATAACACACAGCTCAAACCACTACCCGAGGCGTCACTATATACCTCGAAGCCCTCGGTCCCACTCGGCGAACTAAGCACTGGCGCCGTGGTCAACCGTCTCTTCAGCTCCTCAAACGCTTGCACGCACTCCTGCGTCCACAAGAATCTATGATCTTTCCTTGTCAACTTCGTGAGAGGTAGCGCTATCCGTGAGAAGTTCTCTACGAAGTGCCTGTAATATCCGGCAAGCCCGAAAAAACTACGGACTTCCGCGACAGAAGACAATGCAGGCCACTATTGTATCACAATGATCTTCGCCGGATCCACCGCAATACCTTACCCACTAACAATGTGACCAAGGAACGCTACTGAGGGTAGCCAGAACTCGCACTTGGAGAATTTCGCATACAGCTCATTCCTCCTCAAAGTCTCCAACACTAGATGCAAGTGCTTGAAGTGATCTTCTTTGCACCGCCAGTACACCAATATATCGTCAATGAAGACGATCACAAAGCGATCCAGGAAATCTCGGAACGTCCTGTTCATCAAGTCCATAAACACTGATGGAGCATTCATCAGTCCAAATGGCATGACCGTGAACTCGAAATGCCCATACCTTGTGCTGAACGCCGTCTTCGGGATATCACATTCCCTTATCCTCAACTGATAGTACCCCGACTTCAAGTCCAACTTAGAATATACCGACGATCTGACTAACTGATCAAACAGATCATCAATCCTCGGGATCGGGTACTTGTTCTTCTCCGTCAGCTTGTTCAACTCTCTGTAGTCGATACATAACCGCATACTCCCGTCCTTGTTCTTAACGAAGAGGACCGGTGCGCTCCAAGGCGACGAGCTTGGACGCACATAACCTTGCTCCATCAGCTCCTCTAGCTGAACTTTCAACTCTGCCATCTCCTTAGGCGCCAACCTATACGGAGCACGTGACACCGGGTTGGCCCCCGGTACGAGCTCGATGGTGAAATCAATCTCTCGCTGCGGTGGGGCCCCGGGAAGATTATCCGGGAACACATCGGGGTATTCACAAACCACGGGGATGCTATCCAATGTGGACTTTGGCTCCACAGCCCCCACTATTGCGAAGAACAGCTCTGCACCAGCACGAACTGCCTTTACCACTTGAAGAGCAGACATCAACATCTTGCTCGACCCCTTGAGTCCCTCGAATGTTGTCCCCAGCCCAACATCCAGCTTGACCTCCTTCCGGTCACAGTCAATCCAAGCTTTCTGCTCCGAAAGCCAATCCATCCCAAAGATAACGTCGAACTCTACTAGCGGCAGCAATGACGCTAGCAAGTCGAACTCTTGGCTCGCAATGTGAACCTTTACGGCGCACACTCTGTCTGCACGCATCGAGCACCCATTCGGTAGCAACACATCCAACTTGTCCTTCGCCATCGAAGAAGGGACTCCGATGCGCGATATAAAATTTTCGGACAAGAAGGAGTGTGAAGCTCCCGTATCGAACAGTGCCCGTGCCGGACTATCGCTAATCAAAACAAAGCCTATGCAAACCATATTAGGCTAACAAGCAATAAACAACAGTATCTAAGTTAACTTGCTATAAATTAACTCGTACCTGTCACCACATCCGCTTGTTTAATAGCCTCCTACTGCCCCAAGTTGTAGACTCTAGGCTGAGTCGGAGCATAGTGGGACGCGGTTGACTCCACCGCCTTGCCCTTCTCTTCGTAAGTAGCTCCTTGCTTCCTCTCGTATTTTGGGCATCCACTCCAGCAATCGCGGGCAAAGTGCCCCGTCTTTCCACACGTGAAACAAGCGCCCGGGGTTCGGTTGGTAGTTGCCCCCGAGGCACCTGTAGAAGAAGCTGGACCTGACGTCCTAGTCTTCTTGAAGAATTTTCGATAGCCCGACTTCGACGTAGTCGGCGCTTTGAACTCTGATTTCTTCCCGCCAGATTCCTTCTTAGCTTGCACATTTCTCATGTCCTTCTCCAAGGACCGGGCCGAGTTGACCAAGGTTAGGAAACCCTGCGCCATGGGCCCTGACAGTAGCAACCTCAGCTCATCTCTCAACCCTTCATAGGAGCGGTTAGTCTTTCGCTCCTCGTCGGCAAAGGTAGCGCTAGCATATCTCCCCAACCGAGTAAACTCGTGGAGGTACTCGTCTACAGTGCTATCTCCTTGCACAACCTTTTGGAACTCGTTCTCCAATGTGATCCTCTGCGCTGAGGGGAGGTATCGAGCCATGAACAATCTTGCAAACTCCGCCATAGGAACTTCGGCCAACGGCCTTCCCCTCAACTGGTGTAGCTCTAGGCCTTCCCACCATAACCTTGCGTCCCCATCCAAAAGGAACGTCGCTATCGTGGTCTTCTGCCACTCTTCCGTTTCTGTTGCTGTCATCACCCTATTGACTCTTGCGAGCCAATCCTCAGCTTGGGTCGGGGTTCCCGTTCCCGAGAACACCGGTGGGTGTAAGTCCATCACATGCTTCAACTGTCTTTCAGTTACTCTCCGAGGCAACTCCGGCTCCACCGCCACCTGCTCAACCCTTCTAGGCTCCGCCGCTTGGAGCGGTACTTGCTCCTCCGCAGGAGCAGGCTGCTGCACCTATCTTGCAGGTTGCGCATTAATCATAGCAAAGACAGCTTCTGCCACCAATCTAATGGTCTCGGCAGACGGAGGTGTTGCGGGCGCTTCACTTGGCGCACTGCTTGCCTCAGAACCTGGCCGTTCTGACGGCCCAGCACCACTTCTGGTCACCTATAAACGTGCAAAACACCGATAAGCGACCAAATACTATTGCAAACAGCAATTATAGGAACACGCAAGTTCCTCAAACATGTGTATTTTCATTCCTAAGTGGACATTCATGGGTTCTTTTCATGTTATAACGATGACACACACATGTGCTCACCACCCCTTAAAGTGAATTCGCCCACGAATTCATTTAAGTTTGACCGAAACCAGTAGTCTGATACCAATTTGTAATACCCCTATCCGTCGTATAGCATATAGCAGTAGGTCCGGCCAGGGCCCGACGCCATATACTACGGACAGACCGGTTGGTTACGCGTTGAAACCATTCAACCGATTGCAAGTCCTACACAACACCTAGCGGAAGCATTAAAATTAAGTTGCACAAATAAGAACCATGCCAACAGTATGAATGTCCACTACAAAAACACCCGCAGAAATGTTCCAATACACATAAAACAGAAATGGCCTTAAGGCCTTACATAGTTTGCATGATACAAAAATGTTTTCATACATCAGCTCGCAGGCCGGACACACATGGTTACAATGAAACACTCAAAATTAGGCCTTTGAGGGCCGGCTCAGCAACTTGGGCTTTAGCCCGCTATTTTCCGCTCGGCTCCGCAGCACCTGCAAGCACAAACCACCGCCCGGTGGCAAACAAAAGCAACGGTCAGCTATGCTGACCAAATTATAACGATCCCGGCCCCAAAATCGGGGCGGCGATGCTCTTTCCCTGCACTTTATTAGTATAGGCAATTTATTAGTGTAAACACACATCATCACAGGCGTAGGCTCGCACGGCCACACACCTCGTGCACACAAGGCACATTCACGGCAAACCGGCCAACGTCACGTCAATTCAAGCCATAGACGTTCCAGTTCCACCACCGCCCCTTGGACGGCCAACCATATGAGCATTTTGCCTTCTTGGCCTTGGTCATGACAATTTAAGCCATAGACCGCCGAAGGCTCTCATCCATGCCAACGGTCCCACCGAACGATATAGATCGGGTACGGTTCCGCCTGACCCGTGCTCATATCGCAACGGCAATTTAAGCCATATGCGCAGTTCAAGACTCACCGAGTCCTGTTTCCGCCACAACAATCACATAACCCGGTTATGTTCACGTTGGCTCCCCGGCCATCGTGTTGGCAAAACTCGCTTTTGCCCAGTTTTCCGGGTGCACCTTGGAGTTAATCTCCAAGGCTCCCTGTCGCAATCTACCACGTAGAAAACCCAAAAAACGCCCAAACACCCGGAGTCTTCCCCGGTTCATATGCAATGCAACATCACCGATTCGGCTCTACTTGTCCGGATAGGCTTCACACACAATGCCTATGTCCGTTTTCGCATACGGACTCTAAACAAGGGGGACTTTACATATCTACCCCAAGGAACGCTCCAACTCTTCGCTCACTCGCGAGAGAGGGCTTCCTATGCAAAGGGAAAAAGGGCTTCACATGCCCAAGGATGAGAAATCATTACCCTTGTGTTCTTCCGCGGCGCCATGAAAAACTACGCGGTTGGAAAGCACCGCAACGGCATCACCTCCGCGGATCTGGACTCGGATCGCGATTCGAAGCTCCGACGCTCCACCGGCGGCCGGATCTTGGTCTCCAACCCCTCACCTTGCTCTCCCCTCTCTCTAGGATTTAGAAAGAGAATGGAAAAAGAGAATGAGGGTTTTAAAACCCTTATCTCGGCTAAAACCTCCCAGGAGCAGCCCCCCACCGTCGGATCCAAAGCCAAGGAAATGAACGGCCACGATTAGGCCTCAAATTATAAAATCTGGGCCGAACACGGGTTGCAACACAGCCGTGTGCCTGGCCGTGTCACCCATTTGCCGTCTCGACCGACTCGAAAACCAGCACACAGCATTCGACACGGCCTCTGACACGCCCATGTCACCTGTGACACGCCCGTGTCGAGACCCGTATCACGCCCCCCGTGTGCAATCGGCCAGCTTTCCTAACCTGAGAAGGACACGGCCTGCGACACGGCACCCGACACGCCCGTGTCGAATTTGACACGCCCGTGTCATGGCACGTGTGCCTGCCTCAGAAAACTGCCCAAAGTGACACGCCCTGGGACATGCCCGTGTCCCAGGCCGTGTGCCTTAACACGACGATCTCCGATCGTCAAAACGTCGACCACATGACCCGTGGCCAAACACGCCTGTGTCACGCCCGTGACACGTCTGTGTCACGCCCGTAACACATCCGTGTCACGCCTGTGTCACGCCCGTGACATGCCCGTGACACCTGCTCCAAAATTCAGACTGGGCTTAAAACATCACCCGTCCCTCTTTTGAGTTCTGGGGTGTTACACTCCATCCAGAGATTGGAGTTAAAGCTGAAGAACCCAAGGCAGATAGCTAAAGAAGTTATAGCTTCTGTCTCAGAGGTGAGGACCCCATCTCCTCCTCTACATCATGTTGCTGAACCATCTGGTACAGTAACTGAGGGGAAGCCTGCACTCTCTGCCTCAGATATCAGAATTCCTACTCCTCCAGCAAGATCTCCTCTAAGAAGCCCAGTGATATCTCCAGTCAAGAGCCCTGTGGCAGTCTCTCAAGTGCCAAACCTATCAGATGTTCCACCCAAGAAATTCTCAAAGACACAAATGAAGCTATAGACAAGATGATTGAAGAGCTTATCTCAGAAGAACCATCTTCCCCCCTTTCCAAAGATCTCCCTGAAGACCCTTCCAGAGATCCCATCACCCCAAGCTACTCCTTCTCCCTCTCAAAGACAAGAATCAACTCCACTTGAGACCACCCTTCTATCTGAAAAGGATGTGCAAGCCCCTGAGGAGGTGGAATCCCCTCTCAGGAATCTTGATTTCTCCCATCCTAGATTTGTTGATGAGGAGGGAGATATAGTATCTCATACTGTAAGAGCCCAGAGCTCTGTTATACTGGAAGAAATCCCCCCATGGAAAGCTCCTCCATAACCTCAGATCTATTCTACCACCCCTGCTCCTACTACTGCTACTGTAATTGCCAATTCAGATATTCTGTCAAAGATTGAAGAAATGTTAGCTGACCAGAGGAAATATTTGGATGAATCTCTTCAGTCTGTCAAAGATCAGGTAACTGCCCTTGAAAAAGAAATGAGCAGAGGCTTTGCAGAGATTCAAGCGAACACTGATTCTCTCAAAGGATTGTTCAGAATTGGAGGAAAAGCCATAGATCACACAATCACAAGCATTGGTCAATTCATGGACCAATGTATCACCCTGGCAAACAATCGAATTCAATTGGACAAAAGAGCTGAAGAGAATGTCATGAAGGTATGCAATGAAGTTGGTACTTTCAAAGAAGACTCCATAGACCAGCTATCTGTAGAAATCAGAAAGGGGGAGACCATAGTGAAAGAACCGGTAGAAAAGCCTACTGCAAATGCCAAAACTATCGGGGATGAAAAATTAACTGCAATCAGTAAGGATGTCTTAGAACAGATTCAATTAGTAAAATTCCATACATATGATACAGCTGTCTGGATGCACAACCAGATCTTCCCAGATTTTCAGGCTGACCCCAACATTATTCCTCATCACTTAAATCCTCTTGCTCAAGGTGAGTCCAGCCAAGTGCCCCAACCTCAAATTCCTACATTCTCCCCTACACTAGAAGATCAGGAACCTCCTCCAGCTTCCTATTCCCAAGTTTGGGATGACATTATTCCTCAAGATCTACCAGAGGTTCACATCCCCAAGAAAAGGAAGTATGGGGAAGGTCCTTATGCTAGAAAATCTGTTCCCCAGCCAGAGGCAAAAAGAAGGAAAGCAAAGGAATTTGCTGAAGTTTGGAGCCCAACTTCCAATGCTCTAATTCTGGACACTCTTAAACTAGTCATAGACTTTAATGAGAATAGACATCTTCACTATAGCTCAGCTGAGTGGGAGTTATATAAAAAGTCCATGACCAAAAGGAGGATTTATGATAGAGAATATGGAAAGAGTAATCCTAAATCTCCTCCCAAGCCCCCAAGGTACTACCCTAAGCCTTTCAGTTATCAAAGGAGGCAACAGAAGAAGCAAGACAGACAACAACAAAGCAAAGATTGATTCATGATGTTCTGTTCTGAGATTTTTTAGGAAATGGATGTTGATTGATTCTAAAACATTACTTATATATACAATTCCGAGTTTTGCATATTGTGCCTTTAATTAATCTGTCTTTGCATTTGTATTCAATTTCCTTTCTTCCAGTTCTTTCTTTATTATGATAATTCACCTTAGTATAGAGGGTTCTGACTTCTACAAATAGGGGGAGATTGTTGGGTATTGCATCCACAATAACACAGAGTTGCATGAAGTCACCCTTGAACTAAGATGAATTAAGTTGTATTTGATATCCTTATTCTAGTTTAATGTTTCCAGATTCTCAGTGCTAAGTGTAGACCAATGTCAGTCTACAGTGGGTCAGGAACACAGGACCATACAGTGTAATCCCTCATTGTGTGATCCAAAGTGTTGACTCATGTGTAGCCTCTCAATTGGGATACACTTCATGTTCAAACATTGGGAGCATGGGATGAAGACAGGACAAAAAGTTAACATTCTCTAAAAGTCTTAAAAATTATCTAAGTCAAGTTCTCGAGAAGCTACTTCAGAGTTCTCGAGAAGTGTAGTTTAGTTCTCGAGAAGCTATCATAGTTCTCGAGAAGCTTAACTACTTAGTTCATGAAAAGTCTGGACAGATTCAAGAAATTTTAAAGGTTATGGTTCTCGAGATGTCCTCTTTGTTATCGAGAAGTCTTGGTCAGTTTTCGAGAAGCCTAAGGTATAGTTATCAAGAAGTCTTATTTGTTCTCGAGAAGCTTGGCTTCAGTTCTCGAGAATTGCCAGCTCAATTTCTTGAATAAGTCAGGATTTGCCTCCGAAATTTTTCTAAGTTATAGTTCTCGAGAAGTCTTATTTAGTTCTCGAGAAGTCCTCCCTCAGTTCTCGAGAAGTCTTCCTCTTTGTTCTCGAGAAGTTCAGAAAAATTGTCTAAGTTCTTATTCTCAAGAAGTTCATTAATTTTTCTAAGTTAAGTTTTCGAGAAGTCAATTAGTTCTCGAGAACTAAGTCTTGTGTTCTCGAGAAGTCTAAATCTTTTCTAAAGAATTTAGTTCCTGAGAAGTCTTGATAGTTCTCGAGAACTCAGATCCTAGTTCTCGAGAACCATAGCCACTTCTCGAGAGCTAAGTTGATTTTCCAGAAATTTTTGTTCCAAGTCCAGAACGGACAAAATTTCAATTACCTCGACGTGATTGGTCCACGTGTCGTAATTAATGTCTTTTCTAGCCGTTAAGGGTAATCCTATATAAAGTCTTTTCACTAAGACATAACCCTAAGCGAAAAAGAAAAAGAAGAATCTCTTAAGAGCGGATTCTGTACTTTCCTAATTTACTGGTTCGGCCGACTTTCTCTCAGAACGACATCTGAAGCCGCCCCTCTCGACAAGATCGATCTCTCTGCATTCGATCTAGAAGATCTGCGGATTAAGGAATCAGTTTTCTCTCCTTGATCGAGTAGATTCAAGTTCTCTCAGGTCAAATTTTCAAAGGATCTTCTTCTACAAATTCTGATAAAGCCGCAACGTTCAAGAAGAAGACCTAGAGACAAATTCTTTCAGATCTGAGAATATTTCTGTTTGTATTTTCAATCTCTATTTGTAAATCTTGTAGGAGATTAATCTCCGAGTGTAGGTGCGTTGTTCTCTGAGTTGTAGGAAGTTTTTATCTTCCGAGTGTAGATCTGTTTGGATCGAGGTTTGTAGGAACGCGGTTCCGAGGTGTAGGATTGGTTTGTAATCCGAGATAGTGGAGTAGCCGAGTCTAGTGATTTGCTAGATCGATGAGGAAAGTGGATGTACCAAATATCGAGGAACCACTATAAATCTCTTGTCGTCTGTGTGATTTCTTGCTTACTTATTTGTGCTAGTCGCAAAATTTTTTATTCCGCATTAGATGCACATCTCACCTATTCACCCCCCTTTAGGTGATTTAGGTAGAAAACTTACATCTTTCATCTACTTTTTCAATAATCATATTTTGTGCGTCTTGTGGAGGGCTGTACATTTTCTGCACTTCTTGTTGAACCTTGTCAAAGTCAGTAGGAGGGTAAATAACCTGTTCCACTTCAGGCAACTCTCCATCAATATTTGGAGGTTACACTCCAAACTCAGCAACATTGACATCATCACACAAAGGAGGAAAGCCAAGTGTAGCTCTGATGGAATTAGAGATCCATTTTGCATGATCAGAGCTAGCTTTGACTAACAACCTCTCCCCCTTTATGACTTCTCTAGTGATATGATCTCTCAAATCAGTCTTTTGAAATCTTATATGATCAGCCAAATATTATGTACCTTCTTGATAGTAAGCTTTGAACTTAGTTAGGTACTTAGAAATGGTCTTTGGGGAGGCTCCACTAGCTGTGTTGACAGCAGCTAGATCTTCTTGTAGTTGCTTTGATATTTCAGTTTTCAAATCTGTTGAAATACTTCCCAGTTTCTGGATGATTTCCGCATGGAGTCTTTGAGGTTTTCATTGGACCTGAATTGATTTTCCAAAACATACCCTTGCTTTGTGGAAATGTGCTCAACCTCAGTCTTCAGCAGCTGTTGTTGCTCAGCCAAATATACTATAACATTGTCTCCTTTATGGAAGTAATCTGTCATCTCTTTCTTATGAAGATTGAATTCAAATCTGATTGAATTTATGACCTGAGCTAGTTGAAACTACAGTTCCTTATTTGACTCATCCATATACTTCTCTAAATACTGCCTTTGTTCACCCAATTTTACTTGCATTTGGACAAGAAATGAACTGAAGTCCATGCTTGGAGCAGGTGGTTGTATGCTTGTGTGCAAGGATTTCTTGTAGCCTGAGCTCCTTTTCCTAATTTCAACCATTTTTCTCTTCTTAGCCATAGAGGCTTCCTCATCATCAAAGGGTTATAATTAGCTTTCTATGTCTACTATGTCTTTATTAGATGGGTCATGCAGTAGCTCTTCCCCCTCAGTTCTTGGCAGGTCCTTTGCTACATGGGATTGCTCCCCCTCAGTCCTTGCAGCAGGTAAATCAGGAAATAGCTCTTCCATTGTTATCTCTTACTGTATCTGTACAGGAGGAAGAAGGTTAGTTTGGAAAACAAAAGGTTTCCCCTAGACATCCAGATTTTTGTCCAGGGCCTGTTCTATAAGGGAGATACTTACTTGCTCATTCTGCACATCTTGTACCTCCTTCTCAGCAATGTCCAGTGCTTCTTTATTGATATCTGATACAATATACATTACTATATCTGCTGCATACTCACTCTCTAGAGTAACAACATCAATTCTTTCCCCTTGAGTAGGTAGCTCAGAAAGTTCATTTTCTTGTGCTGCTGATTTAGGATTTTCTCCCCCTGGAGTAGTGACTAGCTACCTGTTGCTCTACGAGCATGTTTCTCTCTACTTGATCTTGAGCATCTTTTTGTGGCCTGTCTTCATCTGAACTGAAGACCACTTCCTCTTCAGAATCACTAGAAGATTCTTCTTGCTGAACAACTTCCTTCTTCTTCTTTTCTTTCTTTGTCTATTTTTGTGGAGTAGAAACCTCCTTGGTTAATACTCTATCCCACCTACACAGATTTCTTACATCCATTCTCCTCATATGGTTGATTTTTGTTCCTGGAAGTTGGCTCATTATATCTGGTATTGCTGAAGCTAGACATAAGCTTAAAATCCTTCCCAGATTTGGTTTCTTTGTTCCTTCTTGTATTTTGTCAAATACCACAGATGCCCAGTCTGTTTTTACTAGGAAAATGACCCTTGTCATTATATTGAACATGGAAACTGAAACTCTATCATGTTCACCAGTCTTACACAAAATTACCTTTCCTATGATTTCAGACAGAAACTTTCCTTGTGAATTCATCCCTTTCTTGGAAATGGATGATCCAATTTTGATATTAGGGCTTAGCCTGCGCCAGCTTAATGCATCTTTTATCATTGATGGAATGATGTCATCGTCATCCTTAACCTTAGGAAGATGGAGTGATTTCCTAATCGTCTTCAGAGTAAGTTTCACTCGGGAATCTTGTACTGTGGCTTGAATCTTCTTCCCATCTATGTCCACGGTGGCTGATGAATATAATTCCATCACTTCCTTCTTCCAGATCTTAGTCGGTTCTGAGACCAATAATTCCAAACCATTCTCTGAAATTAGGGTAATTACTCCCTGGATTTCTGGAGACGCTGTCGTGAATCCATCACAAACCAACTCATAGCCTTCGTTCACCTTGTCTTCCTTGATGGGCGCCATTAATGAAAGGGAGAGAAAGAGAAGAGAATATCGAAGTCGACACACGGTCTAGAATCGAGAAATCTGAAAGCGTAGTCGACAAGATTTTGGCTTCACCTATTTATAGTTTAGGTGTAAAGGGGAGTTCAAAAGACGCTCCTTAGTAATTATACTAGGTCTCGACAATACTTATATGTGTTGACAGAAAAGATCTAGGTCTCGACACTACTTAGGTTTAGTCGACACGTCTATGTGTTGACATACTTATGTTAGTGTCGATATGGACTGGTCATGTCTCGACACAGAGTGTCGACTTTGATTTTTGTGTGTCGACACAAAAATATGTTAACTTAAAGTCTCGACATAGTTGTGTCGACACCTATTCTTCTGTCGACATAGATACTATTTCTGTGTCGACACATCCTTTTTCTTTGTCGACACAACATACTGAGTGTGTCGACACAATTTGTTTGTGTCGACACAAATATTGTACTCAGATAAATTTCCTGAGAACTATTGTGCTTACATAATCTACTTAGGAATGCTTGTGCTGATCTACTCTAGGTTCAACATAACTAATTCAATTTTAAAATGATTTAATTTAGTTTCATCTAGAGGTTTTGTAAAAATATCAGCAATCTGGCTATTTGTGTTTACAAATTCTAGATTAATATCTTCCTTCTCCACATGTTCTCTTATAAAATGGAACTTAATTACTATATGTTTGGTTCTACTGTGAGATACAGGGTTCTTAGCAATAGAAATAACACTTGTGGAATAACAAAACAATGGAATTCTACTTACCTTGATGTCATAATCTTAAAGTTGGTGCTTTATCAACAATAATTGTGCACAGCAACTGCCTGCAACTACATATTCAGACTCAGGTGTTGATATAGCTATACTTCTCTGCTTCTTGCTGCACCATGACCCACGCCTTCCACATAGGAATTGACAGGTTCCTGTAGTACTCTTCCTATCTTCTTTACATCCTGCAATGTCTGCATCTAAGAAACCTGTTAGTAAGAAATCTCTATTCTTAGGGTACCAAAGACCTAGATTAGGTGTGCCCTTAAGATATCTCAAAATTCTTTTAACTGCAGTATAATGAGATTCCTTTGGGCAAGCTTGGTACCTAGCATAGACACATGTAGCATACATGATGTCAGGTCTACTAGCAGTAAAGTAGAAAAGGGAGCAAATTATCCCTCTATACAAAGACTCATCAACAGGTTTTCCTGTCTCATCTTTGCCTATAGGCATACTTGTTCCTATTGGAGTTTTCATGGAGGAGGCTGAGTCTATACCATATTTCTTAATCAACTCCTTGGTGAACTTAGACCGGGATATGGACAATCCATCATCAGTATGTCTTACTTGAAGTCCCAAGAAGAACTTTAGCTCACCCATACTACTCATCTCAAACTTCCCTTGCATAAGTTTGGCAAACTTTCTTCAAAAGTTATTTTCAGTAGATCCAAAGATAATGTCATTAACATATATCTGGACTAGGATTATCTTGCCTTTAGATTCCCTAAAGAATAGAGTTTTGTCTATCTTTCCTCTAGAGAATTTATTCTCAATAAAAAGTAGACAAGGTTTCATACCAAGCCCTAGGGGCTTGTTTCAAACCATATAGAGCTTTCCTAAGCCTATATACATAATCAAGATAATGAGAATCTACAAAACCTGATGGTTATTCAACATAGACTTCCTCTTCTAAGTCACCATTCAGAAATGCTGACTTTACATCCATATGATATACCTTGAACCCTTGATAGGCAGCATAGGCCAAGAACAATCTTATAGCCTCCAGGCTTGCTACTGGGGAAAAGGTTTGATCAAAGTCAATCTCTTCCTCTTGCCTGTAGCCTTTTACTACAAACCTGGCCTTGTTCTTAATTATAGTGCCATTCTCATCAAGTTTGTTTTTGTAGATCCACTTGGTTCCTATAATGTTATGGTCCTTTGATTTAGGAACCAGTTCCCAGACTTTAAACCTTCTGAATTGATTCAGCTCTTCTTGCATAACATCAATCCAGTTTGTGTCTTGCATGTCTTCTTTAAACTTCCTGGGTTCTATCTGTGACAAGAAACTTGAACATAAAACTGTGTTCATGTTCTTGCTTCTTGTTAGAACACCTTGACTTGAATCACAAATTATTTGGTGAGCTGGATGATCTTTCAGGTGTCTTCTAGCTGGAGGAAACCTGTCAACCTCATGGCCTTCTTCATTTTCCACAACCTGATGCTCCTCATTGTCTTCATCATCCAGTGAGTCTTGTTCTCCCCCTGGACAGCATGCATCTTTTTCTTCATCCATCCTAGCAGGATGATTCCATCCTTTCTATTAGACCTGTAGAACTATCTGAAGAACTAGACAATTCACTATTAATAAATTTAGACTCATCAAATACAACATGAACTGATTCTTCTATAACTTGAGTAGTCAAGTTGTAGAACCTGTATGCCCTACTATTATTGTTGTACCCAACAAATATCCCTTCTAGGGATTTGGCAGCAAACTTAGTTTGGTAGTTCTTACAATTAAATAGGACATAACACTTCTTACAAAATATTCTGAAGTAGGAAATGTTAGGTTTTCTACCTTTCAAAATCTGATAGGGAGTCATCTTATATTTTTTATTGATGGAGGCTCTATTGAGTACATGACATGCAGTATTTACTGCCTCTGCCCAGAAATACTCAGGGAGAGTAGTGTCACTAAGTAGTGTTCTACTTGCCTCAATTAGAGTCTTATTCTTTCTTTCAGCAACACCATTTTTCTGGGGTGTTCTAGGTGAGAAGAACTCCTGATGGATCCCAAGTTCTTCGCAGAACTTTATCATACATTCAGACTAAAATTCAGTTCCATGGTCACTTCTGATTTTGACCACTAAATTATTAAATTCATTCTGAATTTGTCTAACAAAGGTCTGGAAAACAGTAAGAGTTTTAGATTTCTATCTCAAGTAGAAAACCCATGTGAATCTGGAATAGTCATCCACAATAACAAAAGTGTATACTTTCTTACCAAGACTATGAATTGACATAGGACCAAACAAATCCATATGCAAGAGATATAAACATCTCATTGAATCTTTGGTATCTAGTGCATGAAAAGAGGACTTAGTCTGTTTGCCCTTTTAGCAAGCTGAACACACACCCTCTTTACTTCATTTGACTTGAGGACCATTCCTCACTAATCCCATGCTGAACAGCTGTCCAATAGACTTGTAGTTCAGATGAGCCAGCCTCTTATGCCATTTGACACATAGTGATGCTTTCTCACCTGTAACTAGGCAAATGGGTGATTTATTAAACTCACAACCTAGGTTATGATAGTAAACATTCCCTTTCCTAGTGCCAGTCAAAATGATCTCTTGATCACTTGACCTCCTTATTTGGCACTCCCCTTTGAGGAAAGAGATGTCATAACCTAGATCACTAAGTTGACTTATGCTAATCAGGTTATGTTTTAGACCCTTCACATAAGCAACTTTAGTGATGGTAATAGAATCACTAGAGATGTTACCAAATCCTTTGATGATTCCTTTTTCTGATCCACCAAAGATGACTTTGGGTCCATTCTCTATGGGCATAGTCCCTCAACATTCTTCTTGTTCCAGTCATGTGTCTGGAACATCCACTATCAAAGTACCATATTGGGGTATGACCACTTGGATCCACCTACATCAACTAAAGAATCACTCATCCTTAGAACCCAAATTAGTTTTGGGTCCTAGGTTCTTGTTAGTTTGAAAACTATCATGTTTACCTACAACTTTTCTGATGGGTAAACTATTCTTGGTCTTAACACTTGTGTTAAACCAGCAATCCATAGCAAAGTGGCCTACCTTTCCACAACACCAACATTCAAATTTGTTGTACCTTCTCTTAGGTATAGACTTCACAACCTTGTTGCCAGCAATTCTTTTGAGTATAGGTACTGGAGCAGCAAACTCCAAGAATTCTTTTGAACCTGATGGGCTTGCCTATAGAGTGGCCTACTGGCATTTGCACACTTGCCAATGTGATCTCCATACACACAGTGACCATGAGTAATTTCATGATCAAACCTATTTGTAGGTTGCATCACCTTACTAAAGAAAATAGGGGGCTTATAGGCTAGTGGCTGAACTAGGGCCTTACCTTTTCCATGTAAATTGGTGGCCCTTATTCTTCCCTTAAAGCCTAGACTAGTCTTACCTTTTTGAGAAATGAAGTTATCTATTAAAGGCAAGACTAATTTTGGCTTAGAGAATTTAGCCACTAAGACTTTTTCTTTCTGAAGCCTTGCCTCAATATTCTTGATATGATTTTCTTTGAAAGAGATTGTGTCCATCTGAATAATAGTTATGTTCTTCAGTTTGGCAACCTCATTTAGTTTCAAATCAATCAGCTTGGCTGATTCTGATGCTATCTGCTTAAGAGATTCAATCTGTTTGGCCTGCTCCGTGACAAGAAGCTTGCTTCTCTTTAGAGCTTGCAACAACCCACCATACTCATCAATGAGTTGGTGTACATCCCCTTCAGACTCAGAGCCATCCACAACTCTTGATGTAGATGCTTCTGATCTTGATCCAGTGAAATAATCAGACTATAAGGGAGAATTGTATACCTTGCTTGGACCAGGCTGATCCTGGCACTGATCATTTTCTGACAGAGCCATCAGCCCTCAACAACAATGGTCTCCACTCCATTTATGGAGTCCAACATTTGTTGGAATTCTAGTTCCCTAGAATCCTCTTCTTTTGAGAATAGCCCAACATATGCTTCTGCATCATCTTCTTCTCCTGATCCTGAAGATGAAGAGTCTGTCCAACTCTTCTGTTTCTGAGCAACAAAGGATTTCTCATTCTTGCCCTTTAGTTGATGCTTCTTCTTGTCCTTAGATTTAGTCCTCTTGTCTGGACAGTCAGCTATGACATGTCCTGGCCTGTTGCAATAATAGCAAACAATCTTAGAGTTAGTTTGTTTACTAGGTTTTGAGGCATACCTGTCCTCCTTGGGAGTCTTCTTTTTCTTGTAATACTCATCATTGGAAAAGGATGTTGACGGTCTGCTTCTCCACTTCTTCTTTTTCATGGACCTTTGGAATTGCCTTATAAAGGAAGCAAAGTCCTCATCAGAGGTGTGGCTGTCTGATGAGGTAGTATCAGGAATTCCTTCTTTTGCCTCAACACTCCTTCTGGGTGGAGAAGGAGATTTTCTCCCTCCCTTTCTTGTGCCTTCAGCCTTGAAGGCTATTGATTTGTCCTTGTGCTCAGACCTGCTGCTCTTCTCTGCTTCCTTCCTGGCAGTAAGCTGCATTTCATATAATAACATCTTTCCAAATAATATGGGAGGAGTTGTATCAGCAAGCTTGGACACCTCTCTGATGACACAAATCTTTGTGTCCTAATTCTTTGTCAGAGACCTGAGAAACTTGTCATTCAGTTCATATGTGCTGAAGACTCTTCCATAAGTCATCAGCTCATTAACTATCCTAAAGAACTTTTTGTAACATTCAGCTATACTGTCAGTCTAGACTTGTCTAAATCTCTCATATTCTTGATTCAATATAGATTTCCTGTCCTTTCTGACCTCTGTAGTTCCCTCCATGTAGACAATCAGGGTGTCCCACATTTCCTTAGAGGTTTTACAATGCACCAGATTCTAAAATGTGGTATCATCTATAACACTTACAATAATGTTCTGTGCTCTTTTGTCTAGTATTGCCAGAGTGATCTCATCCTTTATCATTTTAGAATAGTTCTTAGGGGTTCTAACATTTGCATCCAGAGCAGATACCTTCATTGGAATGAAGGGTCCTACTTGTACAGTAATGTAGATTGTTGGATTAGAAGCTTCCATAAACAATTTGACCCTTTCCTTCCAAATGCAAAAGCTTTCTTTCCTGCAGATAGGCAGTTTCATAGATCCAAACTCTTTTTTATTCTCATTTGAACCCATTCTTGAAATCTATTTACTGTCTTGGAGATTCACTCAAACTGTTAGGTCAATCTTTGAGCAACCTCCCTCTGAAATCACTTGAAAGACTTATTTCAAGAGCCTAGACACCTAGAGGGGGGGGGGGTGAATAGGTTCTAATTTTCTTTTGTAATTTAGGCAATTAACTAGTATTAACACAACACAATAAATACAATCTATAATATAGAAATCACAGCACAACAAACACCAAATTTATAGTGGTTCCCCAAGGTATGGGTACATCCACTTTCCCCCCTTCGCCTATCCAATAGAGAACTGGATTCAGCCTAACTTCCTTCCATTAGCTCAGATCCATAGATCTTATAACTCAGAACCAGATGGGTTCCTACATCTCAGACTTATACAAGTCTTACCTCAGATTCTTCCCAAGAATCCTACCTCAAGCCTCAACCCTACCTCAGCCTTATCACTAGGCTTACAACTAAGAATATCACCAAGTCCTACACCTCAGGCACTTAGTCCTACCTCAGCCTTTATAATTACAGGCTTACAACTCAGATCTTACAAAGATCCTACAAGATAATTGAATATTTAAGAGATACAAAGATATCACCAGATAGATCTCTCTATAGGTGTGAGCTTCTTGATCAGTTCTTAAATAAACTGAATCTTCAGATTCAACCTGACTTAGCTGTTTCAAAGTTCTTGATAGAACAAAATATGGTTGAACTCTTCTTGATGTAGAAGTTGATCTCTTGTCAGCTCCTTAATTGAATTAAGAATAAGATCTGAATCTTCTCTTGCAGACTGCTCTGGATCTGCCTTCTTAAGGGTTTCCCCTTTACTTGTTGTTATATTCTCTTTCCTGAGATAGCTTGATTACTTCCTTAGTTCTGTTATCGTTGTGGTATCAAGGATCAGTCCCTTATATAGAGTTTCCTCACTGGTTACCGGCTGATCCAGTTTGTAATAACCTTCTGACAGTTCTGACAAAGGTATCAGAACTATTGGTTATAATAGCTGTCGAGTCACCAGTCATGACAATTAATTCCTTAAAGACTTTACAACTCAGCATAACCACTCATCAAACTTCATCACATGTGTCGACACAAATAGACTAAGTGTCGACACAAGTCTTGATGATGTCGACATAACGCTCAATGAGTTTACATCATCATTCTTCAGCTACTCGACACAACTTTTATTTGTATGAGTCGACACAAGTCCTGTGTGTCGACATAACTACTCCTGGTCTTGACATAACTGATGCTGGCAGATGACGTTGAGTGTATATCCAGCTTTCGTTGAGTGTGTGTCGAGACGTCATTGAGTGTGTGTCGACACAAGCCCTGTATGTCGACACAAGCCTACCGACTTAGTATAGCTGTTACTGTTAGATGGCGTTGAGTGTCATCCAGATGTCGTTGAGTGTGTGTCGACACAACTGCTTCAGGTCTTGACTTAACTGTAGACAAATGGAGTTGAGTGTGTGTCGACTCAAGTCCTGTGTGTCGACAAAAACCTTCTTCAGGTGTCGACACAATTCCTGAGTGTCGACACATGCCTTTCTTCTGGTGTCGACATAACTCCTGTGTTTTGACATAACTTCTGCTTTAGGTGTCGACACAATTCTAGCCTTAGGTGTCGACACAACTTATTCTTCAAGTGTCGACACAATGCCTGGGTGTCGACACAGGACTTGCTTCTAGTGTCGACACAACTTTTGGGTGTCGACACAATTCTTGACAAGTGTCGATACTTGTACGTCGAAAAATTTCTTGCAAACCTTACACCTGCACAATGAAACTCAAACATCCATCAAATACAAATTGATGTATATCATTGAGTAAGATGAGGCTTCTCCAAATCTAGTACATATTTTTCAGTGTGCCCAACAATGATCATAAAATATTACTGACTTAGTTTCATGCAATTCCAAGGTCAGTAAACTATCTAGAAAAATGCCTCAATTTAATCTATGATAGTGCACTTTGTGAAGAAACATTCTTGTAAACTCATCTAAACAACATGTAATAATTTTATAAGCTTTATTAAGCCCTAAAAAGTTCTCTGGCCAAGTGACACAATTTTTCAGCAAGAAATAATATTTATTATATATTTATCAAAATTAGGTGCATTAGTTGACTTTACACATAAAGTACCAAGAAGAAATGTCCAATTATTCCAAGTAATTTATCGGTGCATACAGAGGGTATTTTATTTACTTTTCCAGATTTACATATCATTCTAAGACAATTAAACCCTAGTTACTTCAATATCATCAAAAGGGCAAGATGAAGGTTATAGCTACAAGTATGAACTACTGTTATCTAAACAGCCTATAATAAATTCCCGAGGTTACTATTATTATAAAACTATTCCTACCAAAATCTCATGAAGGTCCAAAGGTCATATGACCCCTTAATTAATCCATAAGGTGTATTGACCTAAATAATTTCCTAGTGATTATAGTGGGGTGCATGTGTCCAAATACAACCAAATTCCATCCTAGGACTTTTCACCACCCTAAGTTCATAGGGACTAAACATAAAGTCCATACACAGGCATATCACCCCATGCCCTTCACAAAACCCCAAAGTTCAACCTTAGGGTTTGAACTTGGGTACTAGGGAAAATTTACCATAATCAACCCAAAACTCCATGTGAAGGAGTTTAATGTTATATCTAATCAGTGACCAAAGTTTCAACCTATGTTGAGGTGATTTGGCCACCTTATACCCACAAGGGACACTTTGACCTAAATACCCCCTTTTGGCCAAGGCTAGGGTCTACTAAATTCCAAACCAAATCATCTCCAAATGGGATGAAATTTTATACAGAGACCTATATTAACCCGAAAGACCACTCACCGAAATTTGGGAGGATCTGTAGGTCATTAGGCCCATTAATTTATCTATTCATAAAAAATGAAATGTTTACCAAAACTTTAGAAAAATATTATCCAAAAATTCCAATTTTTGGATATGATATAAGTCTAGATATGAATCTCCCATGCTACAAATTTCAAGTCATTTGGAGGTCAGGATTGAAGGGGGCACTCCAATCAATCTCTATTCAGCCCTATGTATAAAGCTCACCAAAATGAGTGTTGAGATCTGACCTGAACTCCAAATTGGTTCAAATCAATTTTAAAATAAACTAGGCTCATAGAGCTACAAGATTCAAATTTACCAATTTTCTAAAATGTCCTCTAAGTATTTTTAATTCAAATCCTAAAGTAACTGATATTATGTGACAAAAATACATATAATACAATTAATATAATTTTATCTGCACAAATCTTGAAGCAGATCTTGCGGCTGCTGGCCTTATTCCTCCTCTAGCCAATGTCCACGATTAGATCTACTTGGAGCAAGTTCTAGTTGTATTTCCCAGCCACTCGGCCACCTCCCTGGCCGGCCACCGCCACCACCACATCCGTTGATGTGGTGGCTATCGTTGGGCGGAGGAAGGGCCGCCGGAGGGGCCATTTCCTGTGAACCCGACACTTTGTTTTCCTAAAAAAAATAGGGGAAATCTCCACTCGATCTGGCTCATTTGAGACCGATTCTTATACCTAAAGATTCCTAAGATCTATCCATAGAAGGAGTAGAGGAGGACCTTTGTGGAGGGCTGGAGTCGGGCCGATCGTCGAGTTGCCATGGACAGATCTTGAGATTACGGGTGTTCTGCAACAACACTATAAAAGGCCTTGGTAAAGTGTGGAAACTACTACTTTTGGCCTAGGGAAGCTTTTAAAATCATCAGATGGGGGAGGGGAAGGGTCAAGCATGCAATGGCCATTAATGGCCACTAAAGGCTTATTTCAGCCATAGCTTGGGGGGTGAACAAGGGATCAACCAGGCCGGGAAATAGCTAGAAACTCCTCCTCTTCCCTAGGAGAGCTGAATCCAGCAATAAAGGGTGGCCCTTGTTTTCCCTATGCCATAGATGACTCTTTCTCTCCACCTTCTCTCTCCTCCATTAAAGGGGAAAATAGAGCTTTTCTTTCTCCTAATCATCAAGGCCAAATATTATGACCATTCCAGCCTAATAGCAGCCCACTAACCCATATTATTAATTAAAATAAGATTTAGCCCAAGTGGATTGGTCTTGAGCTTAAGTTAGCCCATTTGAGCTAATTTGACCTAACACCAGTGTAAAGTTGACCTTAGTCAATTTGACCTTTTGGGTTGCCCCCAATGAATCCTTGGTGACCCATTGGTCTCCCCTAAGGTGTAGGCAGGGTTGTGTAGGTTTGGCTTGGCACCTTGGAGGTCACTTGCCCCTTAGTTAGGGCACTTTGACCACTTTAGGGCTAGGGTTGACTTAGGTCAACTTAGCCTCTTGGGTTGACCCCAATGGATCCTTGGTGACCCATAGACCTCAATTTATGGTTAGGAAGGCATGTGTGGGGTCCACTTAGCTAAGGGAAGATCAATTGACCCTAAGTAGGCCAGTTTGACCCATTTAGGGTTAGGGTGGACTTAGGTCAACTTGACCACTTTGATTGCCCCCAATGGGTCCTTAGTGACCCTATGGACCACCAAAAGGGTTAGGGTTTTGTGGTGTGGTCATGGAGTCAAGTTGAAGCCCTAAGGTCAAACCCTAGGTCTGGTGGTGAGGATGTGCTATAGGCAGACCAAGGTCTCACCTTGGCCTTTATTCACTTGGTCCTTTGAGATTCTTATGGTTTTTTCATGACCTAGTCATGACAAAACCACTCCTAGGGGTCTAGTTGTTTGAGCGATGTTACAATGAACAAGATAGCTACGGAGACCACCGCCTGTAGAGGTAACAACTTCATCGTCCAGAATCTTATCAGGCACAAAGGCGGTTTTGGGAAACCTTGGAAAAGCATTAGCAAAATCAATATATAGCATACCTTTGGTAGAAGCTGTAGTACAGAGCGATCCGAGAATAATCTCACCCCCAACCCAAGTGTAGAAGTGTAAGAAGACGTGAATGAAGGGGGAGATATTTCAAGTGGCGGAGAAACATATGGCGTTAAATTCGAAATGTTTAAAATAGGGGATATACCCCAATCAGTGGGTATATCTAGAAGATAAGCGTTGTCTCCTAATTTCTTTGTAATTCGAAAAGGACCAGCTCTACGATTAGCTAATTTTTTTATGGAGCCCGAAGGCAACCTCTCAGGGATGAGATGAACCAAAACCAAGTCATCAATGTTGAAGTGAATTGCTCTCCGATGCTAATTTGCATGCACTTGATAAGACACGTATTGAGTGGACAACATCTCTTGAATGTGTTTGTGCAAATCGCGAACATGTTGAGCAAACTCCTGTGCAAATTGACTTGACTTATACAATAGTGGTAAGGGAATCAAGTCAAGTGGCACGAGAGCCTTATAACCATGTACGATCTCATTGGGGGACAAACCAATAGATCTATTTTTGGAGTTGTTATAAGCTAGTTGGACGTGGGAGAGAAGTAAATCCCAAGTGCCCTTGTGGTCACCAGCAAGACACCTCAATAAGATTCCCAATCTTCTATTTACCACTTCCATTTGGCCATCCATTTGCGGATGATAGGACGACGAAAACAAAAGCTTGGTTCCCATTAACTTCCATAAAGTTTTCCAAAAATAATTAGTAAATTTAACGTCCATATCAGTAACTATAGTTTTAGGAACGCCATAATGTCTGAAAACCTCTTTAAAATGCAACTTAGTGATATGAGACACATCACTAGTTTTATCACACGTAATAAAATAGGCCATTTTTGAAAAACGGTCTACCACCACTAGGATGGAATCATGACGTCAAAAAGTGATCGGTAGACCCAATATAAAATCCATACTAACGTCCACCCATAGAATGGATGGAATCGGGAGAGGTGTGTATAGACCTGATTAGTCTTATTCCCCTTGGCCAATTGGCAAACACGACAGTTTCTAATGATTTTACTAACCAATGACTTGAGACCGGGCCAATAAAACTTGTCCTCGACCATTGAGATAGTTTTGTCACGGCCAAAGTGACCACCACCATGCAACTCCCACATAATAAGGTGGCACAATGAAGATCGTGGGATGTACAACTTCGCATGCTTAAATAGATAACCGTCCCTAATATAATATACAGAAATAGTGGTTGGTGAATAGCTTTGAGCGGATAAATAAATATCTTTAAAATCAGGACATTGAACATACTCATCCTTTATCCTCTCAAACCCAATAACCTTCACTTGTAACGTAGACAATAATAAGGATATACTGCTAAGGGCATCAGTGTAAGACCCCTCCCCTTACCAAGGAAGCTCCCGGTCTTATGCACAAAACCGCCTCCTTATGGTGACACTAACTCACCGGTTAGTCGACACTGCATGACATCGATCCTTCCGTCTTGTACGATCATATAACCTGTTCGGCCAATAGAGAAATAGAAGTATAAAGCAATGTATATACTAACTAGTCCACAAGTCACAACACTATCATTTATAATAAAAATGAATGTACAAATGAGTTTAAAATGAGTACAACGATAAGAGAAAGGGCTTATTCCCTATACATGATATCAAATCTCTCTCTCTCTCTCAAAATGACAATATGAGGAAGCTAATCTATCATAAGTAAAGTCATCCCACCTAATTACGGGCTGTAGTAGTAGTAAGTGTTGGTGGTATCAGCTCCTCACGTCCTGCCACCACGTCCTGCTGGTCGTGCTGGTACTCCATGTCCTCGAGCTCCTAAAATGATTTCTCATAACCGACCATTAGTCATAAAGACTAAGTCGTTTCCTCCATACCTCGCCCCCGCAACTCCTAGGTACCGGGCAGGAGGATGAATTGCAGGACAATAAGGGGTATAAAAAGAAGCAGGTGACAGTGGAGCTATACTACAAAGTATATAAAGTATTAATCTATTTCTACTCTAGTAGTTCTAGGTATATAGCACATGTAAAGTATGAAGAACTGTATAGAAAGTAAGTAAGGTGCTGTAAGTAAACAAGTAAAGAACGACAAGTAGAATATGTTACTACTAAGCTACCATCGCAGAAGTACCTTAACTTACATGAATGCCCATACAAACTTATAAGTTAAGGTTTCCAAATATAACTTATCATATAAAAGAGCCCATACTAATTTATATGATAAGGATCTATAGTGCGCATGCCCTAGTTATGAATGTATGTTATGCATGCTTTTTATGATTCATGCAAGTGCAACTCACACACGTGAATCTGTGATCACATACCTTTAGTTCCCACTTTTTGGAGCTAGCATCACTCTCTAGTACCACCATTGTGGCTCGACAGCAGCGGAACGGGCGCTTCCGCTTCCTAGGCGGGTATATACACTACCAAGCCTAGACCCTTTGTACGCCTCTGTACACGTCTTAGGTGCACTCTAGAGTCTCTGTGTACTAATGTTGGCCAATTGCAGACTTTCTTGATCGGGTGTGCATTCTCGGGGATTGTCCTTCGGACCGCAGTATAAACAACCTACTGGCCCCTCAAACCTCACACCTCACCAGAGTCACCGTACTGCAATCGGTGTGACGATTGGCCCAGTACCTCATGACCCGCCGCTAGTTTTGTTTCTATGCACATGCAAGGTATCTCAACCCACGTGCCTCCAGCTCGCAAGACCAAACCCGTCCTGATGTCAAACTCAATAGCATCCAGCTCGCAAGAATAACTCTCCTAAAAACCCTCCAACCCTTCACGGGTGAGATTGTAACAACATTCTCTTAGCCTATTAGACTACTCTTGTCTTGTATTTGTTATACTTAGCAATTTAGGGTTAATCCCAGGACTGCCCAGGGCATGCCCGATGAAGGGCTCTCGGGGGCATTACGAACAACGATGGACTGAAGCCCAAAGTTCCCTTTCTCAAGGATATTTACGTTTATTTGTTTCTACCCATGACCCCTACCAACTCCCGTTGTTACTCTAAGACAAATCTAATAACTTAGGATGTTATTGGGAGAGCGATGGACTTCTGCCGATCTCCATTCTAGTTACTATCCACAGGATTTTGCACTCTACCTCTCGTTATCAAGAAGTGATATATTGGACACCAACCAGGGTTTATCTTCCTAGCATAGATCCATCCCAACTATCAACCTTATCCCCTGTGGGTCCTAGTATTATATGCTATTTAAGCTAAGCGCACCCATGGCCTAATGTTGACCCGTATGACATGACTTCCAAACTCTTAGGCCAATTGGCCCTAATTATTTATCATGGTTTGCTAGGATGTATGATGTTGACCCTCAGAGGTTTCACTATTTTTCTAAGGAGTTAAGGGCCTAAATTAATTCTTTTAATTGAGTGACCTAGGTCGCCTTGCACTTGATGTACTATATATAATCGTCCAGCCTACGTAAGAAATTTATCATATGTTCCATGAGATCAAATTTGACTAATTACCAAGTTTTATAATTTTCCCATGTGGAATTCCATTTAATATCAATTTAATATTAAATCATAAATTGACTAATTTCCAAATAAAGTACAGTATTTATACAATCAAAAATTTTAGGAAAATTACTAAGGATCCATGTTAATATGATAAAGCTAAATACAGAATTTCAAAGTCCTAAACAATGACTTGGCCTAACTTATATCCAAATGAACTATATTACCAAAATGCCATTATTATGGTTTTAGGCATATAGAGACATCCAAAAATTCTCAAATAATTTAACAGGGATTTAATCTTAGAAATAAACTACTGTAAATTTTTCCATAATATTTAAACAATAATTTCCCTTATTATTAATTAATTTCCATAATGGGTAAAATGGTAAATTCTACTTAAAATCCAAGTTAACATTACCTAACAGTCTTCTAAATTTATCTAGAGGGGTACTATGTACAAATAAACTTGCGACAAAATTTCAGAATTTATTAAATTCATATGCCCTAGAATCAAATTTATTTCCTATCTATGCATATTTTCTAATAATTCCAAAAAATGGGATTTTTGATCCCAAAAATCCCAACCTTCCCATAGGAGGCATATTCCATCCATATAAACCTCTGTATAGAGTTTAATGTACATGCAATGGCCCAAATGGGCTAAATCCCCATTTTCCTATTTTTACTATAGGCACCCCAAATTGAACATACCTATTTCATGCATGTGGGATTTCCCAAACAAGCAGAGGTCATAATGACCTGAAATTTCTACCATTTTTTTTAAATTGCCCCAATGGGCATGCCACCAAAATTTTGGGGAATTTGGAGTCATATATCCCCAAAAATACACTTAATTTAATTATTAGTATTTCACCAAATACTATAGAAAAAGTCTGACCATAAATTCTCATTTTTGGTCAAAGACTAGGTAATCACAAGCATCACCAAAATTTCAGATCATGAGGACTTATAGTTTGGCTTGGGAATTTAATTTAAAGTCTGCCCTAGCCTAGAACCAGTCATGGTAGAATGGTCCTACGAGGAGTTATACTGTACTAAATCATGACTCTAGGTTGTCATTTTAAAGGTAAGACATAGGCCTACATTTTTCATGTTGATATCTACCTCTGAATATGCCTCTAACAATCCTAAATTTAACATGCAATATTACTGTAAAAGTGTGACAGAATACACTATTCATAAATAATCCCAATAATTAAATTAAATGGGATGAAACCGACGGGATCGGTTCATCATCCCCATCAGCCAACGACCAAGATTTAATCTTCCTGGGCCGACTTCTCTTGCCTATTCCAGACAACTTAGCTGCCTCCACCGCCGGCTATTATCTCCACCACCTCCATTGAGGTTGTGGCTAGCATTTCCCGGCGGTGAGGCTGTCGGAGGTGGATCCTCCGGTGATCCCGAGCTAGAAGAAAAGCTTGGAAAAATGCGCACATTCTCTCATGGTATTAGGCTTAATTAAGCGTGATGTCTCGCCTAAGTGAGCTAGAAAGCTAGCACGGGGTGAGGTGAGGCGAAATGAACCTACAACCGGGTTTGGCGGTGAGTGTAGTGGCAATGAGCCATGGCCGAGGATTGCTCTGACGATCTAGCCCGATTGCTCGTTTCTCCAAAAAATTCCTTGCTCCAGCAGTTGAATTCTACTCCTTAGGGCTCACTGAAGATTATGGAATGGTCGAATGAGGATGAGATGGGCTGGTGTATTGGTTTTGCTTAAGGAGGTGGTCGGCCATGAGCATTGTAAGTGAAAGTACGTTTTGTAGTCAAAACTATTAGGGTGTATTTTCATGTTTTGAAGGCGTTAATCATGTCTTATAAGCTTAATTTCTATCTTCCTTATGTATATATTATTTCCGCTAACATTTTCCTATCTTTTTGCAGGTTTCCAGAATTTTGGCCAAAAATGACCTGACACGTCCCCCTGTCATGCCCTCCATGGGCGTGTCATAGGGTGTGTGACCTGATCCCGAGGAAGCTTGTTGGTAGAGACCAAATAACAGAAAAAACCGTTGACACGCCCCCCTGTCACTCCCTCCCTAGGCGTGTTCCTGGGCGTATCGCCCTTATCCCGAAGCCTGCTGCCGCAATTAAAGATTTTTTCAGCCCTACATGTCAACAGTACTGACATGCCCCCCCCCCTACACGGGCGTGTCCCTGGGCGTGTTCAACCTATTCCGATGACTGACGGATTTCCGACCAATGATTTCGATGTGATGTGCGTGTCACCCCCTCCATACACGGGCGTGACCCAGGCCATGTCCACCATATAGAAGCAATCATCCTTCCCGCCAGAATCCAGAGCCCGAGGTCAACCCCATACTTGTCACGACCCCCTGACACGCCCTCCTTGGGCGTGTCAAAGGGCGTGACCAACTTGGGAATTTTTCATATAAATTGAGTGGTACCCCCTTGTGTCCACAAGAGTTTTGGGTGGAGAGGGGAGGTGTGCCCATTTGTTTACTTATGTTTTTTCATGCTTTTTTCTCCCGCTCTCTTTCTTTCTCATTTTAGTTTTTCTTAACCCTAGTTTAGTTTAAGCTTTTGTAATAATTTTTGTACTTGCTCTAGTTGCTAAATATAATGCTAGTATAGGTTTTTAATTTCATTGCAAGTGTACTCTTCCATTTCAAGTTGTAGCACTCTTTAATATTAATAAAGTGCTCTTTTTATCTTTGTGTTCTTAATGATTTTCTACTCATCCCTCCTCCTCTACTTCGCTATGATTAACTAATCATCCTTGTACTCGATCTTGATGATCTGAGGTTTGAGTTGATTAAGTTATGATGCTTTGAATTTACTTTTTCTTTTTAGGGTTTAGGCCTTCGAATTACTCTTGATTTTTCATGGTTGGAGTTATAACATTGATATATAATTTCCATTTTTGTTTTCACTCTTAGCTAGCCGAGAGGCTCGTAGTTTGAAGTGAACACTCAAGAGTAAAGAGAGTTGTACGCACCCCTCGAGAGAGGCAACGTCCAAATCTCCCGGATTTGAGTAAAATCCAATAGTTGGGTTCATTGCGTAAAGCGAGAATTAGGCCTCTGATTTTGACGAGAGTCGATTGGACCTTCCTAAACTCAGTTGGGAATGAATTCAAGAGATGTGTGTTCAAGCTTTAGGAACCTCCACGGTAAAGGACCTTTACACTATTAAGATTAGGTTATTTTATCGCATTTTTATTCAACTCTTGCTGAGGTGATTCTTGATCGAGTGCTTTTCCATTTCAATGTTCCAACCCTTCGTTACAATCATTTTAGTAGCTCTTTAATTAATTACAATTAGTTCTCTTTTTAGTGTAATTTTTCCTTTAGTGCATTTAGCTTTCTTTTAACCCTAAATCAATCCTTCGATAAGATAATAGTTTTCGTGTGAGTAGGTTTACTAACAATTCCCGGATTTCAATACGACACTTGTGTCCCCTTACTATAATTCGATAGGTATGCTTGCCTAGTTTGATTGCTAGTTTGGTTTTTTTCTCTTCACGTTTATTAGACATCAAGTTTTTGGCACTATTGCCGGGGAGCAACTTTTGTTTATATATCGAAAAAACGAACCTATTACTTTTATCTTTTCTCTTTCTCACCCCCTTTCTAAAAAATTAAAAATCAAAAAAATTATTAACGCTCTTAATAGAAACCCACATCACAATTTTCCTACACCAATTAAATCTCTCGAAAAGGGCAATGTGGCTTTAAATGCCACTATCTTGCCTCATACCTTGCGGACCCTTCATTGGGTAGCCCTTGGGAAGTTTGGGAGTTAAACCATAAAAAAATCCATTTCCAAAAAAATTTTAGCTTCTCTTTTTTCTAGTTTATTTATTTCTCTTTCTTTATCTTCTCTTCTTCTAGTGCATGACCCGCGGGAGTCCGTCGGTTATTTTGGACTTGGACCACGAAATTGAGCATACTCTTCGGAGAAGAGAGCGATTTCAAGGCCCTACTTTCCAAATACTGGTTGAAGATTCCTGAGTCACTTTAAATTTTAAGAATGGAAGAACCCCATGTGGAGGAGGTTGTGCATAGGCCTATGTCCTATAATGCACGATCGAATCTAGAGGGAACAGAATCCAGTATAGTACGCCCTGTTATAACTAATAATAATTTTGAACTAAAGCCTAACATAATTCAAATGGTGGAGCAGTATGTGCAATATGACGAACTTCAAGATGAAGATCCGAACGGAAATATAACAAGCTTTCTTGAGATTTGTGACACCTTCAAGATAAATGGTGTTACAAATGATGTTATTAGGCTATGATTATTTCCTTTCTCCCTTGGAACTAAAGAAAAACAGTGTCTGAACACTCTGCCAAGAGGAAGCATCACGACTTGGGATCAACTAACTGAAAAATTTCAGGCGAAGTATTTTCCGCCAGCTAAAACCGCAAAACTTAGGAATGATATTTCTGCCTTTTTTCAAATTGCTTCTGAAACTTTGTATGAAACCAGGGAAAGATTTAAAGAACTCTTAAGATGATGGCCCCATCATGCGCTGCCTGTATGTTACAAGTGCAGTCGTTTTATAACGGGCTAAATCAAAACACAAAGCAAATGATAGACGCAGCTTCTGGCGGTACTTTAAACCGAAAAACCCCGGAAGCAGCTCTTGAGCTTTTCGAGGACATGGCCATGAACACCTATTAGTGGAATATGCCTAGGTCCCGCCCAAACAAACCTGTAGGCATATTTGAAGTGGACAGCATCTCCCAGCTAGCTCTGCAAGTGGAAGTATTAAGTAAAAAAATTAGGGAGATGACTGCTGCCTCTGCCCCTCAGGTATGGGAATCTGCAACTCCTACTTCCAAACAATTATATTATGTTAATAATATTCAAAGAAATGCTTTTAATAATTTTTTTGCTGCAAATTTTCATACTCCGGGATCACTTTTCCGAATAGTTATAATCCTGCTTTACGAAACTACCCAAATTTTTTATGGAGTAACCCTTCGAACGCGATGCGCCCGCCACCTCAAAATGATTTTTCTACACCACCTCCACCTCTTCAAAATATCCAAAACCTCCAAGCTTAGAGGAGTTACTTTCTAAATATATAACCACAAATGACGCTACTATAAGAACCTTAACCAGAAGCGTTAAAAATCATGAAAATCAAGTAGGACAACTCGCAAAAATTATTTTTGAGTTACCCGCCGGGTCTCTTCCTTCCAATACCGAGCCCAACCCGAGAGAGAAAGCAAAAGCTATGACTCTTCGGAGTGGGAAGCAAGTTTCCGGTATGGTTAGCGAAGAACCCGAGGCAAGCTCCACTCTCATTTTAAAAATTCCACCGTCTGCTGAAGAAGAAGTTATCACTCCTCTCCCTGCGTTAGGAAAAGATCTCACTCCACCACCCATCTTTAAAAATAATCCAACCCCTCCATACCCTTCTGAACTTAATAAGCAATGTCAGGACAATCAAAACTCCGGCTTCTTAGAAATGTTCAAGCAAATCCACATTAATCTCCCCTTCCATGAAGCAATCTTCCAAATGCCAAAATATGCTAAGTACCTTAAGGACCTCCTGACCAATAAAAGGAAGTTAGAAAACCTTACGCATATCACGTTAAATGTAGAGTGCTCTGCGGTCTTGACAAACAGTTTGCCGAAGAAGATTAGTGATCCGGGTAGTTTTTCTATTCAGTGTATCTTTGGTGATCTTTTTGTCAAGCACGCATTAGCCGACTTAGGTGTGTGTAAAAACCTGATGCCCCTCTCATTGTTAAAGAAGTTAGGAATTGGTAGCCTCAACCCCACACGCATGAGTATCCAGCTTGCCGACAGATCAGTCAAATACACATTAGGAATCGTGGAGGATGTCTTAGTTAAATTCGACAAGTTCATCTTCCCGATGGACTTCGTCATATTGGACATCGAAGAAGACGTCGAGGTTCCCTTGATCCTTTGCGGACCCTTCCTTTCCACTTCCCGAGATATCATTGACGTAAGCAATGGTAAGCTCTTCCTTTGAGTAGGCGACGACGAAGTGACTTTCTCTATCACACCCTCGATAAAGAACACCCTAGCAAATGATGACTCCTGGTTTTTCGTAGATGCCCTAAGTGAAGAATCCTCCTATCGCCTCTCTGAATTTGAAAAAGAATTTTTAACTTTTTGTTCCTCCTCTACTCTTCCAACTGAATCACTGCACCTAAGTGAATAATCCTCCTATTGCCTCTCTGAATTTGAAAAAGAATTTTCTGATTTTTTTTGCCTCCTCTACTCGTCCAACTGAATCGTTGAAAGAAGCCGTCATGGCCACTAGCCCCACCCCTTTTAGTTTTCTATATACAAAAGTCTACAAAGACATAGTTTTTGAAAAAGAAAGAATTTCTAAAACCTCGTATGAAGAACCCCCTACCCTAGAATTAAAAGAAGTACCTGAACATCTCAAGTATGCCTTCCTAGAAAAAAAATTCCATACTACTAGTGATAGTTTCGGCCTACTTATCTGAAGTCCAAAATGACAAACTCCTTCTAGTTTTACATAAAAATCGTCGAGCTATTGCCTGTCAGATATCTGATATCAAGGGAATATGCCCATCTTTCTGCACTCACAAAATCCTAATGAAAGATAATTCACGCAATTCAATCAAACCTCAGCACCGCAAAAATCCCAACACGAAAGAAGTAGTTAAGGGCGAGGTTATGAAATTATTAGACCCAGGAATTATCTATCATATATCAGACAGTAAGTGGGTTAGCCCAGTCCAGGTAGTGTCGAAGAAGGGAGGGATAACAGTAATTAGAAATGAGAATAATGAATTAATCCCGACACGGACGGTGATCAGGTAGTGAATGTGTATAGATTATCGTAAGTTAAATGACGCCACCCGCAAGGATCACTTTCCCTTACCGTTCATCGATCAAATTTTAGAACGATTATCCAGCCATAGCTTTTATTGTTTTCTCGATGGCCTCTCGGGGTATTTTCAAATCCCCATCTCTCCCGAGGACCAGGAGAAAACAAGGTTCACTTGACCCTTCGACACCTTCGCCTACCGAAGAATGTCGTTTGGATTGTGCAATGCGCCAGCTACATTCCAGCGATGTATGCTCGCTACCTTCGACAAGTACGTAGACAGAATTATGGAGGTATTCATGGATGATTTCTCCGTGTTCGGCGATGACTTTGATAGTTGTTTAGAAAATCAAGAAAAAGTCTTAGAAAGATGCGAAGAAACTAACCTTGCCCTAAATTGTGAAAATGCCATTTTATGGTGAGGGAAAAGGTTAGTTTTGGGTCATAAAATTTCTGCACGAGGAATTGAGTTAGATATTGATAAGATAGAAGTTATCGAGAAGCTGACGCCGTCTACGAACATCAAAGCTATAAGAAGTTTCTTAGGACACGCTGGTTTCTACTATTGTTTCATAAAAGACTTCTCCAAAATCACCAAACCTCTTACTCAACTCTAATAAAAAGATGCCCCATTTATTTTTGATGACGTTTGTCTGTCTGCCTTTGAATTAATAAAAGAAAAGTTAATTAACGCCCCAATTATGATAGCTCCGGTGTTGGACCTTCCCTTTGAAATTATGTGCGGTGCGAGTAGTTTTGCGGTGGGAGCCTTATTAGGTCAACGCATATCTAAAAACTTCCACCCCATCTATTATTCAAGTAAAACGCTTACATCTGCACAGGAAAATTACACCATGAACGAGAAGGAGCTCCTAGTTATAGTATTCGCTTTTGATAAATTTTGCCCTTATATTACGCTTTCAAAAATTATTGTTTTTACGGACCACTCAGCCCTCAAATATCTTCTTTCTAAATCGGATGCCAAGCCGCACTTGATTCACTGGGTCTTACTCCTCCAGGAGTTTGACTTAGAAATTTGTGATAAGCGAGGAGCACAGAATCTGGCCACCGACCATCTCTCTCGATTGGATAATCCGTTTATTGAAAAAAATTAGATGAAAAATCTTTTAACGATTTCTTCCCAGATGAGAAGTTGCTTTCAATTAACACATCTACTTCTTATTGGTTCGCACACATCGCTAACTATTTAGTGGCTCGTGTGCTGCTAAAAGAGTTCTCCTCTCAGCAAATGAAGAAATTCTTTTCTGAGTTGAAGAACAATTTTTGAGAGGACCCACATCTTTTCCGAATCTGTGCGAACCAAGTGATAAGGAGATGCATTTCTTATGACGAAGGATTGGATATTTTAAAACATTGGCATCAAGGACCGACTGGTGGTCACTATCAAGCTGCACGCACCGCCCACAAAGTGCTTTGTGCGGGTTTTTACTGGCCTAGCTTCTTTAAAGACGCGCAAGACTTTATGAGCAGGTGTGATAGTTGCCAACGGTCAGGCAATATTTCTAATAAAAATAAATGCCGCAAAATTATTTCCTTGAGTGCGAAGTTTTCGACCTCTGGGGAATTGATTTTGTTGGCCCCTTCCTTCTAGCTTCGGGAATAAGTATATTTTAGTTACCGTAGATTATGTTTCTCGATGGGCTGAGGCCCAAGCTCTTCCTACTAACAACCCCCGAATAGTAATTATGTTCTTAAAAAAATTATTTTCTCGATTCGGTACGCTGCAAGCCATCATTCGCGATAGGGGTTCTCATTTCTGTAACGCACAGTTTTCTAAAATCCTTATTAAATACGGCGTTATACATAAGCTTTCAACTGCCTACCACCCCCAAACTAACGGACAAGTCGAAGTAGTGAACAGAGAGATAAAAAGAATTTTAGAAAAGACTATTTCAACTTCTAGGAAAGACTTGTCAACCAAATTAGATGATGCTCTATGGGCCTACCGAACAACATACAAAACTATCCTTGGATGTACGCCGTACCAGTTGGTTTATGGAAAATCATGTCATTTACCCATAGAATTAGAACACCATGCTTTTTGGGCCTTAAGGTTTTAAATTTTCGATCCCCACTTTGTCGGCAACCTTAGAAAATTTCAGCTTAACGAGCTCGACGAGTGTTGCTTTTACGCATACGAAAACAACAAATTTTATAAAAAGCGGACGAAACGTTTTCACGACAAGCACTTAAGGCACCCAAAACCTTTAAGCCGGGCAACCAAGTTATTTTGTATAATTCTTGATTATATTTATTTCCGGGCAAATTAAAGTCACAATGGTCTGGGCCATTTTCTATTTAATAAGTTTTTCCTTATGGTACTCTTTTAATTTCCCACCCTGATAAGGGTGATTTCAAAGTAAATGGGCAACGTCTTAAACTATATTTTTCTAGTGATGATGATGTTAGTCCGAACAATGTTAAATTCCTGCTGCACGAACTGTAACTTAAGACTATTTTGTTTTTGTTAAAAACTTTAATTATTATTTTGGACAAAATATTTTTTGGACAATATTATTTTGTTTCTTCGAGCTCAAACAACGTTTTAAACAAAGGACGCTTTTGGGAGGCAACCCAAGTTATATTTTTCTATTTTCTTTATTTTTCAATTTTTGCCTCGGATGGCTCCGACAAGCTGAAGCTTCTGCGATCGTCTTCTCCAAGGTTGCTGAATCCATCACGAAGTGCAAAGAAGACATTTCATGAAGATCCAAAGTACAAGCACAGGGGACCAACATCAATCAGCATTCGCAGCGAATAAATCCGGGGAAGTACCTGTTTTTCAATTCTGTACTTTATTTTCTCTCTCTCTAACCTCCTTTCTCCATTGAGGACAATGCCCATTTTAAGCTTGGGGGAGGACTTCCTCCATCTTTTTGCTATGTGTGAATATTTGACTATTTGTGAATATTTTTCAAAAATCCAAAAAATGAATATCTTAAAAAAAGAAGAATATTTCAAAAAATATAAAAAAATATATTTGCTTTTTGTTTTTACTTTAATAGTTTAGACGTTCTTGGTATTTTAATAGTAGCCCTTGCGTTTGTTTTGTTTTTTTCAAAATCTTATATAAACATCTTAATTAATTATAATATTTCTAATCGTCCTTTTTAATTATGTTTCACAAGTAAAATATTGGTCATGCTGTGTTTCTAATTCGCGGTAACATGTTAACGTAAAAGATTTTTTCTAAAACTCGCATTTCCATTATGGTTTTCGTTCTTTATTTTCTTTACTTTCTCAAAAATTCATCATCCACTATTTTCTTTTTTGTGTTTGGATAATTTTTGAAAGTTCAACTTTTGAATAGCGTAGTAGATAATCTTCTTTTATTATCTAGGACTTGTTTTTTGAAAATTTTCAAACCTCTGTTTTAAATAAATTTAAAAGCATGTTAATGATTTAGGCCATTTTTATTTTCGTTTGAGCTTTCCTGCCAGCCTAAAAAATTTTACCCCTATTTAGCCGCTTTTGAGTCTTTTTACAATTTCAATTGATAGCTTCACTTATCATTTCATCTTCACCAAAGCCAAATTTTCCAACCTATTTAATCACACTAGACTTTTTGAGTTTCATTTAAAAATTTTCATGATTATGATAGGTTATTTTGTGATATATTTGGAGAATTTTTTGAAAAAGTATGCTAAAAAGAAGTGTATACTTTTGTTTGGCCAAATCAAAATGAAAAGAAAAATTAATTATGGCCTTTATTCTGAAAAAAGAAGAAAAAAAGAAAATGGAAAAGAAGAAAAAGAAAGAAATAAAATATATTTTATTTTAAATAAATTTTTTGAAACTTTTTGTTTTTGTTTAGTGTGATTTTTGAACCTCCTTGTTTTTCTTTTAATTCCACTCCTAATCATAATCCTAAACCAAATGTTTCGGTCCTATTAACTCCTTTTTATTCATGTTTTTGAATTTTATTTAATAACTAAGAAAAAAAGAAAAGTAAATCAGTATTAGTTTTGGATTTAAACTTAGATTTTTGTTATTTAATTGATATAATTATAATGCGTTGCTTGGATCTAGTAACAACTCAATGCATTTTTCATTTTCGTTGCTTTTCTTAAATCTATTTAAAGAAATTTGTTAAAAATTTTGATGATTTATTTTTGTTAAGTAAAGTTTGTAAAAGTTAAACCATACTTAAATAATTGTTTTAGATTTACGTTTCACCTTCTCCCTACTTAGCATTTCGCATAGTACTTGTGTTAGCATAATTAGAACTTTTTGATTAGTCACTTTTTATGATTATCTAGTTTTTATATCTTTTCTTAGGGAAAAGCAAAGCTTAAGCTTGGGGGAATTTGATAGTACATTTTGTAGTCTAAACTATTAGGGTGTATTTTCATGTTTTGAAGGCATTAATCATGTCTTCTAAGCTTAATTTCTATCTTCCTTATGTATATATTATTGCCGCTAACATTTTCCTGTCATTTTGTAGGTTTCCAGAATTTTGGCAAAAAATGACCTGACACGCCCCCTGTCACGCCCTCCCTGGGTATGTCATAGGGCGTGTGACCCGATCCCGAGGAAGCTTGTTGGTAGAGACTAAATAATAGAAAAAATGCTAACACGCCCCCCTGTCACGCCCTCCCTGGGCGTGTCCTTGGGCATGTCGCCCTCATCCCGAAGCCTGCTTGCGCAATTAAAGATTTTTCACCCTTGCACGTCAACAGTACTGACACGCCCCCTCTATACGGGCGTGTCCCTAGGCGTGTTTAACCTTTTCCGATGACTGACGGATTTCTGAACAATGATTTTGACATGACGTGCGTGTCACGCCCCCCCTACACGGGCGTTACCCAGGGCATGTCCACCATCATACAAAAGCAATCATCCTTTCTACAAGAATCCAGAGCCCGAGGTCAACCCCATACTCTTCACGCCCCCCTGACACTCCCTCCCTGGGTGTGTCAAAGAGCGTGACAAACCCGAGATTTTTTTTATAAATTGAGTAGTACTCCCTTGTGTCCACAAGAGTTTTGGGTGGAGAGGGGAGGTGCTGCCCTTTTGTTTACTTGTGTTTTTTCATGCTTTTTCTCCCCCTCTCTCTCTTTCTCATTTTAGTTTTTCTTAACCCTAGTTTTGTTTAAGCTTTTGTAATAGTTTTTGTACTTGCTCTAGTTTCTAAATGTAATGTTAGTATAGGTTTTTAATTTCATTGCAAGTGTACTCTTCCATTTCAAGTTGTAGCTCTCTTTAATATTAATAAAGTGATCTTTTTATCTTTGTGTTCTTAATGCTTTTCTACTCATCCCTCCTCCTCCTCCACTTCACTATGATTAACTAATCCTCCTTGTACTCGATCTTGATGATCCGAGGTTACAGTTCATTAAGTTATGATGCTTTGAATTTACTTCTTCTTTTTAGTGTTTAGGCCTTCGAATTACTCTTGATATTTCATGGTTGGAGTTATATCATTGATATATAATTTCCATTTCTATTTTCACTCTTAGCTAGCAGAGAGGCTCGTAGTTTGAAGTGAACACTCAAGAGTAAAGAGTGTTGTACGTACCCCTCGAGAGAGGCAGACGTCCAAATCTCTCGGATTGGAGTAAAATCCAATAGTGGGGTTCACCGCGTAAAGCGAGCTTTAGGCCTCAGATTTAGACGAGAGTCGGTCGGACCTTCCTAAACATCGTTGGGCACAACTTCGAGAGAAGCGTGTTCAAGCTTTAGGAACCTCCACGGTCAAGGACCTTTACCTTATTAAGCTTAGGTTATTTTATCACATTTTTGGTCAACACTTGCCGAGGTGATTCTTGATCGAGTGCTTTTCCATTTCATTGTTCCAACCCTTCGTTACAATCGTTTTAGTAGCTCTTTAATTAATTGCAAATAGTTCTCTTTTTAGTGTAATATTTCCTTTAGTGCATTTAGCTTTCTTTTAACCCTAAATCAATCCTTCGATAAGATAATAGTTTTTGTGTGAGTAGGTTTACTCAACAGTTCTAGGATTTTAATACGACACTTGTGTCCCCTTGCTACAGTTCGATAGGTTTGCTTGCCTAGTTGGATTGCAAGTTCGGTTTTTATTCTCTTCACGATTAGTAAACATCAGTAAGCTCCGCCTGGCTGCCAAGTGTCCACCAGCCCCGTATTCTTGCTGAAATGAAGTATGGGAACTCATCCAAAGGCTTTGGCAGAGGGAAGGAGGGCCACATGGCCTCCATCCCCTCTTTCCATCTCTTATCTCTCCACATTTTCTCCAAAATTCCTAAGTTACCCCCCATGCAAGTATTCTCTCTCCTAATTTTGGGGGTTAGGGGCTGTCATTGACCTCTTAGGCTGGTCATGGGCCTTGAGCCATGGGCTTAGTCCATTAGGAATGAGCTTTACTCATACCATTTCCTCTGTTTAAGCCCTAAGGTAACTTGTTGACTTTTCAGGTTGACTTGGTCAACATGATGACTGGGCTGGCCCCACTTGATCTTCATGGACCCAATGGTACCACCCAACTTGGGTTGGGCCATGGTGGTGCCTCACATGGACTAATTGGGCCTTTAGGTGCGGGTTTGACCAAATTAAGGTTAGGGTTGAGTTTTGTCAACTTGAGTCAATAGGTGACCCAATGGCATGGCTTATGGTTCACCTAGATTGTTATTAGGGTTAGGGGTATAGTGGTGGGGCCAATGTGTAGCTAAGACCCCAATTTGGGCTAGTTTGACTTGGGTTAACTTGGGCACTATAGTGGGTCCCATGTCACTACACCCTAACTCCATGGTTCAAACCTAGCCTAAACCCATGCCCCCACCACATGTCCTAACCAAATCTAAGAAAATGGGTCTAATAAGAAATGGGGTGTTACAGTCAGCTACGTGGTTTACTGCCCCCTTAAGATGTTTAATAAGAAAGGTATATTCTTGTAGATAGGAAGTCCATTTACCATGACGTGGACTAATTTTAATTTGTGAGTTAACAAATCTCAACGCGTCATGGTCCGAAAGGAGAATAAACTCATTGGGAAGGAGATAGTGCCGCCAATGTTGGAGGCATTGAATTACTGCGTATAATTCCCTATCATAATTTGAATAGTTTAACTTAGGGCCAACAAGCTTCTCACTAAAATACCCAATCGAGTGGCCCTGTTGACTCCACACAAAACCAATGCCTACCCCAGAAGCATCACAGGACAAATAAAAAACTTTTCCAAAATCAAGCAATCATAAAACAGGTGCTTCCTACATTCAGGTCATGATAGTTTGAAATGCCTTAGTGGTCGATGCAGTCCATTTAAAATATCCCTTCTTTAAGCACTCCGTGATTGGCGACATAATAATACTAAAGTCATGAATGAAGCAACGGTAAAAAGTTGCAAGACCATGAAAACTTCTCAAATCACGCAGGGTGGTGGGCTCAGGCCAATCTTTAATGGATTGGACCTGCTTTGGATTAATAAGAATGTTGGAACCAGCAAAGCCGATTCCACCTAAAGCTCGGAACTACTGGGGCAGCTTGTGCTTACTCCCTTGGGATCACTCTCGAGGCGAAGAACTAGACCGGAGGCTTCAATGAGGAGGTCCCACCTCTTACCCGGAAGAGACTAGAACTAGAGCTCTTCCCCTCCCTAGCCAATACTGAGCTAGGTGTCTTAGAAAAGATAAGAGGAGTCAAGAATGCTTGCTTCTCTAAGGCACCTTACCGGTCTATTTATAGGCCTCTGAACTGGGACTGCCAATAACCAAACTATACTGCTGTGAAAATACCAGAATACCCTTGGCTGGGTCTGCCAACAGCTAAACTCCGCTGTCTTAAAAGACTAAATGCAGCCCACGCAGGGTAAAAGAGTAAAAACACCTCCGGGGCCCAGAAGGTGGGCCCGACCTTACCTGAACTGGCCTTAAAACTAAGACGGCCCTTCTCTCGAGGCACCTCTCACTAGGGCCCTCTCGCCAGGCCGAATCCTCTTCACTCGCCTAGGCCCTCTCCTCTCGCCTGGGCCCCTCTCACTGGGCTGAGCCCCTTTCTTCCTCTCGCTTGGTCTTCTCTCGCCACGAGGCTTCTCTACTGCATCCCCTCGACTCGCTAGGCCCTCTCCTCTTGCCTGGGCCCCTCTCCTCTCGCCACGAGGCTTCTCTACTGCATCCCCTCGACTCGCCTAGGCCCTCTCCTCTCGCCTGGGCCCCTCTCCTCTCGCCTGGGCCCCTCTAGCCGGGCCACGAGCCCGAGGTTGTACACAATCCCCGCTCTTTTCGAGGTTGGCACAAACTCGGAAAGATAGTCCAACCGAGGCTCGCGATGGTACGGCCAATTTATTGAGGGAATCTTTTGGTGGGCCCCTTGCACAGCCTATAAATATAGAGTTCCTCCCCATAAGGGGGTGTTTTCTCTCTTTCCTCCCCTCCGGACATCTGCCTACATGTCTCTCAGTCAAGGTTTTCGGGATCGCATCGCGGCCGTGCGCCAACGGAACAAGGCGACGGCGGCGGGTCTGAACAAGATCCCCACCCGTGATTCTCCTTCGCTACCTCCCTCCACCTTTCTCCCGAAAAAGGCAAAGGTTCCGGAGCCTCCCCTCTCGGCAAGAGAACCTTCTTCCCCCTTTCCGAGGGGGTATATACCTCCCACTCCAGCTAGCCTCAAGGGCAAAGAGGTGAGTTTCTCCAACCCGCTACGATCTCTTCACACCACACGCTTTTTACTTATTATCTCTTCCCAGAAAATCTCGGTGCCCCCTCATCGTCCCGAGACCATTCGCATCAACATGTCAGAGCTTTCTTCCTGGCCTCTCTCTCCCCAAGTCTCCACCCCTCCCTCCACCCCCGTGACGGGGAGGGATGATCCTTCTACCAAATCGGGCTCCACCCGCCACCTCGGTAAGAGGCCCTACTCCTGACACCTGCTCTCTTCTTCTCGCCGCCTGCTTTTTTCTTACCACTTTACCTCTTTGGCTCCTCCATAGGTGCGAGTGGAACCCCTGCCGAGGACTTACTGGCTGCCGACGCGCCGGTTGATGATTACTCCAAGCAGCTGGCCCCCTCGCCTCCTCCTCCTATAGATGAGATCGAGGACTACCTGGGCGACCCCACGGACCCTATAGAGATGAAGCGCAAGGTGGCCGAGATGCTGCGGAAGCACGCACGCATCATTCAAGCGCTGGAAAAAGGGAAACAAGCCGCATACCACCGGATCGACTGGCTAGAGGTGGAATGCGCTCGCCTATCTTCGGAGATAGACGCCGATATTGAGGTGGACAAGACGAATCCCCAGGCAATCTTGGATGACGTCGACCAACAGCTCCGTCTCGCTCGCAGCGGTGTCGAGGCGGCTCGCGCCTTCCACCTCCCCAGTCGTCCTCCCTGCGTGAGAAGCCGCGGGGGAGGACGATGGAGGTGGGATAAGAATTGACGAGAGCTCCGCCTTCTTTCCTTTCGCCCCTCGCCTATCGCTCCTTTCGTTTCTTGTCTGTAATAAAATACTTGCCTATATGCCGCTAGCTGTGCGCTTTTCGAACTTGACACCCGTCTTCATGCGGGATTAAATTTATTAAAATGGTGCGACAGCACTAACATCTTCCTTTAGGCTAATTTTTAACCTTTATTAATTTTTAGCCTTTTTATTATCTTTATTTCCCTGCGTCCATCGCCTTCTTGGGCTGATGACCCACTTAGGGTTCCGCCGCCCGAGGCTTGGAGGAAGAAGGGTCGGCCGGCACTTGCCTTTTCCCGGCGTAGCCCTCTGTCTGCTTACCCTCTTACTCATGAGGGCTATAAATACCCCCGCTGCATAGGCTGAAAACACGCTTTTCTAGACTTCTGTTCGCGGCTCCCCTTCCTTTCTTAGCTCGCCTCGCGCTCCCGACCCCTTATCCCCCCCTTTACTGTCCTTCGTGCCTTCTCGGCAGTCCTCCACTCGCTGACCTTTTCTTTGTCTCGCGCTCCATGGGAAAAGGGAGGTCCGAGGGTGGCGAAGGCCGCAGCCGCTGCGGGAAGAGGTTCTCTGACCACGATTTTCCTCCCGGCCGTCTCTCCGCCGATGAATACGAGGCCTTCCGAAGCGGCTTTTTGCCGGAGGGCTACGAGTCGCGCCCTCCCAAGGTTGGCGAGAGCGTGAATACGTTCTACCCGAGCGAGCTTGCCTTCCCTGTCTCGCATTTCGAGGCGGGGCTCCGGCTTCCCCTCTGGCCCGAGGTGAAGCAAGTTCTCAAGTACTTCGGTGTCGTGCCTGCCCAGCTAAACCCCAATGCGATATCAGTTATCGTCGCGTTCGCGTGTTAAATGCGGCGAGAGAAAATAGAATTCAGTCTCACCATTTTCAGGAAGATGTTCGTCTACCATGCCAATCAAGACGGGGTCTCCTTCTTCACCGGGCTGAACCTGAAGGTGTGCGAGACACCCAATAAAAATCACCACTGGCTGACTCGCTTCGTATTCATCCGTGGAAATCTGGGCGGCGTCCCTCTCGCGCCTGCTCCGCCCGCGGAAACCTTCTATACTTCTCCGCAGGTTGGCGGTACGGACAGGCTCCTTTGCGAGTACCTCGTTGCAAAGAACTTCGAGGTTAGGTTTTTGAGGCGGGGGCTCGCCTCGCTGCTCCCCGTGCTCCCTGGAGAAGGTATGCCCGACCTTCTCGTCTTTTTCTTGCCTTCAGGACCTTCCTCTCGCTGAACCTTTTCATTAACTGTCTCGCTTCTCCCAGGAGAGAGGAACGTGCCAGTGCACCCCCCTACAGGAGTAATATCAAGCCGTCTAAAGACATTGCTCTCGCTACTATGGCAGCCGAAGCGGCCAAAGATTCGTTGCTCCCTTCTCCTCGAAAGAGGGCGACTGAGGATTCGGCTCCCTCTCGCCTCACCCCCTCAAAGAAACTAAAGATGAAGCTGAAGAAGGTAGTCTCCTTCCCTTCCGAGAAGGGCAAGGTCCCTGCGGACGCAGCGGTGACGCCGGGGTCCTTGAGCCCCATATCCCTGGGATCCGAATCTCCCCACTCACCTCCCTTGACCTCTCCGCACAGGGCCGTCTCGCTTCCTGAAGACACGGCCCCTCTCGTACTTCCCGCGAGCTCTTCTCACCAACCTCGCCAATCCCCTTCTCGCGGGGAGGCTTCTCTCCAGCATCCTGTTCCATCCGCCCACCTAAACTTCAACGCGGGCCCGTCTGTCCCCGACGGTGCCAATGAGCCTTCGCTCATCTGGGATAAGGGGGCACATCGGGTATCCATCTCCACCCTCCTCCCCTCATGGAGAGAGCAAGGGGAACCTTCTGCCCATGCCTTCTCCTTGGGCTTCGGCCTCTATGGGGGTCTCGCCCCTGACGCACTCGACGCAGCCTCCATGCGAGATCTCATCTTCAGGACAGCCCACTCGCAGCTGCGTACCTTCGAGCTTTCTCATCGACTCTCGCGCCGCCTAATTTACAACACTCGAAGCTGGAAAGAGATAAACACCCAACTCGCTGTCGAGCGTGAGAAGTCTGGGGATCTCGCCAAGCGACTAGAGGTGGCCGAGAACCTTCTTGCCAAGGCCCGTGGCGGAGTGGTGAGTTGATACTGGGCCGGCCTTCTCAATTATTCTCCCACTAGATTTAACGGTTCGTTCTTTTCGCAGGATGCCGAGACGGCTGAAAGACTGCGCTCGCGAGTCGAGGAGCTGGAAACGGAGGTGAAGGAGCTGAAAGCAGAGAAGACCCAGCTCAAAGTGGCCTCTACCTCTCGCTTGCCGGCCACTCCCCCCTCGTATTATACGCATGACGAGGTCGAGGACTTTTGCCGGGATGCCAACATACGGACCGCCGAGCTCATCCTGAAGATGATGCGAGAGATGGGCGTGGTTAAAGATGATTGCGAGGACATCACCGCCCGGGACCTCGTGCCCGAGATTTACGGCGAGGGCGAGTCTTCGGCGGGCGAGAGGGACTAGGGCTCCTTGAGCGCAACAGCCTTTTTCTCTCCTTTTTTGTTACGATTATAATGCCTCTTGATTTGGGAATGTCCTGTATTAAGACATGAATATGATTTACTCGTATATACATATATTTTTGCTCGCGCTCGAAGCTAGCCTCTTTCTTTTCTTCTTCTCCCCCCTTCTTTTTTCTTTTTTCTCTTGCTCGGACAGCTCGCAAGATCTTCGAGATCCTTGGCGGCGAGAGGAGGTTGTCTTTTCTCTCGCCGGTTGTTATCAGCCAATCTGGCCCGGGGGCTAGCGGGCGAGCTTCTGCCTCTCTCACGGGCGTAGGGACACCTTCTCTTCCCTCTCGCGCAGCCTATTGGCTCTCCCTGGCGCGAGTGGGCCTGGGGGGTCAATTATCCCCCCCCCCCTTTTCTCTTCTTTTTCTTTACGCAGGAAGTCATTCTGAAGTATCCTCCCCCTCCCTTTGTTAGTAGCCAGGGTCAGTGTTTCCCTGATTATTCAGCTTCCATGTTAGGGCCTCAATTACCTGACTCCAGAAAACACCCAACTCGAATTACAACCATAAGGCATTTATGCTCTCCAACTGCAGCTTCTATGCCCCCTATCCCGTATTGGGATGGAAACAAGTCCTTGCTCACGACCGTAGCCTGGTAGAGTAAGAAGGTAGGTGGGGATGGGGAGTAGATAAACACTCCGCAGAAGGGGCATGATCCCCCTTTTATTATTGTTTCCAACCACCGAGTGAGCCTATGGCCCTGCCAGCTTGATGGGAGCCTGGTTAGCGGGCCTTCTCGGGGTCTCCTCTCCTCTTTCTCCTCCAACCGCCGAGTGAGCCTACAGACCTGCCAGCTCGATGGTAGCCTGGACAGCGGGTCTTCTCGGGGTCTCCTCTCCTCTTTCTCCTCCAACCACCGAGTAAGCCTACAGACCTGCCAGCTCGATGGTAGCCTGGACAGCGGGTCTTCTCGGGGTCTCCTCTCCTCTCTCTCCTCCAACTACCAAGTGAGCCTACAGACCTGCCAGCTCGATGGTAGCCTGGACAGCGGGTCTTCTCGGGGTCTCCTCTCCTCTTTCTCCTCCAACCACCGAGTGAGCCTACAGACCTGCCAGCTCGATGGTAGCCTGGACAGCGGGTCTTCTCGGGGTCTCCTCTCCTCTCTCTCCTCCAACCACCGAGTGAGCCTACAGACCTGCCAGCTCGATGGTAGCCTGGACAGCGGGTCTTCTCGGGGTCTCCTCTCCTCTTTCTCCTCCAACCGCCGAGTGAGCCTACAGTCCTGCCAGCTCGATGGTAGCCTGGACAGCGGGTCTTCTCGGGGTCTCCTCTCCTCTCTCTCCTCCAACCACCGAGTGAGCCTACAGACCTGCCAGCTCGATGGTAGCCTGGACAGCGGGTCTTCTCGGGGTCTCCTTTCCTCTCTCTCCTCCAACCACCGAGTGAGCCTACAGACCTGCCAGCTCGATGGTAGCCTGGACAGCGGGTCTTCTCGGGGTCTCCTCTCCTCTCTCTCCTCCAACCACCGAGTGAGCCTACAGACCTGCCAGCTCGATGGTAGCCTGGACAGCGGGTCTTCTCGGGGTCTCCTCTCCTCTCTCTCCTCCAACCACCGAGTGAGCCTACAGTCCTGCCAGCTCGATGGAGCCTGGACAGCGGGTCTTCTCGGGGTCTCCTCTCCTCTCTCTCCTCCAACCACCGAGTGAGCCTACAGACCTGCCAGCTCGATGGTAGCCTGGACAGCGGGTCTTCTCGGGGTCTCCTTTCCTCTCTCTCCTCCAACCACCGAGTGAGCCTACAGACCTGCCAGCTCGATGGTAGCCTGGACAGCGGGTCTTCTCGGGGTCTCCTCTCCTCTCTCTCCTCCAACCACCGAGTGAGCCTACAGACCTGCCAGCTCGATGGTAGCCTGGACAGCGGGTCTTCTCGGGGTCTCCTCTCCTCTCTCCTCCAACCACTGCTCTCGTCCTCTGAAAGAGGGCGCCCTGAGGTATAGTGTTAGCATATTCAAGAGAGGGAGAATGATCAATGATACGCTCAAGTAAATTCAAAGGACTTTTATTACTATGGTTAAAAACGCTTCAGATCATCGCCATTGCGGGCGCAGCCCAGGGGTATCCCGTCCACATCCTGGAGGTGATACCCCCCTGACTTTAAGGCTTCTTTTACTATAAAAGGACCTTCCCAATTGGGGTTGAGCTTCCCCACCGAGGCTCCCCTTCCTGCAACATCTACCTTCTTGAGGACCAAATCCCCCTTTTGAAACTGCTTGATCCGGATATGCTTATCGAAGTACCGGGACATCCGGCGCTTGACCTCCTCCTGTCGGACTGTTGCTAGCTCTCTGAGCTCCTCCACGAGGTCGAGAGTAAGCCTCTGCTCCTCTCCATTATCGAACTGCCACCCTTCCTCTCCTTCTCTGGCTGCTGTGACCCTGGGCGATTCAACTTCAAATTCCACAGGTATGACGGCCTCGGAGCCATGAGAGAGTTTGAAGGGCGTTTCCCCTGTGGCTGTGTTGGGTGTAGTTCGCAGAGCCCACAGGACAGAGGGGAGCTGTTCCACCCAGCTCCCCCTCAAGTTCTCTACTTTCTTCTTCAGGAGGTTCACTATAATCTTGTTTGCTGCCTCAACCTGCTCGTTGCTTCGTGGATGATGGACCGAGGCGAACCGAAGGTCTATGCCGAGCTGTGCACAAAAATCCACAAACTCATTGCTAGCAAATTGTGGCCCGTTATCGGTGACTATGGCTAAAGGAAGCCCGTGCCGGCAAATAATCTCCCCCCATACGAAATTCTTCACCACCTGTGAGGTTACCTTTGCCAGGGCCTTAACTTCTAACCACTTTGAGAAGTAATCCACCATAACCAGTAGGAACCTCCTCTGACCACTGGCTTGAGGAAACGGTCCTACCAGGTCCAATCCCCATATGGCGAAGGGCCAAGGAGAGGTGATCGTTCGCAGCCTTTGCGCTGGAAGGAGCTGTAAAGGAGCAAACTCTTGGCACTTCCTACACCTTCTAGCGAGCTCTTCTGCATCTCTTCGTAGGGTAGGCCAGAAGTAGCCTTGCCTTAGCACTCTCCCTTCCAAGGTTCGACTTCCCGAATGGCTCCCGCACTCTCCCGAATGGACCTCTTCCAGCACCCTGGGTGCTTCCTTCTCGGACACGCATCGGGCTAACAGTCCAGACAGCGTTTTTCGATAAAGTACTCCTTCCTTCAACAAATAGTATGCAGACTTGTATCGGATTCGTTTCTTCTCGAGATCCCCCTCGGGTAGTCGTCCCGACGCCAGGAAAGTCACAAAGGGATCCATCCAAGACCTCTCCTGGTCGATCTCCATCACCTCCCCCTCTTCTATGGAGGGTCTGAAGTGCTCGGTCATGGTCCCTCCGGCCTGAGGGCCATGCTTCGCGAGCAGGTCTGCCCGAGCGTTCTCCTCTCGAGGAACATGCTGAATGGAGAAGCTATGGAACTGTCCAACGATGCCTTTTATCTTCATTAGGTACAACTGGAGAGTCGGCTCCCTCACCTCGAACTCTCCGCTAATATGTCGCGCCACCACCAAGGAGTCCGTGAAGCCCCTGATATCTTGTATACCCAGCTCCCTGGCCAACCGAAGTCCGGCGATGATAGCCTCATACTCCGCCTGATTATTGGTGAGGGTGAAGTGTATTCTCAAAGCTTGCTCAATCCTAGTCCCCTCCGGACTTGCCAGGATGACCCCTCCCCCAAAGGAATTCCTACCAGAAGCCCCATCCACCAGCATCTTCCATGCTGCTACGGGAGGTACCTCCATTTCTTCGGCCTCCAGTACGTAATCTGCCAAGAAATCCGCCACCACTTGTGCTTTGATAGCTTCTCGAGGAACGTAGGAGAGGTCGAATTCACTGAGCTCTATCGACCACTTGGCCAACCTCCCCGAGTGCTCGACCCCTTCGAGGATACGTCGAAGGGGGTGATCCGTCACAACCTGGATGGCATGGGCTTGGAAATAGGGTCTGAGCTTCCGGGCCGACACAATAAGAGCGAAGGCCAACTTTTCAAGGATGGGGTACTTCAGCTCTGCCTTCTTGAGGACTCTGCTTACATAATAGATTGGGAACTGCCTCTTCCCCTCCTCGCGGATGAGGACTGAGCTGACCGCCCCCGCCCCTACCCCGAGGTAGAGGAACAAGTTTTCTCCTTCCCTCGACCCCTGAAGTAGCGGCGTCTGAGTGAGTTGCTGCTTTAGAGCCGCGAAGGCTTTCTCACACTCAACGGTCCATTCGAACGCCTTCCCTCCCCTTAGGGTTCGAAAGAAATAAGAACACCTCTCTCCCGCTCTGGAGAGGAACCTGCTCAAACCGGCTAGTTTACCAGTGAGACGTTGGACTTCTTTGGCATTCCTAGGAGATCCCAGCTCCAGTATCGCCCTCACCTTGTCAGGGTTGGGCTCCACCCCTTCAGGGGTGAGGAGATGTCCCAAGAACTTTCCTCGGCTGGCCCCGAACACACACTTCAGAGGGTTAAGCCTCATCTTATACTTTCTAATGGTTACAAAGGTCTCCTGTAGGTCTAGGACGTGAGACCCAAGGTCCCGACTCTTTACCATCAAGTCGTCCACGTAGACCTCGAGGTTCCGCCCTTTCTGCTCCCGGAAGATCCGGTCCATCATCCTTTGGTAGGTTGCTCCCGCGTTTTTTAGCCCAAAGGGCATCATGTTATAGCTGAAGCAACCGTCCTCCGTGACGAAGGTGACATCCTTAACGTCCGGAGGGTGCATGCGTATCTGGTGGTACCCTGAAAAAGCATCTAAAAAACTCATTAGTGAGAAACCGACGGCTGAGTCAACCAGCGCGTCGATCCGAGGCAGGGGGTAACAATCCTTAGGACAAGCTTTATTCAAGAGAGAGAAATCGATACACATCCTCCACTTGCCCTCCCCCTTTTTTACCATTACAACGTTGCTCACCCATCCCGGATACCTGTTAGCCGATATGAATCCCGCCCGGAGCAGCTTCTCTACCTCTTCTCTGATGGGCCCGACCATCTTGGAGGCGATGGCTCTCTTCTTTTGCTGAATGGGGCGAACCCCGGGGTCGAGGTTGAGACGATGGCACGCCACATCCGCGTCGACCCCCGGCATGTCTGCTGCGCTCCAGGCGAAGACATCAACGTTCTCTTCTACACATCTCCGAATTTCTTCCTGGTCCTGCGGAGTGAGCTCGCCGCTGATCTTTATCTTCTCTTTTCTCCCATCTTTGATGAGGATCTCGACCTCTAGAACTTCCACCGCCGCCCTCAACCTCGAGGGTTCTTCCTCCTCCTGCTCTCTCAGCTCTTCCTCCAGATCCTTCGACCCGCCCCCAACTCCTGAGATTTCCACAGTAGCCACCCTCTCCTGGGCCTTTCCTCCTTCTCCCTTCCCCAACCCGTCTCCTTCATACATCTCCCCCTCCACTACCAGACTTCCTTCCCCTCCTGCTCTTCCAACCACCTACTCTCCAGCCATCATTGGCTCCACCGCAATGGCCCTCTCCACTACCATCTCCAACTCCTCTCCTCCAACCACCTGCTCTCCAGCCATCACTGGCTCCACCGCAATGCCCCTCTCCACTACTATCTCCAACTCCTCTCCTCCAGCCACCTGCTCTCCAGCCATCACTGGCTCCACCGCAATGCCCCTCTCCACTACTATCTCCAACTCCTCTCCTCCAGCCACCTGCTCTCCAGCCATCACTAGCTCCCCCGCAATGCCCCTCTCCACTACTATCTCCAACTCCTCTCCTCCAGCCACCTGCTCTCCAGCCATCACTGGCTCCCCCGCAATGCCCCTCTCCACTACTATCTCCAACTCCTCTCCTCCAGCCACCTCTTCTTCCGCTACCCGATCTTTCTCCATTCCTGCTTCCCTTCTTCCCAGCCCCCCTCTCTCCATCCTTACTCCCAACTCCTCCGCATCCTCCATCCACGAGATGGTGTTGACCGCCGTCACATAACACTCCCGAGCCGCTTTCGGGTCCCCTCTCACCCTGATCTGGGTTCCTCCCGAATTGAGCTTCAAGCACTGATGAAAAGAGGATGGAACGCATCTAAAGGCACTGATAAGAGGGCGCCCAAAGATCGCGTTGTAACTGCTGGGAGCGTCCACTATCACGAAGCGACAATTCCTGGACAACCCCCCCAAGGTCACCTGAAGTCCTACTCCTCCCTCAACCTCCTTCCTTTCTCCTGAAAAACCAAACAACGGTCCATCCGCCGCCAACACCCTTCGAGACTCCACCCTCATCTCATTGAAAGCCTTCTTGAAGATTACATTAACGGAACTCCCATTGTCCACTAGAATGCGAGACACCGTGAAGTTCTCGATGGCAGTCTTGATCACGAGCGCGTCACAAAAAGGATCCTCGTGGTCAGGTAGGTCTCTTCTAGAAAACGTGATCTTCTCATCCGGGGGCGGGGTTTGCGACGTCGAGGCGACGCTCCGACGATACATAGTGTGAAGACTGGCCTTACGGGTGGCCTCGATCCCCACCCCCCCATGAATTACTCCAATCCCTCCTCGATCCCCTGTATCTGACCGGTCTACACACCGATCTTCCTCCCCAGCTCCTGGCACCTCTACTATCTGCACTGCCGGTTGTCGGTCTTCTCCTTCTTTTCCTCTCTTCAACTCCAAGAACTCGGGACATGTTGCCGTCGCGTGACCCTCCTCCTCGTGGAAGTCACAATAGGGCAAAGCTCTCTCCCCACGTCTCTCTTCTGGGGGGTTCCTCCTCCTCCCTGCTCCCGCTCTTCCACGGTCTCTTCCTTTCCCCCCCCCCCTCTACCAATGGCCATAGCTTGCTGAGGTGGGGGTGGGAGCGGCCTCGGACCATGTCCCCATCCTGGCGGGTGAAATCTCCCTGGTCCCTGATAAAAGTTTCTTCCCCCCTGCGGAGGACCTCTCCCAGGTCCCTGAACTGGGCCTCCTGGCTGTCTCCACCCCGGCTCCGGGTGTACGGGCCCTCTTAATTCTTCTCTCCTTCTTCCTTCCTGCTGCCTTCCCCCTCCTGGCTCCCTCTGCTCCACCTCCGTCAACCTTGCCAACTTCCTTGCGAATGCCGGGTTTGCCGCCTCCATGGCTATTTCTTTCGCGGCCTTCTCCATCAACCCTTCGAAGGACAACGGCGCCTTCCTGGTGAGGCTCATCTTGAAGAAGCCTTCCCTTAGCCCCACGGTGAAAGCCATCTGGAGGGCGAAGCCAGGCACCTCCTGAATGTCCAACATCTCCTCCTGGAAGCGGTCTACGTACTGAGCCAAAGACTCGTCTGCCCTCTGCTTGATCAGGAAGATGGACTCTGGGTTCCTCTTCCTCTTTTTGGAGGTTGAGAACCGCAGTTGGAAACTTCTGGTCAGGTCCTCGAAGCAATAAATAGAACCAGTTGGGAGTTGGTGGAACCAGTCCCTAGCCTTGTCCTTCAAAGTGATGGCGAAAAGGCGGCACTTGAAGGCGTCCGTCATGGGTCTGATGGAAACTGCGTCTTCAAACCACTGCAAGTGTTGGAGGGGGTCATCCTTCCCCACGTAGTAGTTCATTTCCGGCTCACGGAACCCTTCTGGAACGGATGCCGAGAGGACCAACTCGCAAAAAGGAGATCCTCTCGCCAGTGACTTCGCCTGGTCCACTCGCGCCACGAGGTCCACCGGCGCGGCACTCGCCGGACTAGGGAAGAGCTCCCTTCCTTCCACCTCTCGCCGACTTCCTTCCGCCATTACCTCTTTTCCTGGCCGCCTCCCAGGCGCATCTTCCCCTATTCTCGCCGAGTCGGCCACTCCCCTGGGCGCGAGATCTGGCGCTTGAGGAGAGGGGGTCTCGCACTCGCCTCTTTGTGCGAGTTGTTTAAGGAGATCCATGATCCCTCCAATGGACGTCATGAACTCCGTCCTCCCAACATACTCCTCCCGGCTGGGGGACCTCTCGCCTCCTTCTCCCGCATCTCCCGCCATGAGATAACCCCTCGTTCTTCCGCACAGGCCACAGCTCCACGCTCACCGCACCAAAAATGTTGGAACCAGCAAAGACGATTCCACCTAAAGCTCGGAACTACTAGGGCAGCTTGTGCTTACTCCCTTGGGATCACTCTCGAGGCGAAGAACTAGACCGGAGGCTTCAGTGAAGAGGTCCCACCTCTTACCCGGAAGAGACTAGAACTAGAGCTCTTCCCCTCCCTAGCCAATACTGAGCTAGGTGTCTTAGAAAAGATAAGAGGAGTCAAGAATGCTTGCTTCTCTAAGGCACCTTACCGGTCTATTTATAGGCCTCTGAACTGGGACTGCCAATAACCAAACTATACTGCTGTGAAAATACCAGAATACCCTTGGCTGGGTCTGCCAACAGCTAAACTCCGCTGTCTTAAAAGACTAAATGCAGCCCACGCAGGGTAAAAGAGTAAAAACACCTCCGGGGCCCAGAAGGTGGGCCCGACCTTACCTGAACTGGCCTTAAAACTAAGACGGCCCTTCTCTCGAGGCACCTCTCACTAGGGCCCTCTCGCCAGGCCGAATCCTCTTCACTCGCCTAGGCCCTCTCCTCTCGCCTGGGCCCCTCTCACCGGGCTGAGCCCCTTTCTTCCTCTCGCTTGGTCTTCTCTCGCCACGAGGCTTCTCTACTGCATCCCCTCGATTCGCTAGGCCCTCTCCTCTCGCCTGGGCCCCTCTCCTCTCGCCACGAGGCTTCTCTACTGCATCCCCTCGACTCGCCTAGGCCCTCTCCTCTCGCCTGGGCCCCTCTCCTCTCGCCTGGGCCCCTCTAGCCGGGCCGCGAGCCCGAGGTTGTACAAAGAATACCCTCTGAACTCACTATATACCCAAGAAACTCTATGGAACTTACCGAAAACATACATTTTTTATGTTAATGAATAATTTTTCCGCACAACATCGTAAGGCGTAATCTTAAGTGAGATTCATGATCATGCGGAGAAGTGCTAAAAACCAAGATGTCAACAAAATATACCACAATAAATTTTCCCATGAAGGGTTGTAGCACATGAGTCATCATCCTTAGGAAAGTGCTTGGAGCATTAGATTGTCCAAACGACATTACTAGCCATTCATACAACCCATCTTTGGATTTAAAATCCGACTTCCATTCATCCCCCTCTCTAATTAAGATTCGGTGATAGCCACTCCTAAGATCAAGCTTGGAGAAAATTATGGCCTCCGCTAACATGTCAAGTAAGTCATCCAAATGAGGGATGGAAAACCTATATTTAACGGTGATCTTGTTTATAGCTCTACTATCTACGCACATTCTCCACGTTCCGTCCTTATTTGGGGCTAACAGGGCGGGAATGACACACGAGCTCTTGCTATGCCGAATGAGTCCCTTAGATAATAAATCTGAAATTTTTGTTTGTAATTCCTGATGTGCGGATGGGTTCAACATATAGTGAGGAAGATTGGGAAAATAGGAACTCGGGATGAAATATATCGCATGTTTGATATCGCGCATGGGAGGTAATATGGAAGTTAACTCATCCGGATAGACATCTTTGAATTCTTTTAAAAGTTTCCTCAATGCTACGGGTAACTAATCAAAAGTAGAGACTTCATCCTTATTTTTCTAACAAACCAACACATATAACATTTCACTCACAAAGGAATCTCTAGCAAACTCTTTCTTGCCAATCAAACTCAAGGTCTTCTTCTCTACCGGGATGACCATATCTTTGGATGGAATAGTGGGGTCCTTAGGTGAGGTGGGCTTAAGAGTGATCTTTTTCTCATTAAATTTAAATTTATAGAGGTTGGCACGTCCATAGTGTGTAACATCATGGTCAAAAATCCATGGATGACCTAGCAACACGTGGTAAGCATCCATTGGGATAACGTCACACCAAACTTGTTCTGAATAATCTTTGATAGTAAGAGGAACTAGGCAACGCTTAGTGATCAGAATGGAGGTTTTGTTAACCCATGTGACGTGATAGGGATGTGGGTGCGGTTTAGCAGATAACGACATACATGTAACCGCCTTCTCCGAAATGACATTCATACAACTCATGCTGTCTATAATTGACTTACGCAGCTTCTCAAGGTTCTTAAATACAAACGAGAAGATGTTGTTGTAACACATCAATTTCAATTTGGAGTTCAGGCTGGGTGACATGGCCTGGGATACGGGCGTGTCCTAGGGCGTTTCCAGCTCTGGGTACTCGGGTGTGTCGCGAGAGCTCGACGAAAATGCAGTCGACTATCGTTGAGAGGCGACACGGCCTAGGACACAGGCGTGTCCCAGGGCGTGTCCTTCTCGGGTTGGTAACTAGGAGGGGTTGAGTGTAGCACACGACCTGTGCCCCGGGCGTGTCACAGGGGCGTGTTTGGCACACAGACAAGGACTCAGGCGTGTGCCTTAGATGTGTTCTTCTCGGGATAGTTGATCTTGTGTTGATTGAGGGGCACGCCACTCAACATGGGCGTGTACCTTTGTGACACGGGCGTGTCAGGTGTTTGATACGGGCGTGTCCAACTCATGTTCTGATCCAGTTGGAGTCGGTTTTGTTGTCGCTTAAGGGACACGGCCTGTGACATGGGCATGTCACAAGCCATGTCAGACCTATAAAGATGCTTTTCAAAGCAGATCAGGGCCATTCATTTTCTTCTAATTAGATCCTGTGGTCCAAGCTTCTTCCTGTTGATATAAGGCCGAGAATTGAGAAGTATATCTAATTCTTATGTTGTCCATTCTCTTTCTAGAGAGAAGAGAGAGAGGAGAGCAAGGAAGGAATAAGGAGAATCTTTTCGACCGCCGACGGAGCTTAAGCGGTCCGAACCGAGAGCCGAGTTCCGCGTTGTGGAGGCAAGGCCGCTGCTGTGATTACCATCCATTTAGTTTCTCAATGGCTCGGAAGCGATCGTCAAGGGTAACGATCTCCTTCTTGGACAAGTGAAGTCCTACTTTATGCATATGCATGGGATCCTCCGCCAAGAGGTGGAAAGCGTAAGCGATTCTAGCGATTGAGTCTGCATTTAGATCCAGAAATTAGTAGTACGGAATAGGCATGATGTGTGAAGCCCATCTCGACGGTTCGTCTAGATTGGTGATGTTTATATTACGAACCGGAGAAGACTCCGTGTATAAAATGCGTATTTTACAGAGTTGGTTAGGATGTATATGAATTGGGGGTTATGTAAACTCCTTTTGTTGTGGGCTCTGCGTGAGTTATTTGATGATTGGGGAAGCTTTGCATAAGCTCCTTGTGTTGTGAGTGCATGCATGCACTTGTTGCTCTACGTGAGCTACGAAGCTGCAGATGACCGGGAGAGGATAGCCAACCTGTGTCAAGATGTGTGATATTGACGAATTGAGCAACGGTAAAGTGTTGTCCTGTCACTGGTTATTTGGGAGATCGATTAGTGGTAATGAAAAATCGGGGCTGCGGCCATACCCGGCTTGTTACACTACTGCGGTAGGTCGGTTTGAAATGCTCAAGTGTTTCTGTGAGGTTACCACCTCTGAATGGGATGGGTGAGAGGGTCCCCAATCTGCATGTTGTAGTAGAATATGCTCCATCGCCAACAAGTTAAGAACCTCTGATCGGTGGTGGAACCCAAGGAATGATCCGGTCCACCATAAGCGTGCCATGAGTACACGGAGCATCTGGCACAAAGGCCGGCATAGGTGTTATTGTTGTGACTGAGTGCACTTATGTGATATATATATATATTGTGATTGCAATGCATGCAGGGAAGGAATAACTGCCCCGTGTAAGGGGTAGAGTCATTATAATTGGTCAGCTGAATACTGACCGTTGCTTTGTTTATCACCCTTTGGGTGGGCGTCCATATGCAGGTGTTACGGGCTGAATTGGACTGAGCGGGCTGAAGCCCTTGCTACTGTTGTTGCTTGTAGGCCCTTGAAGGCCGTGTGAAGCTTTAGATTTCATTTGTGGCTGACCTGCGTGCCGATGTATGAAATTATAGTTTGTAAAGAGAAACTTGTAAGGCTTTAAGGCCGTGAGCGGTGTGTGTTTATATACATTCCTGGTGTTATATATAAATGGGTATTTATATTTTTAGTGGACATTCGTTGGATGAGTTCTATAAGAAATAAACTTCCGCTAGAATGCTCTGAGGTAGGATGCACATAGAAGGTTTTTGATATTCATAAGTAATTCCGCCGTTTGTCTGTGAAATATGGCGTGGGGCCCCGGCCGGACCCTTTGTTATATTCCATGTGATGTATAGAGGTGTTACAAAGTGGTATCAGAGGATAGGGTTGAGTTGGGATCACATAATTGAACTCAAGAATGTCCACTAGGAATGTGAGCGTGTATATTCGGTATGTTTGCCATTTTTGAATGGACGTTAATGATGTCTTGTTCACGTATAGGTGACAAGGAGTGGGACTGAGCAATCTGAACCCCAGTGTTCGGATGAGAGTGCGGTACCAGTAAAGGTGCCCACACCTCCTCCTTTGGTAGAGACAGTCTGGTTGATCACAGAGGTGTTTTTTGCGAGGATCAAGGCCCACCATGAGCAGGTGGCAAGGGAAGGAGCATCGATCCCGCTGTTGAATATGTGTATGACCCATGGACCATATACGGTCGAGGAGTACTTTCATTAATTTGTTGAGTTGCGCGCGACAACATGAAGAGTTTGTGTTTGAACCCGATGAGACTAAGATAAATAGATTTTACAATGTTCTACGCGATGAACTACGACGGTTATTAGTGGGACCAAAGTTGCTTTGATTTTGTGACTTGGTAATGGCAGCTAGATCTTTGGAAAGGGACTTGAAGCAGTTCAGAGCGAGGCACGATGGTAATGTTCCAATCTCTTCCACCACCATTGGAACAAAGGATAGGCGTGTTTGTTTTTCTTACGGTAAGGTGGGGCATCGTTCCCGAAGATGCTATTATGGTACCACACCAAGGGCCAAGAAGGAGTTGAAGCGGGTGTAGGATAAGAAGAACTTGGCAGTGGAAAAGTCGGAGTTCAAAGTTCCGCAGTTAGAACAATCAGAGTTTAGGAAGCAAGATAAGAAAAAGTTCAGGCTTGATAAACAAACTTCTTCGGATGTTGCTTTGGGAGCAACGGTTGGGCAAGGACGCGTGGAGACGCGTACATATTTCACTTATGGGAAGCAGGGGCATGTCGCCCAAAATTGTTGGAGTGGCCTTTCAAAGGGTGAGAAAAAGAAAGGTGCTCCGATAATGAAAAGGGTCATATATCCCGAGATTGTAAAAGTTTCCCTTAGATGACACGAAGCAAGAAGGGCAAGACTATCTATAATAATGAATACGATCTTTGTTTTATGCATATAAACATGGTGTGATTGTGAATAAAGAGGTTATTGGGTGTTGGTATAAGATTTTTATTGTCCTATGAACTTATCTTGGTATCACCACTGCGAGTGGATTGACATAGCCGTGGTATAAAGAGCGATGATGGATGGAGCGTGTCCATAAAGCAGATTATGAAAGACGTGGATGAGCATAAGTAAATTAAAGAGTGTACTTTACTATTATCGTGTTGTATTATATATATATTGTATGTACATGTGTTTGTTGAAAACATGTGTGTTTGTGTGATGTCGTGGGGCGAGACAAGCTGCGACCTTTGAGCTATAAACCCAGATCGTTATGGAATATTGTGCATCGAATGAATGGTTGTGTTGATATTACAGTTGCGCTAAATTTCGGGAAGAAATTTTTGTAAGGAGGGGAGGGTTGTAACACCCCAATTTCAATTTGGAGTTCAGGCTGGGTGACACGGCCTGGGATACGGGCGTGTCCCAGGGCGTGTCCAGCTCTGGGTACTTGGGTGTGTCATGAGAGCTCGACGAAAATGCAGTCGACGATCGTTGAGAGATGACACGGCCTGGGACATGGGCGTGCCCCAGGGCGTGTCCTGCTCGGGTTAGTAACTAGGCGGCATTGAGTGTGGCACACGGCATGTGACACGGGCGTGTCACAGGGGCGTGTTTGGCACACAGCCAAGGACACGGGCAGGTGCCTTAGCCGTGTTCTTCTCGGGAGAGTTGATATTGTGTTGATTGAGGGACACACCCCTCAACACGGGCATGTACCTTTGTGACACGGGCATGTCATGTGTTTGATACGGGCATGTCCAACCCATGTTCTGATCCGGTTGGAGTCGGTTCTGTTGTAGCTTAAGGGACACGACCTGTGATACGGGCATGTCACAAGCCATGTAAGACCTATAAAGATGATTTTAAAAGCAGATCAGGGCCTTTCATTTTCTTATAATTAGATCCTGTGGTCCAAGCTTCTTCCTGCTGATATAAGGCCGAGAATTGAGAAGTATATCTCATTCTTATGTTGGCCATTCTCTTTCTAAAGAAAAGAGAGAGAGGAGATCAAGGAAGGAAGAAGGAGAATCTTTCCGTCCGCCGGTGGAGCTTTAGCGGTCCGAACTGAGAGACGAGTTTAGCATTGTGGAGGCAAGGCCGCTGCGGTAATTACCATCCAGCTAGTTTCTCCATGGCTCCGAAGCGATTGTCAAGGGTAAAGATCTCCTTCTTGGAAAAGTAAAGTCCTAATTTATGAATGTGTATGGGATCCTCCACCAAGAGGTGGAAAGTGTAAGAGATTCCAGCGGTTGAGTCTGCATTTAGATCCGGAAATGAGCAGTATGGAATAAGTATGTTGTGTGAAGCCCATCTCGACTGTTAGTCTGGATTGGTGATGTTTATATTGCGAACCGTAGAAGACTCCGTGTATAAAACGCATAGTTTACAGAGTGGGTTAGGATTTATGTGAATTGGGGGTTATGCAAACTCCTTTTGTTGTGGACTCTACGTGAGTTATTAGATAATTGGGGAAACTTTGTATAAGCTCCTTGTGTTGTGAGTGCAAGCGTGCACTTGTTGCTCTGTATGAGATACGATGCTGCTGCTAACCGGGAGAGGACAACCGACCCGCGTCAAGATGTGTGCTATTGACGAATTGAGGAACGGGAAAGTGTTGTCTTGTCACTGGTTATTTGGGAGATCGATTAGTGGCAATGCAAATGTGGGTTGCGGCGATACCCGGCTTGTTACACTACTGCGGTAGGTCGGTCTGAAATGCTCAAGTGTTGCCGTGAGGCTACCACCTCTGAATGGGATGGGTAAGAGGGTCCCCGGTCTGCGCGCTGTAGTAGAATATGCTCCATCGCCAACATGTTAAGAACCTCTGATCGGTGGTGGAACCCAGGGAATGATCTGGTCCACCATAAGTGTGCCATGAGTGCATGGAGCGTCTGGCATAAAGGTCGGCGTGGGTGTTGTTGTTGTGCCTGAGTGCACTTGTGTGATATATATATATATATATATTGTGATTGCAATGCATGCAGGGAAGGAACCACTGCCCCGGGTAAGGGGTATGGTCGTTATAATTGGTCAGCTGAACACTGACCGTTGCTTTGTTTATTACTCTTGGGGTGGACGTCCATATGTAGGTGTTGCGGGATGAACTAGACTGAGCGGGCTGAAGCCCTTGCTGCTGCTGCTGCTTTTAGGCCCTTGAAGGCCATGCGAAGCTTTGGATTTCATGTGTGGCCGACCTGCGTGCCGATGTATGAAATCATAGTTTGTAAAGAGAAACTTGCATGGCCTTAAGGCCATGAGCGGTGCGTGTTTGTATACATTCCTGATGTTATATATAAATGTGTATTTATATATTTAGTGGACATTCGTTGGATGAGTTATTATAAGAAATAAACTTCCGCAAGAATGATCTGAGGTAGGATGCACATAGAAGGTTTTTGATATTCATAAGTAATTTCGCCGTTTGTCTGTGAAATATGGCATGTGGCCCCAGCTGGACCCACTATTATATTCCATGCGACGGATGGAGGCGTTATAGTTGGTGTGTGCCAATCATCCGTAACATGTGGTGTTGACAAGATACAACGCATCATCATCAGGTTATTGTCGTCTTCCATGTCACTAGGGAATCCGTCGGTTCCAACTCATCTGTAGCCTCGTAGATAAATTCTGGTGTTTTGCTAGTAGGCTTGATGGCGGCCAAGGTATTTATCTTGGTTGGGCACTCAATGGCGTAGTGGCATGTTACCCTGCAAGCATAACAAGTGGCATTAGTCTTACTAATCTTTCCTACTGGAACGTGTTCCCCTAGGGGGTTCTTAGCATCCCTAGCCGTAATAATGATGTTAGAGGAGTCCTTAGTTTTAAATTTCCCCTTGTCCTTATAGGTAGTGGCAAAAGAGCTAAACGTAGCTTTGCCTTTATAGGAGTTGTGTTTAGGTTTAGACTTAGCGACTAAGTTCTTTTCAATATTTAGGGTGGTGTTTAAGGTGGTGCTCAAGTCGGTGTGACCATAGCGTAAGAGCTTCTTTTGGTGTCATAGATAAGGCCCTTACTGAACCTAGAAAGGGTAACTTCTGACATCTCTTGGACCTCACATCAGACCATCTTATCCTTGAGATCTCCCATATAATCGGCTACGGACCTATAGCCTTGCCGAAGGGTGGCTAACTCATCGAACATTTTGGTGCGATGATAGGCGGGAACATATTGATCCTTGAGAAGATTTTTCATAACATGCCAACCGACAGGGGGAACACCAATCTCAACTCCAAAATGTTACTCCTCATTTAACCAAAAGACTTTGGATCGTCCCGTTAACTTTATCCTAGCAACTTGAACTATCTGTGGGCCCACTAGGCGATGCCATTCAAAATAGCACTCCATATCCATAATCCAATTCAGAAAAATTTGCAGCTCGCCTAAACCGTCGTAGGTCGGGGCATTAATTTTAATGGTGCGGGTAAGGTCGACGTCTCACTCAGGGCGTGATGTTGGGGATGAGTACGTGGAGACAAATCTCCATGACCATCGTCATCGTGGTGGTGGTGACAGTTGGGTTGCCTATGACCTCTAGGTGGTGAGGGGGTTTTGTTGGCCAAAAGTTGTGCCATCATTCCCCGAAGTTCCCCCAATTGTTTATATGGGCATCGTTCCTCGTCCATACTCGACGAGGATGTGTGATACTCGTGTTCGGAGTTGGTGTAATACTCGTGACTGGATCTAGTGGGCATAAGATGGGTGAAAAAATAAATTTTTTTTGTAGGAAAATAAAATTTTGGTGCACAAGTGAAACCTAGCGTGAAATAGTGCGGGTCGGGGCCAAGTTAAGAAATTGGACAACCACCCTCTGATAAAAAAATGATGCAGGCTAGTCCCACCGACGTGACTTAGAAGATCGGAAAACTCACAACGTGCTCTCTCACGTGACTAAGACGTAACCAAACAAAATTGTGTTGTTATCTATCGCACGCCAACTCGAAGGATTGCCAATCCTCTAGAGATTAAATAAGGGCTATTTACCAATATTTTCTCAAGAAAAATGGACCTACATGATCCGAACGATTGTGTTGTACCAAAAGAGATCCACCAAAAATAAATCGATGCTCAAGGTGGTTGATCTCTCCCAACAACAGAAAAGCAACGAAAAACCAAATCCTTAGGACGCCTAAAAAAATCAAGGGTGTTAACAACGAATAATCCGGAGAAAACCACAATGCAATCTCGATTTCAAAATCAACGCCACCGTTTCCTTCATAAGAAATAATAGGGGTGAATCACTCACGATAAGTGGAAAGAAATTCGTTACCCACACTCGAGGAGGTTGCCACGAAATGAATCGCTCTACTACGGTTCCACCGGAGACACGACGAGCGGTTGAGTTCCTAGCTAACACTTCAACGAAGTCGCACTGTGAATCTCCAAGCGATGGAGCAGTGAAACCAAAGCCAAGAGGGACGGTTGATTGTTAGCAAGGAGGATGACTGTTGGATCAGTTTGGGCGAGGGCAGGTCGGGTAGAGGGAGGCCCAATGCTTCACATGAAGGGAGAGGGGTGGAGTCACACCACCGAGAGGAGAATGTTGGATTTACGCCGACGGCAGAGCCGACAAGTCGTATACCAGGCGGGAGGGTGGAGGCAGCCTCTCGCTATCGCACAACATGGGCCGGCCGAACCCTAGAAGGAATAAGAAGGAACAGCTCTTCTTTTGTCTCAGTCTCAATACCTTTTCATTACCAAGAGACCTATATAAATGGTCTTTTAAACAACATCCTAGCCACACAAAACAAGGATCATCATAGCCATTAAAACACAAATAGAAACACAAACTTTGTTTTGATTAATAATAATATGAAACTAAAATGATGCTTAATTATGATGAGACACATAATGAAACATCATTTGGACGAGGACGGACGCATGCAGAGATTGTAGCGATGACAATCTTCGTTTTCTTAATTGTTGCGGCGATGCGTCCGTAAACGGAGGTTGTAGTGGCGAATATCTTCAGTTATTGGCGGGCTGGCATCACCAATGACGCGACCCATTATGAAGCAAACTTAGAGACATAGGACTTACCATTATGAAGCACATAGCACTTGCTACCAAAGATCCTAAGATAGACCAAGTTTGGTTTTTTCCCTTCAAGATATCATAGGGAGTCTTCCGGTGGTTCTTGGTGATAGATGCTCTGTTAAGGACATGACATACAGTATTCACTACCTCAGCCTAAAAATATTCTGGGAGAGTTGTGTCACCCAACAAGGTCTTTGCAGCCTCTATGAGAGTTCTATTTTTCCTCTCAATAATCCCATTTTGCCGGGGGTGTTCTTATAAAAGAAAAATCGTGATGAATCCCTAGATCTTCACAGAACTTTGCCAAGCTATCAGACTAGAATTTTGTCGCATGGTCATTTCTGATTTTGACCACAGTACTATCAAACTCGTTCTGAATTTACTTAACAAACTTCATGAAGATATCAATGGTTTTATTCTTTTTCTAAAGAAAGAACAACCAAGTAAACCTAGAATAGTCATCAACCACCATAAGAGTGTAGAATTTCCTATCAAGACTATGAATTGACATAGGACCAAACAAGTCCATATGCCAGAGGTATAAATACCTCAAAGAGTCTTTGGTCCCAATGCCCTTGAAGGAAGCTTTGGTTTGCTTGCCCTTTTGGCATGCTGAGCAAATACTCTCCTTGGTGCATTTCATCTTGGGACCATTCCTAACTAGCTTTTCACTAAAGAGCTCGCCAATAGTCTTATAATTCAAATGAGCTAGTCTCTTGTGCCATTACACAAAATAAGAAACTTTCTCATTTGCCACTAGACAAATAGGAGAGTCTATATCTAGATATAGAGAGTTTAAGTAATAAACATTTCCACTCCTAGTCCTTATCAAGATGACCTCGTGGTCACTTGACCTCTTAATCTGACAATCATCCTTGTGGAAGACAATGACATATCTAAGATTAGAGAGTTGGATTATGCTTATAAGGTTGTTTTGCAACCCTTCAACATAAGCTACTTTTGAGATGGTGATTATGCCATTGGCAATCTTATCATAGCCTATTGTCACTCCTCTATCTGAACCACCAAAGATAACCTTGGGTCCATCCATTACTAGAGTGTACTCTTTGAAGTTGCTCCTTATTCTAGTCATGTGCTTGGAATAACCACTGTACTAGTACCATATAGGGGTATGGGCACTTGGACTAACATGCCTCACATAATTTGTTTTACTTTAGGTCCCAAATATCTATTGGGTCATAAATGCATGTTTGTCTGAAAATGGACTTGTCTATCAACAGCTTTTCTGATTGGTGGACTAACACTAGCTCTAGGCATAGTAGGATTGTGCCATCAATCTAATGAAAAATGCCCCACTTTGCCACAACACCAGCACTCATGAATATTATACCTTCTCTTCTGAGCAGGTCCTGTAGTTAGGTTAACTGCTGACTGTACAAAAGGAAGAGGTACAACAACCTTCTTCAAATTCCATTTAGCAAGGATCTGACTGAAGGTAAGTCTTCTAGCAGGCTTCTTTGGCAGGCTCTAACTGCCATTTGCAGTAGTGAAAGATGGTAAAAGCTTTACCACCTGAGGGGATAAACCTATTTAACTCTAGGGGGGTGAATAGAGTTTTTAAAAAACTTATTTGGTTTTTATAGCAGAATTAAAATAGTGATATATATATATATATCTTAAGAAAGTGCAGGAATAAAAAGCTAACTAACACAGCAAACATCACATAGTAATAAGAAAACAGCAAACAACCTGACGACACAAGAAATATATAGTGGTTCCCCTAAACTTGGGTACATCTACTCTTCAACCACCCTGGTAGGAATCCACTACAAGTTTTTTGATCAGGTGCCCTGTCACCAACAGGTTTTGCTTAGGTGCCCTGCCACCACAAGATCTATTTGAACGGAGATCTCACAACCCTTTAGGCTTTTTATCAGGTGCCCAAAAACCAAGCTAAGTCTTTTGATAAGGAGACTTAAGAACCAAGTGGTTAAATTTTAAAGGGAGTTAAAACCATGTGTACAGTGGGGTGAAAGATGTGATATTGTCTTGTCTTTCTCAAACAGCATAGAAGACTTTAGTGGATTGCGTTAAGTTGACAAAGCTCCACCTGAGATGATTATTGTTCAAGAATTGATGGAAGCTTTGCAGGGTGCAGGTCTTCTTTATGATCTCCAAAAGTTTTAGAATGATTGTGTTTTGATGTCTCTTGAAAGCTTGGAGAAGATTTGCAGATGATGAAGACTGAATGAGTATGCAGACTGAAGATCTTTCCTCTATCTGCCTGTAACTCTTTTACAATTCTATAACTTCTTGTATTCAATCTTCTTAAAAACTCTTTTATGTTTCCTGCAGAAATTCTTTCTCTGAATTTGAATTCTACTCCTTGATTGATTGCTGAAATCTTGGAACTTGGACAAACGGCTAGGAGGGCAATTAATTGATTCCTTAACTATCCCAGTTATTAAGCCAAATATTGAATCTGTGAAATCCAGTAATTAATACTGCCAATGAACGACTATATTCATGAGAATATATGCATTTAATTACTTAGAGAAATATAGGCAATAATATATTATATAAGCCTTGGTCAATCCAGAAATTAACTACAGAGAATAGAGAAAATGAACTGAAAGATTTCGTCGACCTCAGAATAGATTTTGTCGACCTGAACTCAAAGTTCGTCGAGCTTAGAAATCGTCTTCGTCGACCTGAGCTCAGAGAAAAAATAGTCTGGAAGGAAACTGCCAAAGCTGAGCTCCAAGTTCGTCGAACTTAGGTAGAATATCGTCAACAAGAGAAACTGAGAGAGAAGGGAGTTCGTTGACCTGAGCTCGAATATCGTCGAGCTCAACTCAGAGAAGGAACTCTAAGTTCGTCGATCAGCTATCGACGATCGTCGATCTGCGATCGACGATCTTTGAGTTGAGTTCGAAGAACTTCGAACTGATTTCTGAACTCTTTAGAACTATAATTCTTCTAAGTCTGGATCTCTGAAGTCTTCTCAAGGCGGGATCATAAGATGTCTAACTAAGTCAGATTGTCCTAACCTTAGAACTAACAAATTGACCCTAGGCTATACATGATGGGTCAAAAACCTAATAGTGAACCTTAGCCCCAATCAAAACTAGGGACCCAACAATCTCCCCCTATTTGGGTGAGGTCACTAAATAGAAAATAGAAAAGCATAAAAACACAAATCAATATAAATATCAGACAGAATTTTAAACTAATCAACAGATATGATATAGCTAAGTGCAATACACATATATATCTCAGAGAAATAAATTTTCAAGGATTGTCAGAGGGAGGAGCAGAATATGATTTAGCAAATATAATTTTCCAGTGAGGATCTTCTGCTTCCTTCTTAGACATCTTTATGTCTTGCACTCCAAGGACTGTAACAGTTGATGCTCTGGGAACTACAGCTTCTGGATGTGTCTGCATATACACATTTGGATTAAATAAATGTCTGTCTACCTGAAATTTGTTAAGTTCCTTTTGCCTATAGGTAGACATTGTAGTGAATTTTGATGCATCTGATCCTTCTATTGTGGCCTTGTTCATATGAGATAAACCAATAAGTTCTTGAAATCTGGCCATTCTGATGTTTGGATCTAACTCAGGTTCATAAAGTGGAGAGGGAGGGCTCTCTAGATCAGATTTAGAACATCCTGAGTATACTTTTGAGAATTTTTGAATATAATTGATTGCTATTGAAGATCTGTTGGAGGTAGAGACAGTTGAGATTTTCTTTGATAATAGGACTTTGGAGGGTTGCAATGACTGTATCTTCCAGATGGTCTAGAGGACTTGTAGGATGATGGTCTTTGAGATTGAGAAGTGCTTGAAGTAGGCTTCTAGTCTTTGCAACACTTCTTGAAGATTGAGAGATATTTCCTGTAATACCTACAGTAGGAGGAGGAGGAGGTCCTCACCAGTTCCTTTGAGGAGGAGGAGAGTATCTCCTGCTCTTCTTCCTAGTCTTTTGCTCATTTTTAGAAATCCACATCCACTTAGGCAAACCTGGGTAAGGAGTAATATTATTCAGGATGTAGTAGGTGTGTCAGCAGTTGGGTTAGGCTTAAGAACAGCCTTGGCAGGAACTTTTCTCTTCTTAGATATTGTGTTTTTAGGGCCAGAGTCATCAGAATCATTATCATCATCATCATCATCATCAGATGATCCATTAGGATGGGCATATAAATCATCAATCTCTTTTCAAGTTTCTTTGGAGATCTGCTTCTCAGCCTGAGGTTGTACTTGAGATTCTGGTTCTGCAAAACTTTCAGTAATTGTTTGATTTTTCATTTTCTTCTTTTATATCTATAAGCATGATATCATCCAAGTTTGGTATAGGACTTTCATCCATCTTATAAGTTGGAGGAGAGAAAGCGTTGGGCTTAGAAACTGGTTCACAGATATCTTCAACAGCTAATATTTCAGTAACCACTAGAGCAACAAAGCTTGCCCTTATTTGGTCCATAACTGCATGACTTATTGGGGGCAGAATAGCACACAATAGCCTTGGAAAAATTAACAACAGAACTTGGTAAAGCATATATGTAGACTGGATTGAAAGAATCAAGTAAAGATTTTAAAACAACTGAGGGATTTATAATGGATCACCAACAGTGCTTATTTCTTCATCAATATCATAAGCCATAATAATATCTGAATTCATATCTGTAATATCAACAATATCTGCAGGGATGTCTATTTCAAGAGAATCTGCTGATGTTGCAGCTAGAAGAAGAGGAACTGGAACAATTGCTGCTGCTTCTACCGCTGGAGGAGAAATTGGAGGAACTGGAGCTTCTTCATAGGATATCTCCCCCTGCCTAGTTTTAGAGGGTCCTGAAGCTAGGCCCCCAGAAGAAGGGATATAATGGAGAGCAGCAATTCTAGCAGAGAGAGAATTGATAGAGTCAGAGAGAGGAGCAATAATATTTGATATTAATTACTCTAGAGAGGGAGAAATGAATTTTAGAAGATCCTTGACAATGCCAGAGAAATTTAGGTATAGAGGTTCTAGGGCAGAGGGAGTGAAGGGGGTCTGATGTCCACAATTCGAACATACAAAAAAAGACTGAGGGAAATCTATATGTTCTGGGAATGTGGAGGTAGGATTAGAAGGAGTGTCAGATGGAATGTTAGTAGATGTGGTTGGAATTGATGTAGAGGGAATTGTTGTGGTAGGAACTGATGTAGTGGAAATTTCCTGGATGGGAGATTGAGGTGGGGATTGATGTTGAGATGGTGGAGATGGAGATAACAAATTGAAGTTGGGTTGAGGGGATGTAGCTGGAATGACATCCAGATGATTTGGAGGTGGAGATAGAGGAGGAATGAGATCAATAATAATTTCATCCTTATGAATGATGATAGTTGATTGAGGAGGTGATGGTGGTGGAAGAGGTGAAGTTGGAGGGGTAGAAGTGAAAATAGCAAGTGAAGAGGGAGATGGTTGTTTTTGAGAAGGAGGTGAAAGAATTCTGATTAAGGGAAGAACATCTTCTGGAGGTGGAGGAGTGGCTATTAAATCCATTGTGTCCTCAGAAGTCCTAGAAGAGAAGGAAGCCCTGGATAGCTTTGTGATGGTCCTCTCCCATCTGCCAAATAAGGCACAAGTCAGCCTCTTGGATGCATTAATGAATATGGTCTGAGAGACCAGTGATTTAGATGCCTTGGCCTGGAGGAAAATGTCTAAAATCCTCCCAAAACATACTTCCTTCTTTGTATTCTTCTTTTTGATCAAATAGAACAATAACTTTCCCCAGTTTACTGCTTTCTTGTTCACCACAGCACACATCACTAAGAACTGGTGCCTGGTAATGTAATCATAGGCTGCGTGTTTGCCCCGCAATACTTTACCCACAAAATTAGCAAGAAATTTGTATTCAGTAGATAAATTCTTTTTAAGAAGTTTGTTAGGGTTTCCATCAAAATTACCCATTTTAATCAACATATTATTATAATCAGAACAATCTATCTCAATATCCTCATCGCAATTAACCAAACCAAAATTTTTTGTTAAAACATCAGGTGTTAGAGAAACCTGATTTCCTGCGATGGTCCCGATCATGGAATCTGCATCTGGAGTAGTTGAAGTATTAACACATTCTCTTATTTCAGTTGCTTCTAACTTTATTCTTGTGGTCAGGAAAGTCTTCAGATGTTCATCCTCAAGTAACTATAAAATGTCCATGAAGATTTGATCAGAGTGACGGAAGGAATCGAAATCTATGTCGAACCCGGTGTCAAACTTCATACCGGAAAGGGAGATCGCCGGAATCGCCATTTGTTTTCCTGCAAAATGAAAGAGAGATCAAGTGCAAGAGAACAGAAAGTGCGGGATGGAGCTCGAATAAAAACTAGTTATAAGGTTTTTAGAATATGAAATGCCAGACTCCGTCCTATGAAAAAAAAATCTTCGTTCTCTGGTCGATTAAAATTTCATTAAGAAATAATATCGTCGATCTCAGTTTGAAAAGGGGAAAGATTTTTATCGTCCTCAGGTCGCCGAAATTTTTTTCTGAAGCAAGATCGTCGATCTCCGCTCGACGAAAATAACTTCACACAGAAAGTTCGTCGATCTTAGGTCGACGAATTTTCTAAAGAACTGTCCTCAGATTGTCGATCTCCATTCGACAAATTATGAAAAAATCTTCGACCTCATACAGAAAATTAAATTAATGCTTCTCCATTAATCATACCTAGCTGATTCAGAAAGAACAGATATTTCTTCTCATCCAATGGCTTGGTGAAGATGTCTGCTCTTTGTAAATCAGTAGAGATAAAGACAAGATTAATTTTCTTTTTGTCTACACAATCTCAAATGAAATGATGTCTAATTTATATATGTTGGTCCTACTATGATGCAATGGAATTTGTGCAATAGATATTGCACTGGTACTATCATAAAATATAGTTGAATTATTTAAGCTTAGACCATAAACCAACAATTGATTTACTATCCACAAAATCTGTGAACAACAGCTGCCTGCAACTATATATTCAGTTTTAGCAGTTGATGTGGATATAGAGCTTTGCTTCTTACAAAACCAGGACACAAGCCTATCACCAAGGAACTGATAAGTTCCTATTGTGCTCTTCCTGTCCACTCTACATCCAACAAAGTCAGCATCTGAGATCCGGTTAATTCAAATTCTGACTTAGTTGGATAAAAGAGTCCTAGATTTTGGCAACCCTTTATATATCTCAAAATTCTTTTTAATAAAATATAGTGAGAATCTTTAGGGTTCACTTGGAACCTAGCACAAATACATGTGGCAAATATTATGTCAGGTATACTTGCTATGAGATATAATAGAGACCCAACAATAGCCCTATAAGTTTTCTAATCAGCAGGCTTGCCATGTTCATCAGAATCAATCACAGCATTAGCAGCCATAAGTGTTTTCATTGCTGAGGCATCACATATCCCAAACCTTTTAACAAGCTCCTTAGCATACTTGGATTGGGAGATGAAGATACCATCAGATGATTGCTTCACTTGGAGACCAAGGAAGTATGAAAGTTCACCCATGCTACTCATCTCAAACTTTGAATGCATTAGATCAGAAAATCTTTTGCATAGTTTGGGTTCAGTAGAGCCAAAAATAATATCATCTACATATATTTGAACTAACAAAATTTTATTTTTATGATGCCTGATAAAAATAGTCCTATCTACTATGCCCATAGAAAACTTATGCTCTATAAGAAATCTAGCTAAGGTCTCATAACAAGCTCTTGGAGCTTGCTTTAAACCATAGAGAGCTTTATGCAATCTAAAGACATAAGAAGGATGAGTTAGAGAGATAAAACCTGGTGGTTTCTCCACATACACTTCCTCTTTTAATTCTCCATTTAGGAAAGCACTTTTTACATCCATCTGGTAGACTTTGAATCTTTTATAGGCTGCATAGGCTAAAAAGATCCTTATAGCCTCAAGACTTGCCACTGAGCAAAGGTCTGATCATAATCTATTTCGTCCTCCTGTGAAAAGCCTTGAGCTACTAGCCTTGTTTTGTTCCTTATAATATTTCCTTCAGCATCCCGTTTGTTTCTGAAGACCCATTTAGTTCCAATAACTTGATAGTCTTTGGGTCTAGGAACCAAATCAAAAACTCTGCACCTCTCAAACTAATTGAGCTCCTCTTGTATTGCAATGATCCAGTTGGGATCTTGCTCTACATCTTTGATGGAGTGGGGCTCAATTTGAGAAATGAAACAAGCATGCATCATATCATTATTTAGTTGATGCCTTGTTTGCACAACAACTGAAATGTCTCCAATCACTTGAGATATAGGGTGATCTCTAAGTGTGACAAGATCAGTTGGAGGAGTTAGTTGAGCAACAACTTATGGAATTCATTCCTCATATGGAATTATATTAGCTATTGGAGGAAGTTCAGCCACTTCCAAACTTTCTTCTTCACTTTCTTCTTCAACTTGTGGAGAAGGATGTGATGGAACCTCTTGGGTGAGATTTAGATCATCCAATTTCTCACACAAGTAAGGTACCTGAAAAATGATATTGATAGAAACTTCTTTCTCCTTATAAAACATGTAAGCCTCATCAAATGTAACATGAACTGATTCCTCAATTTTTAAGGTGGATTTTGTAAACACCCTATAAGCTTTGTTGACTTGGGAATATCCTCGAAAAATTCCCTCTACAGCTTTTGCTTCAAACTTCTAGTGTATTTCTTGTCATTATTGTGAATAAAACATTGACATCCAAATACTTTAAAATAAGTGATTTTAGGTTTCTTCCCTTTAAATAACTCATAAGGTGTCTTATTCTTAAGCTTGTGTATCAGACTTCTATTCAGTACATAGTTTTTTATGCTCACAGCCTCTGCCCAAAAAGATAAGGGCATGTAAGCATCTGCAAGTAATGTGCATCTAGATTCAATTAGGGTTCTATTTTTCCTTTTAGCAATACCATTTTTTTGAGGAGTTCTAGGAGCTGAGAAGCAGTGCTTGATACCTTCTTTCTCACAGAACTCTTGCATAAGAAGAGACTCATACTCAGTACCATGATCGCTTCTGATCAATGTAACAAGAGTAGAGTACTCAATCTGTATGTTCTTGAGAAAATCTGTAAGAATCTTGAAGTTATCTGACTTAGATCTCAGAAAGAACACCCAAGTGAATCTTCAGAAGTCATCTACAGTCACTAAAGTATAAGAATTCCCTCCTAGGCTTTGTGCAATAATAGGGCCAAAAAGGTCCATATGTAGCAAATACAGTATCCTAGGTGAGTCACTTTTACTTACAGATTTAAAGCAATTTTTAGTTTGCTTCCTAACTGACAAGCCCTGCAGAGGCCTTTCTTCTTATAGGGGCCAGAAGGCAATCATCTAACAAGGTTGTCCCTAGATAACTTAGCAATATTTTTAAGATTTACATGTCTGAATCTCTTATGCCAATGTTCATTTTGATTGCTAACCTGATTAAATAAACAAAGTTCTAAACTAGCTAATTGAAAATATACTATATATATGTTGCCTTGTCTAAGTCCAGTTAAAACAGGTTTGTTTTCTTTACAAGAAATAATACAGGAAGATGAGTTAAATGATACCTGATAACCTTCATCACATAATTGACTTATGGATATAAGGTTATGCTTTAAGCCACTCACATAGGCAACTTTCCTGAAGGTGACTGCTCCAACTTTAACATCTCCATAGCCTTTAGTTTGGCCACAGTTGGAGTCACTAAAGATCACCTTTGGACCTAGCTTGGACATGTAGTTTGTTAGATTGTCCTTACAGCCAGTCATATGCTTTGAGCATCCACTATCTAGATACCATTGTTGATTAAAAACTGGATAGTCCTTCACCTGCATAGAAAGGATTTAGGTGTTTTTGACCCAGGTTACCTTGGGTTCTTGTTTCTTTTGATAAGAGAAACTGGAAATAAAAGAAAATTCTGGTTGATTTTTATATCCAAAGGGATGATATTGATGGCCGCGGAACAGAGACCTACTGTGGTTGGTTCGAAATGGTCAGATTCCGCGGGCCGGTTAGAAGATCGAGTTTTCTAACGAAAGGAGGCAAGCGCACCTATCGCAAGTAGTACTCGGTATTCGGGAAAATACCGAGGTCGTATTATTCTCAGGGACGCGTTGATTATATCTACTCTTCCAGGAACACTATTAGCTTACTAACAGTAAGGTGGGATTTTTTAGTTTAATTAAAGCGGAAAGAAAGAAAGCGGAATTTTGCTAAATTAGTTCGATGACGGGTTAACGCTCGGCATCGAATCGGATTAAGACCAAAATAATTCTTAACAATTATTAAACTTTGTTTTTAATTTAATAAAAGGCACTTGGCCGTGGAGGTTCCAAAAACATGAGCTCACCTTGGTCTAGGGATATCGCTCACCTGGGCGCTAAGGCTATTCGACCGAACGTTAGTCCGACGAAGGATTCCCCTTAACGCCCGCATTACGCTAAGAACCCCGCTATTGGGTGGGGAACCCAATCCGGGAGAACTACGCTTCTCCTTTTCCGAGGGGGCGTACGCAGTTCTCTTTACCCAAGGGGGATCGGTCCATACGTGTAGCCTCTCGGCGTCGCGTATGGATAACGGAAATAGAGCCCACACATCGATTATGTGGTCCTATGCGTCGTTAACCCGGGGTAAACCTTAAGTCCTTAAATTAAATTAAGAATAAAGTTTTTTAATTATTTCAAATCATTTTTTATGTCCCAATGCTCTTCGATGCCGAAGGCTAAAAGAGATTAGCCACTCATCGGTATGGGGACGGCTTTATGTTTTTAGGTGAAGCGTGAGTGTTAAATTAAGTACTGAACAATTATAAGAGAAAACACGAAAAACAGGACAGTTAGATAAATTTAAGGCTAATTGATGCAGGCACTCACACACACTTCAGAACCATAAAGAAAATTTAAATAAAGCAAGACCTACTCAAATGAGTAGGCGGAAATAAATGCACACACGCACACACTCTACAGAATTGAAGAAAGCGATAAATTGCAAGTCCCGGCTCAAATGAGTGGGCGGGAGTAAATCTATCTCATACACACACGCACTCTACTTGAAAAGAAAGCACACGCACACACTCTACAGAAAAGAAAACACACGCACCCACACAAAGTTTTCCTATTCAAGTGAGTAGGAAGAAAATGAAAGCAGTAAAAAGACAAGTCCCACTCAAACGAGTGGGCGGGAAATGAAAGCAAAGCGCCATTTAACTCTTAACGAGTAGGCGGAAATAAATGCATACGCACACACGCACTCTACAGAAATGAAATAGAGCAGTAAAACCTAACTCATACACGCACACACACTTGCAGAAATAAGAAAAACAAAGTGCTCAGAAAATTAAAACGACTGCATTTCTACCGCTAGAATGCGGTAGAAATGCATAAAAAGTGAAAATAAAAATTAACCGGAGCGAAAATTTTTGCAAATAAACGCAAAATGGAAGTACTCGAAAAATTAATACAACTGCATTTCTACCGCTAGAATGCGGTAGAAATGCATAAAAAGATGAAATAAAAATTAACCGGACTAAAAGTTTTGAAATTAAAAGCTAAAATGAAGTGAGCGAAAAATTATAACGACTATATTTTCATTCTTATATTTTTATAAAAACTCCTAAAAAGTGAAAATAAAACAAAAAAAGACAAAAAGTTTTACAACCCTAAAGAGCCTAAGTTAAAAAATAATAGTTTTAGATGAATTTTTATAAAGCCTTATGAATGAAAATATAGGAAAAAGGAGAAAAGCTAAATCTAAAAAGTGCAGAAAATGAAATTTAAATGGACGGCACAACGGCTAGAAATGCCGATAAACCCTAAATCTAACTAAGTTACGAAGGCTAAAAAGATAAAAACATAAAAGAAATACAAAAAGATGAATGAAAAATTACTTAAGTAGGCGCATTCAAATGGATTATCCATACAAATTAAGGGAGAAAGATTCATATTTTATTAAAGTAAAAACCCTAATACAAACTAAGAGAGAGAGAGGGGGGAGAAAATCTCCTTACATAAGTTTGGAATCCAAATGGGCAGCACCTCCCCTAAGCAAAGTGGTCAAAAAAGTGGACAAAATAAGCTTCCTGAAAGCTTTTATTTATAGGCAATTTTTCGGGTTGGTCACGCCCTAGGTCACGGGCGTGACAGGGGGGCGTGTCACTACTATTCATGAGCTGGCCGATTGACTTGACTGGAGCTTTGACTTCGGGGCGAAAACGTGGCGGTCACGCCCCAAGTCACGGGCGTGACAACCATGTCACGGGCGTGCAAGGGGGGCGTGACCGCGGGAGCTGGCAGTTTGATGTCGGCAGCGTTGACATGTTGACCAAGCTTGCGGGTCGGCCACGACACGGGCGTGACAGCCATTTGACACGGGCGTGACGGGCTGGGTTTGATGACGGCCGATCGTCGAGCTGGCACCTGTGGTCGGCGATCGTCGGGCTGGCGTGACACGGGCGTGTCGGCCGATTGACACGGGCGTGTCAGGCAGTTTTTTCTGACTTTTTGGAATTTTTTCTGGAATTTTTCTGGAATAAAAATTAAGCTAAGTTAGAAATAATATTTACAAAAACAAGCTATTTATTGAATTAAACTAATAAAAAAAGACAAAAAATAAACGAAACGGACTTAAATAAAATACGAAAATATAGGTATAATTACAACTCATCAAACACCCCCATACTTAAGCTTTTGCTATTCCAGAGCAAAAGTTTGAGGTGAATTTATAAGGAATAATGAAAAACCCTAAGTTCTGCTACCGCTAAATTAATTATAAGAAAGATCAAATAAAAATATACGGGGTATAAGAGTTAAGTCCTAAAATTATTTAGATGATTTAAACAGGGCAAAAGTTTTGGCCAAAAGACTTCTTGATGTAATCAAATAGAAAGCAATAGTTGTATTGGTTAGATTAACAGAAAATAGTTTGGATTTATACGAACTTTAGCTTATAGGAGTGTTATTGGAAATAATGCAATTTACGAATTATGCTCTCAAAAAGATTTTTGAATTAATTCTAGAGTCATGAAATTGGCTAAGGGGGGTTGATGTTGGTTTATGAAGATGCTTGGATTTTGAGGCGAGGTTATTTTTTTCTCGAACCTCCATTTTTTTGATTTGGATGTTAAAGGAAAACGAAATCTTATTTTCCTTAACATAAAAATTTTTTTCTTCATCATAAAATAAAAATAACCCAATGTATATGTGTTGGAGTAATGAATTTTATCCTCTTACTCCGTAACGTATAATCTTTTAATTTATTGGGTGCCTATGTTTACGGAATGAAATCTTATTCCCATTGACATAAGATCTTTTTGGGGAAATAATTTTATCATACCAAGTAGGTTATGATAGGATAGGTAAGGGGAGAAAAGAGAACTAGATTTTTAATTGAAAAATAATTGAGAGCAACCTTTATAAATTGTACGTTCCAATTTTTCAGAAAGCTAAAAGTAAGCATAATTGAATTCTATAGTCGTTATTTTCTAACATGGTACAAATGCTCCTATTTATGAAAAATTAGAAGTAGTGCCTAAAGCGAGTCCCCTATTTTTAACAAAGTATAATAAATTCTTTAAAACTTAACTCCGGCTATTTAGATTTTTCAATCTATAATTAACAAACGAATAGTGAACAAAGAATTGATCAAATTCGCATATAAATAAACTCAAAACGAAAGTTTTGGATAACAATAAACTCAAGAATGAAATGTTTGATTTATTTGTTTCATAATAATTTTTTAAATTTTTTTTTTTTTGAAGTTATGTTCTTTTTTTTTGTAATTTTTGTATTTTTGTATTTATATCTTTAATATATACATACTAAAAAGAAAGAAAAAAAAATGCGAGAATAATAAAAAATTTTTTTTTTTTTTTTTTGATTTTTAAGTTTTGTGAATTTTTTTGTATTTTTAATGTTAGTTTCATTCTATTTACAAAAATTTGGGAAAAAGAAAAAATATTTACAAGGATGAGAGGGAAAAAGGGAGAGGGGAAAGAGAAAGAATATTTACAAAAAATATTTACAAAAATTATTTACAAAAATATTTACAAGAATATTTACAAAAATATAAACTAGGAAGCCGCGAGATGACTCGTTATGTGGATGGCTCGATGAGCCGGATCTCGCGGACCGAGTTAAAAATAAGACAAAGTTTCAAAAATGAAACTTCAAAAATTTTTAATTATAATAATTTTTTTGGATTTTATAATTTTTTTGTTATAAATATTTTTTTTTTTTGTTTTGTTTTGTTTTTTTTTTGTTTTTGTTTTTTTTTGTAAGTGAAAAAGAAAGTACGAAAATATGAAAACACCCCCATACTTAGATCCAACATTGTCCCCAATGTTGTATGCTAAGTATGAGGAACAAGACAGCAGGTATATGTACAAAAAGGGAAAAAGAGGGTGCAGAAAACGTCCCTGATCCGCGCTCGGGGAAGCCCTTTAGAAACCCTGCAGTTATTAGAAAAATAGAAAACGTAATAAATAAAGACGTAAAAAAGATAGACGTGGGGTGCCTCCCAGGAGCGCTTTGTTTATAGTCGCGTAGCTTGACTATAGTGGCGGGTTTATATATGGAGAAGGGTTATGGTTTCGCTCCTACTGATCACAGGGTCGCCCGCTATATAAGACTTTAACCGATTACCGTTCACCTTAAAAGTGCCTTTTTCGGGGTGGGAGACGAGTACGGTCCCATATGGCCAAACCTCTTCAACTTTGAAGGGGCCGAACCATCGCGATTTTAGCTTACCCGGGAAAAGCCTAAGACGTGAATTATAAAGAAGGACTAGATCGCCCGGAGAAAAAATTTTGGGGGTTTTAATTTTTTGATCGTGATAAAACTTAGAACGCTCCTTATAGAACTTATTGCTCTCGTAAGCGTTCGCATGCCATTCATCAAGCTCGTTTAGTTACAGTTTTCTATTCTGAGCGGCTAAGTTGGAGTCGAGGTTTAAGAGTTTTAATGCCCAAAGTGCGCGGTGCTCCAGTTCTACGGGTAAATGGCACGCTTTGCCATAGACTAATCGAAACGGGGTACAACCAGTAGCGGTTTTGTACGCCGTACGATACGCCCATAACGCGTCGTCAAGCTTAGCGGACCAATCTTTCCTATTAAGTGAAACGGTTTTTTCTAATATGCGTTTTATTTCTCGATTTACTACCTCAACTTGGCCACTTGTTTGCGGGTGGTAGGGGGTGGCAAGTTTGTGCGTGACTCCGTACTTAGCTAACGTCTTAGCCATGAGAGCGTTACAGAAATGCGTACCCCTATCACTAACAATTGCGCGAGGCGTGCCGAAGCGAGAAAATAATTTTTTTAGAAATGTAATGACGACTCGCGCATCGTTGGTGGGGAGAGCTTGCGCTTCCGCCCACCTTGATACGTAGTCGACCGCCACTAAAATATATGTATTTTTATAAGAAGGAGGTAGGGGGCCTACAAAATCTATGCCCCATAAATCGAAGACTTCGCATTCTAAAAACATATTTTGGGGCATCTCGTCTCGACGTGAGATGTTACCCGACCGCTGACAGCTATCGCATGCGCGCACAAAATTGTGCGCGTCTTTGAAGAGAGTGGGCCAAAAGTAGCCCGCCTCTAGCGCCTTCCTAGCGGTCCGGTTGGCTTGATAGTGCCCCCCGGCCGGACCCTCGTGGCAGTGCCTCAATATTTGTGTGCACTCCACTCCCGCGACGCATCTTCGAACCGCTTGGTCCGCACAGATACGGAAAAGAAAAGGGTCATCCCAAAAGAAATTTTTCAAGTCGGAAAAGAATTTCTTCTTTTGATGACTTGAGAAATCTTTTGGAAGTACCCGCGCGACTAAGTAGTTCGCAAAATCTGCGAACCAAGGCGAAGATGACGAAGATGAACGAATGGCGAGAAGGCGTTCCTCGGGGAATCTGTCATTTATTTCAGATTCGACGAGCGCTTCCGCACCCGGATTGTCTAAACGGGAGAGGTGGTCTGCCGCTAGATTCTCCGCGCCCTTCTTATCTCGGATCTCCAAGTCAAACTCTTGTAGGAGGAGAATCCATCGAAGAAGGCGGGGCTTCGCGTCGGTTTTAGCTAATAGATATTTAAGGGCGGAGTGATCGGTAAAAACGATAACTTTAGATAGCGTAAGATACGAGCGAAACTTATCGAAAGCAAAAACGACGGCTAAGAGTTCCTTTTCCGTCGTCGTGTAATTCACTTGTGCGGAAGCGAGCGTCTTGCTAGCGTAATAAATAGGATGAAAATGTTTTTCTACGCGTTGGCCAAGAACGGCGCCTAAGGCAATATCACTAGCGTCGCACATGATTTCGAACGGAAGAGACCAATTAGGGGCCACTAGAATCGGAGAATTAATAAGTTTTTGTTTTATAAAATTAAAAGCAGACTCGCAATCGCTACTAAAGACAAAAGGTGATTCCTTTTCCAAGAGGTGAGTAAGCGGCTTTGTTATTTTTGAAAAATCTTGAATGAAGCGCCTATAAAAGCCCGCGTGGCCTAAGAAACTTCTAATGGATTTTATGTTTGTCGGCTGAGGAAGCTTTTCTATGATTTCAACTTTAGCCTTATCGACCTCTATCCCCTTACTCGAAATCTTATGGCCGAGGACCAAACCTCCTCGAACTATAAAGTTACATTTTTCCCAATTTAAAACAAGATTTGTGTCCTCGCATCGCTGGAGGACACGATCGAGATTACGAAGACAATTCGGGAAAGAGCATCCGAATACAGAAAAGTCATCCATAAATATTTCCATAATATCTTCTACTAGCTCGCCAAAAATTGCTAGCATACATCGTTGGAATATAGCCGGCGCATTGCAGAGGCCAAATGGCATTCTTCGATAGGCGAAGGTGCCAAAGGGGCAAGTAAAAGTTGTTTTCTCTTGGTCCTCGGGGGAAATGGGGATTTGGAAAAACCCTGATAGACCATCGAGAAAACAATAAAAAGGATGACCGGAAAGACGCTCGAGAATTTGGTCAAGGAACGGTAGTGGGAAATGGTCCTTGCGGGTGGCATCATTAAGTTTGCGATAATCGATGACCACGCGCCAACCCATAACAGTACGAGTTGGGACGAGCTCGTTGTGCTCATTCGCCACTACGGTTAGACCGCCCTTCTTGGGCACGACATGAATGGGACTAACCCACGCACTATCAGAAATGGGATAAATAATCCCCGCATCTAATAATTTAATTATCTCAGCTTTCACGACGTCCTTCATGTTTGGGTTAAGACGTCGCTGGGGCTGAATGGTTTTGCGGCAATTATCGTTTAAGAAAATTTTGTGAGTGCAGAAAGAAGGGTTAATCCCCTTTAGGTCAGAAATTTGCCACGCAATTGCGTGGCGATGTTTAAGCAAAATCTCCAATAAATCGGAGGTCTCCGAATCGCTTAAATACGAAGAAATGATTACCGGGAGTGTATCATTTTTCCCCAAAAAGGCGTATTTTAGGGATTCGGGTAATGGTTTGAGTTCTAGGATGGGCGGTTCTTCTAGTGAGGTTTTAGTGCTAATGTCTTTCGAACCAATTGGTTCAAAAGGCATGTTCGTAGACTCGTCCTCATCACAATAAAAATTTTCGAGCGAAAAAATATTTTCGTTAAAAAAATCGGACTCGAAAACCGGGAAGAACTATCTCCATAAAAAGAATCTAAAGAAAAGCAGAAATCGTCGCTCGGCGACGAGTCTTCCATAGAGGAGTTAATAGAAAAAGTAACTTGGTCGTCTCCTACCCGAAGGAGAAGCTGACCATTACTTACATCAATTAACGCACGTGAGGTCGCGAGGAAAGGGCGACCAAGTATTATTGGTACGTTGGCGTCTTCCTCGATGTCCAAGATGACGAAGTCCACCGGGAAGGTGAACTTGTCTACTCGGACAAGGACATCCTCAACAACCCCGATGGGGAACCTAACCGAGCGATCCGCTAGTTGGATGCGCATATTGGTAGGAGCAGGAGTACCCAAACCTAAACGCAGGAAGAGCGAGAACGACATCAAATTAATGCTCGCGCCTAGGTCTGCTAAAGCGTACTTTACTAACACATTGCCAAAAAGGCACGGGATGGAGAACCGTCCCGGGTCGTTTTGTTTTAAGGGCAATTTATTAGTAATCGCCGCCGAGCAGACAGAGTTGAGAGATATATGCGAAATATCCTCGAGTTTGCGTTTATTAGAAAGTAGTTCTTTTAAAAATTTCGCATATTTAGGCATTTGCGAGATAGCCTCGCAAAAGGGAACATTAATATGAATTTGTTTAAGTAATAAAATAAATTTTTCATATTGCGCGTTAACTCGCACTTTATCTAATTTATGCGGGTAGGGCAACGCCTTGTTTAAAATAGTTTTATCGTTAAAAATCGGTAAGGGTTGCGTAATCGAAGAAGAGGGAAGAGGGGTCGGAGGTGAAATATGTACCTGAGGATCGATCCGTTTTGGATCGACCACCTCCTTACCGCTACGGAGGGTTATAGCGTTGGCGGTTTCCCTTGGATTGGGCTCCGTGTTCCCTGGCAGTGCCCCCATGGCGCGTTCTGACATGAGTCGCGCCAGCTGTCCAACCTGGAGTTCTAAATTTTTTAGCGATCCGGTGATGTTCCGGATATTAGACTCGTTGGACGCGACATAACGATTAAAATTTTCCTCCACCGGGGATGGCTTCATAGGAGGGGGAGGAGGAAGCGTCGGCGCAAAAGGAGGGGGAGGGGGACGCTGCGCGTTGTTCGGGTTGCTCCAGGAGAAATTCGGATGGTTCCTCCAACCCGGATTATAGTGGCTACTATAAGGGTTGTTTTGAAATGAGGGACGCACCGGATTTCCCAAGTAGTCCACGAATTCGTCGACCACGCAGACGTTGGAGGGGGGGAGAAAACAAGGCGGAGTGGAGGAGGAAACAGACATCTCCGCCACCTGCTTAGTTAGCCTTTCCACTTGGAGGGCTAGCTGAGCGGTGGCATCCACTTCAAAAATGCCCGCCTGCTTAGGGCGCGCCCGCGGGACGTTCCACTGGTAGGCGTTCACCGCCATTTCCTCGAAAAGGGCCTGGGCGGCCTCGGGGGTCTTATTGTTCAGAGTGCCCCCGGCAGCCGCGTCAATCATTTGACGCGTCTGACTATTCAGTCCATTGTAAAAAATTTGTACCTGCAACCACGCTGGCAGAGCGTGGTGCGGGCACCGGCGGAGAAATTCCTTAAAGCATTCCCAAGTCTCGTAAAGAGACTCGGAGTCGTTTTGGACGAACGAAGATATGTCCGCCCGCAGTCTTGCAGTTTTCGCGGGCGGAAAATACTTCGTAAGAAATTTTTCGGCCAATTCCGCCCAGGACGTGATGGATCCCCGCGGGAGGGAGAGTAACCACGCCTTAGCCTTGGACTTAAGAGAGAAGGGAAAAAGGCGCAAACGAATGGCGTCATCAGTGACGCCATTGATTTTAAAAGTATCGCAAATCTCAAGAAAATTAGACAAGTGATTATTGGGGTCCTCATCCGGCTGTCCGTCGAACTGCACGGAATTTTGGATCATCTGAATCACACTTGACTTAATTTCAAAATTATTGTTGGCCACAGCGGGCCGAACAATACTCGACCCCGTATCATCCAAATTGGGCCGAGCGTAATAAGACATAGTACGCTCGACCGGTTGGGCATTATTCGGGGGGTCGGCCATAGAAGAAGAAGAGGGTTCTCCGATAGATTCTGCGGGGTCTAAAAAGGGAATTCGACGGAGAGATCGGATACGCGCAAGAGAGCGGTCGATCTCGGGGTCGAATTCAAGATTTTCAGAACTCGAAGGTTGTCCACGGGTCATACACCCAAAAAAAAAACGAAAAGGGGGAGGGATATATTTTTTTTTGTAAAAATTTTTTATTTGAAAATAAAGTAAAATTAATAGATTCCCGGATTCAATATAACAACCGGCATCCCCGGCAACGGCGCCAAAAACTTGATGGCCGCGGAACAGAGACCTACTGTGGTTGGTTCAAAATGGTCAGATTCCGCGGGCCGGTTAGAAGATCGAGTTTTCTAACGAAAGGAGGCAAGCGCACCTATCGCAAGTAGTACTCGGTATTCGGGAAAATACCGAGGTCGTATTATTCTCGGGGACGCGTTGATTATATCTACTCTTCCAGGAACACTATTATCTTACTAACAGTAAGGTGGGATTTTTTAGTTTAATTAAAGCGGAAAGAAAAAAGCGGAATTTTGCTAAATTAGTTCGATGACGGGTTAACGCTCGGCATCGAATCGGATTAAGACCAAAATAATTCTTAACAATTATTAAACTTTGTTTTTAATTTAATAAAAGGCACTTGGCCGTGGAGGTTCCAAAAACATGAGCTCACCTTGGTCTAGGGATATCGCTCACCTGGGCGCTAAGGCTATTCGACCGAACGTTAGTCCGACGAAGGATTCCCCTTAACGCCCGCATTACGCTAAGAACCCCGCTATTGGGTGGGGAACCCAATCCGGGAGAACTACGCTTCTCCTTTTCGAGGGGGCGTACGCAGTTCTCTTTACCCAAGGGGGATCGGTCCATACGTGCAGCCTCTCGGCGTCGCGTATGGATAACGGAAATAGAGCCCACACATCGATTATGTGGTCCTATGCGTCGTTAACCCGGGGTAAACCTTAAGTCCTTAAATTAAATTAAGAATAAAGTTTTTTAATTATTTCAAATCATTTTTTATGTCCCAATGCTCTTCGATGCCGAAGGCTAAAAGAGATTAGCCACTCATCGGTATGGGGACGGCTTTATGTTTTTAGGTGAAGCGTGAGTGTTAAATTAAGTACTGAACAATTATAAGAGAAAACACGAAAAACAGGACAGTTAGATAAATTTAAGGCTAATTGATGCAGGCACTCACACACACTTCAGAACCATAAAGAAAATTTAAATAAAGCAAGACCTACTCAAATGAGTAGGCGGAAATAAATGCACACACGCACACACTCTACAGAATTGAAGAAAGCGATAAATTGCAAGTCCCGGCTCAAATGAGTGGGCGGGAGTAAATCTATCTCATACACACACGCACTCTACTTGAAAAGAAAGCACACACACACACTCTATAGAAAAGAAAACACACGCACCCACACAAAGTTTTCCTATTCAAGTGAGTAGGAAGAAAATGAAAGCAGTAAAAAGACAAGTCCCACTCAAACGAGTGGGCGGGAAATGAAAGCAAAGCGCCATTTAACTCTTAACGAGTAGGCGGAAATAAATGCATACGCACACACGCACTCTACAGAAATGAAATAGAGCAGTAAAACCTAACTCATACACGCACACACACTTGCAGAAATAAGAAAAACAAAGTGCTCAGAAAATTAAAACGACTGCATTTCTACCGCTAGAATGCGGTAGAAATGCATAAAAAGTGAAAATAAAAATTAACCGGAGCGAAAATTTTTGCAAATAAACGCAAAATGGAAGTACTCGAAAAATTAATACAACTGCATTTCTACCGCTAGAATGCGGTAGAAATGCATAAAAAGATGAAATAAAAATTAACCGGACTAAAAGTTTTGAATTTAAAAGCTAAAATGAAGTGAGCGAAAAATTATAACGACTATATTTTCATTCTTATATTTTTATAAAAACTCCTAAAAAGTGAAAATAAAACAAAAAAAGACAAAAAGTTTTACAACCCTAAAGAGCCTAAGTTAAAAAATAATAGTTTTAGATGAGTTTTTATAAAGCCTTATGAATGAAAATATAGGAAAAAGGAGAAAAGCTAAATCTAAAAAGTGCAGAAAATGAAATTTAAATGGACGGCACAACGGCTAGAAATGCCGATAAACCCTAAATCTAACTAAGTTACGAAGGCTAAAAAGATAAAAACATAAAAGAAATACAAAAAGATGAACGAAAAATTACTTAAGTAGGCGCATTCAAATGGATTATCCATACAAATTAAGGGAGAAAGATTCATATTTTATTAAAGTAAAAACCCTAATACAAACTAAGAGAGAGAGAGGGGGGAGAAAATCTCCTTACATAAGTTTGGAATCCAAATGGGCAGCACCTCCCCTAAGCAAAGTGGTCAAAAAAGTGGACAAAATAAGCTTCCTGACAGCTTTTATTTATAGGCAATTTTTCGGGTTGGTCACGCCCTAGGTCACGGGCGTGACAGGGGGGCGTGTCACTACTATTCATGAGCTGGCCGATTGACTTGACTGGAGCTTTGACTTCGGGGCGAAAACGTGGCGGTCACGCCCCAAGTCACGGGCGTGACAACCATGTCACGGGCGTGCAAGGGGGGCGTGACCGCGGGAGCTGGCAGTTTGATGTCGGCAGCGTTGACATGTTGACCAAGCTTGCGGGTCGGCCACGACACGGGCGTGACAGCCATTTGACACGGGCGTGACGGGCTGGGTTTGATGACGGCCGATCGTCGAGCTGGCACCTGTGGTCGGCGATCGTCGGGCTGGCGTGACACGGGTGTGTCGGCCGATTGACACGGGCGTGTCAGGCAGTTTTTTTCTGACTTTTTGGAATTTTTTCTGGAATTTTTCTGGAATAAAAATTAAGCTAAGTTAGAAATAATATTTACAAAAACAAGCTATTTATTGAATTAAACTAATAAAAAAAGACAAAAAATAAACGAAACGGACTTAAATAAAATACGAAAATATAGGTATAATTACAACTCATCAGATATCTTCTAGGTGGTATTTCCCATTGAGTAAAAGGATTAGTAGATTCTCTGAATCGATTGAAGTTTCTAACAGAGTCATAGTTTTCATTAAACCTGACTGGGTTCGACAAATTATTATAAGTTCGTCGATCTGCGTTCGACGAATAGGGATAAGTACGTTGAACTCTACTCAGAGAATAAACATAGTCATTTTCTGTGCCACAAGTTTGTTGATCGCTCCTCGAAGAACCATATACAGTTCGTCGATCGCAGTAAGACGAATAATTATAGTTATAACTGGCGTTCATAGATCGTCGATCTGGGTTTGACGAACTATACACATTTTGTCGATCTGAGTTCGATGAAATCTGTTGAACATAGTTTTTATTCAGATTCTTATTCTATTTCTTCTTATTTCTGGATTTCTGAGAGACATTTGGTTGAGTAATTTCTCCTATTTTCTCTTTGCCTTTTTCAAAGATAAATTTTATTCGTGTTGAAAGAATATTTTTCTTTAATATGGGGAGTAAGCTTGATGAAGCACCTAAGCCCATCTTGCAATTTAATATGTCATTAACTGTGCTTGTGATGTCCATCAGCTTAAGGCTTCTCCCATTGAGAGATTCCTCAAGTTGCTTTGCCTCACATTGTTGGAACACCCTATTACTAATTTGGGTAAGGATCACTATGTGATTAGGATTTTGTTTTGACCTTGCTGTATAGTCTGATAGGTCAATTAGAATGAGTCTTAGAGTTAGTACTTAGGTTTGAAAGCTGCCCTCAAGACCTTCTAAAGATCAGGATTCAAGTGCTGAGACAAAGACAATTCTCATCGAGCTCAGGTCGACGAAACGTCGAACTCAGGTCGACGATCTCTGAGCTCAGTTCCATAAGGCGTCGAACTCAGGTCGACGATCTTCGAGCTTAGATCGACGCTCTGTCTCTAGTTGTTTTCCAAGTCGCTGAGCTCAGGTCGACGATCGTAGAGCTCAGGTCGACGTTTTCTGTCTCTAGTATAAATCCAATCTCTGAGCTCAGGTCGATGATAGCTGAGCTCAGGTCGACGATTTTTATGAGAGGTCGACGTTTTCAGGATTCAAATTCAGGGCAGTTATTGAATTCATTCAGATTTTTTTTTAGCATTTATGACAAAGGATTATGTAGCCGTTTCAAGCAATCTGGTGCAAGTTTAAAGGAAGAATATTTGGAATTTTACTTAGGACTTTCCCAGAGATAGTTGTCAATTATGGAAGTCATTTATGACTGAGCAACGACCATCTAAAGTCAGGATCTGATATACTACCTAGAGAATTATTCAAAAAATAGAGAACAGACAAGATTTGAAAAAGATATACAGAAGAGAGAACAAGAAATTCAATCTTCAAGAATTCATCTTCTGAGAATAGACTCAGTAGACAAAAGCTTACAGAATGAGTCAGAATTCTAAAAGAACACAAGGAACATCATTGTGAAGGAGATCATATGCCTTCCTACTCCTTCAAGCTTCAAGTGTTCAAAAGCTTCATTTTCAAGGACTCCAGACATCACACATTTCAGCCTCTACTAAAATCATCTATTGCCGGAGATCTGAAGCAACTGAAGGCCTATCACCCTAAGCAAAGCTCATCTTCCTGAACCCTTACAGATCTCAGGGGAAGCTTTGACAATATCTTCCACTTGTCTTCTCTCAGATTGTTGACAGAGAAGAACAACTCAACTTATTTTATTTTTCCTTTCTCTCCTGTAAAAGGGTTTCTCAAAACTCCCTTCAAAAGTTTGGTGGATGGTTTCTGAGACCTTGTCAAAACTCAGTGGTGGCAAGACACCATATCAAAAAATCTAGTTTTAGTTTTTGAGCACCTTATCAAAAGCTCATTGGTGCCCAGGACACCTGATCAACTATTCCTGTAGTGGATTCCTACCTAGGGTGGTAGAAGAGTGGATGTACTCAGGTTGTTGGGGAACCACTATATGTAACACCTCCCCTGTAAAGACCATATAATATGGGTCCGGCCGGGTCCCCACAAGATACGGACGCCACAGCTTTAGTATTAAAAGATGATATGAAAACTACCCAATCTCAAAACTCCAGACAAACACAGCGGAAACAAGAACATTAACCGACAGAAGTTATCCACTTAACAAAAGAGTATCAAATGGCCTTAAGGCCTTACACAATATAAGTCCAAATACCCCTAGGCTACCTCGGCATGCAAGCCGGACATAGTCAAACAATAGTAGCAAAACAAGGAAAAGAAAATAGTCAAGCACAGCAACACTTCATGAGGCTTAGGGCTTTTCGCCCGGCGCGCTAGCTCCTGCATGCGACCCTTGCCCTGTAAGGATATGAAGTAACGTGGGTCAGCAAAGGCTGACCTCTACTGTGTAACAAACGCATCTCCTCCCGGCCGTCCCTAACGGACCCCGGGGTACCACTCCACCTGCAAGTTAGCACTTCGTATACCAAAAGAGTATATATAATAAAGCGGTACAATAGGCTTGGATGTCTCATACAGCATACATGTTCTCTATGTTTTGTACAAAGTGAACGGGCCTACTATACAGCATGAATGCAACCCGGGTTTCACCCAAGGCACCCTCGTTCGTATGCATCTAGCACAACATCAAACACTGGGTACTTCCATTTCCCCATTGGCTTAAAGCCGCAAACACCAGGGAACCACCATGTCCCTAACGGCACACACGCCGTCACACGGAACCTTGCAAAGGCCCCACCCGCACAAGGGTCATATACCCCGGGGCTTGCCCGCACATTCTGACTTCGCACGTCAGGGTTCCGTCTCACACTGACCAATTCTAAGAAGCCTTGCTGGACCCCACCCGCTCATGGCCACATTGCCCGGGCTTGTCCTCCGCTCGACATTCTCGTCAGTCCATACAAGGGGCTAGTCTCGCCGGGACACTTCCCCCACATGACTTGCGCGTCACGGGATAGCCATCCGACCACGGAGACATAGCCGCGCCTTTGCACAGCACAAACAAAGGTTTCCCCACATCAATCACCATTCGCACCGTGTCTTTCCCGTGCTCCAAGGAAATCATCTACCGCACAACACAGAGCTAACCTTGTCCGGTTCTGACCACGAGTACTCACTCAAATATAAGGGGGAAAACACATACATACAACGGTGTATTGCCGCAACGGATTTCTACCGAATCCCCGAAGCTCGCTATGCAACATCACCGGGTCGGACTAACGGTCGCAACCACGGCTTCACCCACAATGCCTAATCCGCTAACGGAGCGGATCTCTAATGCAAAGCATGCCGGGATGAACATACTCAACCCGGAGGTTCCTCTTGAACATAGGCTACACGAATCCCTCTCATTTGAGAGATTCGGCGCTCAAAATACGAAAGGAAGGGGATGCTATTCATGCATCCTAAATCCTAAAAACCGAGAGGAGAAGTGTCGTTACCTTCCGTCCCCTCTTCCTAGCCATGGAGAAGATTTGCTCGGTTGAAAACCACCGCAACGCTCCCACCTTCACGGATCTGAACTCCGCTCACGAAACGGACCTCCGAAGCTTCGCCGGCGGCCGGATCTTGGCCTTCTTCCTCCTCCTTGCTCTCCCTTCTCTTTAGAATCAAGAGAGATAAAGAGAGGAGAAAAGTGAGGGTTTCAAACCCTATTCCCGAGTTTAATCCCTCAGATCTAGCCCCCAGCCGTTGGATCTCAATCAAAGAAACGGACGGCCACGATTCGGCCTAAAATCACAAAAACTGGGCCGAACACGGGTTGCAACACGGCCGTGTGCCAGGCCGTGTTACCCACTCGCCGTCTCGATCGAGTCGAAAAACCAGCACATGGCCTTTGACACGGCCTCCGACACGCCCGTGTCACCTGCGACACGCCCGTGTCGGGACCCGTGTCACGCCCCCCGTGTGCAATCGACCAACATTTCGCAGTCAGAGAGGTGCACGGCCTTGTGACACGGCATCAGACACGCCCGTGTCAAATTTGACACGCCCGTGTTTGTGCCCGTGTCACGGCCAGTGTACCACACTTGCAGAATCCCTAGAGTGACACGGCCTAGGAAACGCCCGTGTCCCAGGCCGTGTTCTACAACTCGACTAGCGTCGACTGCCAAAGCATCGACCGCACGACCCGAGGCCGAACACGCCTGTGTCACGCCCGTGACACACCCGTGACACGCCCGTGACATGCCCGTGACACGCCCGTGACACGCCCGTGACACCTGCTCCAAAAACCAAACTGGGCTTAAAACATCACCCGTCCCTCTTTTGAGTTTCGGGGTGTTACAACTCTCTCCCCCTTAAAAGAATTTCGTCCCGAAATTTAAAACATGGAAGGTAAATCAAACTAAACAGTACCTGAGGGGAAAAGCTCGGGGTACTCCTCCAGCATGGCCTGCTCTCGCTCCCATGAGAGCTCCTCGCAACCACAGTTGTCCCAACGGACCTTTACGAGTCTAACCTCCTTGTTCCGCAATTGCCGAACCTCTGAGTCTTCTATCCTGATTGGACAAACTCGCGTCCTCAAGTCTTCCTCTACCGGCACCGTCGTCGGCTCAATCACCACGTTGGCTTCTAACAACGCTTTCCTCAGGAAGGAGACGTGAAAAATGTCATGCAATCCACTTAGCTCTGTGGATAATGCCAACCGGTACGCTGCCTCTCCCACTCGCTCGATGACCTTGAATGGTCACAAAAATCTCAGACTCAGCTTCTTAAGTCGGCGAATTCGCGAAACGCCTTTGAACAGCTTGATCTTAAGATACACCCAGTCGCCCTCAGCAAATTCCACATGCCTGTGGCGAGCATTGAAATACTTCGACTGCCGATCTTGAGCTACCTTCATGCGCTCTTGGATGGTCCGCACTAGCTCACTAGCGTCGGCTACCACTTCTTTCCCCAAAAGCTTGGTGTCTCCCGCCTCTGTCCAAGACATCGGTGTTCGACACCGCCTCCCATACAGAGCTTCGTATGGCGCCATCTTGATACTAGCTTGGTAACTATTGTTATACGCAAACTCCACCATGAAGAGGTGATCCTCCCACTTCTTGCCGAAGTCGAGAGTACACATCCTTAGCATATCTTCCAAAGTACGGTTCGTTCTCTCAGTTTGCCCATCGGTTTGAGGATGAAAGGCCGTACTGAACTTGTGTTTTGTGCCCAAGCTCTTCTGCACCAACCACCAATCCTTAGACGTGAAACGTCCATCCCGGTCGCTGACTATACTCTTCAGAATCCCATGAAGTCGTACAATATTGCGGACGTACAACTCCACCAACTTTTCCACACCGTCCTCCTTCCGGTTTGGGATGAAATGTGCCACTTTGGTCAGGCGGTTCACAATCACCCAAATGGCATCATTACCCTGCTGCGATCTAGGCAACCCATGCACAAAGTCCATGGAGATGTCATCAAATTTCCATTCGGGGATTGGAAGAGGCTTCAAGAACCCGCCCGGCTTCTGACACTTGGCCTTCACCAAGGCACAAGTTTGGCACCGACTCACACACAAAGCTACGTCCCGCTTCATCCCAGGCCACCAATAGGACTTCTTCAAGTCCAAATACATCTTTGTACTACCTGGGTGAATGGAGTACTTAGTGAAGTGGGCCTCAAACATCAACTCCTCGCGGAGCTTGCCGAACTGCGGTACACAAATCCTTCCTCCCTTCCTCAGAATCCCATCAACCATCTCCCAGGCGCTACCCTCTCCCTTTAGAGCTTCCTCCACGAAAGGTTGGAACTCCGCATCTACACGGGTTGCTTCCTGAATACGATCGCATAAGTCACTCTGCATCTCAATCCAATTTAGTCGAGCCACGCTAGACTTGCCTCTTGCCACACATTCCAAACCAAGGGACTCCCAGTCTCGCCTTAACCGCTCATCGTGAGCTTCAATCCAATTTCCTTGCCCCGAGTATTTCCTACTCAAAGCATCTGCCACCACATTGGCTTTCCCTGGCGTGTACTGAATCGCCACCTCGTAGTCCCCAAGGAACTCGACCCACCTACGCTGCCGCATATTTAGGTCCTTCTGATCTAGGAGATACTTCAGACTCTTGTGGTCCGTGAAGATCTCCACCTTTGCACCATAAACATAGTGCCTCCACAACTTCAAAGCAAAAATTACCGCTGCCAACTCCAAATCATGGACGGGGTAATTTCTCTCATGAGGCTTCAGCTGCCTTGACCCAAAAGCTATCACACTACCATGCTGCACCAACACGCACCCTAAACCGCATCCGGATGCGTCGCTGAAAATCTGGAACCCTTCGGTCCCCTTTGGTAGACTTAGGATCGGCGCCGTCATTAGCCTTTCCTTCAGGGTTTCAAACGCCTCGTTGCACTCTTGAGTCCATACAAATTTCTGATCCTTGCGAGTTAGTGAAGTGAGGGGTAGAGCTATCCGCAAAAAGTTTTCCACAAACCTTCGGTAGTACCCGGCTAGTCCAAGAAAACTTCGGACTTCCGCCACGGTCCTCAAAACTGGCCACTCTCTGATGGCTTCTACTTTCGTTGGATCTACCGCCACCCCATCCCCACTAATCACATGGCCTAGAAATGCCACTTTCTCCAACCAGAACTCAAACTTGGAGAACTTCGCATAAAGCTGGTTCTCTCTCAATACTTGCAACACTGTCCGCAAGTGCGACTCATGCTCCGCTTCCGACTTGGAATACACCAATATGTCATCGATAAAGATGACTACGAACAGTCCAAATATTAGCGAAACACTCGGTTCATCAAGTCCATGAACACGGACGGCGCGTTCGTCAGCCCGAACGGCATCACCGAGAACTCAAAATGACCATACCTCGTACCAAACGCGGTCTTGGGTATGTCTTCGTCACGAATCCGCAACTGGTAATACCCGGACTTCAAGTCCAACTTGGAGTACACCACCGATCCCACCAACTGGTCGAAGAGATCGTCTATCCGAGGAATCGGATACTTATTCTTGACAGTAAATTTGTTCAACTCTCGGTAGTCTATGTACAGACGCATACTACCGTCCTTCTTCTTTACAAATAACACCGGCGCACTCCACGGTGAAAAGCTGGGCCTGATATACCCTTGCCCCAAAAGCTCCTGCAATTGAACCTTGAGCTCGACCAACTCCTTTGGTGCCATCCTAAAGGGTGGTCGTGACACCGGCCTAGCCTCGGGCACTAATTCGATGGAGAAATCAATCTCCCGCCGAGGAGGTGCTCCCGGTAGCTCCTCAGGGAAAACATCTCCAAACTCCGCCACCACGGGCACTTCTCCAAGAGACAGTCTGGAAAGGCTAACCTCCAACAACGCTACTAGAGCTACAACCCCTTGGTTAACAGCTCGCACTAGATGAAGTGCCGAAACTAGGGAACAGGCCACTCCATGCAGACCCTCAAACTTGACTTCTGCTTGCCCCACGCTCCTCAGGGTTACCACCTTGGACAAACAGTCGATACTGGCACGCTGCTCCGCTAGCCAATCCATCCCCAAAATCACATCGAACTCGGACAACGGTAAGATCGCCGCTACTAATATGAAGTCGACTCCCTCAAGACTCCAACAAATCCGCCCTTTAGTCCTGGTTGTCATAGACGACCCATTGGGCATGCGCACTTTCAACTCTGAGTCCGTTGCAAAGGACTCAACACCAATCCTCTGGGTGAAACTTTCCGGAAGGAAGGAGTGCGACGCTCCCGTATCAAAAAGTACTCTAGCGGGGTACCCAGATACCACTACAAAGCCTACACACATGCAACAAACATAAAGGTTTGAAAGACAGGAATCTAAGGTGCAGGTTGAACTCTCGTACCTGTCACCGCATCAGGTTGACGGATTGCTTCTTGTTGCCCAAGGTTGTAGGACCTTGGCTGCACTGGTTGAAACCGAGAAGCACTCGACTCCGCCATTTTCCCCTTCTCTACTGTACTAGGTCCGGAGCGTACGGTTGCTCCTGCCTTGTCTCTTGCTCAGCACCCCCTTGGGTACAAAATCTTGCTATGTGGCCTGGCTTGCCACAACTGTAACACATCTGCGGTCCCTTAGAGTGTGACCCTCCGGACGTCCAATTACTTTTCTCGCCCGACTTATATGGGGAAGGCTTCTTCTTCCATCGGCTCCCTTCCGTCTTTCCATGGGACTGAGCAGGCTTCTTCTCCTCCCCCTGCTTGGCTGTGAAACCCTTGCGACGCTGGGATCGCTCCATGTCACTCTCCAAAATTCGGGCCGCCTCCACCAATTCGTTGAAACCCGCGCATTTCATCGATATGAGGGGTTGTCTTAGATTCTCCCTCAGTCCATGATAGAAGAGATTGTCCCTCTCTTCATCATCTGCCATGGTCGTCCCTGCATAACGACCCAAGCGAGTAAATTCCTGAACATACTCATCCACTGACTTGTCTCGCTGCACCAGATGTAGGAACTGCCTCTGGAGGGCTAACCTCGTTGAGGCGGGAATGTACTTCTTCAGGAAGTCATTCCCAAATTCCTCGATGGACGGTGTGCGTCCTAGAAATTGCCGTCCACTATGGCTCACCCACCATAACTTGGCATCTCCCTCCAACATAAAGGCTGTGAACTCTGCCTTTTTCTCTTCGGGCGCCTCTGCCGCCCTCAGAAGCTCCTGAATTCTAGCCCACCAATCCTCTGCATCTGTGGGCGTGCCGATTCCCTTGAAGGTTGGAGGGTGGAAGCTCAGAAAGTACTTCATTTGCCGGTCCCCATGCCCGACAACCACTCTCTCGGCCTGCGGCTCTGCCCTCCTGACTTCCTCAACCGGCACGGTCGCTGCCGTGTCCGGGGTATCAGGAGTTGCTACTTGAGCAACGGGAGCTGCTACCTGTGCTGTCGCTGCAGCTTGGGCCGCCACCATCGCTTCTGCAAGCATACGACAGAAGTCGGCCGGTGTGACCCCCATCCCTAGCGGACCATGCGCAGTCGCACTACTTGTCGAGAGCTCTTCTCTTGGCCTCGAGGTCCCAGCCTCGTTGCTTGCACTCTAAACACAAGCAAGAAAACGCAAATCAGTCTCTAATTGCAAGACTCGAACACAAGGACACTCATGGTCCCGCGATACTCCTATGGGGATAACTTCTTATACACGACTCGACTTATACTTTCGACCGCAAATCTTCTCATTGAAACGCTAACCTGGCTCTGATACCAAATTGTAACACCTCGCCTATAAAGACCATATAATATGGGTCTGGCCGGGGCCCCACAACATACGGACGCCACAGCTTTAGTATTAAAATATGATATGAAAACTACCCAATCTCAAAACTCCAGACAAACACAGCGGAAACAGAACATTAACCGACAGAAGTTATCCACTTAACAAAAGAGTATCAAATGGCCTTAAGGCCTTACACAATATAAGTCCAAATATAAAAGTGCCAAGCACCCCTAGGCTACCTCGGCATGCAAGCCGGACATAGTCAAACAACAGTAGCAAAACAAGGAAAAGAAAATAGTCAAGCACATCAACACTTCATGAGGCTTAGGGCTTTTCGCCCGGCGCGCTAGCTCCTGCATGCGACCCTAGCCCTGTAAGGATATGAAGTAACATGGGTCAGCAAAGGCTGACCTCTACTGTGTAACAAACACATCTCCTCCTGGCCGTCCCTAACGGACCCCGGGGTACCACTCCACCTGCAAGTTAGCACTTTGTATACCAAAAGAGTATATATAATAAAGCGGTACAACAGGCTTGGATGTCTCATACAGCATACATGTTCTCTATGTTTTGTACAAAGTGAAAGGGCCTACTATGCAGCATGAATGCAACCCGGGTTTCACCCAAGGCACCCTCATTCGTATGCATCTAGCACAACATCAAACACTGGGTACTTCCGTTTCCCCATTGGCTTAAAGCCGCAAACACAAGGGAACCACCATGTCCCTAACGGCACACACGCCGTCACACAGAACCTTGCAAAGGCCCCACCCGCACAAGGGTCATATACCCCGGGGCTTGCCCGCACATTCTGACTTCGCACGTCAGGGTTCCGTCTCACACTAACCGATTCTAAGAAGCCTTGATGTACCCCACCCGCTCATGGCCACATTGCCCGGGCTTGTCCTCCGCTCGACATTCTCGTCAGTCCACACAAGGGGCTAGTCTCGCCGGGACACTTCCCCCACATGACTTGCGCATCACGGGATAGCCAGCTGACCACGAAGACATAGCCGCGCCTTTGCACAGCACAAACAAAGGTTTCCCCACCCCAATCACCATTCGCACCGTGTCTTTCCTGTGCTCCAAGGAAATCATCTACCGCACAACACGAAGCTAACCTTGTACGGTTCCGACCACGAGTACTCACTCAAATATAAGGGGGAAAACACATACATACAACGGTGTATTGCCGCAACGGATTTCTACTGAATCCCCGAAGCTCGCTATGCAACATCACCTGGTCGTACTAACGGTCGCAACCACGGCTTCACCCACAATGCCTAATCCGCTAACGGAGCGGATCTCTAATGCAAAGCATGCCGGGATGAACATACTCAACCCGGAGGTTCCTCTTGAACCTAGGCTACACGAATCCCTCTCATTTGAGAGATTCGGCGTTCAAAATACGAAAGGAAGGGGATGCTATTCATGCATCCTAAATCCTAAAAACCGAGAGGAGAAGTGTCGTTACCTTCCGTCCCCTCTTTCTAGCCATAGAGAAGATTTTCTCGGTTGAAAACCACCGCAACGCTCCCACCTTTGCGGATCTGAACTCCGCTCGCGAAACGGACCACCGAAGCTTCGCCGGCGGCCGGATCTTGGCCTTCTTCCTCCTCCTTGCTCTCCCTTCTCTCTAGAATCAAGAGAGATAAAGAGAGGAGAAAAGTGAGGGTTTCAAACCCTATTCCCGAGTTAAATCCCTCAGATCTAGCCCCCAGCCATTGGATCTCAATAAAAGAAACGGACGGCCACGATTCGGCCTAAAATCACAAAAACTGGGCCGAACACGGGTTGCAACACGGCCGTGTGCCAGGCCATGTTACCCACTCGCCGTCTCGATCGAGTCGAAAAACCAGCACACGGCCTTTGACACGGCCTCCGACACGCCCTTGTCACCTGCGACACGCCCGTGTCGGGACCCGTGTCACGCCCCCCGTGTGCAATCGACCAACATTTCGCAGTCAGAGAGGTACACGGCCTTGTGACACGGCATCAGACAAGCCTGTGTCAAATTTGACACGCCCGTGTTTGTGCCCGTATCACGGCCCGTGTACCACACTTGCAGAATCCCTAGAGTGACACGGCCTGGGACACGCCCGTGTCCTAGGCCGTATTCTACAACTCGACTAGCGTCGACCGCCAAAGCGTCGACCGCACGACCCGAGGCCGAACACGCCTGTGTCACGCCCGTGACACGCCCGTGACATGCCCGTGACACGCCCGTGACACGCCCGTGACACCTACTCCAAAAACCAAACTGGGCATAAAACATCACCCGTCCCTCTTTTGAGTTTCGGGGTGTTACAATTCTCTCCCCCTTAAAAGAATTTCGTCCCGAAATTTAAAACATGGAAGGTAAACCAAACTAAACAGTACCTGAGGAGAAAAGCTCGGGGTACTCCTCCAGCATGGCCTGCTCTCGCTCCCATGAGAGCTCCTCGCAACCACAGTTGTCCCAACGGACCTTTACGAGTCTGACCTCCTTGTTCCGCAATTGCCGAACCTCTGAGTCTTTTATCCCGATTGGACAAACTCGCATCCTCAAGTCTTCCTCTACCGGCACCGCCGTCGGCTCAATCACCACGCTGGCTTCTAACAACGCTTTCCTCAGGACGGAGACGTGAAAAACGTCATGCAATCCACTTAGCTCTGTGGACAACGCCAACCGGTACGCTGCCTCTCCCACTCGCTCGATGACCTTGAATGGTCCCAAAAATCTCGGACTCAGCTTCTTGAGTCGGCGAATTCGCGAAACGCCTTTGAACGGCTTGATCTTAAGATACACCCAGTCGCCCACAGCGAATTCCACATGCCTGTGGCGAGCATTGAAATACTTTGACTGCTGATCTTGAGCTACCTTCATGTGCTCTTGGATGGTCCGCACTAGCTCACTAGCGTTGGCTACCACTTCTTTCCCCAAAAGCTTGGTGTCTCCCGCCTTTGTCCAAGACATCGGTGTTCGACACCGCCTCCCATACAGAGCTTCATATGGCGCCATCTTGATACTAGCTTGGTAACTATTGTTATACGCAAACTCCACCATGAAGAGGTGATCCTCCCACTTCTTGCCGAAGTCGAGAGTACACATCCTTAGCATATATTCCAAAGTACGGTTCGTTCTCTCAGTTTGCCCATCGGTTTGAGGATGAAAGGTCGTACTGAACTTGAGTTTTGTGCCCAAGCTCTTCTGCACCAACCGCCAATCCTTAGACGTGAAACGTCCATCCCGGTCGCTGACTATACTCTTCAGAATCCCATGAAGTCGTACAATATTGCGGACGTACAACTCCACCAACTTTTCCACACCGTCCTCCTTCCGGTTTGGGATGAAATGTGCCACTTTGGTAAGGCGTTTCACAATCACCCAAATGGCATCATTACCCTGTTGCGATCTAGGCAACCCATGCACAAAGTCCATGGAGATGTCATCAAATTTCCATTCGGGGATTGGAAGAGGCTTCAAGAACTCGCCCGGCTTCTGACACTCAGCCTTCACCAAGGCACAAGTTTGGCACCAACTCACACACAAAGCTACGTCCCGCTTCATCCCAGGCCACCAATAGGACTTCTTCAAGTCCAAATACATCTTTGTACTACCCGGGTGAATGGAGTACTTAGTGAAGTGGGCCTCAAACATCAACTCCTTGCGGAGCTTGCCGAACTGCGGTACACAAATCCTTCCGCCCTTCCTCAGAATCCCATCAACCATCTCCCAGGCGCTACCCTCGCCCTTTAGAGCTTCCTCCACGAAAGGTTGGAACTCCGCATCTACACGTGTCGCTTCCCGAATACGATCGCATAAGTCACTCTACATCTCAATCCAATTTAGTCGAGCCACGCTAGACTTGCCTCTTGCCACACATTCCAAACCAAGGGACTCCCAGTCCCGCCTTAACCGCTCATCGTGAGCTTCAATCCAATTTCCTTGCCCCGACTATTTCCTACTCAAAGCATCTGCCACCACATTGGCTTTCCCTGGCGTGTACTGAATCGCCACCTCGTAGTCCCCAAGGAACTCGACCCACCTACGCTGCCGCATATTTAGGTCCTTCTGATCTAGGAGATACTTCAGACTCTTGTGGTCCGTGAAGATCTCCACCTTTGCACCATAAACGTAGTGCCTCCACAACTTCAAAGCAAAAATTACCGCCGCCAACTCCAAATCATGGACGGGGTAATTTCTCTCATGAGGCTTCAACAGCCTTGACCCAAAAGCTATCACACTACCATGCTGCACCAACACGCACCCTAAACCGCATCCGGATGCGTCGCTGAAAATCTGGAACCCTTCGGTCCCCTTTGGTAGACTTAGGATCGGCGCCGTCATTAGCCTTTCCTTCAGGGTTTCAAACGCCTCGTTGCACTCTTGAGTCCATACAAATTTCTGATCCTTGTGAGTTAGTGAAGTGAGGGGTAGAGCTATCCGCAAAAAGTTTTCCACAAACCTTCGGTAGTACCCGGCTAGTCCAAGAAAACTTCGGACTTCCGCCACGGTCCTCAAAACTGGCCACTCTCTGATGGCTTCTACTTTCATTGGATCTACCGCCACCCCATCCCCACTAATCACATGGCCTAGAAATGCCACTTTCTCCAACCAGAACTCGCACTTGGAGAACTTCGCATAAAGCTGGTTCTCTCTCAATACTTGCAACACTGTCCGCAAGTGCGACTCGTGCTCCGCTTCCGACTTGGAATACACCAATATGTCATCGATAAAGACGACTACGAACCAGTCCAAATATTCGCGAAACACTCGGTTCATCAAGTCCATGAACACGGACGGCGCGTTCGTCAGCCCGAACGGCATCACCGAGAACTCAAAATGACCATACCTCGTACCAAACGCGGTCTTAGGTATGTCTTCGTCACGAATCCGCAACTGATAATACCCGGACTTCAAGTCCAACTTGGAGTACACCACCGATCCCACCAACTGGTCGAAGAGATCGTCTATCCGAGGAATCGGATACTTATTCTTGACAGTCAATTTGTTCAACTCTCGGTAGTCTATGCACAGACGCATACTACCGTCCTTCTTCTTTACAAATAACACTGGCGCACTCCACGGTGAAGAGCTGGGCCTGATATACCCTTGCACCAAAAGATCCTGCAACTGAACCTTGAGCTCGGCCAACTCCTTTAATGCCATCCTAAAGGGTGGTCATGACACCGGCCTAGCCTCGGGCACTAATTCGATGGAGAAATCAATCTCTCACCGAGGAGGTGCTTCCGGTAGCTCCTCAGGGAAAACATCTCCAAACTCCGCCACCACGGGCACTTCTCTAAGAGACAGCCTGGAAAGGCTAACCTCCAACAACGCTATTAGAGCTACAGCCCCTTGGTTAACAGCTCGCACTAGATGAAGTGCCGAAACTAGGGAACAGGCCACTCCATATAGGCCCTCAAACTTGACTTCTGCTTGCCCCACGCTCCTCAGGGTTACCACCTTGGACAAATAGTCGATACTGGCACGCTGCTCCGCTAGCCAATCCATCCCCAAAATCACATCGAACTCGGACAACGGCAAGATAGCCGCTACTAATATGAAGTCGACTCCCTCAAGACTCCAACAAATCCGCCCTTTACTCCTGGTTGTCATAGACGACCCATTGGGCATGCGCACTTTCAACTCTGATTCCGTTGCAAAGGACTCAACTCCAATCCTCCGGGTGAAACTTTCCGCAAGGAAGGAGTGCGACGCTCCCGTATCAAAAAGTACTCTAGCGGGGTACCCAGATACCACTACAAATCCTACACACATGCAACAAACATAAAGGTTTGAAAGACAGGAATCTAAGGTGCAGGTTGAACTCTCGTACTTGTCACCACATCAGGTTGACGGATTGCTTCTTGTTGCCCAAGGTTGTAGGCCCTTGGCTGCACTGGTTGAAACCGAGAAGCACTCGACTCCGCCATTTTCCCCTTCTCTGCTGCACTGGGTCCGCAGCGTACAGTTTGCTCCTGCCTTGGCTCTTGCTCAGCGCCCCCTTGGGTACAAAATCTTGCTATGTGGCCTGGCTTGCCACAACTGTAACACATCTGCGGTCCCTTAGAGCATGACCCTCCGGACGTCCAATTACTTTTCTCGCCCGACTTATATGTGGAAGGCTTCTTCTTCCATCGGCTCCCTTCCGTCTTTCCATGGGACTGAGCAGGCTTCTTCTCCTCCCCCTGCTTTGCTGTGAAACCCTTGCGACGCTGGGATCGCTCCATGTCACTCTCCAAAATTCGGGCCGCCTCCACCAATTCGTTGAAACCCGCACGTTTCATCGATATGAGGGGTTGTCTTAGATTCTCCCTCAGTCCATGATAGAAGAGATTGTCCCTCTCTTCATCGTCTGCCATGGTCGTCCCTGCATAATGACCCAAGCGAGTAAATTCCTGAACATACTCATCCACTGACTTGTCTCGCTGCACCAGATGTAGGAACTGCCTCTGGAGGGCTAACCTCGTTGAGGCGGGAATGTACTTCTTCAGGAAGGCATTCCCAAATTCCTCGATGGACGGTGTGCGTCCTAGAAATTGCCGGCCACTGTGGCTCACCCACCATAACTTGGCATCTCCCTCCAACATAAAGGCTGCGAACTCTGCCTTTTTCTCTTCGGGCGCCTCTGCCGCCCTCAGAAGCTCCTGAATTCTAGCCCACCAATCCTCTGCATCTGTGGGCGTGCCGATTCCCTTGAAGGTTGGAGGGTGCAAGCTCAAAAAGTAATTCATTTGCCGGTCCCCATGCCCGACAACCACTCTCTCGGCCTGCGGCTCTGCCCGCCTGACTTCCTCAACCGGCACGGTCCCTGCCGTGTCCGGGGTAGCAGAAGTTGCTACTTGAGCAACAAGAGCTGCTACCTGTACTGTCGCTGTAGCTTGGGCCGCCACCATCGCTTCTGCAAGCATACGACAGAAGTCGGCCGGTGTGACCCCCATCCCTAGCGGGCCTTGCGCAGTCGCACTACTTGTCGAGAGCTCTTATCTTGGCCTCGAGGTCCCAGCCTCGTTGCTTGCACTCTAAACACAAGCAAGAAAACACAAATCAGTCTCTAATTGCAAGACTCGAACACAAGGACACTCATGGTCCCGCGATACTCCTATGGGGATAACTTCTTATACGCGACTCGACTTATACTTTCGACCGCGAATCTTCTCATTGGAACGCTAACCTGGCACTGATACCAAATTGTAACACCTCCCCTGTAAAGACCATATAATATGGGTCCGGCCGGGGCCCCACAACATACGGACGCCACAGCTTTAGTATTAAAAGATGATACGAAAACTACCCAATCTCAAAACTCCAGACAAACACAGCGGAAACCGAACATTAACCGACAGAAGTTATCCACTTAACAAAAGAGTATCAAATGGACTTAAGGCCTTACACAATATAAGTCCAAATATAAAAGTGCCAAGCACCCCTAGGCTACCTCGGCATGCAAGCCGGACATAGTCAAACAACAGGAGCAAAACAAGGAAAAGAAAATAGTCAAGCACAGCAACACTTCATGAAGCTTAGGGCTTTTCGCCCGGCGCGCTAGCTCCTGCATGCGACCCTTGCCCTGTAAGGATATGAAGTAACGTGGATCAGCAAAGGCTGACCTCTACTGTGTAACAAACACATCTCCTCCCGGCCGTCCCTAACGGACCCCGGGGTACCACTCCACCTGCAAGTTAGCACTTCGTATACCAAAAGAGTATATATAATAAAGCAGTACAACAGGCTTGGAAGTCTCATACAGCATACATGTTCTCTATGTTTTGTACAAAGTGAAAGGGCCTACTATGCAGCATGAATGCAACCCGGGTTTCACCCAAGGCACCCTAGTTCGTATGCATCTAGCACAACATCAAACACTGGGTACTTCCGTTTCCCCATTGGCTTAAAGCCGCAAACACAAGGGAACCACCATGTCCCTAACGACACACACGCCCTCACACGGAACCTTGCAAAGGCCCCACCCGCACAAGGGTCATATACCCCGGGGCTTGCCCGCACATTCTGACTTCGCACATCAGGGTTCCGTCTCACACTGACCGATTCTAAGAAGCCTTGCTGGACCCCACCCGCTCATGGCCACATTGCCCGGGCTTGTCCTCCGCTCGACATTCTCGTCAGTCCACACAAGGGGCTAGTCTCGCTGGGACACTTCCCCCACATGACTTGCGCGTTACGGGATAGCCAGCTGACCATGGAGACATAGCCGCGCCTTTGCACAGCACAAACAATGGTTTCCCCACCCCAATCACCATTCGCACCATGTCTTTCCCGTTCTCCAAGGAAATCATCTACCGCACAACACGGAGCTAACCTTGTCCGGTTCCGACCATGAGTACTCACTCAAATATAAGGGGGAAAACACATACATACACGGCGTATTGCCGCAACGGATTTCTACCGAATCCCCGAAGCTCGCTATGCAACATCACCGGGTCGGACTAACGGTCGGAACCACGGCTTCACCCACAATGCCTAATCCGCTAACGGAGCGGATCTCTAATTCAAAGCATGCTAGGATGAACATACTCAACCCGGAGGTTCCTCTTGAACCTAGACTACACGAATCCCTCTCATTTGAGAGATTCGGTGCTCAAAATACGAAAGGAAGGGGATGGTATTCATGCATCCTAAATCCTAAAAACCGAGAGGAGAAGTGTCGTTACCTTCCGTCCCCTCTTCCTAGCCATGGAGAAGATTTGCTCGGTTGAAAACCACCGCAACGCTCCCACCTTCGCGGATCTGAAGTCCGCTCGCGAAACGAACCTCCGAAGCTTCGCCGGCGGCCGGATCTTGGCCTTCTTCCTCCTCCTTGCTCTCCCTTCTCTCTAGAATCAAGAGAGATAAAGAGAGGATAAAAGTGAGGGTTTCAAACCCTATTCCTGAGTTTAATCCCTCAGATCTATCCCCCAGCCGTTGGATCTCAATCAAAGAAACGGACGGCCACGATTCGGCCTAAAATCACAAAAACTGGGCCGAACACGGGTTGCAACACGGCCGTGTGCGAGGCCGTGTTACCCACTTGCCGTCTCGATCGAGTCGAAAAACCAGCACACGGCCTTTGACACGGCCTCCGACACGCCCGTGTCACCTGCGACACGCCCGTGTCACCTGCGACACGCCCGTGTCGGGACCCGTGTCACGCCCCCCGTGTGCAATCGACCAACATTTCGCAGTCAAAGAGGTACACGGCCTTGTGACACGGCACGCCTGTTAGACACGCCCGTGTTTGTGCCCGTGTCACGGCCCGTGTACCACACTTGCAGAATCCCTAGAGTGACACGGCCTGGGACACGCCCGTGTCCTAGGCCGTGTTCTACAACTCGACTAGCGTCGACCGCCAAAGCGTCGACCGCACGACCCGAGGCCGAACACGCCTGTGTCACGCCCGTGACACGCCCGTGACACGCCCGTGACACGCCCGTGACACGCCCGTGACACGCCCGTGACATGCCCGTGACACGCCCGTGACACGCCCGTGACACGCCCGTGATACGCCTGTGACACGCCCGTGACACGCCCGTGATACGCCCGTGACACGCCCGTGACACGCCCATGAAACCTGCTCAAAAAACCAAACTGGGCTTAAAACATCACCCGTCCCTCTTTTGAGTTTCGGGGTGTTACAACTCTCTCCCCCTTAAAAGAATTTCGTCCCGAAATTTAAAACATGGAAGGTAAACCAAACTAAACAGTACCTGAGGAGAAAAGCTCGGGGTACTCCTCCAGCATGGCCTGCTCTCGCTCCCATGAGAGCTCCTCGCAACCACAGTTGTCCCAACGAACCTTTACGAGTCTGACCTCCTTGTTCTGCAATTGCCGAACCTCTGAGTCTTCTATCCCGATTGGACAAACTCGCGTCCTCAAGTCTTCCTCTACCGGCACTGCCGTCGGCTCAATCACCACGCTGGCTTCTAACAACACTTTCCTCAGGACGGAGACGTGAAAAACGTCATGCAATCCACTTAGCTCTGTGGACAACGCCAACCGGTACGCTGCCTCTCCCACTCGCTCGATCACCTTGAATGGTCCCAAAAATCTCGGACTCAGCTTCTTGAGTCAGCGAATTCGCGAAACGCCTTTGAACGGCTTGATCTTAAGATACACCCAGTCGCCCACAGCAAATTCCACATGCCTGTGGCGAGCATTGAAATACTTCGACTGCCAATCTTGATCTACCTTCATGCGCTCTTGGATGGTCCGCACTAGCTCACTAGCGTCGGCTACCACTTCTTTCCCCAAAAGCTTGGTGTCTCCCGCCTCTGTCCAAGACATCGGTGTTCGACACCGCCTCCCATACAGAGCTTCGTATGGCGCCATCTTGATACTAGCTTGGTAACTATTGTTATACGCAAACTCCACCATGAAGAGGTGATCCTCCCACTTCTTGCCGAAGTCGAGAGTACACATCCTTAGCATATCTTCCAAAGTACGGTTCATTCTCTCAGTTTGCCCATCGGTTTGAGGATGAAAGGCCGTACTGAACTTGAGTTTTGTGCCCAAGCTCTTCTGCACCAACCGCTAATCCTTAGACATGAAACGTCCATCCCGGTCGCTGACTATACTCTTCAGAATCCCATGAAGTCGTACAATATTGCGGACGTACAACTCCACCAACTTTTCCACATCGTCCTCCTTCCGGTTTGGGATGAAATGTGCCACTTTGGTCAGGCGGTTCACAATCACCCAAATGGCATCATTACCCTGCTGCGATCTAGGCAACCCATGCACAAAGTCCATGGAGATGTCATCAAATTTCCATTCGGGGATTGGAAGAGGCTTCAAGAACCCGCCCGGCTTCTGACACTCGGCCTTCACCAAGGCACAAGTTTGGCACCGACACACACACAAAGCTACGTACCGCTTCATCCCAGGCCACCAATAGGACTTCTTCAAGTCCAAATACATCTTTGTACTACCCGGGTGAATGGAGTACTTAGTGAAGTGGGCCTCAAACATCAACTCCTCGCGGAGCTTGCCGAACTGCGGTACACAAATCCTTCCGCCCTTCCTCAGAATCCCATCAACCATCTCCCAGGCGCTACCCTCGCCCTTTAGAGCTTCCTCCACGAAAGGTTGGAACTCCGCATCTACACGGGTCGCTTCCCGAATACGATCGCATAAGTCACTCTGCATCTCAATCCAATTTAGTCGAGCCACGATAGACTTGCCTTTTGCCACACATTGCAAACCAAGGGACTCCCAGTCCCGCCTTAACTGCTCATCGTGAGCTTCAATCCAATTTCCTTGCCCCGAGTATTTCCTACTCAAAGCATCTGCCACCACATTGGCTTTCCCTGGCGTGTACTGAATCGCCACCTCGTAGTCCCCAAGGAACTCGACCCACCTACGCTGCCGCATATTTAGGTCCTTCTGATCTAGGAGATACTTCAGACTCTTGTGGTCCGTGAAGATCTCCACCTTTGCACCATAAACGTAGTGCCTCCACAACTTCAAAGCAAAAATTACTGCGGCCAACTCCAAATCATGGACGGGGTAATTTCTCTCATGAGGCTTCAGCTGCCTTGACCCAAAAGCTATCACACTACCATGCTGCACCAACACGCACCCTAAACCGCATCTGGATGCGTCGCTGAAAATCTGGAACCCTTCGGTCCCCTTTGGTAGACTTAGGATCGGCGCCGTCATTAGCCTTTCCTTCAGGGTTTCAAACGCCTCGTTGCACTCTTGAGTCCATACAAATTTCTGATCCTTGCGAGTTAGTGAAGTGAGGGGTAGAGCTATCCGCAAAAAGTTTTCCACAAACCTTCGGTAGTACCCGGCTAGTCCAAGAAAACTTCGGACTTCCGCCACGGTCCTCAAAACTGGCCACTCTCTGATGGCTTCTACTTTCGTTGGATCTACCGCCACCCCATCCCCACTAATCACATGGCCTAGAAATGCCACTTTCTCCAACCAGAACTCGCACTTGGAGAACTTCGCATAAAGCTGGTTCTCTCTCAATACTTGCAACACTGTCCGCAAGTGTGACTCGTGCTCCGCTTCCGACTTGGAATACACCAATATGTCATCGATAAAGACGACTACGAACCAGTCCAAATATTCGCGAAACACTCGGTTCATCAAGTCCATGAACACGGACAGCGCGTTCGTCAGCCCGAACGGCATCACCGAGAACTCAAAATGACCATACCTCATACCAAACGCGGTCTTAGGTATGTCTTCATCACGAATCCGCAACTGATAATACCCGGACTTCAAGTCCAACTTGGAGTACACCACCGATCCCACCAACTGGTCGAAGAGATCGTCTATCCGAGGAATCGGATACTTATTCTTGAAAGTCAATTTGTTCAACTCTCGGTAGTCTATGCACAGACGCATACTACCGTCCTTCTTCTTTACAAATAACACCGGCGCACTCCACGGTGAAGAGTTGGGCCTGATATACCCTTGCTCCAAAAGATCCTGCAACTGAACCTTGAGCTCGGCCAACTCCTTTAATGCCATCCTAAAGGGTGGTCATGACACCGGCCTAGCCTCGGGCACTAATTCGATGGAGAAATCAATCTCTCGCCGAGGAGGTGCTCCCGGTAGCTCCTCAGGGAAAACATCTCCAAACTCCGCCACCACGGACACTTCTCCAAGAGACAGCCTGGAAAGGCTAACCTCCAACAACGCTACTAGAGCTACAGCCCCTTGGTTAACAGCTCGCACTAGATGAAGTGCCGAAACTAGGGAACAGGCCACTCCATGTAGGCCCTCAAACTTGACTTCTGCTTGCCCCACGCTCCTCAGGGTTACCACCTTGGACAAATAGTCGATACTGGCACGCTGCTCCGCTAGCCAATCCATCCCCAAAATCACATCGAACTCGGACAACGGCAAGATCGCCGCTACTAATATGAAGTCGACTCCCTCAAGACTCCAACAAATCCGCCCTTTAGTCCTAGTTGTCATAGACGACCCATTGGGCATGCGCACTTTCAACTCTGAGTCCGTTGCAAAGGACTCAACTCCAATCCTCCGGGTGAAACTTTTCGCAAGGAAGGAGTGCGACGCTCCCGTATCAAAAAGTACTCTAGCGGGGTACCCAGATACCACTACAAATCCTACACACATGCAACAAACATAAAGGTTTGAAAGACAGGAATCTAAGGTGCAGGTTGAACTCTCGTACTTGTCACCACATCAGGTTGACGGATTGCTTCTTGTTGCCCAAGGTTGTAGGCCCTTGGCTGCACTGGTTGAAACCGAGAAGCACTCGACTCCGCCATTTTCCCCTTCTCTGTTGCACTGGGTCCGCAGCGTACGGTTTGCTCCTGCCTTGGCTCTTGCTCAGCGCCCCCTTGGGTACAAAATCTTGCTATGTGGCCTGGCTTGCCACAACTGTAACACATCTGCGGTCCCTTAGAGCGTGACCCTCCGGACGTCCAATTACTTTTCTCGCCCGACTTATATGGGGAAGGCTTCTTTTTCCATCGGCTCCCTTCCGTCTTTCCATGGGACTGAGCAGGCTTCTTCTCCTCCCCCTGCTTTGCTGTGAAACCCTTGCGACGCTGGGATCGCTCCATGTCACTCTCCAAAATTCGGGCCGCCTCCACCAATTCGTTGAAACCCGTACGTTTCATCGATATGAGGGGTTGTCTTAGATTCTCCCTCAGTCTATGATAGAAGAGATTGTCCCTCTCTTCATCGTCTGCCATGGTCGTCCCTGCATAACGACCCAAGCGAGTAAATTCCTGAACATACTCATCCACTAACTTGTCTCGCTGCACCAGATGTAGGAACTGCCTCTGGAGGGCTAAGCTCGTTGAGGCGGGAATGTACTTCTTCAGGAAGGCATTCCCAAATTCCTCGATGGACGGTGTGCATCTTAGAAATTGCCGGCCACTGTGGCTCACCCACCATAACTTGGCATCTCCCTCCAACATAAAGGCTGTGAACTCTGCCTTTTTCTCTTCGGGCGCCTCTACCGCCCTCAGAAGCTCCTGAATTCTAGCCCACCAATCCTCTGCATCTGTGGGCATGCCGATTCCCTTGAAGGTTGGAGGGTGGAAGCTCAGAAAGTACTTCATTTGCCGGTCCCCATGCACGACAACCACTATCTCGGCCTGCGGCTCTGCCCGCCTGACTTCCTCAACCGGCACGGTTGCTGCTGTGTTCGGGGTAGCAGGAGTTGCTACTTGAGCAACGGGAGCTGCTACCTGTGCTGTCGCTGCAGCTTGGGCCGCCACCATCGCTTCTGCAAGCATACGGCAGAAGTCGGCCGGTGTGACCCCTATCCCTAGCGGACCTTGCGCAGTCGCACTACTTGTCGAGAGCTCTTCTCTTGGCCTCGAGGTCCCAGCCTCGTTGCTTGCACTCTAAACATAAGCAAGAAAACACAAATCAGTCTCTAATTGCAAGACTCGAACACAAGGACACTCATGGTCGCGCAATACTCCTATGGGGATAACTTCTTATACGCGACTCGACTTATACTTTCGACCGCGAATCTTCTCATTGGAACGCTAACCTGGCTATGATACCAAATTGTAACACCTCCCCTATAAAGACCATATAATATGGGTCCGGCCGGGGCCCCACAACATACGGATGCCACAGCTTTAGTATTAAAAGATGATATGAAAACTATCCAATCTCAAAACTCCAGACAAACACAGCGGAAACAGAACATTAACCGACAGAAGTTATCCACTTAACAAAAGAGTATCAAATGGCCTTAAGGCCTTACACAATATAAGTCCAAATATAAAAGTGCCAAGCACCCCTAGGCTACCTCGGCATGCAAGCCGGACATAATCAAACAACAGTAGCAAAACAAGGAAAAGAAAATAGTCAAGCACAGCAACACTTCATGAGGCTTAGGGCTTTTCGCCCGGCGCGCAAGCTCCTGCATGCGACCCTTGCCCTGTAAGGATATGAAGTAACGTGGATCAGCAAAGGCGAACCTCTACTGTGTAACAAACACATCTCCTCCCGGCCGTCCCTAACGGACCCCGGGGTACCACTCCACCTGCAAGTTAGCACTTCGTATACGAAAAGAGTATATATAATAAAGCGGTACAACAGGCTTGGATGTCTTAACAGCATACATGTTCTCTATGTTTTGTACAAAGTGAAAGGGCCTACTATACAGCATGAATGCAACCCGGGTTTCACCCAAGGCACCCTAGTTCGTATGCATCTAGTACAACATCAAACACTGGGTACTTCCGTTTCCCCATTGGCTTAAAGCCGCAAACACAAGGGAACCACCATGTCCCTAACGGCACACACGCCGTCACACGGAACCTTGCAAAGGCCCCACCCGCACAAGGGTCATATACCCCGGGGCTTGCCCGCACATTCTGACTTCGCACGTCAGGGTTCCGTCTCACACTGACCGATTCTAAGAAGCCTTGCTGGACCCCACCCGCTCATGGCCACATTGCCCGGGCTTGTCCTCCGCTCGACATTCTCGTCAGTCCATACAAGGGGCTAGTCTCGCCAGGACACTTCCCCCACATGACTTGTGCGTCACGGGATAGCCAGCCGACCACGGAGACATAACCACGCCTTTGCACAGCACAAACAAAGGTTTCCCCACCCCAATCACCATTCGCACCGTGTCTTTCCCGTGCTCCAAGGAAATCATCTACCGCACAACACGGAGCTAACCTTGTCCGGTTCCGACCACGAGTACTCACTCAAATATAAGGGGGAAAACACATACATACAACGGCGTATTGCCGCAACGGATTTCTACCGAATCCCCGAAGCTCGCTATGCAATATCACCGGGTCGGACTAACGGTCGCAACCACGGCTTCACCCACAATGCCTAATCCGCTAACGGAGCGGATCTCTAATGCAAAGCATGTCGGGATGAACATACTCAACCCGGAGGTTCCTCTTGAACCTAGGCTACACGAATCCCTCTCATTTGAGAGATTCGGCGCTCAAAATACGAAAGGAAGGGGATGCTATTCATGCATCCTAAATCCTAAAAACCGAGAGGAGAAGTGGCGTTACCTTCCGTCCCCTCTTCCTAGCCATGGAGAAGATTTGCTCGGTTGAAAACCACCGCAACGCTCCCACCTTTGCGGATCTGAACTCCGCTCGCGAAACGGACCTCCGAAGCTTCGTCGGCGGCCGGATCTTGGCCTTCTTCCTCCTCCTTGCTCTCCCTTCTCTCTAGAATCAAGAGAGATAAAGAGAGGAGAAAAGTGAGGGTTTCAAACCCTATTCCCGAGTTTAATCCCTCAGATCTAGCCCCCAGCCGTTGGATCTCAATCAAAGAAACGGACGGCCACGATTCGGCCTAAAATCACAAAAACTGGGCCGAACACGGGTTGCAACACGGCCGTGTGCCAGGCCGTGTTACCCACTCGCCGTCTCGATCGAGTCGAAAAACCAGCACACGGCCTTTGACACGGCCTCTGACACGCCCGTGTCACCTGCGACACGCCCGTGTCGGGACCCGTGTCACGCCCCCCGTGTGCAATCGACCAACATTTCGCAGTCAGAGAGGTACACGGCCTTGTGACACGGCATCAGACACGCCCGTGTCAAATTTGACACGCCCGTGTTTGTGCCCGTGTCACGGCCCGTGTACCACACTTGCAGAATCCCTGGAGTGACACGGCCTGGGACACGCCCGTGTCCTAGGCCGTGTTCTACAACTCGACTAGCATCGACCGCACGACCCGAGGCCGAACACGCCTGTGTCACGCCCGTGACACACCCGTGACACGCCCGTGACACGCCCGTGACACCTGCTCCAAAAACCAAACTGGGCTTAAAACATCACCCGTCCCTCTTTTGAGTTTCGGGGTGTTACACTATAGCTCCTTGTGTAATCTGGCTTGCTGTGCTTTTTTTCTTTGTTGTGTGCTGTGTGTTTATATTTTCTTACTGCTTTAGTGTTTACTTTTCTGCTAGCACAATACATATATAAGTAAATTAAGTCTTCCACTGGTTTATAGTTTTAATTGTAAATTATTTTAAAATACTCTATTCACCCCCTCTAGAGTGAAGATAGATCTTACCCTCACTTTCAATTGTTATCAGAGGCAGGTTGGTTACTCAACAACTGAATCTTCAAAAGATTGGTTGAACAGGCTAACACCTGAACCAAAAGATCCTTGATAAGATTAATCTTCTATAGAGGGTTATTACTTTTTGTATTATATTTATTTTCATACAAAACCATGGCACAGAACAAAGATTATACTAGCACCAGACCTCCAGTGTGCAACCTTTCTAAGTTTGTACTTTGGAAGGCAAGGATTAGGCTTTACATGAATTCTATTGATGAGGAAATTTTTAATTCTCTTTGACAGTTTGTCCAAGACCCCCAGTAATTACAAGTACAAGTGCTGTTCCACCTACTTCAGGAACAGATGCAGAAATAAAGAAATGGAAAGTTGCAGATGCAAAAGCTATGAATATCCTTGCTCAGACTATGTCTGATGAGATATTCCAAAAGGTGTCTGAATGCAGTTCAGCAAAAGTGATATGGGACAAGTTATCTGAAATTGTCTCAGGATCTGCTGATGAAAGGAAGGACAGGAGATCCCATCTCATGATGAAGCACCTAAGCCCATCTTGTCATTTAATATGGCATTAACTGTGCTTGTGATGTCCATCAGCTTAAGGCTTCTCCCATTAAGAGATTCCTCAAGTTGCTTTGCCTCACATAATTTAGTTTTTAGTGAAATGATTTGTTCATTAGCTAACTCTAGATCATTTTTCAGTTTGATATTTTCAGCAAATAGGTTATCAAATTCAAGCTGTCTATCTCTAAGAATTTTTATTTCCTTCTCTAACTTCATTAAATCATTGCACAAGGATTTAAATTCACTTTTGAAATCTTATGAATTGAAATCAAATGAAGAGATTACTTGATCTTCTTCAGATTCAGATTCCTTTTCTAATTCTTCAGCTTGTTCCTCAACATTAGATTTGCTACTGGAGGCATTAATAGTCGTAAGGCAAATTTTTGTTGCCTTTGCCTCCTCTTCATCTTCACTAGAGCTGGAAGATGAGGATTCTTCATTTGTGTCACTCCAGGTCTCAGCAATGAAGTCTTTCTCCCTTCTCTTATGTTTGCTGGAGGAGTGCTTGCTAGAGTACTTGCTTGATTGTCTCTTATTCGCCTTTTCTTTTCTTCTGTCTTTATTTTGTGCCTCTGGGCATTCATGTAGAATGTGGCGAGGTTTTCTGCATCCAAAACAAACAATCTCCTTAGTAGGAGTCTTGTCATATCTTGGCTTGTCATCATTCTTGGATGACCATCTTTTAAAGTCTTTCTTGACCATTTTATAGAATCTTTTATCCAACAAGCTCATTAGTTCTTCATTAGCTGGAAGAGCTTCTAATTCTTTTATTGCTTTAAAAGCAATGTTGTGCTCCTTCCTTGAAGATGTAGAAGCCTTCTGTTCATCAGCCTCCCTTGTCTTGATCAACTGCTCATAAAACTTGAGCTTGCCAAGGAGAGATTCTATAGAAATCTCATTTAAACTTCTGTCCTCCTTAATTAGCCATATCTTGGAATCTCAAGTGCTATGGAAGTACTTTAGGATTTTGTCATTTATCTCAGTTAATGAGATGTCCTTATCCAGGGTTCTCAGTTCATTTATGATGAAATTGAGTCTATTATACATCTCAGCAACTGTCTCTGATTCCTCCTTGAAAATCTCATACTATGATATGAGGAGGGATCTCCTGTCTTTTCTTTCATCTGCTGAGCCAGCAACTATTTGGTTCAGTGAGTCCCAGATGGCCTTTGCAGAGGTGCACTCAGCCACCTTCTGAAAGATGTCATCTGACATTGTCTATGCCAGAATATTCATTGCTTTAGCATCAGCCATCTTGGCTTTCTTTTGTGCATCAGTCCACTCAGGGTGGTGGAACTTCATGTGCATTGGATGTTGTAGTAGTAGCTGTAGGTTGAGGGGGACCTATCAAAATAGAGTTGAAAATGTCCTCATCAATAGAGTTCATGTAGAGTTTGATTCTTGCCTTCCAGAGTGCAAATTTATTCAAGTTGCACACTAGAGGTCTAGTGCTAGAATAATCCTTCTTCTGTGCCATGCTATAAACTAGAGGCTAGAAAGAAAAAGATCTATCAAAGGATCTTGGTTTAGATGTAAGTTTGTGAAACCAAAGAAACACACCCTTTAATACCAATTGAAGGATGGTAAAAGCTTTACCACCTGAGGGGATAGACCTATTTAAATTTAGAGGGGGGGGGGGTGAATAGAGTATTTTAAAAACTTAATTGGTTTTTATAGTGGAATTTAAATAGTGATATATATATATATATCTTAAGAAAGTGCAGGAATAAAAAGCTAACTAACACAGCATACAACACACAATAATAAGAAAACATCAAACAACCAGACGACGCGAGAAATTTATAGTGGTTCCCCTAAACTTGGGTACATCCACTCTTCTATCACTCTGGTAGGAATCCACTACAGGTTTTTGATCAAGTGCCCCATCACCAATAGGTTTATGCTCAGGTTCCCTGTCACCACAAGATCTATTTGAAGGGAGATCTCACAAACTTTTAAACTTTTGATCAGGTGCCCAAAAACCAAGTGGTTAACTTTTGAAGGGAGTTAAAATGCTGTGTATAGTGGGGTGAAAGATGTGATATTGTCTTCTCTTTCTCAAACAGCTGAGAAGACTTTAGTGGATTGCTTGAAGTTGACAAAGCTCCCCCTGAGATGATTATTGCTCAGGATTTGCTGGAAGATTTTTAGGGTGTAGGTCTTCTTTATGATCTCCAGAAGCTTTTAGACTTATTGTGTTTTGATGTCTCTTGAAAGCTTGGAGAAGATTTGCAGATGATGAAGACTGAATGAGTATGCAGACTGAATATCTTTCCTCTGTCTACCTATAACTCTTTTAAAATTCTACAACTTCTTGTATTCAATCTTCTTGAAAACTCTTTTATATTTCCTACAGAAATTTTGTCTCTGAATTTGAATTCTTCTCCTTGATTGATTGCTGAAATCTTGGAACTTGGATAAACAGCTGAGAGGGCAATAAATTGATTTCTTAACTGTCCCAGTTATTAAGCCGAATATTGACTCTGTGAAATCCAGTAATGAATGTTGCCAATGAATAACTATAATCATGAGAATATATGAATTTAATTACTCAGAGTAATATAGGCAATAATATATTATATAAGTCTTGGTCAATCCAGAAATTAATTGCAGAGAATAGAGAAAATGAACTGACAGATTTCGTCGACCTGAACTCAAAGTTCGTCGAGTTGAAAAATCGTCTTTGTCGACCTGAGCTCAGAGAAAAATTGTCTGGAAAGAAACTGCCAAAGCTGAGCTCCAAGTTCGTCGAACTGATGTAGAATATCGTCGACCAGAGAAACTGAGAGAGAAGGGAGTTCGTCGACCTGAGCTCGAATATCGCTGAGCTCAACTCAGAGAAGGAACTCTGAGTTTGTGAATCTGCGATTGACGATCTTCGAGTTGTATTCGAAGAACTTCAAACTGATTTCTGAACTTTCTAGAACTGCAATTCTTCTAAGTCTGGATCTCTAAAGTCTTCTCAAGGCTGGATCATAAGATGTTTAACCTAGTCAGACTGTGCTAACCTTAGAAGAAACAAATTGACCCTAGGCTATACATGATGGGTCAAAAACCTATTAGTGAACCTTAGCCCAAATCCAAACTAGGGATCCAACAAGCAGTCTTCTTTGCAGATGACATGTTGTTTATAGCATCAGAGATAGATATATTTGGCCTGCTACAGATTTACCCTTGGTATGAATTTTCGCTGGATGGGCTTGAGTGAAGGAATCTGCCTTGTTCTTGAGAGTGAGGGATGGGGTACCAAAAAAATGGGTTAAAATGGGCCATTTGGATTTCCTCATAGGGAGCCTTAAAGGCATTCACTCCCCTACTATACCTTCCACCATATATATGAACCTCTTTGTTCAAACTAGTGGATCTACCATTCATCCAATGACCATAGATTCTCTCTTGGTCATACCTATTTGAAGGTAACAGAACTTTCCTAAAATGAATGGGAGGCTTGGAAGCAAGAGAATGAGTTGGAGCTTTGCTCTTCCCTTGGAAGGGGCAACTCTAGTGTTTCCCTCAAACCCCAACCCCTTCTTACCCTTTTGAGAGGAGGAGTCTATCAAGGGCAACACTGTATTGAGCTTAGAGAAACAAGCCATAATTCACTTCTCCCTCTGGAGCTTCTCTTCAAGGTCCCTAATGAGACTTCTTGAACTTTATGGTGACAATCTGGATGAGGGTCAAAAAATTAAGTTGGCTAATCTCCCTTTCCTTCTGATCTAGTAAATATGCTGTCTCAGCATGTGTGGCAGCAGCTAGCTGAAGAGTGACAATCTCCATAGCTTACTTTTTAATCAACTTGTTGCACTTCTTAAAGGTATCCAGAAGTTCACCATACCTATAACTTAATTGATTGAAATCTTCCTCAAAACCTGAGCCCTCTTCACCACTTGATGAAGAAGCATCAGAGTCTGGACTAGTCTCATAATCTAAGTCAGAAATTGAGCTGGATAAAAAATGTACCTTGACTGGACCAGGCTGTTCATGGCTGGATTCATCATCAGACCTTGCCATCAGCCCCTAGCATCTGATACCATTTTCTTCATCTTCATCATCCCCCTCTAAATCACTATCTAAATGTGATAGAGGGGCCCTGATCCCTATCCTGGTAGCAGGATAGTCTTCAGCTTCAGCTTCAGCTCCTTCTTCAACAGTAACAATAACTAGTCCAATATAGGTTTTTCTTCTTCAGACTCAAATGAAGATTAGTCAGTCCAACTCTTATCCTTCTTTGCAAAAAAGGACTTATCCTTCTTGCCCTTGTGCTGGTGGGTCTTTTTCTCACCAGCCTCTTTTCTCTTCAGTGGGCTGTCAGCAATAACATGCCAAGGTTTGATGCAATAGTAACATAAAACTTTAAAGGAGACATGTTTACTAGGCTTACAGTCATACCTGCTTCCCTTAGAGAGCTTCTTCTCTTCCTTGTAGTAGTCCTCCTTGTGATGAGAGGAGGAGGAAGGTCTGATCCTCCACTACTTCCTCCTCATCAATTTATGAAGCTTCTTGGAGAAGACAACAAAGTCTTCATTTGACAAGCTGCTGTTATATGAACTTGGCCCAGTGTTGCCTGAGTCAGTAGGCCTCCTTGGAGGAGAGGAAATCCTCTCCTTGCCATTCTTGGTTCTCTCTGCTTTGAAAGCCAAATACTTTTCCTTGGCTTGGGATTTGCTGATGGTCTTCTCCACTTTCCTAGCAGCTAACTGCATCTCATAAGAGAGCAGCTTTCCAAATATAGTATGGGGAGGAGTATAAGCTAGCTTGGCCACCTCTTTGATGACCCATATCTTGGTGTCCCAGTATCTTGTGAGAGACCTCGGGAACTTGTCATTAAGCTCATAATGACTGAAGACACTCCCATAGGTCCTCAACTCATTTACTATCCCGAAGAATCTTTCATAGCAGTCAGTTATGCATTCTCCCTTAGACTGCCTGAATGCCTTATACTCCTGGTTAAGCATGGACTACCTGTCATCTCTAACCTCTTTAGTTCCCTCCATATAGACCATAATAGTGTCCCACATATCTTTGGAGGACTGGAAGTGAACCCAATTCTGAAAGGTAGAATCATCTATGCCATTAACAATAATGTTTTGTGCCCTCTTATCTATGGTGGCCAAGATGACTTCATCCGTGTTCATCTCTGAGTATTTCTTTGGAGTTTGGACTGTTGCATCTAGAACTGAGACCTTCATAGGGATGAAAGGTCCCTCTTTGACTGTCACAAAGATCCTTATGTTAGAGGCTTCCATAAATAGGCTGACCCTCTCTTTCCAAATTCCAAAACTCTCTTTCCTACAGATGGGGAGTTTCATGGAACCTAGCTCCTTATGGTTCTCTCTTGAACCCATAAGTATACTTTTTTCAGCTACCCTTGGAGATCTATGCTGACTATTAAGTCCTTCTTGAGCAACCTCCCTCTGATACCACTTGAAAGTCTTTAATTCCATGGTAGCTAATGACCTAGAGGGGAGCGGGGTGAATAAGTTTTTGGTCTTTTATAATTTCCCTCTACTTAGTGTGTCATGGGTGAGTTAAATAATGCTTCCAAGATAATTACGCAAAGCACACTAAAGATTTATAGTGGTTCCCCAGATTATAGGTATGTTTACTTTCCCTCACCTTTCTAATAGTTTGTTAGACAAGGCCTCTTCTCCAAAACTCAGATCTTTAAAGCTTACAACATAGATCCCTCAGGATTTATCAGTCTCCTCAAATACCTACAGCTCAGGCACAAAGCCCTACCTCAGATCAAGCTTGCTCCTACAACATTGTGGTCAAAAGACCACCTACCTCAGACATGACCACAAGTCCTACATCTTAGGCTATGGAGGTTAACCCTACAACTCAGAGAGTAACACTCTCCTACCTTAGATCTGTTAAGATCTTACCTTAGGCGCACAGGACCTACACTCAGATCCACACAAGGATCCTACAAACTCAGGCTCAACATGCCTACATTGAAATCCACATAGGGATCCTACCTCAGCTTTTATAAATTAGGCTTACAGCTCAGATACAAAAGGATCCTACATGAAGAGTAGTTGGTTGGTGTTGTTGATTTGACACTAGAGAAATATCTTTGTGTCAGCCTTCCTTGACTGAGTTAACCACCCTAAATTTCTTCATAGCAACAAAAAATATATCTTCAGTAATAAGCTTCCTGTGCTGAAGAACCTCAGAAAATTATTTCTGAACTTGCTGAAGAAGACTGAGGATTAGACAGTTCTTGTGTTCTTTAATCAGCTAACATGGACTAGCATGAACTTGAAAGTTCTGCTACTCCTTCTTAATCAAATCCTTATTTTGACTTGCTGTAGTAGAAGAAATTAGCTACAACAACTTGAAAGAACTTTTAGATCGGCTGATTCAACTTCAAGATTCAAGCTCGACAATAATGGCGAGGAAGATGAAGTTCAGCCGCAACTTTTCGAAATAAGAAAACCCTAAAAGTTAAAGTTCCTTCAGTCCATCTTGTCCCTTTTATCTTCCGCTGACTAACTGCTCTAGGATGTAGTGGGGACCACCTGTGGTTGACAACTGCACCTTGCTTTAACGGAAGAAGACGTACAGTAGGCCTCCGGTGATATTTGTCGTCTTCTGTAGCTTTCCCACAACTAATTTGAACTTTGTTGACTTTGGCTAACGTCCGCATTTGTTGACTTAACCAAATTCTTAGATTTAACTCCAGGAGTTGAGTGCGTTGAGTCAAATTCTCTGCACCATCAGGCGTTGAGTGCGTTGAGTGAACTGGCTTCACTCAATGCCTCTAGACTTAGTCAATTCTTCTGCACTTCCAGGCATTGAGTGCGTTGAGTGAATCTTCACAACTCAATGCCCCTGGACTTAGCTGCAACTTTCTTTATCTGCTAGGCGTTAAGAGTATTGAGTGAAGCTTCATCACCCAACGCTTTTGTACTTAGCCTCTTTCTATCTTCTTAAGATTTGACTACAGCAGCATAACTCAACTCTTTTGCTGTCTGGCATTGAGTGAATTGGATTCACTCAATGCCTATGGACTTAGCTGTAATATTGTCTCTACAACCTACTGGGCTTTGAATGCCCTGACTTTACTCAACACTTTTTCCATCTGGCATTGAGTTAACTGGCTTCACTCAATGCCTGTGGACTTAGCCCCTATTTCAGCTTGGCAATGCTGAGGCTTTGACAGACTCAGCTATACTCAACGCCTTTTGATATATGGTGTTGAGTGAACTGCCTTAACTCAATGCCGGTGGACATAGCCACAGAATTGCTTTGCAGAATGCTTGGATTTGACTTTCCACACCTTACTCAGTGCTTTTTAGCATCTGGGGTTGATTGAACTGGCTTCACTCAATGCCTGTGGACTTAGGCGATTTTCAGGCTTTCCAGCTTTCTTCTTTGACATCTAGCGTTGAGTGAACTGGCTTCACTCAATGCCTGTGGACTTAGATAGATTTCTGTCTCTCCACTTCTCTACCTTGTGGTCACCTGTCATAACAACTTAGACAACTTGACTAAACTTGTTCCATGGAGCATCCTGCATATGATGAGCTTAACCAACATCAAATATAACTATGCTCTTAGTGTTGATGGTGATGCCTCTTCAAATAAAGTCTAGGGAACATTGAGGGCAATATTCCCAAAAGAAGGAGCACTGCCGCCAAGAATGAGGGGTGGTGTAGTGCCCCAAATTTCCTGAAAAATAACAGGTAGTTGGTCACTGGAGGTTACCACCAGGCTGTAGAGCTAGTGCCGGCGGTATCCAGTAAATTTTATTAAGACCACCCTCTCAGATAGGTATCACGCGATGGTAGTATAATACCGCGCAACAGTAGCCATTTAATCGACCTTTATCTCTTGACAGTACCGCCCGACGGTAGAGGTAACACTGGCGGTAGCGTGCCACGTGTCAGATAAGGTTGAGGCGATCTTTGAGCGGCAGAGCGATGCTGACTGGGACAAGCGACCACCACATGAGATATCGCGCGACGGTAATAAGGTTCTGCACGGCGGTAGCTCTGAATTATTACTCATTTTCTCTCTTTCTCTCTTTCTCGCTCTTGAATCCTGAGGAAGAAGAAGGAGAAGGCTAGGAGAGAAGGGGCAAGGCTGATTTAACCCTACTGTGAAGGAATTCTTGTGGTCAGATTTGTGATTTGAAGCCAGATCCGCGGAGAGGAAGGTGTAGTGCTCATTTCCATCTGGATCAAGTGCAAGATCATGGATCCTAAGCGATCGACAAGGGTAACTATCTTACTCCTTGGACTTATGAAGTCCTTATTTGGCATGTATATGAAAATCCTCACCAATTGGTGAAGAATGAGAGATTTCCAACAGGTTGATCGTTGATATCCCCGTTATGAAACTTTTATATGTTGGATCTAGTGGCCAACCTTTGAAGGAGGGGGGTGAATAAGGTTTATGATGTTTATGAGAAATTTGAATTATTTCTAACAAGGAAAACTAGTTCTGGAAGCTGTCGCGGGGCGTTGTGTAGCTAACGCGCGGCGGTATGTCACAGAACTTATTTTTTATGCAGATTCCTCCTTGGAGATCTATACACCCTTCAAGACTTATAGGCTACCAATAACAATGTTATACGCAAGTAAAGAAACAAAAAATGAATTTCATTTGCAAACTAAATCAACAACTGTTCTAACAATTACAGAAACTTGATCTCCGTGACACTGGAGATAGAAGGCGGTTAATGAAAACAATTTTTGGTTTTCTATACTGACCCGCTCCCAAGACCGGTTGGCTCTCTCCCTTTCCCTCCAAGAAAGGTCTTCGAGCCAGCTCTTCACCTTCGCGCAAGGAAGTGTCTTAAATCACCGCTAGATCACCCGATCTAGACGTCCCTTCCCCGGGATGATTTCTCACGGAATCATTTCCGGATTCCGATGACCTTCCCCGGTCGATTTCCCTCACCACAATATTTCAGAGAAAAGAAAAGAATACAATAAAGGTACAAGAGATTTAAGTTTGAATTTTCCTGTTGACGATTTCTTCGTTGAGCGATCTGTGACTGGTGCTTGAAATCTTTGTGTGCTCGCAACCGATCAACTCTTCATAATCGTTGTTGTCCTGAGCTCGCCAGAGTTCTTTGTGTACGAATGGGAGGGAGGCGATTTTCTTTTCCTTTGTTGAAGATGGCAGAATGGACCACAGAGAGGGGGCCAAAACCATGGAATCAAGGAACTGAGTCTCTTTTCAACTTGGTAAGGAATACGGAAAATTAGACGCATTATATATATCTTTGTAAAAATAGGCTAGTGTCGGCGGTAAGACTAGCTCCAGGCGGTTGCTTGAATTCCTTATTATTCATATCTATTCTTATGCTTATGGATATGGAAGTCCATCGAAAAAAAATTAATTTTAATTATAATAAAAGAAAAATATGAAAGAGAATTCAATAGAAAATATAAATCTAATACTATAAATACTAATATTATATAGATAAATGAATATAGATAAACTAAACCTTGTTAAAGTATTTTTTTTTCACCTTTTACAAAACGATCACATTTGATAGAATTAGATTCTTCATGCGCTTGATATGACAGCTGTCCTACAAATTTGGAAAAATATTGAAAACAAATCTTTTCCTTTTTTTAATGCTAACGCGGCGCGGTAGGAATATAGCGCCATGCGGTAGGCCAGGCGTCTCAACAAATCAATCTCGTCGATTGTTGAGTGGCTAGCGCAGTGCGGTATACTGCTATTGCTTAGTGGTAGCTTCCCGAGCATCTGGATGAAATAATTCCTCGAGCTAGCGATGGTAGTAGGACTAGCGTGAAACGGTAGAAACCCAAGCGCCATGTACATTTAGTTCAAGCTACCGCCCTGCAGTTTCTACTATCACTCGGCGGTAGGTGCTAGAGGAGGGCTCCTTGCTTCACATGAACTTGTAAACCTGCACACTCTACCAAACAAAATATGTGATCAAATACAACATAGGATTTGATGTTATCAAACTAACTATATGTGAACCGTTGGTGCCAACAAACTCCCCCTTTTGATAATTTCAAATCCCGTTCATGAGATATGGCAATGAGATACATGATAGAGCGCATATAAGAGATGAACGTTAAAAATTATAAAGTTAGGTTTCAGGTTACATATAACTTCCCTTACACACGTGCTACCCGTAAATGCATGTTCTACGTGCTCCCCCTATCACGTGCACACACCGTAATAAGCTCCCCCTATATGTGATATTCCCTATCCCATGACTCATGACCAATCTATTCTCCCCCTTTGATATTATCAAAAGGGGATAGGGTAGACCAAAACAAAGCAAACATACACATGCACGGGAGAAGCAGAATGCAGTATATAATGAACATGATATAGAAAGCAAATAATGCATTGTAGAGAAAGTGAATCGAGAGGCAAAAAATCATAGGGGTGGAAAAAAATGAATTCAGAAAGGATAAGGCATTGAAGTCAAACCGATGAGTGCAATACACAAAAATAGTTTAAATCAGTTATCAGAGTTAAAAAGAATTTGGACAACACATGTAAAGTAAGCACATAATAATTTAGAGTTCATTGCTAAAAGAATTATAGAATTAATACAAAGGAACATTGTACATTTCACAAATAAAAATCGTGTCCCAGAAATTATGTGCTATAGACATATAATGTCATTTCATTCCAATTCCTCTGCATGGAAGCGTTAGATAGATCAATCATGCGTGTACGTGTAGCGTCAGAAGACAAACATCAAGTAGAGTTAACAATCATTACATGGTTTATCTCAGTAATTCAATATGCTATTGCATGGGGAATAAAGTGAATAAGCATATCACGCTGCTATCTACGATATACCATGGCTAGAACTAAGGGTACTAAGATTAGGGTTCTAGTCCGTGCACAAGATCGAAATGATTGTTTGGACCAAGGTGCTTATCATCACAATGCTCATAAAGACTTATTAGGAGGAGTGAGTAGTGCTTGGGTGGTATCCTTGACACAAGGCTTGATATCATACATTTTTTAGACGTTTTGGGCTATCAATTTATAGTTTGGATTACAAGGACCCCAAATAAATCAAAATCTACTCACATAGATAAATACACTTTAACTTGTATACACAGGACTTGACCACTAGAGATTTGGCCAATGTTCTACCCTTTAGTGAAACGCATATGTATCATGACATTGATTATTCAAGTTATTTCAAACCCGGTAGACACAATATCACGAGTTATAGCATGTAAGCATATAATTTCTACAAGAGTGCTCTGTCTAGGGATGTGTGAACAGTGTAAATTCATTTCGCTACCTCAATCCTCACACATACCTAGAGGCATAGTTAACAAACACTAACATGTCTAGTCGTGCTCAGTAGCTAAACACCTATAGATTCAACACATCATGACATAGGTAGACAATGTTCACAGGGATTAACACGCATAATTCCAACATTATACGTAATGATTATGCTCTATGTTCTAGTCAAGTGTGTCCTAAGAGTTAACAATCCACAGTTTTTGTTATTTTTGGGTTATATATAACAAAATAGAACAAAAAGACCAGCATACGAGAAAAAAAGACTAAAAACAAGATTTTTCTTGTGTGTTTTTTTGGATTTAATCTTTTTCTTGGGGAAAAAACAAATAATGAATGAAGGAACAAAAACAAAAGCAAAAATAAAAACAACTATAAGTGGACGAGAAAAAAAACTCAAAAACATTCAAAACCAAACGTCCTTATGACACTATATGATGTAGCATGACTAGGAAGAGAGATCCAAAACACCGAGCTCGTGTTGAAGTAACGAGAAACGAGCATCTGGGAGGGGTTTTGTGAATATACAGCTAGTTGGTCGGCATTTCCAATGAAGCTTACTCTCACGTTCTCTTTCTCAATGTGTTTCCGAATGAAATGATGACGAACGTCAATATGTTTGGAACGAGAGTGATGTACTGGATTATTTGTCAAATCTATGACACTCTTATTGTCGCACCTAAGAGTAATGTTCCTATAAAGTAAGCCAAAGTCTTCTATCGTTTCAGACCCAAAGTGCTTATGTGCACCAACTCCCTAAGGAAATATACTCGGCTTCAGCAGTAAGGAGGGCAACCGACATTTGTTTCCTACTTGACCATGAGACTTGTGTCGGACCAAGGAAGTGATATGTACCACTTGTGCTCTTGCGATCAAGTGAGCATCCAACATAATCAGAGTCGGAGTAACCATAGGGTGTGAAATCAGAGGTATGGGGGTACCAAAGAGCAAGAATTTGGGTGCCTATAAGATACCAAAAGAAAATTTTAACCGCTTTCAAGTTTGATTCATTAGGATTGGCTTGGTACCTAGCACATAGACACACCGCGAATGTAATATCGGGCCTAGATGTACTTAATTAGAGTAGTGATCCAATCATGCCACTAAAAATACTTTGATCCACCAAAATGCCACTTTCATCCTTTCCTAATTTAGAGAGGCACTCATTGTAGTTTTGACTTGTTTATCGCACAAGCATATCTTTTTTGTATTTCGATTGACTTATAAAAATTCAATCATTACATTTAGAAATCTTAAATCCTAAGAAATAAGTTAACACTCCAACTAAACACATTTCAAATTCTGACTGCATTAGAGTGATAATTTCTTTGCATAATTTATCATTTGTGGCCCCAAAAATAATATCATCCACGTAAATTTGTAAAAGAATTAAATCAAGATTATTGTGCTTCATAAAAAGAGTAATGTCCTTGATGGCTAAAATTCACGCTAGAACGCAATTCTCAATCGATAAGGCAAGTATACATATCGTTCTAGAGTATAGGATCAAGTGTCGTATAAGACTCGGGGCCAGTTGACTACTTCTACTCACACAAATTAATATTATTTTATCGAATATAAAAATAGAATTTTAATAAAGTATGAACTAAAATCAACACTTGATATAGACTCCCTTTGAAATAAAATAAACATTTCATAAAATTCAAGCTTCTAAATTAACTACTTCGGCCATGGTGGTTCACAATTTATAAAAGCGCCTCTCTCGAGAATACGCTCTCGACTAAACATAGGTTTAGCGATTAAGACCTCTCAGCTAGTCGAAACCCCTAAGCTTGCTTTATGCAATGAACCCCACTATTGGATTTGACTCCAATCTGGAAGATTCATGTCATCCTCTATTGAGGAGTGCATGCAACTCCTTCTACCTTTGAGTGATCTACTCGTATACACAACCTCTTAGTAAATCAAAGATACAGATCTAATATCAAAAGGTGAATTTGACACAATTGAAATCAAAGGTAAATCCAAGCGATAAATAAAGAGTGCTTGAAAAATAAGTTTATTTCATTCAAAGATCATCATGATTAAGTGCTAATTAAAATTAGCTATTTGACATGTAAAAACTACATAAAAAGGAAGACATGATAGAAAGAGTGCTTGAATTGAAATAAACAAAGCAAAGATAATCTATGGAATTGAAATTACAATAAAGAAATGCAAGAAGTGGAAATTAAGCTACTAAAACTTCCTAAAATCTACTCCTAGTTGACTCCTAGCTGACTCCTAGATGCCTTTTGGATGCCTTCCAGATGCCTCCTGGATACCTCCTCACCTCCTGGCCCTGTCTAGAATTTATAGGAATTTTTTTGGAGAGTCACTGCCCTCGGTCATGCCTGTGACTAGGGGGTGTATAAGGTGCAGAACCGTCCTCTTGAAAGCCTGGGAACGTTAGGAGAAAACTGCCAAAATTCCTCTTTCTACGGGTCACGCCCCTAGGTCACGCCCGTGACCTAAGGCGTGTCAATAATGTTACTTGAAATGGCAGGAAATCAAAATGGTGGAAATTACTCTGGCAGTTTCGGAAGAGTCATGCCCCTAGGTCATGCCCGTGACCTAGGGCATGTAAGCTTGAAACTACCTAGATCTGAAACTTGCTTCATAATGTGCCGCCTGAGCTGCTTGTCATGCCCTTGAGTCATGGTCGTGACCAAAGGGTCACACCCATATACTAGGTGTTTAATTTTAATTCGACATGGAAATACAATTTGGAGCTCCATCTATCAGCCACGCCCGTGTCCTGGTTATGCCCCATGTCACGCCCGTGACATGGGGGCATGCAATTTTAATTGACATGGCATTGGCTTCCGGAACTTCTGTGAGGGTAACGAACACTTGTCACGCCTGTGACCTGAGGGTCATGCCCGTGACTTGGGCGTATAAATGCGATTTTTTTTAGATTTTCTCAGTTTCTTCTCCTGATCAGTCCTGCAAGCTCCAAAATGCTATTTGGAGCCCAGATTATCCTAAAATAAGAAAAGAAAGTAATTAGTAATAATATTAATAAAAACTAAATAAAAATTAATTAAGTATTAAGTAAAAAATATATAAAAAAGTAAATAATTAAAGTTATCAAATACCCCCATACTTACTCGTTTGTTAGTCCCGAGCAAACAACTTTCCATAGGGTGCAGAAAAATTTTAACACTAGAAATGAAAATTGAATCTAATGAGTAAAATGTGAGGTCTTATGCCTATGTGCGTAGCTATTTTAGTAGAAAAACCTACTCAACATACAAATTAGTTTTTATTTTTCAAAAATGTGTTTCCACTTATTTTTTATACTTTGGAATTGAAAACTATGTAAATCTTAAAAATATATTTGTGGAGAAGGTAGCGTGTGTACTAAGATCAACATTACACAAATCGTAGATCGAGATACCCTCCAAAGAAATCCATCAATGTCGATGACCATAGGCTTTCCCTTTCACACTCTCACCACGACACTAGTCTAACTTATGAGCACAAATCAATAGGACTTAACTAGGTTGAAACGTAGTCTTAGGTTTGGTGCGGATAATCAAAATCTAAAGAGAGCTCGCACAAAATAAATAATCATGGGTTTAAAAACATAGCCAATTTCCCAAACATTTTTTTTCTTCTTTAAAAATAACTTTTCACCCTTTTTTTATTTTTATTTCTCTTTCTTCCTCTTTTAAAGATTTTTCTAATATTTTTAAATGGAAGGATAAATAAGATCAGCTCTTTTTTTCCAATAAGAATAGTCACCAACATTAAATAACTCCAAATCACTCACTTGGTTTTTCATATAAAACCATTATCGAGCTCGGACTTAGGTGTGCGATTAGGATGCTTTTTTGGCCTTCGTGAAATATTTGGTGGGGCTAAAACAAAAGGTAGGATAATAGGCTCAAAGTGGTTTAGCAAAGATAAAGTGATAAGTGTTAAAGTTTGGCAGTCTGACCTTCTAGTCGGGCAGCTTGTTGCTCGTGTGACCTGGCGGTTTGGACCAGCGGCCTGTCTGGTCAGTGACCTAGCGGTTTGGACCAACGACATGTCTATTTTATGACCTGGCAGTTTGGACTAGCGGCCTGTCTGGTCAGCGGCCTGGCAGTTTGGACAAGCAGCCTGTCTGGTTAGCAGCCTGGCAGTTTGGACTAGCCGCCTACCTAGTCATTGGCCTGGCGATTTGGAACAACGACCTATTTGGTTAGTGGCCTAGTGATTTGGACCAGCAGCCTGTCTGGTCAGCGGACTAGTAATTTGGACCAGCGACCTATCTGGTCAGCATTATCATCGGCTTGATGTTAGCCAAAATATAGGTCTAGATGATTAGCCGCAACGGCCTGGAGTTTGACAGCAGCGGTCTGATGCTAGCTAGAGCAGTCTTGGTGTTAGCCACCCCCAGTTTAGAGGTTTTGCTATTGTGTATTGTATAGCTTAGCGGGTTGACTGTGTTAAACTGCCCAGCCCGGGCAGCTTGTATTTAGTCCCACATCACTTGTTGTATTCTCTCTTCCCCTCTTTTTCTATAAACAAGAAGGCATACCTATGTAATAATTATCTTTCTGGAGCAATTAAATTTGCCTTTATTTACCTCTTGGTCGTTTTCTCGCCATTTCTCACATGACATCAGAGCGAGTCGATCCTTTTGCTCAAATCAGATTGCCGTTTGTTTGTCTAACTATGCTGGCCTCTTCCGGTTTGCTTCCCGCGCGATTTCTTTCGGTTTACTTCCTGAGCCGGTTTATTCCTGTTTGCTTCCCTCCCTTCCCTCCCTTTCTTGCTTTTCGCTCTCGTGCGATTTATTTTTTGTTGCGAGTTACTCATTTTGGTCGCGGCTTGCCACTGGTGTGTTATCACCCTGACTGTGCAGACCCCTTCTCTTCTCTCTTTCTCTCTTTCTTCTTCTTTTTTGCGACTTCATTTCTTGTTCGCCCGTCTTTTGTTCTATTTCCGTGGTTTCCCTCTCTGCCGGTCTCTTTCTCTTGGTCGCTGTCTTTCTGTGTCTTATTTGCCTTCCTGTTCTGTTTCGCCTTGTGCCCTTCTTAGTCGCACAGTTTCCTTAGGTGCGCACTCCCATTGCTTCTCCACTTCTTTTCTCATCTCGCGTGTGGTATCCTTGTGCATGTGGTTTCCTTATCGCTGCAGTTTTTCTACCCACTTCGGGTTCCGTATCCTGGTCGCGGCTTCTTTTTCTAGCAACTGGTGTGTTGTAACCTTGACCGTGCGGTCTTTCCTATTGTCACTGCGCTCTTCTCGCGCGGTTTTTTTTGCTGCTTGGCCGCTGCGATTTCTCTTCTTGCGCACCTCTTTTGCCTGCTTATTTCTAATCGTGTGGTTAATCTTTCCGCTTTCCGATTTATTCACGACGACGGCTTCCCTTCTCTCTTCTACTGCTCGTGCTCTTGTGGCCTCCTCTGATAAGTGGCTTATTTACTCTGGTGCCACTTGTCACATGAGAGGAAACTCTCGTTTTTTCTCCTCTTTACTTGAACAGAATTGGATGTCTCCTATTGTTATTGTAGATGGGACTTCTGCTCCTGTACATAGTGTTGGAACGGTGCGTCTATCTACGTCTTTGCTGCTTGAGAACACTCTCTATGTCCCTACTTTCCCGTGCAATTTAATCTCTGTTCATGCTCTTTGCACTCAGTTAAATAGCATGGTTACTTTTATGGGCACCACTTGTCCCTTCTCTGATTCAGTGTCCAAAGCTATGATTTCTATTGGGACTGCCAGTGGTGGCCTCTTCATTATTGACCACGACATTGCTCTTTCTGCTTCTTCATCTCTTCAGCAATGGCATCATTGTCTTGGAACCCTCCTTCTCGCCTCATCCGCTAGCTTCTTCCAGATCTTCCTCAAGAGGATTCCCCTTTGAATTACGAAGCCTGTCAGTTTGGCAAACATCATGACTCTTCTTTCCCAGCATGAACGAGACGTAGTTCTTCACGTCCTTTTGAACAAGTTCATTATGATATCTGGGATCCTGCTCCTACTACCACTATTGGTAGAGTTAGTTTATACTTTGTCACTTTCATTGATGATTTCTCAAGGTGTACTTGGCTGTATCTCCTGCAAGATCATTCTGAATGTTACATTGTATTTACCGTATTTTATCAAGAGATCTTGACACAGTTTCAGGTTCCTATTCAAGTTCTTCGTACTGATAATGTCAAGGAATATGTCAGCTGACAATTTTCTGATATTTGTGCGAACCATGGTTTGATTCATCAAACTTCTTTCCCCTATACCTCTCAATATAATGGCATTATTTAACGTAAGAATCGTCATCTATTGGATGTTTCTCGTAGCCTTATGTTATAAATGAATGTTTCTCGGTCCAATTGGGGTCATGCCATTCTTCTCTCCTGCTATCTCATTAATCAGATACCCTCATCTGTTCTTCATGACAAGACTCCTTTTTTTTCATTTTATACCCCACGACCGAGCCATTTCCTTTACCTCTTAAGGTTTTTGGATATATAGTGTTTGTTCACATACCTTCTCCTTGCCATGATAAACTTTCTCTCCGTTCTGTTAAATGCATATTCCTTGGTTATTTTCCTACTCAGAAGGGCCATCAGAATTTTGATCCTCTTCTACGCAAATAGTATGTGTCTGCGGATGTTATATTCTTTGAAGATACACCATATTTTTCTCCTGATTCTTCTCTCTTGCCTTCTAATACTTCTTCTTCATTGCCTATTGTCTCGACGCCTCTACCAGAATCAGTTCTTTCCACAACGTTTCCTGTTGTGCCTTCTCTTTCTCTCAAAACTGATTCTTTGCCCTTGGATCCTTCTATACCTTTTCCCAGGCCTCCTCTTTCTTTTGGCAATGAATTGTCTCTATTGGACAAGAGTGATCTTGATCTTCCTATTGCCCTGCAAAAGGCGTTCACCAATGCAATAAGCATCCTATTGATGCGGTTGTATCCTATGCTCAAATTTCACCAGTTGGCAAGTGTTTTGCTCTTGCTATCTCTTCTACTGTTACACTATCTACGTATCAAAGGGCTCTTTCCATTCCTCATTGGAAAGCCGCTATGGAAGAAGAAAGGAACACATTAACTGAGGGAGGTACTTGGACTCTTGTTCCCTCACCTATAGACATTGATGTGGTTGGTTATGGGTGGGTCTTTGTGGTTAAGTATCTTCTAGATAGTTTGGTTGATCGTTATAAGGCGAGGCATGTGGCCAAAGGGTTTACTCAAGCATATGGGGTATACTTCTTTGATACTTTTTCTCCCGTTGCTCGCATCAACACTATACACATTCTCTTCTTTGTGGTTGTTAATCAGGTCTCGAAGATGTCTCAGTTAGATGTGAAAAATGCCTTCCTTTATGGTGATTTGCCAGAAGTAGTTTATATGGAGCAACCTCTTGGGTATGTTGCTCAGGGGAGTCTTAGGTATGCAAGCTTTGGAAGACGATTTATGTTTTAAAGCAGAGTCCATGAGCTTTGTTTGAAATGTTTAGTTGAGTTGTTTCCCTTATTGGGTTTAATCGAAGCTCTACTGATCATTCCCTGTTTATACGCAAGACTACTAAAGGTCTTGTGGTTTTTGCCATCTATGTTGATGATATTCTTCTGACTGGTGATGATAAAGAAGGCATTGATCTAGCCAAACAACATCTTCGATAACATTTTATTACTAAGGATATGGGACCTCTGAAGTACTTTCTGGGCAATGAGTTTTCACGAAAGATGAACTCGGTGGTTCTTTCACAGTGAAAGTATATGATAGATTTCTTAAAGGAGACCAATCTTCTTAGCATAAAACCTGCTCGTTGCCTAAAGGCGGTTGGAGATGATAAAGGGTTGATTGAAGATTATCCTCTTCTTCCAGATTTCACTATGTACAGACGTCTTGTCGGCAAACTCATATATCTGACTGTTACTAGACCAGATATCAGTTATGCGGTTAAAAAGGTCAGTCAGTTTATGCAGAATCCTAAAGAGTGTCATCTTCGGTCTGTTATGAAAATTCTGGAGTATGTGAAAGGGTCTCAAGGAAATGGCTTGTTGTTTTAAAAGAATAATCATCTGAATTGAAGCATATTTTGATGCTAGCTATGCTGATAACAAATAAGATAGGAAGTCTACATCAGGCTTTTGCACCTTTGTAAGAGGAAAACTTGTTAGCTGTAACAACAAGAAACAGGCAGTGGTTTCAAAGTCAAGTGTTGAAGCAGAGTATAAGAGCATGACTTTAACTACCTGTGAGTTGAAGTGGTTACGAGCGCTTATGCTTGACTTTGGAGAAGTCTATGATCATCCTCTTCCTATGTTCTGTGATAATAAAGGCCCCATTTATATATCGAAGAATCTTGTATTTCATGAGAGGACAAAGCACATTGAGGTTGATCGTCATTTCATTAGGGAAGAGGTGTTGAAGGATCAGATCTGTACTTCCTGCGTCACTTCTGATAAAGAACTGGAAGACTTCTTAGCAAAACCAGTTTCCGCTTCAAATGTTTGTAGCAAGCTAGGCATGGTTGACATATATGCTCCAGCATGAGGGGGAGTGTTAAAGTTTGGCAGTTTGACCTTCTAGTCGGGCAGCTTGATGTTCGGGTGACCTGACGGTTTCGACCAGCGGCCTATCTATTCAGTGACCTAGCAGTTTGGACCAGCGATCTGTCTTGTCAGTGACCTGGCGGTTTGGACCAATGGCATGTCTGGTCAGCAACCTGGCGGTTTAGACCAACTTCCTGATGATTTGGACCAGCGGCATGTTTGTTCAGCGGCCTTGTGATTTGGATCGGTGACCTGTCTAATCAGCGGCCTGGTGATTTGGTCTAATGGCCTATCTGGTCAGCATTACCATCGGTTTGATGTTAGCCATAGCAGAGGTCTTGATGATTAGCTGTAGTGGCCTGGAGTTTGACCGTAGTGGTCTGTTGCTAGCCGGATCGATATTGGTGTTAGCCACCCCTAGTTCAGAGGTTTTGCTGTTGTGTATTTTGTAGCCTAGCGGTTTGACAGTCAAACTTCCCAGCCCGCGCGATTTCTATTTAGTACCGCATCGCTTGTTGTATTCTCTCTTCCTCCCTTTTCCTATAAATAAGGGGGCATACCTATGTAATACTTATCTTTTTGGAGCAATAAAATTTTCCTTTATTTAACTCTTGGTCTTTTTCTCGCTCATTTCTCACAATAGGTACGAGTGAAAAGGCTCAAGCTGGCCAAAAGAAATGTCTATATCCTATTCATGCTAATGAGTATAACTTATGCAAGTCTTGAGAATAGCTAGAGAGAAAGTTCTACACATCGAGAAAGAATACCCTTTTCTTGATTCATGAAATATTTCTCTAGTAGACTTCTACGTACTCACCTAAATTGTTTTTGGATTTCTACCGGTTTCAAAATAAATGTAGAATAAACTATTTTCACACATTAAAAAAAATAAAAATCTAATTATATGTAGAATTTTTAATTCGACATAAAATTCTACTTACACGTGCACTTAATGAGGAACACAACATAGCCAACAGTTCTACTCCAAAATTCAAAATTCGATTAAAGCATAAAAAATCTCTAAACATTATGTAAAAGTTGAAAACTAGAGATTTTGCATTTGAATAAATATTAAAATAATGATTTCTCTAATTAAAAATTAAACCTAATTTTTTTTGTTATTTCTTAGACTTCCCGAGATATACCATGTGAAGGGCTCTCTCCCGTACTAGGAGGTAAGATGGGGTGATATCCCAAACATCCCTTTCTAAGAAATTAAGTTTCAATTTCAAAATTTTTTTTTCTATTTTTTTATTTTTTAAATACAAAGAAAAAGAATTTTTTTCTAAAGATTTGCTCTCATTTTTTTAAATAAAAATAATAAAAGACATTCCACCCCGATACTTAAAAATAAACATTATCCCCAATGTTTATATGCAAAATAAGGCGTAAAAAATGCAAGAAATGAAATGGTAAGCAAGGGGTGTCTCCCAAGAGCGCTTTTTTCCTGTCTTTAAGCTAGACGGTTATTGTTAAGAAAAAAGAAAATAAAATTTTAAGTGGATGGGCAACTCCCTTAATTCACGCTTGGGTGAGTGTGCTGAAGACGCTCGCCCAACTAATCCTCCATTTGCTTGTTGATTTTCCTTCTAACAGTTGACTTGAAAATATAGATTCAAATCACCTTTACATACCTGAGCTGATTTGAATCATTGTAGATGAGCTGTAAATGGATCGGTGATGACATTGGATTGCAACAACTCACCTTCTTCCTAAAATTTGTTAGTGTAAGAAAAATCAAAATAAGTGCATTAAAAATTTTTTGCAAAGAGGCGACTGATAATACATTTTGTAGCCTAAACTATTTTTGTATTTTTCTAGTCTAAATGTACAAATCATGTATTTTTAGTTTATCTTTTATCCTTTTTATGTAAATATTATTGCCACTAACATTTTATTGTCCTTTTGCAGGTTTTCAGAAAATTGGTCAAAAATGACCTGACACGCCCCCCTGTCACGCCCTCCCTGGGCGTGACCTAGGGCGTGTCACCCGATCCCGAGGACTCCTGTTGGAAGGGACAGAAAAATGAACAAAACGGCTGTCATGCCCCCTTGACACGCCCTCCCCGGGCGTGTCACCGGGCGTGACCATGGGCGTGTCACCCTCTGCCGCAAAGCCTGCTGCCGCATTAAATGCAGGTTCCGCCACAACACGCAACAGTACTATCACGCCCCCCATTACGAGCATGACCTGGGGCGTGACATCAACTTTTCCGACGACTGACAGATTTCCGACCAATGATTTCGACGCGACGTACGTGTCACGCCCCACCTACACGAGCGTGACCATGGGCGTGTCGACCGACGTACCGAAGCAATCATCCCTCCCGCCAGATCCCATAACACGAGGTCAAGTTCGTACATGTCACGCCCCCTGACACGCCCCCCCTAGGGCATGTCGGAGGGCGTGACCAACCCGAGATTTTTCCTATAAATTCAGACCCCCCCTTCCATTTCAGCAAGCTTTGGTTTAGTGGGGGAGGTGCTTCCCCTTTGGTTCTTGATCTTTTTTATGCTTTTTTTCTCTCTCTCTCTCTCTCTCTCTTTGTAATTTTCTTTTAACCCTAGTTTAATCTTTACTTGTTTACGCATTTTTTTGTAATCTTTAGTGTTGCTTAGTGCTAATTGTAGGGCTAGAATAGGATTTCATTTTCATGCACTTGTAATTTCTCTTTCAATAGTGTAACTTGCCCCTTTTCATTAATAAAAGTGTTCTTTGTTTACTAGTGTTCCTTTTATATGCTTTACTACTCATCCCCCCCTCCTCCACTCCATTATGATTAACTAATCCTCCTTGTACTCGATCTTGATGATCTGAGGTTAGAGCGATTAAGTTATGATGTTTTAATTAATCTTTTCTTTTTAGGTTAGGGCCTTGAATTACTCTTGATTAATCATGGGTTGGAGGTATATTATCGATATATACTTTCCACCTTTGCTTTCATTCTGGGCTAGCCGAGAGGCCGATAGAATGAAGTGAGCATTCAAGAGTAAAGGGAGTTGTACGCACCCCTCGAGAGAGGCAGACGTCCAAATCTCCTGGATTGGAGTAAAATCCAATAGTGGGGTTCACCGCGTAAAGCGAGTTTTAGGCCTCCAATTTAGACGAGAGTCGGTCGGACCTTCCTAAACTCAGTTGGGCACGACTTCGAGAGAAGCGTGTTCAAGCTTTAGGAACCTCCACGGTCAAGGACCTTTATCCTATTAAGTTTAGATTTTTATCGCATTTTCTTAATCGTCTTTTGCCGAGGTGATTCTTGATCGAGTGCATTTCCATTTCATCTTTTCAACCTTTCGTAGTAATCACCTATCTTGTGCTCTTTAATTAACTGCAGTAGTTTCCTTTTTAGCATAGTTCTTTACTTAATAGCACTTTACTTAAGTGCGGTAGTTCTCTTTCTAGTATAACTTTACTTCCTTCCTTGCAATTAGATTTTCTAAAACCCTAGTTTTTTCGTCGATAAGATAATAGTTTTCGTGTGAGTAAGCATACTCAATAGTTCCCGGATTTCAATACGACACTTATGTCCCCTAGCTACAATTCGATAGGTATACTTGCCTCATTGGGTTGCTAGTTCGGTTGCGTTTATTTTCTTCGAACCCAAGCGCGCAACAAGTTTTTGGCGCCGTTGCCGGGGAACCAACTTTCATTGATATACTGAAAACACGAACCTATTAATTTTATCTCTTCTCTTTCTCATCCTCCTTCTTTAAATTTTAAAATTCAAAAAAAAAGTTATCACCGCTCTTAATAGTAACCAACTTCACGATTTTCTACGCCACCTAATTCTCTCGAAAAGGGCAAAGGGCTTTAAGCGCCACTATCTTGTCTAGTACCTTGCGAATCCTTCACGGGGAAGTCCTTGGGAAGTTCGGGAGTTAATCTAAAAAAAAATATTTATTTCTAAAAAATTTTCTAATCTAGCTTTCTTTCTAGTTTATCCTATTTCTCTTTCTTTTCTTCTTTTCTGTTCTTTTAGTGCATGACCCACGAGAGTCCGTCGGTTATTTTGGACTTGAACCACGAAATTGAGCGTACTCTTTGGAGAAGATTGCGATTTCAAGGTCCTACTATCCAAGTGTCGGTTGAGGACTCTGAGTCATTTGCTACTTTAAGAATGGAAGAACCCAATGTAGATGAGGCCGTGGAAAGGACTATGTCCTATTATGCACGACCGAACCTTGAGGGAACAGAATCTAGTATAGTCCGCCCTGCTATAGCAAATAATAACTTCAAATTAAAGCCTAGCATAATTCAAATGGTGCAGCAATATGTGCAATTTGACGGACTTCAAGATGAAGATCTGAACGCACATATAGCTAGCTTTCTTGAAATTTGCGACACCTTCAAGATAAATGGTGTCACAAATGATGCAATCAGGCTGAGACTCTTCCCCTTCTCTCTAAGAACTAAAGCTAAGTAGTGGCTGAACACACTTCCTAAAAATAGCATAACCACTTGGAATGAATTAACTGAAAAAATTTTGGCGAAGTATTTTCCGCCAGCTAAAACTGCAAAACTTAGGAACGATATCTCTGCCTTCGGACAAATAGACTCTGAAACCCTATATGAAACCTGGGAGAGATTTAAAGAATTATTAAGACGATGCCCACATCACGCGTTGCCTGTATGGTTACAAGTGCAGACGTTTTATAATGGGCTAAATTAAAGCACGAAGCAAATGATAGACGCAGCTTCTTGCGGTACTTTAAATCATAAGACCCCGGAAGCAGCTCTTGAGCTTTTTGAGGGCATGGCCATGAACACTTATCAGTGGAATGTGGCTAGGTCCCGCCGAAACAAGCCTGCAGGTATCTTTGAAGTGGACAACGTCTCCCAGCTCGCTCTGCAAGTAGAAATCCTAAGCAAAAAGGTAATGGAGATGACTGCTGCCTCTGCCCCTCAGGTATGGGAATCTGCAACCCCTACTCCAGAACATTTAGATTATGTTAATAATATGCCTAGAAATGCTTTTAATAATTTTTCTGCTGCGAATTTTCATCTTCCTGGTTTTAATTTTCCGAATAGCTATAACCCTGCTTTAAGAAATCATCCGAATTTTTCGTGGAGTAATCCATCGAATGCTATGCGCCCACCACCACAAAATGATTTTTCTGTACCACCACCACCACCACCTCTTCAAAATTATCTAAAACCTCCAAGCTTGGAGGAATTACTTTCTAAATATATCACCACAAATGACGCTACTATAGGAACTTTAACCGGAAGCATAAAAAGTCTAGAAAATCAGGTAAGACAGCTCGCGAAAATAATTTCTGAGCGACCCGCAGGGTCTCTTCCTTCCAATACCAAACCCAACCCGAGAGAGCAAGCGAAAGCTATAACTCTTCGGAGTGGGAAGCAAGTCTCCGGTATAGTAAGTGAAGAGCCCGAGGCAAGCTCCGCTCCCGCCTTTAAAAATCAAAGCTCCGCTCCTGCCTTTAAAAATCAAAGCTCCACTCCGCTTCCACCCTCTATTGAAGAAGTTATCACCCCTATTTTAGAAAATAATCTCACTCCACAACCCATCTTCAAAAATAATTCAACTCCTTCATACCCCTCCAAACTTAATAGACAACGTCAAGATGATAAATACTCCCGCTTCTTAGAGATCTTCAAGAAAATCCACATTAATCTTCCCTTCCACGAGGCTATTTCGCAGATGCCGAAATACGCCAAGTATCTTAAGGACCTCCTCACCAACAAGAAGAAGTTAGAGAATCTTTCGCACGTCACGCTAAACGTCGAGTGCTCTGCTGTTTTAACAAACGGTTTGCCGAAGAAAATCAGTGACCCGGGTAGTTCCTCTATCCCGTGTGTTTTCGGTGATCTTTTTATTAAACACGCGTTAGCCGACTTAGGCGCAAGTATAAACCTGATGCCCTTTTCATTGTTTAAAAAGTTAGGGATTGGTAGCCTTAACCCCACGCGTATGAGTATCCAGCTAGCCGATAGATCCGTCAAGTACCCGTTAGGAATAGTGGAGGACGTTCTAGTGAAAGTCGACAAGTTCATATTCCCGGTGGACTTTGTCATTTTGGACATCGAAGAAGACGTCGAGGTTCCCCTGATCCTTGGCCGACCCTTCCTTACCTCCTCCCGAGCCATCATTGACGTAAGCAATGGTAAGCTCTTTCTTCGAGTAGGCGATGACGAAGTCACATTTTCTATCACCCCTTCGATGAAGAACACCTTAGCAAATGATGACTCCTGCTTTTTCATAGACACCTATAGTGATGGATCCTCCTACTGCCTATCCAACTTTGAAAAAGAATTTTCTGCTTTTTGCTCCTCTTCTCTTACAACTGAATCGCTGCAAGGAAGTGATGAATCTTCTGATTGTCTTTCTGAGTTTGAAAAAGAATTTTCTGATTTTTTTCTTCCTCTTTTCTTCCAACTGAATCGCTGCAAGAAGCCGTCTTGGCTGCTAGCCCCACCCCTTATTACGTTCCTTATAAAAAAGTTTATGAAGATATTATTTTGAAAAAGAAAGAATTTCTAAATCCTCTTATGAAGAACCCCCTACCCTAGAACTTAAAGAACTTCCTGAACACCTTAAGTATGCTTTCTTAGAAAAAGATTCCAAGTTACCAGTTATCGTTTCGGCCTACCTCACGGATATGCAAAACGATAAACTTCTTCTAGTTCTACGTAAGCATCGCCGGGCTATTGCTTGGCAAATTTCTGATATCAAGGGCATAAGCCCATCTTTCTGTACTCATAAAATTTTAATGGAAGATAATTCGCGTAACTCTATTCAACCTCAGCGCCGTATAAACCTGAATATGAAAGAAGTAGTTAAGGGCGAGGTTATGAAATTATTAGACACAGGAATTATCTACCCTATATCGGACAGTAAGTGGGTTAGCCCCGTTCAGGTAGTGCCAAAGAAGGGAGGGATAACCGTATTTAGTAATGAGAATAATGAATTAATCCTGACACGGACGGTGACGGGTTGGCGTATGTGTATAGATTACCGTAAGTTAAATGACGCCACCCGCAAGGACCACTTTCCTTTACCGTTTATCGACCAGATTCTAGAACGATTATCCGGCCATAGCTTTTATTGTTTTCTCGATGGCCTCTCGGGGTACTTTCAAATACCCATCACTCATGAGGACCAAGAGAAAACTACATTTACTTGTCCCTTCGGCACCTTCGCTTACCGAAGAATGCCGTTTGGATTGTGCAATGTGCCAGCTACATTCCAGCAATGTATGCTCGCAATATTTGACAAGTACGTAGAAAGCATTATGGAGGTATTTATGGATGATTTCTCTGTGTTCGGTGATTCCTTCGATAGATGTTTAGAAAACCTCGAAAAAATCTTGGAACGATGCGAAGAAACTAACCTTGCCCTGAATTGGGAAAAATGCCATTTTATGGTAAGGGAAGGGTTAGTTTTGGGTCATAAAATTTCTGCTAAAGGTATTGAGGTAGACGTTTCCAAGATAGAAGTTATTGAGAAGTTGCCGCCGCCTACAAACATAAAAGCTATAAGAAGTTTCCTAGGCCACGCTGGCTTTTATCATCGTTTTATAAAGGACTTCTCAGAAATCACAATGCCCCTCACCCATCTCTTAGAAAAAGACGCTCCATTCATTTTTGATGACTCTTGCCATTCTGTCTTCGAATTAATTAAAGAAAAGTTAATTAACGCACTGATTATGATAACTCCGGTGTGGGACCTTCCTTTCGAGATTATGTGCGATGCGAGTAGTTTTGCGGTGGGAGCCGTATTAGGTCAACGCATATCTAAAAACTTCCACCCCATCTATTACGCTAGTAAAACCCTCACATCTGCACAAGAAAATTACACCACAACCGAGAAGGAGCTCTTAGCTGTAGTATTCGCATTTGATAAATTCCGCCCTTACATTACACTTTCAAAAATCATTGTTTTTACGGACCACTCGGCCCTCAAGTACCTTCTTGCCAAAACGGATGCCAAGCCTCACTTGATTCGCTGGGTCTTACTCCTCCAGGAGTTTGACTTACAGATCCGTGATAAGTGAGGAGCCGAGAACTTGTCCGCCGACCATCTATCCAGATTAGATAACCCCTTTATAGAAAAATTAAATTAAAAATCTTTTAATGACTATTTTCCTGATGAGAAGCTGCTTTTAGTTAATACATCTACTTCTCCTTGGTTCGCGCACAACGCCAACTATCTAGTGGCCCGGGTGCTCCCAAAAGAGTTCTCCTCTCAGCAAAAGAAGAAATTCTTTTCTGAGCTGAAGAACTACTTTTGGGAAGACCCGCATCTTTTCAAAATTTGTGCGGATCAAGTGATAAGGAGATGTGTTTCTTATGATGAAGGAATTGATATTCTAAAACATTTGCATGAAGGTCCGACAGGTGGGCACTATCAAGCTGCTCACACCGCTCACAAGGTGCTTTGCGCGGGTTTTTACTTGCCTAGCCTGTTTAAAGACGCGCAAGCCTTTGTGAGCAGGTGTGATAGTTGCCAACGGTCGGGCAACATTTCTAATAAAAATGAAATGCCGCAAAATTATTTCTTAGATTGTGAAATTTTCGACCTTTGGGGAATTGATTTTGTTGGCCCCCTTCCTTCTAGCTTCGGAAACAAATATATTTTAGTTGCTGTTGATTATGTTTCACGATTGGCTGAGGCCCAAGCTCTTCCTACGAACGACTCCCGAGTTATAGTCACATTTTTAAAAAAAATATTTTCTAGATTCGGTACGCCTCGCGCAATCGTTAGTGATAGGGGTTCCCATTTCTATAACGCACAATTTTAAAAAATCCTTACCAAATACGCTGTTACGCATAAGCTTTCCACTGCCTACCACCCCCAAACTAACGGTCAAGTCGAGTAGTTAATAGAGAAATAAAAAGAATATTAGAAAAGACTGTTTCAACATCTAGGAAAAACTGGTCAGCCAAACTTGACGATGCTCTATGGGCCTACCGAACAGCGTACAAAACCGCCCTCGGATGTACGCCGTATCGGCTGGTCTATGGAAAATCGTTCCATCTGCCCGTAGAGTTAGAACACCGCTCCTTTTGGGCCTTAAAATTTTTAAACTTCGATCCCCACTCAGTCGGTGACCTTCGAAAATTTCAACTAAATGAACTCGATGAGTGGCGCTCTTATGCTTATGAAAATAATAAACTTTATAAAGAGCGGACGAAGCGTTTACACGATAAACACTTAAGGCACCCTAAAAACTTTATGTCGGGCGACCAAGTCCTTTTATATAATTCTCGTTTACATTTATTTCCGGGCAAATTAAAATCTTGCTGGTCTGGCCCGTTTTCTTTTTTAGAAGTATTTCCTTATGGAACTGTTTTAATTTCTCACCATGATAAGGGTAATTTCAAAGTGAATGATCAGCGTTTTAAACTCTATTTTTCTGGTGATGATGATGTCAGTCCAAACATTATTAAGTTTTTGCTTCACGAACTTTAACTTCGAACTTTTAATTTTTGCTAAAAACAATTTTATTTCTGTACAACAATATTTTTGGATAATATTATTTTTTTGATGCGTCGAGCTCAACGATGCTTTAAACAAAGGGTGCTCTTGGGAGGAAACCCAAGTTATCTTTTTCTGTTTTCTTTATTTTACTATTTTTGCCTCTGACGGCTCCGACAAGCTGAAGCTTCTGCGATCGCCTGCTCCAACGTTGCTGAATCCATCACGAAGTCCAAAGAAGACATTCGGGGGAGCGGCATCACTCAGCTTTCGCAGCAAATAAATCCGGGGAAGTACCTGTCTTTCAATCTTGTCTTTCAATTCTGTCTTTCAATTCTGTACTTTATTTTTCTCTCCTTCTCCAATCCCTTTCTTTAGCCATTGAGGACAATGTCTATTTTAAGCTTGGGGGAGGACTTCCTCCTTCATTTTTGCTTAGTGTACAAATTTTTCTTTTTGTATATATTTTAAATATTTCCAAAATAAAAAAAAATGAATATCTTAAAATTCCAAAAAAAAGAGAAAAAATTTCCAAATAAAAAGAGAATATTTCACAAAATTAAAAAAAAATTGTGTTTTTGAATAGTTCAGACATTTTGGTATTTCAATAGTACCCCTAGTTTTTGTTTTTGTTTTACTCAAAATTTTCTATAAACAACGTAGTTAATTATAATATTTCTAATCGTCCTTTTTAATTATGTTTCACAAGTAAAATATTGGCCATGCTGTGTTTCTAATTCACGGTAGCATGTTAAGGTGAAATATTTTTTTAAAACTCGCATTTTTATTATGGTTTTTTGTTTTTTATTTTCTTTACTTTCTCAAAAATTCATCATCCACTATTTTGTTTTTCGTTTTTGAATAATTTTTGTAAAGTCAACTTTTGAATAACGTAGTAGATGTGAACGATCCAAGTCACCTATTATTTCTATTTTCAAGTTAATTTCATCAATCTTCTTTTATTATCTAGGACACGCTTTTTGAAATTTTTCAAACCTTTGTTTTAAATAAATTCAAAAGCGTGAAAATAATTTAGGCCGTTTTTGTTTTCGTTTGAGCTTTCCTGCCAACCTAAAAACTTTTACCGCTAGTTAGCCATTTTTGAGCATTTTTCCGATTTCATTTGATAGCTCCTCCCTTCATTTCATTTTCACCAAAGCCAAAATTTCCAACCTATCGAATCACACTAGTCTCTTTGAGTTTCATAAATTATTTTGACGATTTTGATAGGATATTTTGTGATTTTTGTGGGAGAAAGGTTTTTTAAAAAAATATGCTCAAAAGTGATGTTTATTTCTGTTTGGCCAATTCAAAAGGAAAATAAAAATATTTATGCCCTTTGTTTTGAAAAAAGAAAAAAAATTAAAAAAAGAAGAAAAAGAAAAAAAATGTATATATATTTTTATGAAAGTTTTTGAAACTCTTTGCTTTGGTTTAGTGTGATTTTAAACCTTCACGTTTATCTTTGAATTCCACTCCTAATCATATTCCTAAACCAAACGTTTCTGTCCTATTTAAGTCCTTTTGATTCACGCTTTTTGATTTTTATTTAAAAACTAAGAAAAGAAAAAAAGTAAATCAGTTTTAGTTTTGGATTTAAACCTAGATTTTTGTAAATTAAATTGATATAATTATAATGCGTTGCTTGGATCTAGTAATAACTCAATGTGTGTTTTTCATTTTCGTTTCTTTGCTTAAGTCTATTTAAAAAAATTTCATTAAAATTTTGGATGATTTATTTTTATTGAGTAAAGTTTATAAAAGTTTTACCATACCTAAATAATTGTTTTAGACTTACATTTCACCTTTTCCCTACTTAGAATTTCACATAGTACTTGTGTAGGAATAATTAAAACTTTTTGATTAGTCCTTTTTATTAATATCTAATTTTTATATTTTTGCTTGGGGACAAGCAAAGCTTAAGCATAGGGGGAATTTGATAATACGTTTTGTAGCCTAAACTATTTTCGTATTTTTCTAGTCTATAATGTACAAATCATGTATTTTTAGTTTATCTTTTATCTTTTTTATGTAAATATTAATGCCACTAACATTTTATTGTCCTTTTGATGGTTTTCAGAAAATTGGTCAAAAATGACCTGACACGCCCCCCTGTCACGCCCTCCCTAGGCGTGACCTAGTGCGTGTCACGAAATCCCGAGGACTCCTGCTGGAAGGGACAGAAAAACGAACAAAACGGCTGTCACGGCCCCTTGACACGCACTCCCCGGGCGTGTCGCCGGGCGTGACCATGGGAGTGTCGCCCTCTGCCGTAAAGCCTGCCGCCGCATTGAATGCAGGTTCCGCCACAGCACGTAACAATACTGTCACGCCCCCAGTCACTGGCGTGACCTGGGGCGTGATATCAACTTTTCCGACGACTGACGGATTTTCGACCAATGATTTCGACACGACGTACGTGTCATGCCCCACCTACACGGGCGTGACCATGGGCGTGTCGACCGACGTACCGAAGCAATCATCCCTCCCGCCAGATCCCACAACCCGAGGTCAAGTTCGTACATGTCACGCCCCCTGAGACGCCCCCCTAGGGCGTGTCGGAGGGCGTGACCAACCCGAGATTTTTCCTATAAATTCAGACCCCCCTTCCATTTCAGCAAGCTTTGGTTGAGTGGGGGAGGTGCTGCCCCTTTGGTTCTTGATCTTTTTCATGCTTTCTCTCTCTCTCTCTCTCTCTCTCTTTGTAATTTTCTTTTAACCCTAGTTTAATCTTTACTTGTTTAAGCTTTTTTTGTAATCTTTAGTGTTGCTTAGTGCTAATTGTAGGGCTAGAATAGGATTTCATTTTCATGAACTTGTAATTTCTCTTTCAATAGTGTTACTTGCCCCTTTTCATTAATAAAAGTGTTCTTTGTTTACTAGTGTTCCTTTTATATGCTTTACTACTCATCCCCCCTCCTCCACTCTATTATGATTAACTATTCCTCCTTGTACTCGATCTTGATGATCCGAGGTTAGAGCGATTAAGTTATGATATTTTAATTAATCTTTTCTTTTTTAGGTTAGGGCCTTGAATTACTCTTGATTAATTATGGGTTGGAGGTATATTATCGATATATATTTTCCACCTTTGCTTTCATTCTGGGCTAGCCGAGAGGCTGATAGAATGAAGTGAGCACTCAAGAGTAAAGGGAGTTGTACGCACCCCTCGAGAGAGGAAGACATCCAAATCTCCCGGATTGGAGTAAGATCCAATAGTGGGGTTCACCGCGTAAAGCGAGTTTTAGGCCTCCGATTTAGATGAGAGTCGGTCGGACCTTCCTAAACTCAGTTGGGCACGACTTCAAGAGAAGCGTGTTCAAGCTTTAGGAACCTCCACGGTCAAGGACCTTTATCCTATTAAGTTTAGATTTTTATCGCATTTTCTTAATCGTCTTTAGCCGAGGTGATTCTTGATCGAGTGCATTTCCATTTCATCTTTTCAACCTGTCGTAGTAATCACCTATCTTGTACTCCTTAATTAACTACAGTAGTTTCTTTTCTAGCATAGTTCTTTACTTAATAGCACTTTACGTAATTGCGGTAGTTCTCTTTCTAGTATAGCTTTACTTCCTTCCTTGCAATTAGATTTTCTAAAACCCTAGTTTTTCCGTCGATAAGATAATAGTTTTCGTGTGAGTAAGCATACTCAACAGTTCCCGGATTTCAATACGACACTTGTGTCCCCTAGCTACAATTCGATAGGTATACTTGCCTCATTGGGTTGCTAGTTCAGTTGCGTTTATTTTCTTCGAACCCTAGCGCGCAATAGAGACTCTTGCAAAACTATATGATCAGGCTCCAATTGTTTATTTTCGAAAATAATATTGTTATCTAAAAATTCATTTAAAGTAAAATCATTGGACACAATATTTTCATGAATTTGGATTTCTAAATATTCATAGGTTGTGCACGAAAATTCATGAATAAAAGAAGAAGCAGGTGTAGTAGGAGAAGAAACATATTCTTCTAATAAGTCACTTGGTGTGCCCATAATATTTATAAATTCTTGAAATAATAATTTTTCTTCTTCTTCGGAATAAGACACTAAGGGGGCACATGAAGATTCATGTTCCTCCCTAGGAGAAATATTTGAAGACGGAGAAAAATTATTAGAACAAGTTAAATTTTCATCTAATTTTTTGGGAGGAGAAAGAAATTGAATTTGCGACGATTCCCCAAAATTATACGACGATGCTAGTGGTGCGGAAAATGAAGAAAAAAAATTTACATCTAAATAATTATTCTCATTACTCGGGAATTCTTCCAGTTGTTCTTGCGAATAAGAAAAACCAACATCCGAGGTGGAAGAAAATTTATTTAAATCAAAGTAATTATTCGCATTAAAATTCGAAAAATTATTTTTATGAAAATATAAAATTTTGGAAAAATTGTGTTCATGAAAATTTAAAGAAGAATAATCATTAAAATGAGAATAATTATTTTCATAAATATTATAAAAATTATTTTCATATGAAATTTTTTGATAAAAATAACGAAGATAACATTCCTCATTTCGATGAGGAGCACCACAATAATAACAAAAAGTTTGCGCCTACGTGCGGCTTCCAAAATATTTAGTTGATTTTCAAGTTTGGCAAACACGGCGGCCTATTGAGAAAACATTTTTTTGAAAGAAAACTAAAACAACCTATATCTAATGGAAATGAATTGAAAAAGAAAACTAAAAAGAGAATTGGAGGTAGAGAAGGAGAGTGTTAAAGTAATAAAATTTGCGTTTTCGAAATATCAACAAAATAACTCCCAGGCAATGGCGCCAAAAACTTGATGGATAAAATTTGCGCTTGTGCATAATTCTAAATCGATAAGGCAAGTATACCAACCGTTCTAGAGTATAAGATCAAGTGTCGTATTAGACTCGGGGCCTGTTGACTACTTCTACTCATGCAAATTAATATTATTTTATCGAATATAAAATAGAAGATTAATAAAACTATGAACTAAAATGAACACTTGATCTATACTTCCTTTGAAATAAAATAAACTTTTCATAAAATTCAAGCTTCTAAATTAACTACTTCGACTGTGGAGGTTCCTAATTTATAAAAGAGCCGCTCTCGAGAATACACTCTCGACTTAGCTTAGGTTGATCGATTAAGACTTCTCGGTCAGTCGAAACCCCTAAGCTTGCTTTAGGCGGTGAACCTCGCTATTGGATTTGAATCAAATCCGGAAGATTCATGTCACACTATCTCAAGGAGTGCATGCAACTCCTTCTACCTTAGAGTGATATACTCATATCAACAACCTGTCGATAAATCTCGGATACAAATCTAATATCGAAAGGTGAATTCTACACAATTGAAATCAAAGGTAAATCAAAGTGATAAATAAAGAGAGTTTGAAAAATAAGTTTATTTCATTCAAAGATCATCATGATCAGGTGCTAATTGAAATTAGCTATTTGACATAATGTCAAAACTATATAAAAAATAGAGAAATGATAGAAAGAGTGCTTGAATTGAAATAAACAAAGCAAAGCTAATCTATGAAATTAAAATTACAATAAAAAATGTAAGAACTGGAAATTAAGCTACTAAAACTTCTTAAAATCTACTCCTAGGGTCCTCCTAGCTGACTCCTAGATGCTTTCTTGATGCCTCCTCAGCTCCTGGCTTTGTTTGGAATTTATAGGAATTTTTCTAGAGAGTTACGCTGTAAGACCCCCTTTTTTTTCTTTTTCAACCACTGGGGTCTTAGCCCAGAATTGCCGCTTTGCGGTGGCACCGACTCACGGGAAGGCAACCACTACAAAATGCCAATTCTGCCAGCCCTTTTTGATCACAAGAGAGAGAAATATTTATACAAAAATGTAAACAAGTCCACAGAAACATGTAAATAAAAGTGAAATCATATCCAGTCCATCAATAAATAATAACAGGAAAATATATAAATGGGCTCGAGCCCAGTACATCAGAGTCCTCACTACAAGTCGCTCATCGCGGAAGCTAAGAGATACTAATCACTCACGGAACTGGTCGCAGTTGCACCGGTGCTAGACTGTCCCACCTCCATGCGCACCGTACTCCGCTGGTGCTGGTCCCTGGTATGCTGGTCCCTGTCTCCCATCCGGAGCTCCTGTAATGTTTGGTTCGAAAACCAATAGTCCTAAAGACTAAGCCCTATCATCCCCTACCCCTCCCACCACGGCTCCTAAGCACCGGGCGGAGAGGAGGAAAGGGAAGCTACAAAAGTGGAGAATAACCAAGCAGGTGACAGGGAAGCTAATCTAGTAGTTATTTAGAATGAAATAGGTCTAACAATCCTACGGCAGTAAGTAATAAGGAGAGCAATTAATAAGTAGCAATTTATATAAAAAGACAGCTAGAGAACAGTAAATAAACAAGCAAGTAAATAAGTATGTAACCTTAACTTATATGAATGCCCATACAAACTTATAAGTTAAGGGGTCTTCTACAAGGCTCCCATCGTATAAAAAGTCTCATACCGATTTATACGTTGGGGTGTCGGTTGTATGCAATTATGAGTGTAGTGATATGCTATGCCATGATTCATGCAAGTGCAACTCACGCACACGACTCTATGCGCACAGACCTTTAGTTCCCCCTGTTTGGGCAGCTAGCTTCACTCCCAGGAACCTCCGTAGTGGCAAACAGAGACAGTGGGTCGGGCCCCCCACTCCTAGGCGGGTATCCACACTACCAGGCCTAGCCCTTCCGTATGCCCCTGGAAGAACACAACCTAGAGTATCCGCGTACTACCGCTGGCTGTACCCACCAGACTTTCTTTGGCTAAGTGTCCCACACCGCCGAGTCAGCGTACCGATGTCGGTGTGAACGACAATCAGATACCGAATACCCACCACCTTTATTCTGTACTCCAACCCTCGAGCCCTCGGCCCCCGGACAGTCCCGTCCGTGCATCTACCTTCAGAGCTACTGTCTGAATGGCAACCAATCCTATAATTCTACTTTCCTAGCTATCGGGGAGTGTGTATGTGCAACCCTAGTTATACTAGTTGCTATTTTAATTTATTATTCCTATGGTTTACGTTAGCCCAGGACTGCCCCCAGCATACCCCGTGAAGGGCTCTTAAGGGGCACTAGGAACCAAGACGGCGGCATTACGACCCGAAGTTCCCTTTCGCAAGGCACTTATTATTATTGGTTGATCTCCCTTAACTGATCCTCTTTTAGTTACTTTAGTTCTAACCCTAGAGTCTTAAGACTCTTCCTCTTCTTCCCGGGATGGACGATCTTTCGTCGTTCCAGTACTCCCTTATCCTTAACCAGTCTCACACTCTAATTATCCTGACTTCCAATGATGAACTCAATCTTAACTTGCCCTACCAACCATCAACTACCAGAATTCCGTGGCTTTACTATATGCAGACCATCCTAAGCTATATGAGGTACACAAGGGGAGGTACTCCAAATTGTCTTCCAAATCTCCTACAATATTTACTGGAGTTTTACCATAACATAATTTGTCTAAATCCAGAAACTTATAATTTTTCTAATTAATCTGATATTTATTTAATTTTCTCAAAGGATGGGCCATGGGTCATTTTAAACATGAACTACATGATCCTCCTCAGTAATGGCTACCCAAAAATCATGATCATTAAATAACAGCAAGATAACCTCAAATACAAGTTTTCAGAATTTTACAGAAAGTATTTAGCCTCTAAACAATTTATCGAGTATAAACACGTTAATCCTACGTAAAGAAGGAAGTACTGAAATTATTCATCGGAAAATTATAGGAAAATTACTAGTCAGTAGTATGATATAGAAAAGGTCTTTGTGCAAAGAATCATAATTTTACCAGCTTGCTAAATGCCACTAAAGATTTAATCAAATATTCAAGGTAAAACATACTTAATGAAGCAAGCCTTAGAATTAGACTTCCAAAAATCCCATAAAAATTCACAAAGAATTAATTTCATAATAAACGTTCTCTGCTTAAATTTCATCAATTTCCAGGAAGTGTGTATTCCATAATAAATTTTCTAAGCAAATCATTCAAGCTTCTAAATCGTTAGTGAAGTATCCAAAATAATGATCTTAAAATTCATAGAAAAATATTCAGAGCTTGACCATCCCTATAATTCACTCTACCCAATTCTCATCACTTTTTAATATGATTTAGTGTCAATTCCTATATCTACAAGTTTTGCACCCTAAACTAGGGTTAGATTATTAGGTATCCCAACAGTCTCCAAATCTACTAATATTTCATCCAGAGGACTATAATGGCCCTATGGTCCTCTTCACTAAATTTTGAGTCAATTCAAGGTCATTTGACCCCATGACCTTCACAAACCACCAAGATCCATCCTTAGGGTTTGGCCTTGGTTCTTAGGGCCAACTTACCCCGATCCACCTCAAACTCTATGTGGGAGTGCTAGAGAATATTACTAGCCAGTGGTAAAAATCTCAGCCTCTGTTGAGGTGATCTGACCACTCAAATCTCAAAAGTGCACCTTTATCCTAAGACCCCTTATTAGGGCAAAACTTAGGTTTGATCATTTCTAATCCATACCATCTCCAATGAGATGAAAAATTATACAGAACCTTATGGTGAACCCAGGGACCACTCACCACAATTTGGGAGGGTTTGGAAATTATTTAACCATCTAATTAAATTAAGCTAGGATTATTGAATTTTTCTAAACACTATAGAAAAATATTTCCCAAAAATCCTAATTTTTTGTCAGCATCTAGATATAAATAAGATTAAGCCACACCCCAAATTTCAAGTCATTTTGATGACTGGTTTGGAGTGGGGAATTTTTCTAAGGTCAGGACAGCCCTATGGATAGACCTCACCAAAAAGGGTGTTGTGGTCTAACCAGGACTCCAAATTGAGTGAAATCAATTTTAAATTAAACTAGACTTCAAGGGCTACATTTTCTATGTTGACCACTTTTCCTGTAGGAGCCTCTAGGTATTTTTCCAAATTATCTAAAATGACAGATATTTCATTCAGAAATTGTTTTAAAAATAAAATCTAATTTAACGACACTGTTCATCTTCTTCTACAGCCCGAAACCAGAGCCCTGAAACTTAATTTCCTGTAGCTTTTCCAAGCTATTTTCTGGCCATCCAGCCATCTCCCAGGCCGGCCACCACCACCACCACCTCTGTTGAGGTGAGGGCTATCGTCGGGCGGCGGCACGGCCGCCGGAGAGGCGGTTTCCGGCGAACCCGCCACCATGAAATTTTCGGAAAAGAATGGAAAACGCTCACCCGATTTGGCTCTTTTGAGCCCGATATCTCTCCTAACGATTTCTAAGATCTATCCGCAGAAGAAGAGGGAGGGGAGGACCTTGTTCGCGGGCTGGAGGCGTGCAGAGCGTCGGGAAGCCATTGGCGCGGTGGTGGCGTCGCCGGAAATTCTTCAACAACAAGGGGGAAATCTGAAACAGTTTGATGGAGAGTGTAACCTTTTCCCCTTGCTCTTAGGAGTCTTTTATAGATCAGCAAGTGGGGAGGGGAAAGGATGAAACGTTCATGGCCATTAATATTTCCCTTAATGACGTTTTGGTTATGGCTAAGGCAGTTGAAACGCTGGAGATGAAGAGGTGTTTGCCAGGTGGCGATTTCCTATTGGACCAACATTTCCTTAATTATTTACATAATTAAAGTAGGAAACAGCCCATACATACTCTTGGTTTTCATTCCCATAGTCAGAATTTATTATGACGTCGGTTACCGAAATTTCCAGTCTGGCTGACGTTTCGGCCTTGGTCACGGGCGTGACACATAGGTCACGGGCGTAACATATAGGTCACGGGCGTGACAGGCCCGGTTAGCCAATTCTGGGTTCGACGATCGTCGAACTGAGATCGACGATCGTCGAAGTGTGTTCACGGGCGTGACACCTGGGTCACGGGCGTGACTGGCTCGTGTGGCCAATTCTGGGTCGACGACCGTCGAACTGAAATTGACGATCGTCGAGCGTGGTCACGCCCTATGTCACGGGCGTGACATTGCGGGTCACGGGCGTGACATGACTGGTGACTAATTCTGGGCCGACGACCGTCAAACTGAAATCGACGATCGTCGAACGTGGTCACGCCCTATGTCACAGGCGTGACTCTGTGGGTCACGGGCGTGACAGGCCATGAGGCAAATTTCGCGCCCGACGATCGTCTACCTGAGATCGACGATCGTCGAAGGAGTCACGCCCCAGGTCACGGGCGTGACACCTGGGTAACGGGCGTGATAGGGCCGGGTGTAAAATTCTACGCCCGACGATCGTCTCCCTGAGATCGACGATCGTCGAATGAGTCACGCCCTAGGTCACGGGCGTGACGGGTCGGTCACGGGCGTGACCAACCCGTGACCCGAAATCTTGGTCGATTTATTTCAATTTTTGGGCTCCCTAGGGTTCTACCACAACCAACCGACTCCTAGGGGTCTAGCCGGAAATGGGATGTTATAAATCCCAATAAACAAAACAAAGATTTCGTCCCCAAAATCAAGTTTAAGCCTACGGGACTCTAATCGGGAAAAGAAGCTTGTAACATCCCATGAGAATTAAAGAAATTACATCTCTACGTTATGTTTGCTTTGTGCGGTTTCAAATCTAAGATTAATTCGCCCACTTAACTAGGTATATACACCCCAATAAACAAAAGATTAGCCTATATTCTTGAAGTTTCAGTCCCATTGGATTAAAAAAATAGGGAGGCAAATTGATTGTCCAGAGGGGTTGTGAGGTATACCTGACGAAAAAGTTCTGGGTCATCCTCAGACACTAGCGAAATCTGCATCTCCTCGAATGATCTAATCAACTCCAAGGCCATCAGCTGCGGGCCTACTCCTATCGTACTCGCTCTCCGGCTCAGAGCATCCGCGACCACGTTCGCCTTCCCCGGGTGGTAGTGCATGGTATACTGGTAGTCCGACAGAAACTCCACCCAGCGTCTCTGTCTGATGTTTAACTCCTTCTGGGTGTTGACGTACTTCAGATTCTTGTGGTCGGAGAAGATATCACAATGTACTCCGTAGAGATAGTGTCGCCAGATCTTAAGAGCAAAAATTACTGCCCCCATCTCCAAATCGTGCACGGGGTAGTTCTGCTCGTGCTGCTTCAACTGACGGGAGGCATAGGCTATTACGTGCCCATTCTGCATCAGGACGGCACCCATCCCCTGATAGGAAGCATCTGTATACACCTGGAATCCCTCCTTCCCTGATGGAAGAGCAAGGATGGGGGCCGAGGTGAGACGATCCTTCAGCTCCTGGAAGGCAGATTCGCATCGAGGCGTCCAGATAAAAGGGGACTCCTTCTTCGTCAGAGATGTAAGAGGGAGGGCAATCTGAGAGAACCCCTCGACGAACTTTCGGTAGTAACCGGCAAGTCCCAAGAAACTTCGAACATCCGTGGCCGACTTTAGTGATGGCCAATCCCGTACTGCCTGGATCTTTGCTGGATCCACTGCCAGACCTGCTCCACTGATGACATGGCCCAGAAAGGCCACCTCCTTTAGCCAGAACTGGCACTTGCTGTACTTGGCATACATCTCATGCTCACGCAGCTTCTCCAAGGTCAAGGCCAGATGTCTCGCGTGCTCCTCCTCCGTCCTTGAATAGATGAGGATGTCGTCGATGAATACAATGACGAAGACGTCCAGATACTCTTCGAACACCCGATTCATCAGGGTCATGAATGCGGAGGGTGCATTCGTGAGCCCGAACGACATCACTGTAAACTCGTACAACCCGTATCTGCTGCCGAATGCCGTCTTCAGGATGTCCTCCTCCCGAATATGAAGCTGGTAGTACCCTGACCTCAGATCCAGCTTTGAGAACCAATAGGCTCCCTCCAGCTGGTCAAATAGCTCGTCTATCCGTGGTAAGGGATAAGTATTCCGGACTATCATCCTGTTCAGAGCCCGGTAATCGATGCACAGTCGAAGGGTCCCGTCCTTCTTCTTAACGAACAGCACCGGAGCTCCCCATGGTGAAGAGCTAGGCCGAATGAACCCGGCCTCCACTAACTCCTGAAGCTGGCTTCAGAATTCCACCAACTCCTTTGGGGCCATTCGATAGGGAGCTCTGGATACCGGCTTAGCCCCCGGTACGAGCTGAATCTGAAAGTCCTTCTCTCGGTGCGGGGGTAACCCTGGTAGCTTCTCTGGAAACACGTCGGCGAAATCCCGCACTACTGGAATATCTGCAATGGAGTCCTTGGCTAC